>CM065727.1:16747443-16984943 GCA_033310375.1 Conus canariensis
GCAAAATTGATGTAGATTGAAGATAGCCGCCTGGTATTTCTTACCAAGCCACAAAAATTGTCACTTACTGTTATCGTGTGCTATCGTGTACCGGTGGAAATGGAGGACACGTGTAAACATCGCATGCATCCTATGTGAGAAACTGGAGGAATAAATGAGATAAATGAAAATGAGTGACTGATATTTGAATGGTACGGGAAACGGCTGAATGAGCGCCAGTAGGCTGCTCTTCGGCCGGCTCTACCTGGGTAGGCAGCCCGTTGAGTGAGTGAGGAGGTAGTGTGTTTATTGTAAAGCGTTTAGAGCTTGGTCTGTGACCGAGGATAGGCGCTATATAAGTACCCAATATAATAATAATAATAATAATGTTTGTATGTGTTTGTTTGTGTGTCTGAGAGAGGGAATGAGAGTGAATTGGAGAGAGAGTTTATTTTCTTTTTTGTCAGTTTTACTTAATGTATAAAATTTTATTCCTTGTGTTTAAATAATTAAGATTTTTTGTAACTTGATTTTAAATTTTGTATGTTTGATAATCACGTGGCTATGGGGGTTTTAAATTATGTGTATTTGATAATCAGGTGGCTATGGGTCTTTCTCTGCATCGCATCAAAGACATCCGCCTGCTGTACGGAGAAGATGCATGGGGAGATTCACTGATTGACTTTGACTCACCCCGCACGAAGCCCCAACCCAAAGGTCATGTGATAGCTGCCAGAATAACCAGTGAGAACCCTGATGAGGTAGTGTACATTTTGATGATTCATTATGCATGGGTGTGTGTGTGTGTGTGTGTGTGTGTGTGTGTGTGTGTGTGTGTGATGAACTGAACAGCATCACCACCATCCTTGCCACTCTTTATCACCACCACTTCCAGGATTCTTTCTCTCTCTGTCTGTCTGATTGGCTTCTTAGCTAATGTCGATCTTCACACACACGTTCACACACACCACACATGCCCTCCTCCTGTCTCCCTGCTTCACAAGACAAGCACAAACCCAGGGTGGCATATGTCTTCCTCTACTCACTCCAGACTGTCACCATCAGAGATTTATTCACACATGCTTCTTGCTGTCTCCCCCCTCACCACACATCCATTATTAAGATCAGGTGAACTGGTTGTATCCTACCAGTTGCCTTCCCTGGACATCAAAGCATTTGCTGCATCTTATTTGCTCACATCTTTGCCATGCTGATTCATGGTGACAGTCCTTTTTATATCAGCTGAACACTTTCTCAAGAGCACTACTTATAGTAGTAAAATTCCTTTCTGAAAGCTTTATACTTAGGTAACTTGCTGTATAGACTTGACGATGAGTCGTTTTTATTGTCAGAATAATACCTTCATTCCTATGTGCAGTGCTCATATTAGCTTCAAGACTTGGCTAAGATGTGTATGGTTTCAAAGTGAGGTGATTGCAGGCAGAAATTGAAACAAACTTAAAAGAAGATTTACTGTTTGGCTGAGTGAAGGAGACAAACAAATTACAAGACAAAACATAGAACATTTCGACCTCTTTGGTCTTCTTCAGGCAAGACCAACAACATTCAAGACAATGAAAACGAAGGATGAACAATCACTTATCTCCTCAAATTGGACACAAAATGGATGTGTTTGTTTGAATATCACTCATTTTTGTCCCTATGTTGAAATGCCATTCTTGTGTACATTGCTCAGGGCTTCAAGCCTAGCTCTGGCACAGTATCTGAGCTGAACTTCCGAAGCAGCAAGAACGTGTGGGGGTATTTCAGTGTGGCAGCTTCTGGAGGTCTGCATGAGTTTGCTGACTCACAGTTTGGCCACTGCTTCTCCTGGGGAGAAGACAGAGAAGATGCTCGAGAGTGAGTGAATGTGTATGTGTGTGAGTGTGTGTGTATGTGTGTGCGCACGCTGTGTGTGTGTGTGGTGTGTGTGTGTGTGTGTGTGTGTGTGTGTGTGTGTGTGTGTGTGTGTGTGTGTTCTTTTCAGTGTGATTTTTTTTCTGGTAAGATTATGGTTAGTGTTTTTACAGCTTTGAATAGTTTATGTAGAGACATCAGACAGTTTTTCATTGCATGCCATCAACCGCATAACCGGTACCTATGATGCATATGTATTAAGTACATGAAATGACTTAGTTTACTCAGCTTCTTCACAACCCAGATTTCTCAGATATCAAGGGAAAGTCTTCAAACCTCTGTTTTAAATTATCTTTTCCTCCAGAAAAAATATCGGTTCTTTGTAGGTATTTGGTGCACAGTGACACACATGCACACACATAGAGATCTAAGGACATTAGGCCATGTGCGCATATGTTTGTGTGTGTATGTATGCATGTGTGCATGTGTCTGCATACTTGTGTGCACAGATGTGTGTGTGTGTGTGTGTGTGTGTGTGTGTGTGTTGAAATTTTCTAACTTTCTCCTATTCTCTGTGACTTTTCCAGGAACCTGGTTGTGGCTCTGAAAGAACTCTCCATCCGCAGTGACTTTGGCACAACAGTGGAGTACTTGATCAAACTGCTGGAAACTGAAGAATATCAGACCAATACCATCACCACTGGCTGGCTAGACCGACTCATTGCAGAGAAGGTGAAAGCCGAACGTCCGGACACCATGTTGGCTGTCATGTGCTGTGCCCTGCACATCGCTGAAGATCAAATCTGCACCAGCTTTTCCGAATTCACCACATCCTTGGAAAGGTGCAGTGTGCAGGAAATCATTGTGTAAATAAGTGTGTAATTAAGTCCCTGCAGTTCTTTCCCTTGATTTTTTTATCACCAGTGATCGAAGTTTTTTTTTGTGGTAATTATCACATGTAAAATCTTTTTTTTTTTGTTGGTTATTAAAGCAGTAGTTTACCAAAACAAACGTAAAAAAAAAACATGTTTACTGAGAAAAAATGTAGTTTGAGAAATTTCTGGTGTTGTTGCACAATAATTGCTCAAAAAGTGTGAAAAACTCAAATTCTGTTGAGAGTTAAGTTGAGAGAGTGAAAGTTAATAAAATATGCACTGAATTTCTTTTCCAGTGTTGTCATTTACCTTTCACAGTATCTCTCTTGTGACAGTAGCTGTTATGCAGACTTTGTTTTGCAATGATGCTCACATGATATTTTTCAGCTATTTCTTAGGTTTTAATTAATGGACTTTCTTTTTACTTTGCACTTTGTGGTGTATGTAGATTTGAATTCTACAACTCTCAGGTAATATCTGTATACAGATCTTATTGTTATTGTTCAGTCTTCTTAAATGTATGCTCATTGAGCTGACTGATTGTGTGTGTGTGTGTGTGTGTGTGTGTGTGTGTGTGTGTGTGCACATGCATGTATGTGTGTGTGTGTGTGTGTGTGTGTGTGTGTGTGTGTGTGTGTGTTTCAGGGGTCAAATCCTGCCATCATACTCCCTGAAGAATGTGGCTGATGTACAGCTGATCTATGAAGGGATCAAGTATACATTGCAGGTGTGTCCTTTTTCTTTTTCCTTACTGTCTTCTCTTGTCCTTTTTTCATTGGCATTGATCTCAGCTGCCCATTCCAGTCACTCCAGACACAGCTTGGTTGTGGCGTTCCTTCACCTTTTTAACCCTTCTGTGTTGACAGTCGGGGCAGTCTTTTCTGGCTTTTTGACTGTTGCTGATTTAACAAAGTCATAACAAAAGTCTTCCCTGTTCTTTTTCCTTCTCTTGCTTTGACACAGCCAGGACATCAGTCATAACTGTTTATCATTTCTGTATGTGGGCATGCATCAGCTTGGAAAGCGTTGTGCTAAGACAAGTCTAGATGCTTGATCAGTGCTGGATGCACCTCATACTGTTTTTCAGGGGTGCCCAAGCAGTGCTTAGGCATAAGGTGGAATGTATTAATAAAAACAGTGCAGGTGTTTTGTCTTGAATGTCATATGTCAGAGGAGCATTGCCTCAACTCTTACTCTCTCTAATAGACACAGCCATTGTAACAAGATGACAGTCAAATATACATACAAGAAACAGACATCATGTCAAATTCAGACTAAAACTAAAGGCAAAAGCTTAGAGAGGGAGTATACATATAACAGCATTGTAGAAATCCTACAGTTTAGTGTGGCAGAATAAAATGGGTGCTCATTGGTGCCAGAGCTGCTGCTGATGCTCTGGATGAAAACAACGGAGTCACATCTGTGGCACATCTTTGTGTGTGCAGCAATGTAGACTGGCATACATTCATCACATTGTGTGCTCAAAACAGATTTTTGTTGAAGGAAAAAATAAACATAGAAAAATACTGCATGGTTCAGTTATTTTTGTTTTAATTGCAGGTAGTGAAAACTGGACAGAGCAGCTACATGCTTTGCATGAACAGTTCAACAGTAGATATCGACGCACACAGGTAAGAGGGAAAAAAAGAGAGAAATGGGGAAAAAAGCAATCTGTATATTATTTGTTTTTCTTTTCTGTCTTCCTTTTTTTTTTTTGAAAAAAAAATTATGATAAAAGCAGTCTTTCAAATAGCAACTGTTTGAACACACTACATTCATTTCTTTATTTATTTTTGCCCTTTTCAGCCTGCATAAACTCAGTTGCGGTATGTTTGCTTTCATAGTGCATTTAAATGAATTGATGATATTGCTTTAATGGAATCTGCCTACTATTACAGGTAGGTAGTTTGATTTTGCAGGAAAAAAATGCATGAGCATGGAAAACACACACAAATATTGCAGTTGCACAGATGACCAGCCATTCTGTTAAAAACAATGTCCATGACACAGGGATTTTTCGTCATCAGTTCAATACATGATCAAGATGAAGTTCCAACCATTGAAATACATCAGGCTATATGCAGTGATTGGCAGTGTGTAGCCGTATTGAAAAGTTGTTGCATTTCTACAGTATGGTGTGAGTTCAATGCATGCAAACAAACAAACAAACACCACACACGCGCACACACACACACACACACACACACACACACACACACACACACACACATATGCACACAGACCTGCCATTTAACCCTCAAGAATTTGAAAATGTTACTCCAAAACGCTTCCTAGTATTTTAAAATTGTTGCACTTTTTAAGCACATGCAGCAACATGGCTTTGTTATGCCAAAATTAGTTCCCTTCTTAGATTGATTAACCTTGGCTTAAGTGGGAAGCTTCGTTCATGGTGGGTGTGTACAAACCAGAACCTAGTGCAAATGAAAGAAAACACGAAAAGAGGCCTAGGCGCCAAACAGCAGGCTATTGCAGCTATGAACGCTGGGGATTTCAGGTCGGGGGGCTGTGGAAGGATAAAATATGAAAGAGTAAAGCAAACCATGCACTTGAAATTATCAGATGCAGTCTAAATTTTGCCCAACTCAGGAACCTGGATATGATGCTTTCAAAGAGCGGCAATCATGCTGTCCCCTTACACAAAATAGACACAAAAAGCCAAGAGTTTACAGCTGAGAATTGATGAATGCCAAGCATGAACATCTCTACTTCATTAAAATATATTAAATAAAAAGGTATGAAAGAGAAAGTTGATACTACAAAGTCTCTGACTACAATGGGTATAGAAGGAGATTGAGGGACTGAAGAGCTAACTGTTGCCAGACTGAGTGACGGCGGACTGCTGGTGTCAGTGGAAGGGATGAGCTACACCACCTACCTGAAGGAGCAGATCAACAATTACCGCATCACCATTGACAACCAGACCTGCACCATGCAGAAGGAGAATGACCCCACCATCCTCAGGTAACTCCTGAACATGTTATGGGTCAGGCTGGATGATGGGCTTCAGCTTCAGTTTTTGTTTGGTTTGTTTTTGTGCTGTCATTGTTCTCCTACTTACCTGTACCAAACAGTATCTGTTGACTACCTGGTGTGAATTCATGTGTTCCATTCAAAATCCGCAAATGTTAAATTGGAGAGAAGGATTTAATCCTTCTAGTATACAGACTCCTGATTGATCTTCTCTGCAATGTCGACTTTTCCAGTTGTGAACAGTTCACTTCAGCTTTCATTTCTTTGCACTGCAGTGAATACGCTCAACTAGTTAAGAGTTTTTTTAGATTTGATATAGATTCTCACAAGAGGTGGTATGATGTGGGCCTTTTTAATATAGATTCTCACAAGAGGTGGTATGATGTGGGCCTTTTTAATATAGATTCTCACAAGAGGTGGTATGATGTGGGCCTTTTTAATATAGATTCTCACAAGAGGTGGTATGATGTGGGCCTTTTTAATATAGATTCTCACAAGAGGTGGTATGATGTGCGCCTTTGTCATTGAGCTTCAGCTTTCATTCTCGTTACCTTCTCATGTTTGCACTTCTGACCAGAGCATCCAGAACGTTTTTGGGTTTGCTGTAGCTCTTCAGAAGTTGTCTGCTTCGAACCCTTACTATGCTATGGCTTCCATGCCTTCTTCATTGACTGTATCTTCATTGTCTGCTACTGTCAAATGCTTATGTTGGGTATGTTTGAAGCAGTGTTTTGGCAATGAGACTCGCCAAATTTATGTACTATGCATGAAGTGCTCCCCATTTCAGTGGTGTAATGCATGTTGCTTGTGAATTTAACTTGTATGTCAATCCCTCAAAATTTAGTTCCTTCAATCTTGGTCGTCCAGTTTTAGTCTGTGAGTGTTCTGATATTCCCAGCTGCACTGGAAACGGCGCTGGGGTGTTTTGACCTGCACCTTCCAAATTAAAGGTATGTGATGCCAGGTAGAAGACTGGTACAGGCAGTTTGGTCTCTGTCCAGTGGATGTGGAGATACGTTTTCATGATGACCTTTTTGACAAAGGGCAAAAGCCTAGCACTTGTTAAGAGCTGTAGATCTACTACTGTTGAAACATTTTGCTGTATGTGAACAAAGTTGATGTTAATTAGGGTCCTTACCAGACAGAGTTATTTTTGCACTGCTTCTTGGGGAAACCTCAGCCATGCACAGCTCTGAAGTATAGTCTTCCTGTAGTTTTGGAATATCTGGCCCTGGATTACCTTGGGCCCTTCATTGACTGCTCTGAAAAAATTGACTTTAAAGACCCTTTTTTTTTTTGCATCAGTCTGTAACCTCAGCCAGATTCATTCCTTCTCAAGGGACCTTTGTTTACTAGTTTGGCATGATGATGGCTCAGTAACCCTGGCCTTGTACCTTTCTTGCTGGCCAAGAACTACAATGCCAAACAATGGCCCTGTATTATCTTGCCCATGCCAGCTCCTTCAGCATCACTTCCCAGGTCAAGGTGCTCATAAAAGAGGTGGAAGGGTGGGAGGGGATGGTAAGTTAATCGTTCAGTGAAATCTCTTAAGGTTTATTTATAGAGGACAGAGTCTGGCTCCCAAGACTTGTCATTGTGGTGGGTTCGGGGAAACGCTGAATCAGCTCTCAGACAATTAGCTCTTGGTTACAGCAGGTATTGCAGACAAGCTTATGCCTTTGGCCCGAAACTTCTTCCCCCAAAGCAGATACCAGGGCACATGAGACCTGGGCTTTCTTCATCAGTTCTGTGCTCTGAGGGAACATTTCAGGTTTAGCTCTTAGACTACCTTTGGCATGAACAGAGACATTCAGAGACATTAATAGATGATGTGACAGTCCTAGACTGCTTAGGAGGGCTTGTTATCATACATTGTGACTAACTCTTGAATATGACTAATTGGGTCTTTTGCTCCTTTCTTTTCAGATTTCAGCTATTTGTCTTTATTTCTTTTATTTAAAGGATGTATTAGTTAATGACCCATGTGGTTTGTATACTTTGGGAGCGTTTGTTGGTCATCATAATTACAAATTGACTTGATCCTTTATCTGGTTATACCTAACCTATGCGGTGCTCCATACCCTTTTCATTTTAGGGAATAGCATGGGCCATGAAAGTTTTTTTTTAAGGGAATTTTTACCTCAACATAAACTTTTGCCATTGCTGAATGCTTAAAGTTTGATGTCCAGGTGATGAGAGCTTTTTCATCTTTTGGACTTTGCACAAACAGCTTTCTTCAAATTGATTGCTACACAGTTTCAGCAGATGAACCTGCTGTCATTTTATTATTTATTTGTTTATTTATGTATGTTGTGATAGAGTTTAAGAGAAAATTCCCTTCAGCTGACTTCATTCAATACCGATGGAGAAGAAAACTGTTGTCAAAATGCAGTCTAAAAATATGAAAAAAAACTTTTAAACTCAAAATGCAGTTTGTTATTCTACTGAGAAAGGTGCATTTCAGATGGAAGGTAGCCAAGTTGGGCCAAGTTCAAGGTCTCAGACTGGACATGGTTGACACTGATGTAATATGAAGACACTGACAAAAATTTGATTCCTCTTTCTATCCCCAGTCTGAAATTTTTGAATGTCTTTTGCTATCTATTGCATGTATGGTGCACACATGCACTGTATAGGAAGCCCTGCCATGTATTGTCCTACCCATGTTTTGGTGAGTTTCAGTTTCATTTTCAGTTTCAGTAACATCAAGAAAGGGTCATTGCGTGTGGACTAGTCCATATATGCTACACCACATCTGCTAAGTTTTGAGACCACACTGCGCATGATTTAAAGCTGATGGATAAATGAATTAATAACTAAGATGAGAGAATTGAAGAAGAGGGTCACCTAACATTGGTTGTGCCATTTTTATCATTGTATATGTGTGTAGTGAGTGTACACATGTGTGTGTATGGATGTATGGGCACAGGTCTCTGTGTGTGCGAGCGCATGTGTGTGTGCATGATGTGTGTGTATGTATGAGTGCATGTGTGTGCACACTTGTGTGTACGCTTGTGTGTATGTGTGTGCATGTGTGTGTGTGCATGTGCAGAAGTGCATGTGTGTGTGTGATTTGTGGGCTTGTGTAAGCATACGTATGTATCTGTATAATGTATGTGTGCATATATGTATGTATGTATGTATGTGTGCCTTTGTATGTGGGTGTATACGCATGTGTGTACGTGTACGCGCATGCACGTTTGAGTGTGTGTGTGTATGTGTGCACGCGTGTGTGTGTATGTGCACATGTAGGCATGTGCATGTGTGTGCACGTAGGAGCGAGCATATGTACACGTTCATGGATGTGTGTATATGTGTGTGTGTGTATATGGTTGTGTGTGTGTGTGGTGTGTTTTTGTGTGGGTGTGACTGTGTGCACCTTTGCTTGTTTGTGGGAAATGAATATGCAGAAGATGACTTGGGAACAAGAACAAGAACAAAAACATCAAGAACAACATACATGCGGCGCACGCTCACACACACACTCACACACATAAAAATAAGAACAACAATCCCCCAAACACACACACATACCCATGCGTGCACACATATGCACGCATACACGCACATACGCAGTCAGTCACTCACTCACCTACTCGCACACTCACACATTCACAACCAAGGCTTGCACACTCATGTCTGTGGACTCTCCAATTAGCATGCCTGCATCACCCCACTGATGAACACACCAGCGCACACATGTCTAAAATATACACTGGGGTCCCAGAGAGATTCAACATCTTATCTCAGTTGACATGTGTTTGATCATTTGTGTCTGTTATTGGAAAGCCCAGTATGAGTTTGCTCCAATCTCTAGGAGTCTTTGCTGTGTTTGTCTTGAGATTATTCCAATGTTTGTTTAGTTGGTGATGTTTCTTGCTCTTCCTTTAAGTCTGGATATGCGGCCGCTTCCTCTCTTGATGTTCAGATCTGGAAGATGGTCTATGGTATAGTCGCTTTGCTCTTGTTTGCTTAAGTGATTCCTCAGATTCTTATCACATCAGATCGGCCAAGCTGTAATCCAGAAATATTCAAGTTTTAGTTTAGATCAGGAAAATGTGTACAACATAAGATTTAAGTGACAAGTTTGGCAGTTACAAGAGGGAGTGCTGAGTAATCACATGTATAGCTCAATTCATGCTGTTCAACTATTGTGATGTGTTGTGTACTTGTGTCCTGTGTGTTGCAGATCACCCTCAGCGGGCAAGCTGTTGAACTTCATTATGACAGACGGGGGACATGTGACTGCAGGGGATGTCTATGCAGAGATTGAAGTGATGAAGATGGTGATGGAACTGCGTGTTTCAGAGACCGGATGGTCAGTCATTGTGTGACATGTAATAGATTGGTGTCTTCACATAACACTATGAATTGTTTTGTTTTGTTTGTTTGTTGTTGGTTTTTATTTTAAAAAAATAAACATTGGGCTTTTAAAACTAGTTTTTCACTGCACCATGTCTGTCTGTGTTGTTTTGTTCACGTTTGTTTGTAAATATGCAAGTGCATGCGTGTGTGTGTGTGTGTGTGTGTACATGTGCAAGTGTGTGTGTGTGTGTGTGTGTGTGTGTGTGTTTTTCACAAATTGTAAATCCGTGAAAAACCAGCGTTAGATCCTTGGTCGGACTTGAAGGCAACCCTCCACAATACACTGAGCATTAGAGATATCCTAATATGAACAGACCAGGACATACAGGTGGTTAAAATCCTCATGGAAGACAACTATTTGTGTGCAGTATCCACTACTGCAAGCGACCGGGAGCAGTGCTGGACCCAGGCAGCATCCTGGCCCGTCTTCAGCTGGATGATTCCACGCGAGTTCAGAAGGTCACTCGGTTGTTTCTGTGATATGTTTGGTACAGTGGAAACTCTTAGTAATGGCCGCCCAAAATATTCAAATCTTGGTTCTAAGCCAGAAGGTGGTCTTATTTGAGGGATCCAACTTGTGTAGGGACAGAGACAGTGCTTTTAAAACAGATGGAGTCTCTCACTTATGGAAGTATTTTTTTTAACTAAAAAAGTGAGAGAGTTTTTATTGGGATGTTTAAGTATGGAAGCACTTACATAGAATTTATTGCTTATGCTTGTCTGTGATCATGGGCTTCTTCTGCCAAACCTGAAACACAGTTAGCTGGAGTAAATGTCAAAGTGGATGAATCCACAGCAGCTGCTTAACACAGATGGAGGTGTGAAATATCACATTATTCAATTAATGTGTTCTTACAAATTTTGCATTTTTTGACAGAACCATCTGATCATTTAGTTTAACAGTCTTAATGTATTCATTAAAAGAAAGGTTCTGACAGGACCTGCAGCTTGATTAAGTTTGTTACAGTCTGCTAGTGGCAGTCTTTACTGTCAGTTCATTGAAAATAGCTGGAAGAAAAATACTCTTATGGATAACTAGATCTACAGTTTGTTTTTAATGAGATCCAAATTCAGTAGACATTACCTTAGCTTTAAATAATGCAATTTAAATTATAGCAGTTTGCAGGCCATTATTTTCAATAAAGATCTATGCATGCCTGCTACTTGTAATCCAAGAATACATCATCTCCTGATTAATATGATCCAGAGGCACGTATCTGGCCTGCATGGCAGCAGTGGGTTTATTTCTGTTCCAGGCCAAAGAGTACCAAGACAGACTGCCTCCTATGCAGAACCCCATCACTCAGGGGGAGCGACTCCACCAGGCCTTTCAGCGTGTGCGGGCAGAGCTGGACAACCTGATGAGTGGCTATGTCCTCCCGGAGCCCTATTTCTCTGCCAGGGCTCTGGCCAGTGTGCAGAAGCTGATGGCTTGCCTCAAGGACCCCAGTCTGCCTCTACTGGAGCTGCAGGTAGGGCATTATACAGGTGCTGTTGAGATTGAACTTCTGTGATTTTGATGGGGTAGGAAGAAGGAAGGAGGTAGAGGGAGGGTAAAAGGGGGGAGGGAGGAGGTGTGGGATGGAAGAAAGGGAAAAACTAATGATGGTCGCAATGTAGTGGTAGTGGTAAGAAGAAGGAAGAAAATTATTAACAACATATAACATACTAGAATTATCATGATTAACAGTAGCAACAAAACGAAAGGATCAGTTAAATAATAACAACATCATTTGTAATGATAGCAACAAAAATGTAGTAGCAACATCATATTCAAGTACAATTATAATACTACTGGTGATTCTCTTGGTGTGCCTATGCTTAAAAGTATTTAAAGAAAAGAGGAAATTCACTGAAACATTGCTCTTATCACTGCAAATCAAATGTGTTTAATGCTTGTTCCATGAGTACATAAAAGAACATCATAAGACGGAATATAACATACAGAAGTTGAACAGAAAGAGGGCTACAGAGGAGCGACTTACAAAAATCTGTAAATATTTGGTCTTAGAGAGGTAAATCTAGTGCCGGCAGACAGCAAAATGTTCCAGAAAACAAGTCATGAAAGGGAAGGGTTCTGAACTTGGAGGGTCTTTATTGTTTGATCTGTGTGTGTTGTGTCTGCATTGGTACTAGGCAACACAGGTGCTATGAACAGCATTTGTATGGAATTATGGGCATGTAATTGTCACGTCATGAATACAAGTTACCCTCCTTGTTTGTTATTTTCTGTTTACTGTTCTCTGCCTCATTTAGCATTTGCTTTCATTGGACGGTGGTGTTTTCAGAACCTGATATCTCAATGTCGGGGTCGAGTGCCCCAGCAGGTGGAGCGGTCCATTCGAAAACTGATGTCTTCCTACTCCTCCAACATCACCTCTCTGCTCAGCCAGTTTCCCTGTCAGCAGGTAGGCAGTGTGTCATTGTACTAAAAGCTGTACTAGAAGCTGACCAGCTGGTCAGAAGCCGTTCACTGTACTGGAAGCTGACCAGTTGATCAGCTGTTCACTATACTAGAAGCTGAATAGCTGATCAGAAGCTGTTCACTGTACTAGAAGCTGATCAGCTGTTCACTATAATAGAAGCTGTGCAGCAGATCAGAAGCTGTTCACTGTACTAGAAGCTGAGCAGCTGATCAGAAGCTGTTCACTGTACTAGAAGCTGAGCAGCTGATCAGAAGCTGTTTTACTGCACTAGAAGCTGAACAAGCTGTTCACTGTACTAGAAGCTGAGCAGCTGATCGGAAGCTTTTCACTGCACTAGAAGCTGAGCAGCTGTTCACTATACTAGAAGCTGAGCAGCTGATCGGAAGCTGTTCACTGCACTAGAAGCTGAGCAGCTGTTCACTATACTAGAAGCTGAGCAGCTGATCGGAAGCTGTTCACTGCACTAGAAGCTGGGCAGCTGTTCACTATACTAGAAGCTGAGCAGCTGATCGGAAGCTGTTCACTGCACTAGAAGCTGAGCAGCTGTTCACTATACTAGAAGCTGAGCAGCTGTTCACTATACTAGAAGCTGAGCAGCTGATCGGAAGCTGTTCACTGTACTAGAAGCTGAGCAGCTGATCAGAAGCTGTTCACTGTACTAGAAGCTGAGCAGCTGTTCACTATACTAGTAGCTGAGCAGCTGATCGGAAGCTGTTCACTGCACTAGAAGCTGAGCAGCTGATCGGAAACTGTTCACTGCACTAGAAGCTGAGCAGCTGATCGGAAGCTGTTCACTGCAGTAGAAGCTGAGCAGCTGATCGGAAGCTGTTCACTGCAGTAGAAGCTGAGCAGCTGATCGGAAGCTGTTCACTGCAGTAGAAGCTGAGCAGCTGATCGGAAGCTGTTCACTGCAGTAGAAGCTGAGCAGCTGATCGGAAGCTGTTCACTGCACTAGAAGTTGAGCACCTGATCGGAAGCTGAGCAGCTGATCGGAAGCTGTTCACTGCACTAGAAGCTGAGCAGCTGATCGGAAGCTGAGCAGCTGATCGGAAGCTGTTCACTGCACTAGAAGCTGAGCTGCTGATCGGAAGCTGTTCACTGCAGTAGAAGCTGAGCAGCTGATCGGAAGTTGTTCATTGCACTAGAAGCTGAGCAGCTGATCGGAAGCTGTTCACTGCAGTAGAAGCTGAGCAGCTGATCGGAAGCTGTTCACTGCACTGGAAGCTGAGCAGCTGATCGGAAGCTGTTCACTGCAGTAGAAGCTGAGCAGCTGATGGAAGCTGTTCACTGCACTAGAAGCTGAGCAGCTGATCGGAAGCTGTTCACTGCACTAGAAGTTGAGCACCTGATCGGAAGCTGTTCATTGCACTAGAAGCTGAGCAGCTGATCGGAAGCTGTTCACTGCACTAGAAGCTGAGCAGCTGATCGGAAGCTGTTCACTGCACTAGAAGCTGAGCAGCTGATCGGAAGCTGTTCACAGCACTAGAAGCTGACCATGGGTGAATGCAATCAATACCCATGTAACTGTTATTGGTTGAAGTGCAAGATTTATTTTTGATTAACCTCTGTCTTTTAAATAATCTGAACCATATAACAACGTTTATATAGGCCCAGAATCCAGCTCATGTGTCGATGGGCAATCAAAGCTTTAAGCCATGTTCAGCCAGTAAAAACATGATTAAATTAACTTGGGATCATTTTGAAAACACTAGTTTGGCAGATCTTGTCACAATTGAAGCAAAGGAACTACTCAAAGTTGTATAACAAGATAGTTACATTTATATAGTTACATTTATATGAAACATTGTTAAGTAGAACCTTTCTTTATAGTCATTTTTCTTAAGTCCCTCTCATACTGTTTGTTGTAGGATATAAGATGTCTAGATAATAGACCAGTGTGGACTTCCTGGCATATACAAGACCTATGCTGATCATGAAGCTCCTCTGGCCTCTACTAATGTACTAGCAGAATAAATTCAATGGAGGCTAGAATCAACAAACACAAAGAAATAGCATGGTATCCCACCTGGTCTCACTGATACTGTGCTCTATTGCCACTAAGCAAAGCTGAAGCAGCCTCTGAAATCCATCCTCAAGGAGTACAAAGTGGGTGAAACAAGGTTGTTAACCATGCTTGAAGACTTGGGAGAGGTTATGGAATCAGTCCAGCCTAAGCTGAAGGCAGTAAATGGATAGTTCAAGGGGGCAGTGGACATGGCAAAAGAAAACCTTCAGATCAGGGAAATAGCAGGACACAGGCAAACCACTAGACAGAGGCTACAGTCAGCAGAAAGGAAGAGGTGGTCAAAGGCAAAAAGGAAAGCAAAGGGAGACATGGTAAAACATATGCTGAAGAAAGAAGATGTGCAGAGAATCCAGAAGGCAGTCCAGCATGGCCAACTTGGTAGTTTACTACAAGGGCAAAACACTGTCAAGTTCATAGGTGTAGACTTACATCTACTAATCTCGAAGGTGAACAGGCCTCCAACAAGGCCTCAAACACCTCAAGTTCAAGTTCAAGTCAAAGAAGTCTCAGCCAGAATGAAATATGTCACATGGCGCCCCTTAGGGTGAGCTTCATCCTCAGATCTCTAGATAATCTTCTGTCCTTGAATATAAACATGGCGAAATGAGGGAAATCAGATGACCCTATGTATCTGCTCTGTCAGGGTAAACAACAGTGGAATGTGTCTTGAATGCATGCAAAGCAGCTCTAACCCACATGGAGACAAAACTTAGAGTGTACTGCACATGCAGTAAGCACTGCCAGAGGAAATGCTATGCCGCCAAAAACTCCAGCAACACCAGAATGGGAAAACCATCCAGAGATCATACGGAACATTTGCATGAGACTGGATTATATACTGCACTCAGGTTCTTCCAAACAGATGATCCTGATTGAACTGGCTGTATGAAATTAAAGCAGACTGGAGCAAGTTCACATCTACAAGACTGAGAAGTATGCCAGTCTGGCCAGAAGCTTGAGGGAGTCTGGCTTCCTAGGCAAAGACTTTGCCGTAGAGATTTGAGTAAGGGGGTTTGTAGGCTGTTCAACCAAAAATCTCATGAAACAGCTCAAAATTTCTGGTAAGAAGACCAGAACTCCAAAGGCAGTGACAGAGGCAACTGAAAAAAAGTTCTAGCTCAAATCAAATCATGTTACCTACAGCCTAGTGAGTTCCAGGAGGATCTGTCAAGACGGAACCAAAGTGACTCCAATATGGCTGAAATTTCCCAGCTCAGAGAAGTTATCCAATAGCAGTTTGGGTAAGACATCTGTCTGTAAAGGTAACACCTTGACTCACCCATGCTGAGGGTGTAGGTTTCAATTCAGATAGCGCTAGGAAAAAAAGATTTGACAGCAGAAGGACATTTGGAAGTTGTGACCTGGATGTGGCCCAGCCTCCATAGAGTGTAAGGAGTTCAGGGCTGAAATATTTGTCTGAATGGGGTTTCTTCTCCGAAGACCATAATTCTTTGTTTCTACGAAAATAACTCTGTTTTGATATATTAGTGGCCCATGTACTGGAATTCAGACATTATAGGGATGTAGAAAAACACTGTGTGGAATAGGCGTGGAAGTGAGGAAATGATAGATTATCTGTATACATCAGATTCCCATGTTAGTTTTTTTTTCTCTGTCAATAAATGCTTTCAGATAGCCAGTGTGATAGACGAGTATGCAGCCACCTTGCAGAAAAGAACAGAGCGAGATAATTTCTTCCTGGTCACCCAAGGCATCGTGCAGCTTGTGCAGCATTACCGTGCAGGCATCCGGGGTCACATGAAGCTGGTGGTGCAGGACTTACTGCGCCACTATCTGCACGTGGAACTGCAGTTCCAACATGGTGAGGAGCTTTGTTGGTGGAGATCAAGTTTGTAATCCTGTCTTAATCCTTTAATTGTTTTTCAAACATTATCTTGGGGGGGGGGGGGGGGGGGGGGGGGGATAGGGGTCTTCTTATAAAACAGTATGATTTAGTGCTTGCAGGTAGGATATGACGTGCACTGTCAAAGGGCTATCACTCTTGGTCAGCAGTGAACTTGGCGGCATGGTTAGCTCCCCTGCTATCATGTTTTTGTAAGGGAAGAACCTGCTTAAAAATGTCTGAACACACCAAGTAGGAAAAAGGCATTTCTTTGAACAGGTAGGCATGAGGAGATGTGTGTCCTGAAGTTAAACAGCTAGAGTTTGATGCATGCATTGTCAGTGTACCAACAGTTAGTGTAGAGTTTGATCCGTGCATTGTCAGTGTACCAACAGTTAGTGTAGAGTTTGAGCTGTGCATTGTCAGTGTACCAACAGTTAGTGTAGAGTTTGATCCGTGCATTGTCAGTGTACCAACAGTTAGTGTAGAGTTTGATCCGTGCATTGTCAGTGTACCAACAGTTAGTGTAGAGTTTGATCCGTGCATTGTCAGTGTACCAACAGTTAGTGTAGAGTTTGATCCGTGCATTGTCAGTGTACTCAACAGTTAGTGTAGAGTTTGATCCGTGCATTGTCAGTGTACAATATCAGTTAGTTGTAGAGTTTGATCCGTGCATTGTCAGTGTACTCAACAGTTAGTGTAGAGTTTGATCCGTGCATTGTCAGTGTACAACAGTTAGTGTAGAGTTTGATCCGTGCATTGTCAGTGTACTCAACAGTAGTGTAGAGTTTGATCCGTGCATTGTCAGTGTACTAACAGTGTAGAGTGAGTTTGTACCGTGCATTGATCAGTCTTGTACTCAACATAGTGTAGAGTTTGATCCGTGCATTGTCAGTGTACTAACAGTGTTAGAGTTTGATCCGTGCATTGTCAGTGTACTAACAGTGTAGAGTTTGATCCGTGCATTGTCAGTGTACTAACAGTGTAGAGTTTGATCGTGCTTGTCAGTGTACAACGTGTGTTTGATCTGCATTGTCAGTGTCACGTGTAGTTGATTCATTGTCATGTACTACAGTGTAGAGTTTGATCCGTACATTTGTCAGTGTACCATATACAGTGTAGAGTTTGATCCGTACATTGTCATGTGTAGGTTGTTTCAGTACTAACAGTGTAGTAGAGTTTGATCCATGCATTGTCAGTGTACAACAGTTGTGTAGAGTTTGATCCGTGCATTGTCAGTGTACTAACAGTGTAGAGTTTGATCCGTGCATTGTCAGTGTACTAACAGTTAGTGTAGAGTTTGATCCGTGCATTGTCAGTGTACCAACAGTTAGTGTAGAGTTTGATCCGTACATTGTCAGTTACCAACAGTTGTAGAGTTTGATCCGTACATTGTCATTGTACCAACAGTTAGTGTAGAGTTTGATCCGTACATTGTCAGTGTACCAACAGTTAGTGTAGAGTTTGATCCGTACATTGTCAGT
The DNA here is from genome assembly GCA_033310375.1 of Conus canariensis. NCBI lineage: Eukaryota > Metazoa > Mollusca > Gastropoda > Neogastropoda > Conidae > Conus > Conus canariensis. Next base: position 16,765,290 of record CM065727.1, read on the forward strand.
GTACCAACAGTTAGTGTAGAGTTTGATCCGTACATTGTCAGTGTACCAACAGTTAGTGTAGAGTTTGATCCGTACATTGTCAGTGTACCAACAGTTAGTGTAGAGTTTGATCGTACATTGTCAGTGTACCAACAGTTAGTGTAGAGTTTGATCCGTGCATTGTCAGTGTACTAACAGTTGTAAAAGTTTGATCCATGCATTGTCAGTGTACTAACAGTGTAGAGTTTGTCCATGCATTGTCAGTGTTACTAACAGATGTAGGAGTTTGTCCATGCATTGTCAGTGTACTAACAGTGTAGAGTTTGATCCGTACATTGTCAGTGTACTAACAGTGTAGAGTTTGATCCGTGCATTGTCAGTGTACTAACAGTGTAGAGTTTGATCCGTGCATTGTCAGTGTACTAACAGTGTAGAGTTTGATCCGTACATTGTCAGTGTACTAACAGTGTAGAGTTTGATCCGTACATTGTCAGTGTACTAACAGTGTAGAGTTTGTCCATGCATCGTCAGTGTACTAACAGTTAGTGTAGAGTTTGATCTGTACATTGTCAGTGTACTAACAGTGTAGAGTTTGATCCGTACATTGTCAGTGTACTAACAGTGTAGAGTTTGATCCGTGCATTGTCAGTGTACTAACAGTTAGTGTAGAGTTTGATCCGTGCATTGTCAGTGTACCAACAGTTAGTGTAGAGTTTGATCCGTGCATTGTCCGTGTACTCACAGTGTAGAGTTTGATCCGTACATTGTCAGTGTACTCACAGTGTAGAGTTTGATCCCTGCATTGTCCGTGTACTCACAGTGTAGAGTTTGATCCATACATTGTCAGTGTACTCACAGTGTAGAGTTTGATCCGTACATTGTCCGTGTACTAACAGTGTAGAGTTTGATCCGTACATTGTCAGTGTACTAACAGTAAGTGCAGAGTTTGATCCGTGCATTGTCCGTGTACTAACAGTGTAGAGTTTGATCCGTACATTGTCAGTGTACTAACAGTAAGTGCAGAGTTTGATCCGTGCATTGTCCGTGTACTAACAGTGTAGAGTTTGATCCGTACATTGTCAGTGTACTAACAGTAAGTGCAGAGTTTGATCCGTGCATTGTCCGTGTACTAACAGTTAGTGTAGAGTTTGATACATGCATTGTCGTTGTACCAACAGTGTATTGTCAGTGTACTAACAGTTAGTGTAGAGTTTGATCCGTGCATTGTCAGTGTACTAACAGTTAATGTAGAGTTTGATCCGTGCATTGTCAGTGTACCAACAGTAAGTGTAGAGTTTGATCTGTGCATTGTCAGTGTACTAACAGTTAATGTAGAGTTTGATCCATGTGCTGTCCGTGTGCTAACAGTTAGTGTAGAGTTTGATCCATGCGCTGTCCGTGTGCTAACAGTTGGTGTAGAGTTTGATCCATGCGCTGTCCGTGTGCTAACAGTTAGTGGAGAGTTTGAAACAATGCGCTGTCCGTGTACTGACAGTGTAGTTTGACCCGTGCACTTTCCATGTACTAACAGCGTAGAGTTTGATCTGTGTATTGTCAGTGTACCAACAGTTAGTGTAGAGTTTGATCCGCGCATTGTCTGTACTATGCCCATGGTTATACTGGCTTTTTTTTTTTTTTTTAACTATTGTTTGTGGGCAGAACCTTCTTTTGTGAGCTACGTGACTTTGTGATTAACTCTATTATGGGCATAAGCTTTACTGTTCTATGTTACATGCGCAGCATTCTGTTTTCAGGCTCCTACGACAAGTGCGTGCAGCAGCTGATGGACAACAACAAGGACAACATGCCAGCAGTGATGCGCACCATCTTCTCCCGTCTGGCTGTGCAGCAGAGGAATGCCTTGGTCATCATGTTGATTGTTAGTGTGTCCCTTCAGCATTAGTTACCTCCCCTCCACAGTCATCTTGTTGATTGTTAGTGTGTCCCTTCAGCATTGTTTACCTCCCCTCCACAGTCATCTTGTTGATTGTTAATGTGTCCCCTCAGCATTGTTTACCTTCCCTCCAGTCATCATGTTGATTGTTAGTGTGTCCCTCAGCATTGTTTACCTCCCCTCCAGTCATCTTGTTGATTGTTAGTGTGTCCCTTCAGCATTGTTTACCTCCCCTCCACAGTCATCATGTTAATTGTTAGTGTGTCCCTTCAGCATTGTTTACCCCCCCTCCACAGTCATCATGTTGATTGTTAGTGTGTCCCCTCAGCATTGTTTACCTCCCCTCCACAGTCATCATGTTGATTGTTAGTGTGTCCCTCAGCATTGTTTACCTCCCCTCCAGTCATCATGTTGATTGTTAGTGTGTCCCCTCAGCATTGTTTACCTCCCCTCCACAGTCATCATGTTGATTGTTAGTGTGTCCCCTCAGCATTGTTTACCTCCCCTCCACAGTCATCATGTTGATTGTTAGTGTGTCCCCTCAGCATTGTTTACCTCCCCTCCATAGTCATCATGTTGATTGTTAGTGTGACAGGGAGAACTCAGACCGCTACCACTCAATCACCCTTCCCACTGCCCCCTTCCTTCCAGGGTCCCTCCGAACCCTGCCCCTCGGCCCCTCTGGTGGGCAGCCTATCCCGACATGCCCACCAGTGGAGATGTATGGGCCTCAACCCATGGATAGTAGCAGTCCTAGAGGAGGGGTTCCGTCTGCCTTCGACCCACGAACGCCCTCCTCTGATGTGTTCTCCCCCTCCCTCTCCCAGCCATACCTCCCCTGCCCAACCTCCATGTCATCCCCAAGCCACCAAGTTCCAGATGGACACCCCGACTCAGTTCAGAGACTCCATCCACCACCAGGACTGGGCAACCCCAATAGATCTAAAGGATGCTTATTTTCAGATTCTTATACACCCATCTCACAGACGACACCTACTGGCAGGATCGGGTGTTCCAGTTCAAGGCGCTGCCCTTCGGCCTCTCCCTGGCACCCTTCCTTTTCACGAAGGTGGTCAAGGAGATGGCCTCCATGGCAACACAGGAAGACATACGTCTCCTGGTGTACCTCGACGACTGGCTCGTCCTGGCTCCCTCCTGGGCCCGGTGTCAATCCCACACCAACCAACTTCTGCACCTCTGTTCCAAGCTAGGGTTTGTCACCAACCCCAACAGTGCAAACTCAACCCCAGTCAACAATTCTCCTTTCTGGGTATGAGATTCAACACACTCTCCATGATGTTCTCCCGACTCCATAGAGGTCCACCCACATTTTGGACCTCATCTCCCGCCTCCGCCTATCCACCCACACCCCTGCCAGAACCCTTACCTCCCTCCTAGGGATGATGGAGTCCCTCTCGTCTCTCATCCCCTAGGCAGGGTCCCCAAGTGCCAACTTTAAAGGGAGTTCCGTTGTCGATGGTCTCAAACCTCCGACCTCTGGGATCAGTCCACTCCCCTGGGCCCTTGCTTCCAATGGGCCACGGACGAGTGGCTCAAACCTTCCACCCTACCCCCGGGGTTCCCATCTCCCTTCCAACCCTACCTCTGGAACTCTACACAGGCGCTTCCAACTCGGGTTTGGGCGCCCACTTGGAGACCCTTCATGCCTCCGGAGTGTGGGGTTCAGAGACAGCTCGCCCCCACATCAACGTCCTGGAATTGGAAGCAGTCAGGCTTGCCCTCCTCCACTTCCAACCCCAGGTCTCTCACCGACTTATTCTTCTGTTCATGGACAACACTTCGGTGGCATGTTATGTCAACAAGGGGAGGGGGGTGGGGGGTGGGGCTCGCTCCCTCGGTCTCTCTCTCTGAACAGAGGCCCTCCTCCGCTGGTGCCACTTGAGGCACATAGCGGGAACCCTCAATATCCTAGCGGACTCCCTCAGTTGGTCCAAGTCCCTCCTCCACACGGAATGGACCCTCAGCAGGCTAGCCCTCCTCTGGATGTGGAAACATTGGGTCAGGCCCATGATCGACCTCTTTGCCACCCGATTCAACCTCCGTCTTCCAGTATATGTCTCTCCCGTCCCCGACCCCCAAGCATATACAATTGATGCTCTCTCCCCTCCCTGGTCAGGCCTCATAGCATACGCCTTCTCTCCATTCCCGATCCTCCACAAGGTGACCAGGAAAGCAAGACTGGAAAGACCCAGGCTTATCCGCATCGCCCCATGGTGGCCGACCCAGTCCTGGCTCCCAGACCTCAAGTCTCTCTCCCATGTTCCCTCTCTCCAGCTGGGCACACATTTGGACATGCTCAGACAGCCTTGCTTGGGTCGCCCCCACTCCAACCCCAGATGCTCCGCCTGCACGCCTGGCTTCTGTGCCAGCCCAGTTGCGAACATCTGCCCCTCCCTCCCAACCGGACAGATCCCAGTCCGTCCTAGACATACTTTCTGTGGCAGGGGCCTCGCAGGACCTTCGGGACTTACCTACGTCCTCTCGCAGAGCCAGCACTGAGTCTCTCTACGATTACCGTTGGGTGAGATGGGTCTCCTGGTGCTCAGATAACTCTGTTCCCCATGATCGTCCTTCCAATATCCAGTTAGGCAACTTCCTATCCCACCTATCCTCTCCCTAAAGCTCTCTGCTAGCTCCATTCGGGGCTACAGGTCAGCTATCTGTACCACTATTCGCCAACTCGGCGGCCCCCCTTTTGAGAATGACTCCCTTCTCAGAGAGATTCTAAGGGGGTTGCTCTACGTAGTCATAGTCCCCTAGGCAGGTCCCCCTTTGGGACCTCTTCATTGTCCTTGACGCTCTCAGAAAACCCCTTAGTGGGGACCCCAGAGACATTGCCTTCCACAGGGATGGTTCTGTCTCTCTCAAGTTCTTCCCGAATTCTTTGCTAAGAATCAGGAACTGGGCACAGCCTCTCCCTCACTCGTCTTCCGCTCACTCGCGGATATCTTGGGAAAAGGGGAAAGGCGGGGGGACATGGACCTATGCCCTTCTAGGTGTCTGAGATACTACTGGGAACGCTCACGCCCCAGGCGCTCCTCCCAGAGGCGTCTCCTCATTCCATCAACCCCAATCATCATAAAAACATCTCTGCTGGCACTATCTCTAGGTGGCTTTCCAAGACGGTCAGATCTGCTTACGCCCAGGCATATAAGGATCTCCCTGGTGTATCTCTTCGGGTCCATGAGGTCAGAGCGCTGGCCACTTCCACAGCGTTCCAGCACTCTGTCCCCTTGCGCCACCTCATGGAGGCAGCTTACTGGCGTTCAGAAAATCCCTTCATAAACTTTTATTTAAGGGATATCCGCAGACCAGGGCTGATGATTCTAAAGGGATTTCTTTTGTTGTGGCTAACGCAGCCATATATATTCCGCCTTCTAATCCCAAGAACCATTAGGGCACTCGGCCCTCCTCCAATTCCTTTAAATTCTGCTACGGTCTGACATGGTAAAGTATATGACGCCAAAATGGGGAGTTTGTCTTATACTCCCTGTTTGGCTAGTAGACTTACCATGTCAGACTCTAATGCCCGCCCTACCTTCCCCTCTAGCGCTATGGTTCAGGGGTTACCTTGCGCATATGCCTCGCTGAATGAGGAACAGGAAGTTGGCACCGGCTTTCTTCCTTGGCGGAAGTAGGGTGGGTGTCACTTGATAGTCTTATTACTGCATTAGCCACAAAAAATTCGGCCTTTCAGAGCTAACTGCCATTGAATGCCACGGTCTGACATGGTAAGTATACTAGCCAAACAGGGAGTATGATACAAACTCCCCATTTTTCTGTAGACAGGACCTTTCAGTTAAAAAATTGTGGTAAAAAAATGGAGACAGACTAATGATTAGAAAACTGAAGTGATGGGGAGAAAGGAACATTTCTGAAAAGCTTGACAGATTAGTACTGTTATCAAGACATATGGATGTAGCCTGAACGCTATTCTGCCATCGATGGGACCTGAATTCGGCATCGGTAGACTGTTCCCACTGAAACCTTACAAGCTGGGATATATAAACTTGGTACTTATGAAATATTCCAACATATTTGTAGTAACAAAAGATTACTTTCCTGCAGGACCATTTGTGTGGCAAGGAACCAGGACTCACAGATGACTTGGCCTCAGTGCTCAATGAGCTCACACAGCTCAGCAACACTGAAAACTCAAAAGTTGCGCTCAAAGCCAGACAAGTATGTATTCAGCTTACTGCCTGTTCTTCTACTTTTTGCTTTGTTTATTTGTTTGTTGTACTCCCAGTTCTTATAGAACAGAGAGTACTTTAGAATGGGAATGAAGAAATGCTCTGTGTGTGTGTGTGTGTGTGTGTGTGTGTGTGTGTGTGTGTGTGTGTGTGTGTGTGTCCCCGTCCGTGGTCAAAATGTGTTCCACTTGCTCCAGACAAAACAACTGGGCCTATCTTTCTGAAAATTTGTAGGTATGTTCATTATGGGCCAAAGATGATGCCTGATGTGTTATTTTACCGTTATAGCCGTTACTAACGGCTGTAACAGTTTTTCTTCTTTATGGAATATCTCAGAAAGTACTAGGCTGATCGTTGTGAAAATTAGCATGTATGTTCATTATGGGTCACGGATGATGACCGATGTTTCAGTTTACCGTTATAGCCGTTAGTAACGGCTGTAACAGCCTGTAACAGTTTTTCTTCTTTTTGGAATATCTCAGAAAGTACGTGGCCGATCTTTCTGAAAATTTGTAGGTATGTTCATTATGGGTCACAAATAATGCCCGATGTTTTAGTTTACCGTTATAACAGTTACTAATGGCTGTAACGGCCTGTAATGGTTTTTCTTCTTCACGGAATATCTCAGAAAGTACTTGGCTGATCTTTGTGAAAATTAGCAGGTATGTTCATTATGGGTCACGGATGATGCCGGATGTTTCAGTTTACTGTTATAGCCATTACTAACTGCTGTAACGGCCTGTAACGGTTTTTCTTCTTTATGGAATATCTCAGAAAGTACTTGGCTGATCTTTGTGAAAATTAGCAGGTATGTTCACCATGGGTTACGGATGATGCCCGATGTTTCAGTGTACCGTTTTAGCAGTTACTAATGGCTATAACAGCCCATAATGCTTTTTCTTCTTTATAGAATATCTCAGAAAGCACTTTGTCGATCTTTCTGAAAATTTGTAGGTATGTTCATTATGGGTCACGGATGATACCCGATGTTTTAGTTTACCGTTATAGCAGTTACTAACGGCTATAATGGCCCATAACGGTTTTTCTTTTTTATGGAATGTCTCAGAAAGTACTTGGCTGATCTTTCTGAAAATTTGTAGGTATGTTCATTATGGGTCACGAATGATGCCTGATGTTTTAGTTTACCGTAATAGCCGTTACTAATGGCCCATAACGGTTCTTCTTTTTTATGGAATATCTCAGAAAGTATCTTCTTTTTTATGGAATATCTCAGAAAGTATGTGGCCGATTTTTCTGAAAATTTGTAGGTATGTTCATTATGGGTCACGGATGATGCCCGATGTTTAAGTTTACTGTTATAGCCGTTACTTACGGCCCATAATGGTTTTCTTCTTTATGGAAAATCTCAGAAAGTACTTGGCCAATCTTTCTGAAAATTTGTAAGTATGTTCATTATAGGTCATAGATGATGGCCGATGTTTACAGAATAGCCATTACTAACGGTTACATCAACCCAAGACGGTTTTTCCTCTTTATGGAATATCTCGCGCGTATTCAGGATAAACTGGGAGATCGTTTATATTCTTTGCATCTTGTTTTTGTTTATGTTGTTTCCAGTAATATTCATTACAGGATAGATCTGTAGGAACAGAGAGAGTTTTGTTTTAATTTTTTTCTTTTCTTGATATTTTCTGATGTATTGATGAAAGAAAAGAAAGCTTTAAACAAATGAGTAACAATCAAAGACAAAATAATAATACATAATGAAATGTATCAGAAATTGGTATCCAATAAAAAAAAAAAAGCAAAAATGTGAGTGTCAAGAAAATCTGATATATTCTGTACCACTCCCAGGTGTTGATAGCTGCCCACCAGCCTCCATACGAGCATCGGTACAATCAGATGGAGTCTATTTTCCTGTCCTCCATTACCATGTATGATCATGACTTCAGCCCAGAGAACCTGCAGGTAAGGACAGTTCTTTCTTTTTATACTGTCTCATCCTCCATGCCATTGTTGTGGCATTTCCCCCCAAGCCACTCATTCCAGGCTCTTCATCAGCAGCCCACACCCTGGCTTGCCCGTCTGCAGCCTTGGTACCGTTAATCCACAGTGAGCAGTCAGTGTCAATTCATCATGAGGCAACTGGCTAGAGGAGACGCTGCAATGCTGCTGACTCACTTTGATGATGTTCAGTTGTACCTGTTCTGATCAAACATATGCAGGACACCATCTGCTCAGCCTCCTACTGACAACAAGAATTGTTTGGTTGTGGAGCTAGCATGAGTGAGCGTCCCCTGCTAGAGAGTACCACTGCATCTGTCCAGTGACAGTCGCCATTAACTTGCTGATACAACAACCCCATTATAAACACACCAAAGGCAAAGAACCTGATAGGAAATCAAAACGGAGGTCACCTTGAGAGCAGAGTATGAAGGGCCACAGACTTTCATCATAGTCGGGAGACTGTGAGAAGACTCAGACTGAGACTGCAGAAGGAACTGAGCAAAGGACTGGATCTTCATTGTCGTCTGTGTGTGTGTGTGTGTGTGTGTGTATGTGTGTGTGTGTGTGTGTGTGTGTGTGTGTGTGTGTGTGTGTGTGTTCCATTTCTCCATGTCTTTGCTACAGGAATTTGACAAAATTTCCTATGTGCTTTATTTTGGTATATTTTGTTTTCACAGAAACTGATCAACTCTGAGACAGCCATCTATGATGTGCTTCAAGAATTCTTTTTCCACCCCAACACCTTGGTTAGAGTGGCAGCACAGGAAGTGAGTATGATGGAAAGAAAATCAAAGTATCAAAGTATGGGAAGTAGTTTCATTTTATTTGATTCATGGACAATTTTACATGTTGTGTTGAATTTTACAGCAAAAACAGGTTCAGTTTAGATTCTTTTTTCAAAGAAACTTTACATACTTTTTGTTTTCATTATCATTTTCATGAAAGGTAGATTGTTATGTCTGCTTCTTTATGAGTAATTGTGTTAGACAGTCCTCATATTACAAAAAAAAAAATTAAATGATTTGTTTTGCTGCAGGTGTACATTCGTCGTGCCTATATTGCATACAAGCTGCAGTCGATTCAGCACTCGACCCTAGACAATGGGCAGCCAGTGGTTGAGTTCCACTTTCTTTTACCTGGCTCCAATGCTAACAGGTTCAGTACACTTTACAACTTCTAAAAGTGCAGCTTATTTCCTTGTTTTCTTTTTTCACTGAGCTAGCATGGTGTTTTGAGTAAATGTGCTTGCTTGTATGAATACAGATACAGTCCAGTTCAATTTACCCGACTGTGGAGAAGCCAGAATTTGTTTGACATAAATGCATTGATTGGTCCCAACAGTATCATGTAGCAAACCTGAAAAAACGTATCAGCCTCTATTTATTTTGGGTGTCACATACTTATCTGTACATATATTTAAATGTATGTATTAATTATGCACATGAATGTTCACAACATCTCGCATTCAAACTTGTATAATGCAAACATACGAGCGTAGATTTACACATGTACACATATACATGTATAGACATACACACACATGTTCATTGGTCCTGTAGCCTGCCAGAGCCAGGTGCTCTGCAGTGATCAGCGCTGCACCAGTTGTCTCCCCCTGTGATGCTGTGGGTGCATGCCTGGGTTGTGGCTAAGCACATGTACACACAATTTCAGTTTCATCAAAGAGGTGTCACTGGGTGCCCTTATATGCTACACCACATCCCCTAAATTTTGAGATCACACCATGTATGATTTAAAGCTGATGGATAAAAGAATTAATGACAAAGATGCGAGAATTTAAGAGGGTTTCATTGCTATGACTTAGTAGATGTCTGACCTACACATTAGTCCTTGAGTACCTACCTAACATTGGTTGTGCCATTATTATCATTGTATGTGTGTGGTGAGTGTACATGTGTGTATGTGTGTGTGTGTGTGTGTGTGTGTGTGTGTGTGTGTGTGTGTGTGTGTGTGTGTGTGTGCATGCGTACACAAATAATGGGAGTAATCACGTCTGGCCCTGACCGTGTCGCACCCACTCACAAACATGTTGTTATACAAATGCTTGTTCTTTTGGTGAGGCTTCAGTTCTGTTCAGTGACTGCTTTCGCATACTTGTAGACACATTTCTGTCTGATCCATTGATCTTCAACATTTCCTTCAAGTAAGCTACAAGAATTTTTTTTTTGCATAATTAGACTTGACCTGTCCCTTGGTGTGTGTTTCTTCAGGATGATGGTCACTCGTTTTGACTCCCAGAACAACATGATGGAGACAAAGCCCCTTGAAAAGGACTCTTCTGACTCTGACAACTGTGAGGAGACTGCCATCTGCCAACGTGTTGGTGTCATGACCGCTTTTGAGTCCTTCGATGATTTATCAAGGTAGCTTTCATGTTCTCTTCTCTTTTTCTCTTTCCTCTTTTGCTGTTTCATCTTTCATGCCTTCACAGTGACATTACTCCCTGCTGCTCACTCCACTCACCCCATACACAGCTACATCCAAACCTGCCATTTTTGCAGCCCCAAGCACCAAAGTCTACAAGGAACAATAAATAATAGATCTTTTTGAGATGGCTCACCAGAGGATACTCTGCATTGCTGGCAAGTCACTTTGGTGGTTTTCAGTTGTGCTTTTTCCAATCCATGATATGGAGGATGCTGCCTACTGAGCCTCCCCTTGACAACAATAATTCCTTAATCAGCATGAACAAGGTCCCCACACCCTCCAAACAGTTTCTATGAACCTTGCTGACAATAAAGACTTGGTCACAAACTCACCGCAGATATGGACCTCTAGAGGAAGTGAAAATGAAGTCATCAGGAGAGCAGGGCAATAAAGTTTCCTGACTGTGTCAACTGATACAATATGGAAGATACAATATGGAAGATACAGGGGTGAGCACTGTTAACCGTCCGGAGCAGACGTCTTTTTGAAAGCGGCGTATATAATTAACTGTTTTAGTTAATTATCGCGAGACTAGCTGACCAAAATGCAGCAGAATTAACAGTGCGACCGCTGCCTACCTCCACACGAAAGTTTGGAATACTTGCTTTCGCCGATTATGTGAAACCAGAGTGGGAATGAATGGCAGAAATCGGACTGGAAATGGTCGGCCACAAGCGGTATCGAAAATGTAAACAGCATGGACGAGGTGGTGTAGAGACAGGATCCAGCTCAGCGACTAACTCTAGTGTGCAAAGTGGTGATGGTGAACAATCCAACTTTACGCCCAAGAAACCAAAGGCTATGAGCACTCCATCAGCTACTAAGGAGATTCTGTCTAAGTTTGTTTACAAACCGCAGGAGGAAAACATGGACGACAGTATTACCAGGGGAAATGACTCGCCCCTGTTGACATCTGAAGCTCCCGATGCAGTTTTCTCCCCTGTACACGAGGTTGCGCACCAGCAAGAAATTTCAAACGCGGATCTTATGCTGAAACTATGTGCCAACGGGGCGGACATTGCGAAGCTGACACAGACTGTGGAGGAGCTGAGAGCTGCACTTTTCTCGGTCCAGGCGGAGAACGATCGACTGTGAAAAGAGATCGAGGACAGCAGGAAGAGGGAACAGCAGATGTCGACCCAGCTGGTGGAAGTGCGGCATCTTGCCGAACTTGCAGACCGCCGTGCAGAAGATCTTTCTGCTTATTCCCGCAGGAACAATCTCCGCATCTTTGGGGTGAAGGAAGACGAGAACGGGGCTGAGGAAACAGGCCTACAGTGCGAGGAGAAGGTTCTCTCTCTCATCTGTGACAAACTCAAAATCAAGGTAAGGAGAGAGGACATAGAAGCTGTGCATTGGGTGGGCCCGAAACAGGAAAGGCTTAAAGCTGGAAAAAACAGTGTTCCGAAAGCCTCGGGTCGCGGAATTATTGTCAGGTTTATTTCGCGTCGTGTTCGAGACTCTGTGCTATACGCTCGTAAGAACTTGAAAGGCACAAAGATAACTATTGTGGAGGATCTGACTCCCCGAACTTACCAGTTACTTTGTGCAGTCAAAAATGAGACGTCGGTTTGTCAGCAGGCGTGGACAAAAAACGGAAAGGTGATAATGAAGTCGGTTAACGGTAGGATTATTAATGTTAAAACCCTCTCCGATGTTACACAGTTACGTTTGGCCTAGGCCAAGACTGTGTCCGATATGTCACAGGATGTTGTCTGTTTTCATGTGCGTCTGCTTTCAGTGATACGCACATGTCAATGTCGTCCGTTATTCCAGTAGATCAGTATGATTATGGATGACCTCTGTAGTGCATTTCACTGACTGATTTGAGTACAATGGAACTGGTTTCATGTTGTTGTCTTTAAGTTTGTAGAGTCTTTTGCCCGTTCATAAAATATCTTGTGTTGTTCTGTGGCTAAGTCTATGGTCGACATTGTGTAGAGTAGGGGTCAAGGCCAGACTTGACAGATAGGGTCAAGGGAGTTATCCTGTGGTTTGTATGTTGTGTGAATTCTTTTCATTACCTCATGTTTATAAAAATTTTCCTAAGCGAATAAATTAACTACAAATGGACGTCAGGTAGGCGTCGCCCTGTGTGCCTTTCTGCTCGGTTTTGTTCCCATTATTTCTCTTTGCGTTTATGATAAAACAAGTTCGTGTTTTGATCACGTGACTTGTGTACCAAAAATAGTCACCAGCGTAGCGTGACAATTCCGATGTTTTACTTTAAGGCTTTGGAGAAGAAACTTACGTTTTCTGTTCATTCTAATTATACCCACTTGTACTTATTCGTGTTGGAGTAATGGCGGTGGGCCTTTATATAACAGGTTAGTGTTTATATTGTTGTTTTCAAGTTAATGTTTTGTAATTTGTCATTCATGTTTGCCGTGTATGTGATATGTGGTGTGCTTGTGATTGAGACCGAAACTGGGTCAAATTTGTTTTTACTGTGCATCTGCAAAAAAATGATAACTGGGACAGGTCTGGGATGCTTGTTATTCCGGACAATTGTCACAAGTGTTAGCTCATATATAAGCAAATGGAAAAATGCACTTTTTTTACAGTGTGTAGTTCTGACTGGTTAGTTTTTTACACTCTCTTTCCCAAATTTCTAGGAAGATAATTGATCTGTTTATCCCGTTAACAAGTTTTTTGTTGTTGTCTTGTAAAACATGATGGCTCAGAATCATTCGTTTAAAATTTGCTCATTAAACTGTAATGGGCTCAATAACTCAAAAAAACGAAGAGATGTTTTTGATTTTCTTAGAAGGAAAGAGTCCCACATATATTGTCTTCAGGAGACTCACCTAAAAGAAGATTCTGAGAGCTTTATAAGAGCCAGCTGGGGTTATAATGTATGGTTGTGTGGCACAGAAACAAACAAAAATGGAGTAGCTGTGCTCTTTAATAGCAATTTTGAGTACAAGTTGCTTGATGTTATTCGAGATAGGAATGGATGTTACATTATAATGAATATTGAGTTTTTGAAAAAAATATTTACTCTAGTGAACTTATATGGGCCCAGTGGTGGTGATAACCCTGAATTCTTTGATAGAGTGTGCAAACACATTGAACGCATTGGCAACCAACACGTTATAATTAATGGAGACTGGAACTGTGCATTGAACAGGGATATAGATGCTCGAAATTACACCAGTGTCAGGAATCGTCCAAGAACTCGTGAAAAAATAAAGGATATAATGACAAAATACAATCTATTTGATGTTTACAGAGATATGTATCCAGACAAAAGAGAATATACATGGCGGAAATTCAACTCTTTTAAACAAGCAAGACTTGATTATTTCATGATCACCGAGGAAATATTGTCAGAAGTTAATGATGTTCGCATAGATCCAGGTTATAGGTCTGATCATTCTCTTGTTACATTAATTTTAAAAAAAGAACAGTTCAAACGGGACCGTCCTTTCTGGAAATTTAATAACAGTTTATTAAAAGACAAACAATACATTTCTGAAATTAAAAAAGTAATAAGCGAGGTAAAAAAACAATATGCATTACCCGTTTACAACTTGGATAACATTGACAATATAAAGAATGACAACTTGTCATTCCAAATTGATGATCAACTTTTTTATGAAACTCTATTGCTTGAAATCAGGGGCAAAACAATCTCATACAGTTCACATAAAAAAAATATGGAATTAAAGAAAGAACAGGAGCTTGAAGCAAACATTAAAAATATTGAACGAAATCTATACGAACAAGACATTCCTAAACTAGAGAATTTAAAAACGGAACTACAAGAAATCAGGGATCATAGAATCCAAGGTGTGGCAATGCGTTCAAGGGTCCGCTGGTTGAACCAAGGCGAAAAGATTAACAAGTATTTCTGTAATCTTGAAAATCGAAATTTTGTTGATAAATCAATCCCTTTCTTAGAGAGAGAAGACGGGTCAGTCATTTCAGACCAAAATAGCATTCTTTCTGAAACTAAACATTTTTACGAAAATCTATATAGCTTTAGACATGTGGCAGATATTAACATCTCGGTTGAATTTCCGGGTGCACCAGTGTTGTCTGATACAGAGAGTGAATCAATAGAGGGTTCAATTACACTTGCAGAGGCTGCCATTGCTTTAAAAAACATGAAAAATTATAAAAGCCCTGGGCCTGATGGGTTTACCGTAGAATTCCTAAAATTTTTCTTCATTGGTATTGGTGTTTACCTTGTGCGCTCAGTTAACGAGGGATTCTCCAAAGGTCAGCTATCTATTACCCAGCGACAAGGAATAATAACATGTATTCCCAAAGATGCTAAACCAAAAAGATTCATTAAAAACTGGCGACCCATCTCCTTATTGAACACCACGTACAAAGTTGCATCTGCCTGCATAGCTAATCGCCTTAAGACTATGCTTCCATACATCATACACGAAAGTCAAAAAGGATTTCTAAAGGGAAGATATATAGGGGAGAATATTAGATTGATATATGATGTGCTTTTGTATACTGAAAAAGAAAATATTCCAGGAATGTTCCTTCTAATCGACTTTGAGAAGGCGTTTGACAGTGTGTCTTGGTCATTCCTACATAAATGTTTGAAATTCTTTAAGTTTGGACCAGACATCATTAAATGGATTAAAACATTCTACACCCAAACTTCTACTTGTATTTCTGTAAATGGTCAGTACTCCTCATGGTTCTCAATAGAGAGAGGGGTCAGACAAGGAGATCCACTCTCTCCTTATTTATATCTAATTTGTGCAGAGATCTTATCACTGATGATTCGCTTCAATGAACTTATTAAAGGAATTACAATTAATAACAAAGATATTCTCTTATCGCAATTTGCCGACGACACTAGCTTGTGTTTGGATGGTTCAGAAAGATCATTTAACGAGGCAGTATCTATCCTCATTAAATTTGCACGAATTTCTGGTTTGAAAATTAATTTTGGCAAATCCCAAGTTGTGTGGTTGGGGAGTAGAAAGAACTCTCCAATTAGATACATGAGGGATAAAAATTTTGTCTGGGATCCTGGAACTTTCAAAATTCTTGGCATTAAATTTTCCACTAACATTGATACCATTGTACGAATTAATTATGAAGAAAAACTTTTTGAGATAAGAAGGGTTCTCGCTCTTTGGAGGAAAAGAAATATCACCCCTTTTGGTAAAATTATAGTGATTAAAACTTTGGTGTTTAGTAAAATTGTCCATCTATTAATTAATTTACCAGACCCTCCAGAGGATTTCATTGATGCATTAGAAAAGGAATTTTACACATTTTTATGGAATGGTAAGAGAAGCAGAATAACAAAATCTGTTGTTCAAAAACAGTACTGCGAGGGGGGACTCAGAATGTTGAATATTAGAAATTTTATCTCTGCTATGAAAATAAGTTGGTTGAGAAGACTAATGTGTGAGTCTGATTGGAGGGAGTTTACTATTAATATGTACCCTGACCTGGGCATTATAGGTAATCTTGGAGCAGAATTTTCAAATGTTGTTATGAATGTCATTAATAACCCATTCTGGAAAGATGTTATGAAGCACTATAAGAAATTATGTTCCAGATGCTGTCCCATCTCTGTGCATGATTTTATGGTTGAATATATTCATTACAATATCAACATTTTGAGGGACAGAAGGGTTATTTTTGTACAAGAATGGAGTGATTATGGTATTTTCTTTGTGAAACAACTGTTGAATGAAAATGGCAATTGGATGACATACCAAGAATTCTTGCAAAAATATCAAGGTATTAACACCAATTTTCTCTTATACGAAGGCATTTTAAACGCAATTCGTACCTATTTTCAAAAACTCCAGATATCTTTAACTTCCAGATACAAGCCCCGAGACCCAAAAGCCTGGTTTTATATTAAAAGAGGTAATAAATCTGTTCAAAACATTCTAAATGGAAATAATGCCCTCCCAACAGCTATCCATAAATGGAATAATCTTTTTGAAAACCTTAATTGGAAAACCATCTTCTCTCATTGCTATAAGGCTTCTACAGATATGCAGCTTAGATGGTTTCAATGCAGACTTTTGCACAGATTGCTCCCAACACAGAGGTATTTATTTCTGTGTAAAATTATTGAATCCCCTATCTGTAACTTCTGTGAAGAGGATGAGCAGACCATTGATCATATGCTTTTTGACTGCATTATTGTACAGAGGTTCTGGAGAAATCTGCAAAGTCTATTAAAAAATAAATGTCAGCACTGTGACAACTTCATTATTGACAAAGAGTTGGTTTTATTTGGTACCAAACAGCATGTGAAAATGGATAAAGCCATTGATTTTGTTCTGCTCTTTGCCAAGTTTTACATTTACAAATGCAAATTACAAAATTCCCCTCCTGACCTACATGTCTTTCTCACAGTATTAGGACACAGATTCAAACATGAAAAATATTTGGCTTTTCTTGATCATAGTATAGGACAATTTGAGGAAAATTGGTTGCCCTATTACCCTATTATACCTTAACTTCCTTTGTGATGTGTGAGCACCTATATGTATGGAAGTGTATAACTTACCTTTTCTCAGGTTGTTTACAACTGTGAGACTGGGCTGTTTTATATACTTTGGTAAAGGAATTTGAGTGCTTTACAGTGGAATGTTATCCTTCTCCTGCCCCAATGACCCATGCCACATTAGATTCGCACTGCTTTCCTTACACCACTTGCCGGTGTTTATGTAGTGCTTATATACACAATGTATATGTGTGTGTGTGTGTGTGTGTGTGTGTGTGTCTGTATTTGTATGTATGTATGTGTGTGTGTGTGTATGTGTGTGTGCACTCATCATAAAGGTCACTTGGTGTCATTATTAGAAAGAATGACAGGGTGAATGTCTGATGTATCAATGTCTATATTTCTTTTTGAAGTCATAAATATTGGAACTACTATACATTGCTCATTGTATCAATATAATGCCTATGTAAACTAGTGTTATAAATCAACTTTGCCCATAGGAATGATGATAACATTTACTGATTCAGTCGCTACTAGTTGCTGAATACTATTATTAACAGTATTGTTGAACCTATGCTTGATTACCAAAGTGATGTGTCCAATGTTGTTTCTGGAATAGATTCCTTTACTAACTATTACCTTTACTTTCATGGTTATTCTTTCTATTCATATGTGCATATTTGTGCTTTGTATGTGTCTTGTAAAAAATCGAAAAATTGTTCAATAAAAAAAAAAAATATGGAAGATACAATATGGAAGATAAAATGTGGAAGATACAATATGGAAGATACAATATGGAAGATACCATATGGAAGATACAATATGGAAGATACAATATGGAAGAGAAGATCAAGGCATGAAGGAACGAAGCTTCATTTGTGCTATCTTGGCTGAACTGTCAAGGGACAAGGTAGATGGTAGAGGACGCTTTTCTTGACATGCATACACGTGCACGTGCCCACGCATGCACACACGCATGCACACACACATGCACGCACACATGCGCACGCACACACATGCTCACACATGCACACACACGCACACACACACACGCACACATGCACACACGCGCACGCACGCACACACACACACACACACACACACACACACACACACACACACACACACACACACACACACACACAGTCACCCATTCCTCCGTGTACTCCCTCACCTACCCACCCAGTCACACACCGTCTTCAGCCAACAGTGGACTGAGGGGTGCGGATGGTAATGCCATGTGCTACGCTGTGCAGCAACTTTGAGGCCCTGATGGACAAGCTGCAGAGTCAGGACCCCCCTGACAGTCCCTTCCTGTCCGACATTGATGACCTGGGCTCTGGACACTCCACGCAGGTACAGGATGGGTGGTTGAATCATTCAGGGATGGATGAATGGATGGATAGATAGAGGGATGTATAGATGGATGGATGGATGGATAGATGGATGGATGGATGGATGGATGGATGGACAGAGTCAAGAACCCCCTGACAGTCTCTTCCACTCAGACTGAGATGACCTGTGTCTGGCTCCTCTGTTTTATTACATGATGTGTGGTTGATTTATTGATGGATGGATGGATGGACAGAGTCATGAACTCCTTGATGGTCCCATCTGTCATGTATTGTCTGCTCCACTGAAGCCTTCTGATAGTCCCTTCCTGCCACTCTGTTGGCTCCTCTCAGGTACTGGATTGTGGTTCATCCTAGGATGGATGCAGTGAATATGCTAATAATATTTAAAACTAATTTGACAAATTCGACAAAAGTTAACGGTTCAAACAAAATCGGTAGCCTGGTCATAGCAACCAGTAAGAGTCAAGAGCACAATCAAAAATCAGTTGATAATAAAACAGTCAAATGAAACAAATCTTAAATAAATGTTAGCAAACCGCCCAGAGAAACGTGGACAAACGAGTCACAAGACAAAACACAACTCGTTTCGACCTCTAAGGTCTTCCTCAGGTGAGAAACAAACGAATAAAACAACGAAAATTCACTTAGCTTTGATCGCTTCAGCATTATCGGTGGTTGATATTTTTGTCAACATTTCATCTTAACTGATACTAATGGTCTTTACGGTAAACGCAGATCCTGTAGATGGAGGAATAGTGTAATGAATCCTTTGACAATACTTTTAGTCAGATATTGGTGACATGGGGTCCACTTGCTCCAGGTACAGTATGTGTGATCGATTCATTGAAGGATGGATGGAAAGTGCATTGCAGGATTGATGGATGGATGGAAATATCGATGAGTGGACAGTCATGAACTGAAAGTGATGACATTGATTCCGTCTCCTTCGCTGTGATACATGAGGCGTGGCTGATTCATTAAAGGGTGGAGAGATGAACAGATGGAGTTGAGTCACTCTGATAGTCCCTTACTGACAGAGAGTGATGATATAGGGTGCAGTCATCCACCTAGATACATGCTTTGCAGTTGATTCATTGATGGATGGATGGATAGATGGATGAAATCATGAGCTCTCTTTTCCATCCCAGGCAGTGACATCATGGAGTCCAGCCATCCACACGGCTACATGCTAAATTATCCACATGGCTACATGCTAAACCATCCACACGGCTATATGCTAAACCATCCACACGGCTGCATGCTAAATTATCCACATGGCTACATGCTAAACCATCCACACTGTTACATGCTAAACCATCCACACCGCTACATGCTAAACCATCCACACGGCTATATGCGAAACCACCCACATGGCTACATGCTAAACCATCAACACGGCTACATGCTAAACCATCCACATGGCTACATGCTAAACCATCCACACCACTACATGCTATGTGGTTCAGTGTGGATAGAGAGATCCATAAAACCATAACAGTCTCTCCTGTGATAAGATTCATCCAGCCATTCCACTCAGTTGTGTGTTGTTGGTACTATGATTCTTGGATGGGTGGATGGAATTAGTCGGCTGATTTTTTTTTTGTTTATTGATTAATTTTGACTGTTTTTTTTTTGTGTTGTTGTTGTTGTTTGTTTGTTTTTGTAGTTTTTTTTTTTTTTTGAATCTGTCTATCTTCTATTATTTCTTTCTCCCTATCATTGTTTATTTCTTCATGTAAGCATACTTTGTTTTGTTTATATGAATGCCCATTTGATAATGAGGGTATTGCCTGAAATCTGAATGAAAATGTTTACTATATAAGTTTCTTCCTGTCATCTTTTTTTTCTGTATTTCTGTATATGTTTATTTACTTTTCAATGCCCTTCACCAATGTCACTTGAAATAAACATGTTGGTCAACAGAGCGATGCAGAAGACCCCATGCACATTATCAACATTGCCATGAAGGTGGACATCTCTGCAGAAGACAGCGGCATCGCACTGCGCTTCCAAAATTTCTGCCGCACACAGGTGAGGACAAAGCTGCTTTGGAGTTGGATTGTTTTCATTTTATTTGATCTGGTTTGGCCCAGTGTACCTGGTTTGTTTGTCAGTTTGTTTTTGGCTTGTCATCTTCTGTCTGCATGATGGTGGTGTTGTCCATGATGTTGCAGAAAAATGTTTGCATGAGGGTGTTCATATGCAGGACAGGTTTGTTGGTACCTCTGTGTGTTGTTTGTATGTACACAGTGTATGAGCATAACGTATGTATGATTTCAGACGCAGGCAATGCATGACAGAGGCATCCGGAGAGTGACTTTTGTGGTTCTGAACAGGGTAAGGGGCACTGGTTTCTTTTGAGCTACAATACTCATGACCTGACGTTTGCAGTGTTCTTTTTTGTGATTGCAAGCTTTTTAGCTTGTTGTTTTGTTTTGATTTTATGTTTAATCTACAACTGAAAATCGTTTTTGTGTTTCTTATTTCAGTGTTTTTTAGTATCACTTAAATTATATTGCATCTCATGAATTGGTGAGATCACAGTTTCAGAGAGTCTATTTTATCCTAACCAAGATGAAATTGAGTGGCAGTATCAGTGAATAAATATCAGTGAGCCAGTGAGTGGCTATTATTAAGCCGTTCATCTATGATATAGTTTTAATGTCCACCCAAACTCCTCAGTGAATATCAGATACATCACTGATAAGTTGGTGGAGGATTAGAGACAATAGTGTTAATTTGCTGTTGTGCAGTCTGCATATTGGTGTGATCAGGAATATGGGTAAGTTGCAATTAGGACATTGTTGTCAATAGTCAGAGCTGAATCTGAAGAATGGTTAAAGCGTTATTCCACAGGCCTCTTCAGACTCCAAACTGTATCCACAGCCTGCTCACTGCATCATCTGTGTTAGGGGAGGTGGTATCATGTTTTGTGGCATAGCATTTGTTTAGTGAGATATTTCTAGTGGAGAGGTATATTTGTATTCCAGGTACAGTCTCTTCCAAATAACTGCTGAAATGTATGTTTCAGAGATCAGTTCCCAAGTACTTCACCTACAGGGCCGAATTCCAGGTAACTGTCAAAGTGCATTGAGCCTTGAATATGGGAGTATAGCATGGACGTACTTAATTAAGTGCTTCCTTACATCTGTTTTACCTCTTTACAATTCAAAATGCATCATGCTGAGCATGAACATAACATACAGACTGAAAAACGTGTTATCGTATGGCTTCTTAAATCTTTTTGTAATTATGCTCTTGTGATTTGGCAAAAAAAAAATCGTTTGTCTTTTTTTCTACCTTCAGATAAATTAGACTGATTGCAAGAAAAAAACAAAATTTGCAGTATGGCCTCCTGTAAAAATTTCCAGCTGCTATCCACACCTTCTAAGAGTGTTTTCAGGAAGCTCAGATTACTCCCACAATGAAGAAGATTTGAGAATTCCAAAGGTTAAGTATTGCATCTTTAGTTTCATTTTATTCCAGAACTGAAGAAAGTTTGAATAGCTTATCTTCAGCCTCATTTAATTCCTACACTGAAGAAGATTTAAGTATATCATCTGAGGTCTCAGCCTATTTCTATACTGAAGGTTTGAGTATTTAGGATATTTTTCATTACATTTTATTTCCATACCAAAGAAAGTTGAAAAAGCCATAATCATTTCTTCTTCAACACCATTGTTCAGTTTGTTCTATATGTTTAACAAATTACTTTATTTGATTGAAATCAGTTCCAGGAGGACCAGATCTACCGCCACCTGGAGCCAGGACTAGCCTTTCAGCTGGAGAT
The DNA here is from genome assembly GCA_033310375.1 of Conus canariensis. NCBI lineage: Eukaryota > Metazoa > Mollusca > Gastropoda > Neogastropoda > Conidae > Conus > Conus canariensis. The sequence goes on from CM065727.1 coordinate 16,787,380, forward strand.
CAATCGCATGCGGAACTTTGACCTGGTGCACATGCCCACAGCCAATCACAAGATGTACCTGTACCTGGGCAAGGCCAAGGTAGCCAAGGGTCAGCCGGTCACTGATTACAGGTTGTTTGTGCGCACCATCGTGCGGCACTCGGACCTGGTCACCAAGGTGGGTAGATGTTGTGGCTTTTTAGTGGGGAAATTTAAGGTCTGTCATGTTTCTGCATGCTTTATGTTGTGGGTTTTTACTGGGTAAATTTAAGGTCTGTCATGTTTCTGCATGCTTTATGTTGTGGGTTTCTCACTGGGTAAATGTAAGGTCTGTCATGTTTCTGCATGCTTTATGTTGTGGGTTTTTACTGGGAAAATGTAAGGTCTGTCATGTTTCTGCATGCTTTATGTTGTGGGTTTTTACTGGAAAATGTAAGGTCTGTCATGTTTCTGCATGCTTTATGTTGTGGGTTTTTACTGGGAAAATGTAAGGTCTGTCATGTTTCTGCATGCTTTATGTTGTGGGTTTTTACTGGGAAAATGTAAGGTCTGTCATGTTTCTGCATGCTTTATGTTGTGGGTTTTTACTGGGGAAATTTAAGGTCTGTCATGTTTCTGCATGCTTTATGTTGTGGGTTTTTACTGGGGAAATTTAAGGTCTGTCATGTTTCTGCATGCTTTATGTTGTGGGTTTTTACTGGGGAAATTTAGGGTCTGTCATGTTTCTGCATGCTTTATGTTGTGGGTTTTTACTGGGTAAATTTAAGGTCTGTCATGTTTCTGCATGCTTTATGTTGTGGTTTTTACTGGGTAAATTTAAGGTCTGTCATGTTTCTGCATGCTTTGATAGTAGTATTAGCGTGCGATTTTTGTGAACGGACAGAAGAGTCTTTGCACACACAGTCACACACGAACTTGTATGTGGGGTAGTATCTGTGTGTGTGTGTGTGTGTGTGTGTGTGTGTGTGTGTGCATGCCAGGGAGGGGGGAGGAGTGTAGGGCTTCTAACCAAGCATTTAAAAATGAAGGCAATGACCACAGCAAAGTCAGGACAACCTTGGCACATACAAACCAAAATGCATGCATAACTCACCCCCTGTTAAAGTTTGTTGAGGTTTTATATATAGTAAAGAATCATGAAAAAAGGCAAGTTTCTGTTATTGTACAAAGTATGTGGTATAAAATGAAATTTCTTTAAAAGATTGAAGAGCGCATTCAAAATGTGCATTTTTTTTTCAGGAAGCATCATTTGAGTACTTGCAGAATGAAGGAGAAAGAACTCTTCTGGAAGCCATTGATGCAGTGGAGGTTGCTGTTTCCAATCCTACTATGCAGCTGGTAAATGGGATACATCAGTATGAGGTGTTCATTCATCTGAAGATTTTTAGAATCGTGTGTGTGTGTGTGTGTGTGTGTGTGTGTGTGTGTCTGTGTGTGTGTGTGTGTGTGTTTTCACAATGTCTGCCAGCGTACATGCATGCCTGACGCTTGCATTTGTATATGACAAGATGATTCTCCTTCGGAAAAACTCCTGTTGTATGTCAGTGAAATGTTTAGGTAACAGCTCAATGCAGCTGTGTCAACTGCATAGTAATACCTCCCAATAAAAACCCTCCCAATGAAACTCCCTCCCTGTACAGAAAAACTTGCTTTAAAAACATTTTTCTTCACTTTGTCAGCACTAGATGTTCTTTCCAGTTGAGTTCCCTCCCATTTAAGACCTCTTTTTTGATGATGTCTGAAAGTCATTGCAGAGGTATTTCACTGTATTGTGTTTTGATCTGTGTTGTAATACAAGATTGTACAAGTCTGTGTATTTGCAGTCAGCCAAGACCGACTGTAACCACATCTTCCTGAACTTTGTGCCTACTTTGACACTGTCTGATCCTTGCAAGGTTAGTGTCTGTGTGTGTGTGTTTGTGTGTGTGTGTGTGTGCGTGCGTGTGCGCTTGCATGCATGCATGTGTGTGTGTGTGTGCGCATGCATGTGTGTGTGCATGTGTGTGTATGTGTGTGTGTGTATGTGTATGTATGTGCGTGCATGCACATGTGTGCAAGCCTGTGAGTGTGGAAGCCTGTCCAAAAAAATAAATATATATGTATATTAATTTCTGTGATTGTTCAGCAGATGCACAAGAAAGAAATGTTTGGCTACAGTGGCTTACAAACAAGGACTTACACACAACTTTGTGTATAACTCATGTGTACTTTCTTTGTGATTTTTTCCCCTATGCAGTTGTGAAGTGCTTGAACTTTCACACCAGGGAGAAGCCATCGAAGAATTCATGATTTTTTGTTTGTTTTTCGGTCCCGTTCCTCCGGGGACCACCGGGTGTCCTGCGTGATCACTACCTAGGGGTGGCCACGGCACCGCAGCCACTCCAACCCACGCGCAGGCGGGTAGGGGCTCGGTAGCCATGTCCTCCACCACTCCCCCTCTTGAACAAGGGGGCCGCACCGATCCCACCAAGGAGGTGTACAGGGCAGTGCACTCTCCGGAGGGGGTGTGTCATGACACGCTCTCTCACTACCCCCCCCCCCCCCTCTCCCTGGTGTTGCAGGACACCCCGGCCCCCGAGGAAATTCTGCCCCAGGGCCACCACAGCCCGCTTGCCTCCTCGGGGACCGGTGGCCCTATGCCCCCAAGAGTAATCAGTGGCTACGGTCTGATTGGCACCAGGACCTACTTTTTGGTCGGTTGTGGTACCCAGCCTCTAACAGCTGGCTCGACCTTGGTCCCCCATCCTCTCGGGCGCTGACTGACCGGCAGGACGGTCCTCCCCCTCTCAGTCCGTCCGCCGACCATAGAGCCACGAGGGACCCGCCCTCGCCCCCCCCCCCCCCCCCCACTCCCCAGCCAGGGCGGGACCCTCATGCTCCCCAGCTGTTGCCACCTGCGAAGGTTCTTCGAAACCTCGGCAGGATCTCGACCTCCCGGAGTCTGACGAGGAAGAAGCCCCGGTCTCCTCATTGGGGGACCTGGACGCCCTGGAGAGGTGGCGCCCGGACCTTGTCGTGAAGGAGGCCCCCCCCCTCAGGCAACGTTCTTTCACTTGCGCAATTCGCCGGGTCGCGCCCAGCCCGACGTTCGCAACCTCGTCCCCATATCCGCGCCCCTCAATCAATCTCCTCGCTCTGGGAAGGTCCGGCAACGCGTGCTAGGGGAGCACAAGCCGTCCCTCCACCTGGGAAGGAGGCCCTCTCGGCCCCCAATGCGGTCCTGGTCGGCTCCTTCCTTAAGGACCCCCGGAAGCCGGCCGTTGCCTCCCTGTTCTCGGACAACCCCGCGACCAGGGAGATGGCCATCTCCCAGGACGACCTCCGGCTGATCCCCAACCTCGCCCCTCCCTACTCCGCCACGGTCTCCTTCAAACACCTGACGGAGTGGGACCGCATGGTCAGGATGGGCTTGCTCCATACGACGGCGGGGCATGTCTTTGTGGACATGCTCCTGCAACGGGTGGCAGAGCTCTGGCCGGAGGAGGAGGGCAGTGCCCCGGTGTCCCCGGAGGAATCCGAGGCAGACCAGGAAGCGCAACCTCGCCCCTTCGGCGACCCACTGGTCCGGATCTTGATTAACAAGATCTCAGATCACCTGTCGGCTGCGGCGGACAGCGCAGCCAGGACCCATTTCAACCTCCTTTTAACAGGGAGAGATGCCGTGCTGTCACGGTCCAATCTCTCCCATGCGCTCAAGTCAGCCTTGCGGTGCATCACTGGGCAGGATCAGTCACTGTTCGGCGACTGTTCGACTGCGGTCATATCCCACGCAGTCGAGGAACGCAAGCAGGCCGCCTCCTTCTCGGCCACTCCTCCACGTCCACATCCCCAGCCTGCTCAAACCTCTTGGTGTTCCCCCACTGCCCAGGCTAGACCCCGGCCCTACCCCAAACAGTCACCATCCCGCGCCACTCGGCCAGACAAGCGCCCCAATAAGCCCGTTAGGCCAAAGTCGAAACGTCCCACACAGAATTTTCGGTTCGGCCAACAGGCACGACCCCGGAGGTGCCTGGAGGACTCACCGCCGGGCTCGCCAGGGCAGGAGCCACCCTCACCACCTCCCGCCACCTCGCCCCTACCCGGCCCGCCGGCCCCCCTGGCGGGAAGCCTATCCCAGCATGCCCGCCAGTGGAGGCATCTGGGGCTCAGCCCTTGGATAGTGGAGGTGTTACAAGACGGGTTTCGCCTACCTTGGGCCTCTGTACCCCCCCCCCCCCACCCTTATGCGTTTCCCCCCTCCCTCCCCCAGCCACCCCTCCCCGGTCCAAGCAGAGGCTCTTCGCTTGGAAGTCGAGGAACGACTCCAGAAAGGGGCTATCACGGAGGTTTCCCACACCACCCCGGGGTTCTACTCCATTCTCTTCGTGATCCCCAAACCCACGGGAGGCTGGAGACCCATCCTCGACCTCTCCCCCCTCAACAAGTTCCTCAAACCCACCAAGTTCAAGATGGACACTCCAACTCAGATCAGAGACTCCATCCACCACCTGGACTGGGCAGCCTCCATAGATCTGAAAGACGCCTACTTCCAGATCCTCATACACCCATCCCACAGACGCTACCTATGGTTCCTCTGGCAGGGAAGGGTGTTCCAGTTCCAGGCGCTCCCCTTCGGCCTCTCCCTGGCGCCCTTCCTTGTCACGAAGGTGGTCAAGGAGATGGCCTCCTTGGCCAGACAGGAGGACATTCGCCTCCTGGTGTACCTGGACGACTGGCTCGTCCTGGCGTCCTCCCACGCACAAGGCCTATCCCACACCAGCCGCCTCCTCAGCCTGTGTTCCACGCTGGGGTTCGTCACCAACCCCAGCAAGTGCAAACTCATCCCCAGTCAGCGCTTCGCCTTTCTGGGTATGAGTTTCGACACTATCTCCATGACTGTCTCCCCGACCCCGGAGAGGTCCGCCCACATAGTGGACCTCATCTCCCGCCTTCGTCTGTCCACCCACACCTCGGCCCGAACCCTGACCTCCCTCCTGGGGATGATGGAGTCCCTCTCGTCCCTCATCCCCCTAGGTCAGGTCCCCAAGCGCCAACTCCAGAGGGAGTTCTGGTGCCGTTGGTCACAGACCTCCGACCGATGGGACCAGACCATTCCCCTCGGTCCTTGGTTCCTGTGGGCCACGGAGGAGTGGCTCAACCCCGCCACCCTCACCCCAGGGTTCCCATCTCCCTCCCAACCCAGCCCCTCCAACTCTTCACCGACGCCTCCAACTCGGGCTGGGGTGCCCACTTGGAGAACTGTCACGCCTCAGGAGTGTGGGACCCTCAGACTGCACGCCTCCACGTGAACATCTTTGAATTGGAAGCGGTCAGGCTGGCCCTCCTCTGCTTTCAGTCCCAAGTCGAGCACCGATGTGTTCTCCTCCTCATGGACAACACGTCGGTAGCTTGCTATGTCAACAGGGGGGGGGCTCACTCCATCAGCCTCTCCCTCCGGACAGAGGCTCTCCTGCGTTGGTGTCTGGCACACGGAGTCACGCTTCGAGCGAGACACATAGCGGGCACACGCAATATCCTGGCAGACTCCCTCAGCTGGTCCAAATCTCTCCTACACACAGAATGGACGCTCAATATGCTGACCTTAGCGTTGGTGTGGGCTCATTGGTTCAGGCCGATGGTCGACCTTTTCGCCACTCGGTTCAACCATTGTCTGCCACTCTATGTCTCTCCCGTGCCCGATCCCCAGGCACATGCCATCGACGCCCTGTCCCTGTCATGGTCGGGTCTCATAGCCTACGCCTTTCCCACCTTCCTGATCCTCCACAAAGTGATCAGGAAGGCGAGACTGGAGATACCCAAGCTGATCCTCATAACCCCATGGTGGCCGACCCAGTCCTGGTTTCCGGACCTAAAAGCCCTCTCCCATGTTCCCCCTCTTCGACTAAACCCCAGGTGGGACATGCTCAGGCAACCCCGCTCCGGACGCCCTCACTCCAACCCCCAGATGCTCCGCCTCCATGCCTGGCTGCTGTGTCCGCCCGGGTGCGAGCATCTGCCCCTGTCTCCCACTCGGACAGAGCCCGGTCCGTCCTAGACATCCTCGCAGGGGCTGGAGCCTCGCAGGACCTGCGAGATTTAGCCCCGGCCTCGCGCAGACCCAGCACGGAGTACCTCTATGACTACCGCTGGGAGAGATGGGTCTCCTGGTGCTCGGACAACTCCATTCCCCATGATTCCCCTTCTAACATCCAGATAGGCATTTTCTTATCTCACTTAGCCTCGGCGCATAAGCTATCTGCTAGCTCCATCCGGGGCTACAGATCAGCCATCTGCACCACCATCCGCCAACTAGGCGGACCATCTTTCGAGAATGATTTCCTCCTCAGAGAGATCTCCAGAGGGGTGGCCCTACGGGAGGCCCAGTCCCCTAGGCGTGTACCCCTTTGGGACCTCTTTATTGTTCTTGACGCTCTTAGGAAACCTCCTTTCGAGCCTATTGCCTCCATTCCCTTTGACCTCCTTTCTATGAAGACCACATTTCTCCTCGCCCTGGCTTCGGCCCGACGGCGAAGCGAAATCCATGCCCTCAGCGGAGACCCCAGAGATTTGGCCTTCCATAGGGACAGCTCTGTCTCCCTGAAGTTCCTCCCAGAATTCTTAGCTAAAAACCAGGATCCGGGCTCTTCCTCCCCCTCCATCGTCATCCGCTCACTTGCGGATATCCTCGGCAGTCAAGAAAAAGGGGGGGACATGGACCTGTGCCCGTCCAGGTGCCTTAGATACTACTGGGAACGCTCGCGCCCCAGGCGCGCATCCCAGAGACGCCTCCTTATCTCCATTAACCCCAACAATTCTAAGGACATCTCGGCGGGCACCATCTCCAGATGGCTGTCCAGGACGGTCAGATCTGCCTACGCCCAGGCGTACAAGGATCTCCCGGCCATATCCCCCCGTGCTCATGAGGTCAGAGCGCTGGCCACCTCCGCGGCGTTCCAGCACTCTGTCCCCGTGCGCCACCTGTTGGAGGCAGCCTTCTGGCGTTCAGAAAACCCTTTCATAAACTTCTACTTGAGGGACATCCGAATGACCCAGGCTGATGGTTCAAAGGGAATCTCTTCTGTGGCGGCTAATGCAGCTATTTCCGTTCCACCATCTAACCCCAAGAACCATTAGGGCACTGCCCTCCTCCAATTCCTTTAAATTCTGCTATGGGTCAGACTCAAATGCCTGCCCTCCTTCCCCTTTGGCGCTAGGGTTCTCGGGGTTACCTTAGTGCGGCCTCAGGAGAATGAGGTAAACAAGCGCACTTCGGCGTTCTGCGCGTGGCGGAAGTAAGGGGGCTTCACTTGACTGTCTTATTACTGTCTTATTACTGCATTAGCCACAAAAATCTTCAGCCTGGCAGAGCTGACTAACTGCCGTTGAATGCTATGGTCTGACATGGTAAGTATACTAGCCAAACAGGGAGTATAAGAAAAACTCCCCATTTTGTTTTTCTATCTCATTTTCCATGCTCTGCGAGTGTCAGAACTCCATGCTGATCACTCTGATTCCTCCACACACCACACCCGCACTTGTCCTGTTGCTCCCCTAGCACTGGCAGTCTACTCAAAAAATCAACATCAAGTCATGATGACGCACCCCCCCCCCCCCCCCCCGTTGCTACCAAGCCACTTTGGTGTTCAGCGTCACTTGCTCTAATCTTAGATATGCATGACATCACCTATTTTTCTCCATACTGATTACAGTAGTTGCTTAGTCATGAAGTAAAGGTGTAAGTGTTGTATATGACTATTAGTTGTTGTGTGTGGCAGTTGGTGGAGACTGTGCACTCCTTCATCATGCGCTATGGAAGTCGGCTGTGGAAGCTGAGGGTGTTGCACGCTGAGCTCAGGTACACCACAAGGTACGTGTCTGATTGATCTTCGTTTTCAGTTAGGATCACAGATACACCACAAGGTACATGTCTGATTGATCTTCATGTTCATGTAGGATGACAGGTACACCACAAGGTGTGTGTCTAATTGATCTTCTTGTTCAGGTGGGATGATTTCATGAACTGTTCTCTTTTTTTCAAGGTAAGAGCATCAAATAAAAGTTTCACTAGCCTTTAAGTAACTGTAGTAAAAATATTTATCACTTACGATCACATCTGTGGCAGAGGATGGAAAAGGGAAGAAAACTGAATTATGGCAAGGGGAGTGAGTTCAGTGTTTGCCAGGGGAGACCACATCTGTATTCCTGATAATGATATATAGCACATTGCACCTCTCAGAGTCAGTTTCATCCTCAGATGTGTATATGATTTCCTGTCCTCAAATTTGAGCCTGGTCAAATGGGGAAAATCAGATGACCCCACGTGTCCACTCTGTCACGGCAAACAAACAGTGGAACATGTCCTGAGTTCATGCAAAACAGCACTAACCCAGGGAAGGTACACATGGAGGCACGACCAAGCACTCAAGGAGATCGCACATGCAGTTACTACTGCTGGAGGAAGATCTACGCCGCCAGTAGCTCCAGCAACAAAGTTCTACATGGCAGGAGACCACAAATCATGGTCTGGAACAGCTGTGATATCAAGAGCATGGAAGCAGAGTTTACTGGATGGAGCAGATGACTGTAGTGCTTCCAGAATGGGAGAACCATCTGGCGATCATAAGGATGAGTGGCAGGAGACCAGATATTGTTCTCCACTCAGGTTCATCAAAACAAATGATTCTGATCAAACTCACTGCCATTCGAAAGTAGAATGGAGCAAGCGCACCCCTAAGACTGAGAAGTATGCCAGTCTAGCGAGCAGTTTGAGGGAATCTGGCTTCCAGGCCCGGGTCCTCGCCATAGAAGTTGGAGCAAGGGGATTTGTAGGCACTCAGCCTATGACCTCATGAAACAGCTCGGGATTTCAGGTAAGGAGAGGACCAGAACCCTGAAGGCAATGGCAGTGGCAGTCGATAAAGAGTTCCAGCTGGATCTGGTCGAGGAGGAACAAAAGTGAACTTCATAAGGCTTCAATTTCCCAACTTAGAACAGGTGTCCTGTTAGCAGTGGGGTAAGACATCCATCTGAAAAAGCCCACCTTAAGATGCCCACCCATCCAAAAGTTGTGGGTTCGAATCCCAGCAGCGCCGGAAAAAAAGGAAGTTGGCAGTAGAAGGGCATCTGAGAGTCATGACCTGGATGCAGCCCAGCCTCCTTAGAGTGTAAGGAGTTCAGTGCCGGGGGGGGGGGTTCTTCTCTGAAGACCTTCTGCTGTCAAGCTCTCCATAGGGTTTCTTCGTACTGAAGATTGTCTGGTTTAGGTCGTTAGAGTGACTGAATAATGTACAAATGACTGAATGAATGTATACATTTAGTAATAGGTTATCACTGCTGTTTCAACACCTCTAGTTCATTTCTACACAGTATTATACATGTCAGTATAATCTCTGTCCAGTTAGCATGGCTATAACCAAGCATGACTGGATAAGCTTGTATTCCTAAATTCATTTCTTAAGCGAGATATATGATTCTGTATGTGAACTGAAATGGATATCATTATGTTGTTTACTCTTACTTGCTTACCAGAAAGGTCTTCTTCTGTTAGTTTTTTTACCCAAAATGCACTGTCGCAGACTGACTCAAGGAGGCTCAGGCAACACAAGCAGCTTCCCCATCCGTCTGTTTGTGACCAATGAAAGTGGATATTACCTCAACATCGACCTCTATCGTGAGGTCACAGACCACGTCACTGGACAGGTAAATCACAACTCATGTGTTGGATGGGGCTTGAGTGGCTCTGAAATGTGTCACACACACACACACACACACACACACACACACACACACACACACACACACACACACACGCATGCACACACACACACACTGTTGACAGGGAAGTTGTGGGTTCTAATCCAACAGAAGCATATGATTGTGTGAATTCTTCTCTGTGACTTGCTTCTCTGCAGAGTCAATTTTTTTTTGGCCTTGGATTAGAAGACTGGGAGGCATAGTCAAGTGTCATGGATTCATCTTTGAAAATGAAAGATGGGTCATATACACAGTTCTGGTGGGTGGCCGGAAGGCGGCTTTATATTGTGAGCTTCCAGTGCACTGTTTGACCTGTGCACTGTTTGACCTGTGGCAGAGATGCAGTGCACTGGGTGTGGCTGCGCATTATGGAATGAGGTGGGCATGGAAATGATGGACACTGAAATCACCACTGCAAAAAAAAGAGAAAAAAATAGAAATAAAAGAAAACATAAGAAAAATTACAAACATAACATGAAGACGACAGAATGCATTATTGGTGAAAGCAAGCCAGAATGAAAATAACCACACAACACAAAAGTGTTGAAACAAACACTTAGTTAATACTTAGTATAAAGCAGACTGGTTAATTTTCTTTTATCAAATTGTCTTTTGCAGAATTGACAAATAAACAGATGTGAAAAAGAACAAAGCAATATTCCCAAGATATCTGTCAATAGGAGAATGGCCAGAGTGATCAATGCGAGATGATAGGACAGTGGACTGTTGTTGACTGTTGATTTAAAACGACTACCTATGACTCATTCAACATCGATGGCTGGTACCAGAATGAGGTGATAGGACAACCGACTAACAACAGTAGGACATTGACAACTGGCTAACAACAGTAGGACATTGACAGCTGACTAACAACAGTAGGACATTGACAACTGGCTAACAACAGTAGGACATTGACAGCTGACTAACAACAGTAGGACATTGACAACTGGCTACCAACAGTAGGACATTGACAACTGACTAACAACAGTAGGACACTGACAACCGGCTAACAACAGTAGGACATTGACAACTGACTAACAACAGTAGGACACTGACAACTGACTAACAACAGTAGGACATTGACAACTGACTAACAACAGTAGGACACTGACAACTGGCTAATAACAGTAGGACATTGACAACTGGCTAATAACAGTAGGACATTGACAACTGGCTAATAACAGTAGGACATTGACAACTGGCTAATAACAGTAGGACACTGACAACTGGCTAACAACAGTAGGACATTGACAACTGGCTAACAACAGTAGGATGTTAACAACTGGCTAATAACAGTAGGACATTGACAACTGGCTAACAACAGTAGGACATTGACAACTGGCTAACAACAGTAGGATGTTGACAACTGGCTAACAACAGTAGGATTTTGATAACTGGCTAACAACAGTGGGACGTTGATTTAAAACAATGACCTGTGACTCGGTGAACGTTGATGGTTGGTTCCTGGCATGTTCAGATCATGTTTGAATCCTATGGGTCCAAGAAGGGCCCGCTGCACGGCATGCTGATCTCCACCCCTTACCAGACCAAGGACCAGCTGCAGCTGAAGAGGTTTCAGGCCCAGTCCAGCGGCACCACCTACGTCTATGACTATCCTCAGATCTTCAAACAGGTTGATATGTTTTCCAGCCACCTTAGTTTTTGTTCCTTTTCTCTTTCTCCGTTATTTGAAGTCTTCTAAAAATCTTCTTTTGCCAAGTATCAGGGCTGAGGTTTATGCTGAGGAAATTAAAGCCTGATAAGTATGGAAATATTTGCTGCTTTATTTGACATTTACAGTTTATCTACCCAGCTCTGATACAGAATTTATGCCTGTCTTCTGTAACATAAAGGACTATCTCAGCACAGTACTTGTTGTCTCATGGCTGCTGTAATGGACTTTAAGGAATGAAGAGAAGAAGATAAAGAGAAGGTGAGAGAGAGACAGAGAATGAGATAGAGCAGTTATTGTAAAGAAATGTTATTAGTTTTTAGTTGTGTCTATGATGCACTTCTTATGCAAATTATCGGTAGACTGGCTTGAAACTGTACACTGTTTATTTAAGAGGGGAAGTTACTGTGTAGACCACTTGAGTCGTTATGAACACAGGCATGTCAGCTGTTCTCTTTTCAGCTGATTTAATGGGTTTAAAAAAAAAATTTTTTAGCTGATTTCCTTTTTTTAAAGCGTTTTTTCTTAATCTTTTCTTTTATTCTTTTGTTTATGTTTTTATTAAGCTGATTTTCTCTTTTTCTGATTGGAATCTTTAGAAATCCATCCTAACTCCCTGATTCCTTTCCACTAATAATAAGAAATCTGACTGAAAGCATGTTGAAAATATTTGGAAGTGGCAAATCTTTATTTTGTGACTTGAAACAGATACGTTTGGGCTGTGCCTGAGAGGAGATATACATTATACCCTAATTCCTGGTTAGCAGTAACTTAGCAGTTGTGTATGATATCGTATTTCTTGACTTATTCCTGGTTAAAGATATTTTGTTGTGTTCACATATTCATTTCTCTGACGCTTTCATTCACAAAATGATCAGAGTCAAATTAACCATTGCCAGGATTTACGTTGAATGCATAGTGGGCTTAGAGCCTGACATCTTTGCATGAACAGTGAACTGTGGGTGTATTCACTGTGTTTATGATACAATTGTCATGCTGTAAGCTACAATACACACAAAACAAGATGTAAAGTGATATAGGTTTTATATACAACACAAAACAAAATAAATTTGTGACAAACACATCTTCTTCAGATGTTTAAAAACAGCAGACAAAAAATTCACAGAAAAAGACATATTTGTCTGCTTGTCTGTTTTGGATTGCATATAAATCTGCATTACTTTTGTTTTGTGAGTTTATATGATTTTTGCCTCATTTTCATTAATGCTGCTGCTTTTTTCATTTTCTCTCAGTCTGCAGTCTGCTGAACATGAAGTCTGGCCAGAACTCTACATACTGTTGTGTCCATTCATAAAGGCATTTACATACTCATCTGTGCTGATGTAGTTGGTTGCTCATGTGATGCTGACACTTTGCTAGCTGTCACATGGACCACATTAGGCAGGCATTAGGCAGGCATTCAAGGATTGACTAGAACATTGAGTTATGCAAAGGTCAGATATCTGATAAGTCTTTCCAACTTGTCCGCCTTCTTCTTGTTTTTTGTCATTGTTGACAACCTTGATCAGAAGATGCTGTCTTCTTCAACCTTATTTACATAATTAAGGGTGGGTCTGAGGAGGCTTTCACCCCCACCCTCCACCCCCTTTCTTTTTTTTCTTTTGTATTGTTAACCTTTTCCTTTTTTCTTCTGACTTTTTTGTTAACCAGTACGTAACATTTTCAGCTTGGTTCATCACAAATCAGGGAGAGGAAGCTGCTCCCAAGTTCTGTTAGTCACATACAGTTCTGTGTTCTGGGTTGGATAATTCATGGTCATACATTCATGTTAAAATCTACCTGTGATTCCTCCTGTACATTTCACATAACCAGCAGTCCACTAACTCTGTTAGCATGTGCTAACAGACACACATTCTCTCTCTGTGTATTTCACTTCTTTTCTTTGATCTAGTTCTGTTTCAGATATAAGCTCTTCCCTTTTTTATTGTGTTTTTTTTCACTTTGGCCTCATGGCTTATTAAATGTAGTGCAGTGTATAAGAACATATCCTTGTCGGCGACTCCACCTTGAGGGAAAAGAGACTGAAGCTTGAGTGTGTTTTGGGAGCAGGCTCTGTTACAACGCTGGAAGGATCATGACAGACAGCATGGGAGAAAGGAAGACAGAGATCCCCTGGAGGTGTTCACCTGTGAGGAGATGGTGCTCGACACCAGGGGCGAACATCTCTGTCCATGTCACCGCCTGTCTGGGGAAAATGAGGTTAGTGTGTGTGTGCGTGTGTGCGTGCATGCATGCATGCGTGCGTGCATGCGTGCATGCGTACGTACGATGTATTGTGTGTGAGATGTGTGTGTGTATGTGCGTGTGCATATCTAAAAGCAGGTCTTAAATAAAAGCAGAAACCATGAAGGTTTAGAACAATGAGTTATGGAGACACAGCAGGAAAATGTGTCTTTTACATAATTCCACTCAACAGATGTAGCAAGCACTGTTATGAATTTCTGATGTCATAATGGTCACAGAAGATGGAAATCTCACCGTTGAAAGGACAATCATTCTCCACCTACCCCCTCTGATTTTGTTCGCAGGTAGGAATGGTGGTGTGGAAAATGACGCTGAAGACACCAGAATTTGCTGAAGGACGTGACATCATCGTCATTGCCAATGACATGACATGGAAGATTGGATCGTTTGGACCACAGGAAGACCTGCTGTTCAAGGTATGTAGCATTGTTACCCCATTCATGACAGACTGGCCTTTATTATATTATTTTCTTTGTTCCCTTGCTCTCCCATCTTCCAAGTCCTCCCACTGGCATTACTTTGCATCTCTCACTTTACCTTTTTCGGCAGTTGTTACTTACTGTAAAGCCAGTTCTTATGAGGGGAAATGTGCTTCTTATGTTTAATATTAAAGTCATTTGCAGAGTTGTATTTCTCTATGCAAAATACTGTATGCAGAAATACAAAGTACTGTAATACCAGTATGCTGTGTTTGAGTGGGTGGATTGGGGAGATGGAAATGGATGGTGGTGTCTGCAGGTATGTGGTGTTGCTGGTGGTGTCTGCAGGTATGTGGTGTTGCTGGTGGTGTCTGCAGGTATGTGGTGTTGCTGGTGGTGTCTGCAGGTATGTGGTGTTGCTGGTGGTGTCTGCAGGTATGTGGTGTTGCTGGTGGTGTCTGCAGGTATGTGGTGTTGCTGGTGGTGGTTGTAGCCGCTTTCTCCACATTCATCCCATGATTCTTTTCAGTTTCAGTGCATGTTTTGATTCTTGTACAAAAAAAAAGAACCTGGAGAGCTGCAACCCAAAGCCTCAAGACTGGTTGCAGCTGGACCTGTTGATAAAGTCATCTACCATAAAAATGACGGTTAACTGAACATCCCTGCTGCATGGGCACACTTATGTGCTGCGATGCTGTTACACTAAACTAACACATCATATGGTAGCACGCCAGAAGAAAGAGAGAGTTCAAGCACTGCATTTTGTTACATCACCGTGCAGGCCAGCCAGCACGTTGCTACATGCCATTGCCACATCACTTGGTCAGTCTCCCACCGAATGTCAACCAATAACAAAGATTATCAGCTATTGTTCCCCTCTCTTTCTCACTAAGCAAAGGAAAACACGCTAATTATTACTGCAATCTGTCATCTTAATGACTTCAAACATACTCAGAGATGTATGCAGTGTTTCCAGTCTCTATGCACTGAAATTATTGCATTTATAAAACCATATAACAGTAATAGAAATGATATGCTGAATCAGTAAATCCTCTAGTAAAATAAATATAAAATACCAAACGAGCTTACTCTCAGTCTACTTGTACATGTGTTATTCAACAAAAACAAAAACAAGACAAAAAAAGTCAAACCAAAAGTACTCGCAACATATTAAAAGCAGACTGCCCTGCAGTCAGTAAGGCATCAGCCATTCTTTTATGATCTCAGAGGGAAAAGGGAAATTTTGAAAATGCTACAAACTATAGCCACTCAATGAGATAACGAAACTAAGAAATTTCGTTGATTAGTCATGTTTGAATATTTGGCCAATATAATTGGCCATCAGATTGTGAAGAAGTGGAAAATCGTGCTTCAGATACTTGGGGTCAGCAGTAATGAGCATCACTATGGCTTACCATTCGCAGCAAAAAGGCACAAGGTGCATCACACAGTCAGTTGACCTCTAGTTATGGGAGTGGATTTGTCCACTCACATTTGTATAGATACAAAATAATAGTATTCAACTGACATTGATTAGCTTTGCCAGGTAAAAACCTTAATGGATCCAGCCTGTGATGAACTTTGAGTCTGTCCCAAATCAAGTGTGTCATTCTTTCATTTGTTGCCAGCACTTTGATTTGCCTAGAGCAGTGAGGGATGCTTGCAATTTACGAGTCTATTAATATAAGTTTCGCAATCAGTACACACAGTATTCTCAACATTATTGTGGCCATCTGAATGTCTGTTTTGAAAATGGAAGAATTTTGCTAGTTATGACACATTTCTTCTACTGTTTGGAACTAGTACAAACTCTTGACTTAGCCATGACAAGGAGAAATGAGCCTGTTACCATTTGAAGATTAAGATTTGACACTTTCTTAAATGTTTCTCAAAAATAGTTGATATTGAAAGGCTGGAACAGTACACAATTGTACCTGATCTGTGTACCAATATTACCAGAATACCAGAGTAAATCACCAGCTCTAATTATTTGGCTTTTCCTGCTTCAGAAAGCCTCAGAGTTTTCTCGCAAAAAGGGGCTGCCTCGTATCTTCATCTCTGCCAACAGTGGGGCACGGATTGGTTTGGCTGAAGAAATCAAGTCCCTTTTCCATGTGGCCTGGGAGGATCCTGAGAAACCAGACCTGGTGTGTAAGAAATACTGGTTTTGTGTGAACATTCTGCAGACGGTTGGATGAATGAAGATGAGTTTTGTGTGAATGTTTTACAGTTAATTGATGTAAGGAATGTTTGGGAGGGGGAGAGGGGATAAATAATGTTTGTTGGTGTGGACAGTATTCAGATCATTAATGTAAAGAATACTTGAGAGGGGGAGAGAGGTTAACAGTCTGTAGACGCTTAGATGAATAGTGCTCGATTATTGTGGAGAGTATACAGATTATTAATGTAAAGAATGCCACTCGGAAGCTAACAGTCTGTAGACACTAAGATAGATAATGCTTGATTAGTGTGAACAGTGTACAGATAGAAAATGCTGAGGAGGGGGAGATGGGATAAACATGTTTAGACACTAAGATAATAATGCTAGTTTAGTGTGGACAGTGTGCAGACAACTGAGGCAAAGAATACTGTTTTCATGTAAACAGTCTGCTGATAATTAATTAAATGGATACCGAATTTATGTAAATAATTTGTTGGTGTAAAGAATGCTGATTTTGTGTCAACAGTGTGCAGGTAATTGATTTAAAGAATGCTCATATCACCTCTGATTAGTCTTCAGGTAATTAATATAAAGAATGCTCATATCACCTCTGATTAGTCTTCAGGTAATTAATATAAAGAATGCTCATATCACCTCTGATTAGTCTTCAGGTAATTAATATAAAGAAAGCTCATATCACCTCTGATTAGTCTTCAGGTAATTAATATAAAGAATGCTCATATCACCTCTGATTAGTCTTCAGGTAATTAATATAAAGAATGCTCATATCACCTCTGATTAGTCTTCAGGTAATTAATATAAAGAATGCTCATATCACCTCTGATTAGTCTTCAGGTAATTAATATAAAGAATGCTCATATCACCTCTGATTAGTCTTCAGGTAATTAATATAAAGAATGCTCATATCACCTCTGATTAGTCTTCAGGTAATTAATATAAAGAATGCTCATATCACCTCTGATTAGTCTTCAGGTAATTAATATAAAGAAAGCTCATATCACCTCTGATTAGTCTTCAGGTAATTAATATAAAGAATGCTCATATCACCTCTGATTAGTCTTCAGGTAATTAATATAAAGAAAGCTCATATCACCTCTGATTAGTCTTCAGGTAATTAATATAAAGAATGCTCATATCACCTCTGATTAGTCTTCAGGTAATTAATATAAAGAATGCTCATATCACCTCTGATTAGTCTTCAGGTAATTAATATAAAGAATGCTCATATCACCTCTGATTAGTCTTCAGGTAATTAATATAAAGAATGCTCATATCACCTCTGATTAGTCTTCAGGTAATTAATATAAAGAATGCTCATATCACCTCTGATTAGTCTTCAGGTAATTAATATAAAGAATGCTCATATCACCTCTGATTAGTCTTCAGGTAATTAATATAAAGAATGCTCATATCACCTCTGATTAGTCTTCAGGTAATTAATATAAAGAATGCTCATATCACCTCTGATTAGTCTTCAGGTAATTAATATAAAGAAAGCTCATATCACCTCTGATTAGTCTTCAGGTAATTAATATAAAGAATGCTCATATCACCTCTGATTAGTCTTCAGGTAATTAATATAAAGAATGCTCATATCACCTCTGATTAGTCTTCAGATAATTAATATAAAGAATGCTCATATCACCTCTGATTAGTCTTCAGGTAATTAATATAAAGAAAGCTCATATCACCTCTGATTAGTCTTCAGGTAATTAATATAAAGAAAGCTCATATCACCTCTGATTAGTCTTCAGGTAATTAATATAAAGAATGCTCATATCACCTCTGATTAGTCTTCAGGTAATTAATATAAAGAAAGCTCATATCACCTCTGATTAGTCTTCAGGTAATTAATATAAAGAATGCTCATATCACCTCTGATTAGTCTTCAGGTAATTAATATAAAGAATGCTCATATCACCTCTGATTAGTCTTCAGATAATTAATATAAAGAATGCTCATATCACCTCTGATTAGTCTTCAGGTAATTAATATAAAGAATGCTCATATCACCTCTGATTAGTCTTCAGGTAATTAATATAAAGAATGCTCATATCACCTCTGATTAGTCTTCAGGTAATTAATATAAAGAATGCTCATATCACCTCTGATTAGTCTTCAGGTAATTAATATAAAGAAAGCTCATATCATGTCTGATTAGTCTTCAGGTAATTAATATAAAGAAAGCTCATATCATGTCTGAACAGTTAGTGCATAATCTCTATAACGAATGCTGGTTTTGCATCAACAGTCTGCAGATAGTTAATGTTAACAAATGCTCATATCCTGTCTGAATAGTCTACAAAGAACATGAAGAATGCTTAAATTATTTCTGAACAGTTAACACATGATCACTGTAAACATTTCTGGTTTTACATCTTTTGCTCCTTCCCTGTGATTGTTTTCTTGGGTTTGCTGTTTAGGTTTAGTGCTTCCTTTTTTTCTATGAAGGGTTTCAAGTACCTGTATCTGCGGCCAGATGAGTTCAAGAAAGTCAGTGCCATGAATTCTGTGAAAGCAGAGCTGATTGAAGACCAAGGGGAGTCCAGATACAAGATCACTGATATAATTGGTGAGAATTGTATCATTTCTTCAATGCAACGTTGTTGCACATTTCGCACAATTTACATAGTCAGAGTAAGTTGATTGTTGATGGATTGCCAACCCATGCAGGCACATGAAGTTAGATCTGGAATATCTACGTTCTTGCAGCTTTGCTTCTACCTGTTCTTGTTTGTTTGTTTGTTTGTTTTTGTATTAAAACAGTATCCCAGATCCTGCTGTTATTATACAAGAAAACTGTACTTATATTTAGAGTTCTGTGACACTATTAGGTCTCAGGTTTAATCATTGTTTGTTGTCCATTGGTTAGTGTCATGGACTGGGGGGCTTAGAAGCTGCAAGTTCAAGGCCTATGAGAGACATGCATTTGTGGGCCCATGGGATGTTTCTTAGCCTAGCTGGCTCCTGCCCAGTGTTGCTGAATGTGCAGTAGAGTCATGTGGGAAGATGGGAGCCACACAGCACGGTTTTGACTTGGAACGGATGTCTTTGAGAATTTTTCTGAAAATTCCCAACCAGCACTGCAGGTGTCTGTGTCTTTTAGGCTGGATTATGCAATGCACCACGGTATTGTGAAAGGAAGGTTGACGTTATGTTTGATTTTCTTTTCACATCCATGCTCGTGGTAAGTATACATTGAAGTCATCTGTGTTAGCAGTCGGAGGGGACCGTGCTTGGATGGATTGTTGACACTGTGTAAGCAATCATCATCATCAGTGTAAGGTTTTGTCGGTGATGTCCGGCATAGGTTGATTTGAGCAGGCACCGCTGAACACCACCGAAGTGATTAGCATAAGTGCAGTGTCTCCTATGATGGGTTGCTCCACAGTCTGATTGATATGCTGGGACTGCTACAGAATGAATATGGGTGTGGTTTTAAGGGGAGCTAAAATGAGGAGCATTAGAGTATTGTCACTGAGAGGCATTGAAGAAGAGATGGGAAAATTGTCTCAAGTTCTAACCCTGAAGTCATATTTTTGTTGTGTGGTTTGACTGCACTTTTTTTTGTCAATATATTGTACATAGTCAATCATATGCAGGCCTGGTGTAGTCTCCATGATCATTGGGTTATTGCTATGCAGAGGTTTTGTCTTGTTATCAAGCTTTTTTTAAACTTCAATCACGGAATAGTGACAGTGCCTTCTGTTTTGCTTGTAAAACTCATGTGAACCTGAGATGAAAAAGCTTCTGCTGATTAAAACAGGATGTTGTCATGTGTTTTGAGGAGCAAAAATAAAATGTGTGTATATTGAAATGTCACCGTATCATTCCAGGAAAGTATTGTTTTCAGAGGTATCCCTATCACTTACAAGAAGAAGGTGTCCAGACCATTTGAGAGAAGAAGCACCATTGTTTTTGCTTTGACTTGACAGAAGGAAAGAAATGTATTCCTGAATTTGATTTTTCAAGAAATTATCTAAACACAAAACGAGGTCACAAGAAAATCTTCAGAATTGCATTTTCATATACATTATTCTTCACTTGCAATAACTAAATCAGACAGCCAACAAGATTCAAAATTTTGTTGCTGGAGAATTCTGATGCCCTGAAGTGATTCCTACTGTACTGCAGATGAGCTGGGAGACTGGGACAGTCAGTTCTTTGAATGTGACATGTTTGACAGGGAAGGAGGATGGACTGGGGGTGGAAAACCTGAGAGGATCAGGGATGATTGCCGGAGAGACGTCGGCTGCCTATGATGAAGTGGTCACCATAAACCTGGTCAGTGACAGAAATGGTCACTTCTCACAATCTTCGCTGGCTTGAGGCGTGGGTGGCTTAATGTAAATATCAAAGGACATTTCTGATGATCTTCGCTGGCTGGAGGCATGGATGGCTTAATGTAAAGATCAAAGGTCATTTCTGAAAGTCTTTGCTGGCTTGAGGCGGGGGTGTCTAAATGTAAATATGAGAGGTTATTTATGATAATCTTTGCTGGCTTGAGGCGGGGGTGTCTTAATGTAAATATCAAAAATCGTTTCTGATGGTCTTCGCTGGCTTGAGGCGGGGGTGTCTTAATGTAAATATCAAAGGTCATTTCTGATGGTCTTCGCTGGTTTGAGGTGGGGGTATCTTAATGTAAATATCAAAGGTCGTTTCTGATGGTCTTCGCTGGCTTGAGGTGGGGGTGTCTTAATGTAAATATCAAAGGTCATTTCTGATGGTCTTCGCTGGTTTGAGGTGGGGGTATCTTAATGTAAATATCAAAGGTCGTTTCTGATGGTCTTCGCTGGCTTCAGGCGGGGGTGTCTTATGGTAAATATCAAAGGTCATTTCTGATGGTCTTCGCTGGCTTGAGGCGGGGGTGTCTTATTGTAAATATCAAAGGTCATTTCTGATGGTCTTCGCTGGTTTGAGGTGGGGGTATCTTAATGTAAATATCAAAGGTCGTTTCTGATGGTCTTCGCTGGCTTGAGGCGGGGGTGTCTTATTGTAAATATCAAAGGTTGTTTCTGATGGTCTTCGCTGGTTTGAGGTGGGGGTATCTTAATGTAAATATCAAAGGTCGTTTCTGATGGTCTTCGCTGGTTTGAGGTGGGGGTGTCTTAATGTAAATATCAAAGGTCGTTTCTGATGGTCTTCGCTGGTTTGAGGTGGGGGTATCTTAATGTAAATATCAAAGAAACATTGCACACCCACAAAACACGACAGGAATGAGAATGAATAAAAAGGTTCATGTCCCTAAGCCTGATGTTTGTAGGCACAGGGAATGCTGGCGAACCGCCCCCAAAAAATGTGGACAAACAAATCACAAGACAAAACACGATGCGTTTCAACCTCTTAGGTCTTCTTCAGGCAAGATACAAAACAATTAGGACAACGAAAATGAACAAGCAATCACTTATTTTCAATCACTTCAGCGCAAGATAGGCGTTGAATGAAAACAAGGCTGTCAGAAGGGAGGTAATGTGTAAGTCAAGGTAGTAATGATGATAATTATATTACTGATAGGAATACTAATGATAGTAATGATGATGATCAAAATATTGAAAAAATAAATTAAGACAGGATTACTACCACTTTTGGTGATAATAAGGCAATAGCAGTTGTAGTATGGGAGAAAGGAGAGTGGGTTAGAGGATTCTTAAACAGCATGGTTGCCATGGCAACAGTCTTAGTGCTATAGGAGGCTGGAAAAGTGGTAAGCTGGAATGTCAGAAATATTGTAAAGAATGATAATTACATTAATGATAGTATTAGTAGTAAATATAACCATTGTAACAGTTATGAAGGTTTTGTATCTTGCCTGAAGAAGACCTAAGAGGTCAAATGCGTCATGTTTTGTCTTGTGATTCAACTTTTTTTTTTAATTTGAGAAAGTTTAGATGGAGATTCCCCCTCTCTTGCAGTTCCCCTTCTCTCCCCACTTCACCCTCTCCCTCCCCAGCGAACAAAAGGCCAAATGCATTTTGGTCAATTCCACCTTGGCTTAAGGCTGTGTCAGGCCAATTGACATAGACCAGAACATCAAGGCTACATCAAATTGTTGTTATGCTCTGCATAGTTATGCGGGGATTGTCTTCAGTTGTGACAAGCTCCTAGCATAACATTATCAGTCTCCAAAATCCCCAGAAGTCGGAGTGTGGCTGCCCACGTGGCGGGGTAATCAAAAACGGTCACACACGTAATGTTCTCATCCCCAGCTGATGCATTTGTACCATAGTAATCAAGTGCTTTGGCTGTTTGGATGATCCCTGGAGTCTTTTAGCCAGGGTACAACAACAGCAACAACAAAATTTTGGTTAATATACTTGATTTAGCATTTTTTTTCATGGATGTGTTCTGTTGTAGGTTCTGGATACATGCTCACTATGATTACGTTTCAAAGGATAGAGATGACAAATACATACCTTGTTAATCTTCCCCAGATTTCAAGATTTTGGTTAGTTTTTGAAGTTATCGTTGTTCATAATGTCTGGAACTGTTCAGGTGAGCTGCAGAGCCATTGGTATCGGAGCATACCTGGTGCGGCTGGGTCAGCGAGTCATCCAGGTGGAGAACTCCCAAATCATTCTGACCGGGGCTTCTGCACTAAACAAGGTACAGGGGACAGGTCTAGTATTAAAGTGAATGTGGGCTTCACATTGTTCTTGAAATTCAGTTCTCCATTCATTCATTCATTCTTTATGATTTGTGTTAATTTTTTGTTTGTTTTTTGCTTCCTTTCTCCAGTGGTTTCTGGAGTATTTGGCCTTTAGTGACTTTGAGCCCTCGCTGATTGCACTGTCAGGAACCTCACTCTGAAAACATAGTTTTTGGTTTTCTTGGCTTCTGCCTGTTGTAGAATGAGTGAGTTCATGCCATCATCATCCAGTCCCAGGCCCAGGTGGGTGAAGATGGCGCAGGTTAAATGTCCAGTCAGAGCGCTGAAAGAGTATCTTCAGAGGACAGAGTCGGGGTCCCCATGCGCCCATTTATAGCATAGCCAGGTAAACGCTAGTATAAAACCCCAGATGATAAGCTCTGGTTTGGGCAGGTGTTTCAGCAGGCTTACATTTATGGCCAGAAACCGTTTCCCCTTTCAACAAACATAAGGGCACATGAAGTCTGGTGGAGCACTGCCTTCACCATCATGTGTTGCACAGCAGGCTGCAGAGTCACAGGTTTGGCAGGTTTTTCTTCATGACATGACTGAAGATGGGGAAACACTTGACTGCCTCTACGGATAGTTCCCAGTGGGCACCACCCCCCTGCTGATTTCACTTTGGCCCTTTCTGTGTCAGGTGGCCTTTTGATGAGGCACCTTCACTGCATGCCATTTGTATTTTTTGCACCATATTACTTTGCACTTTGTTGAAGTTACCAGCTAGCATTTGAGTTTTTGAAAGAGTCTTTAAAGTGGCACTATCAGTACTTACTTTCCCAGTTTGTCTTTGGAGAGGGTCTTCTCCTTTTCCTGATGCTGGGCTGGAGAAATTATTCTGACTTTGACATGTGCTTATTTCTTGTCACATGGTGCCTTTATTTGAGGGGGAGCAGGGACTAAGCCTTTTTGCCTCCAAATCAAGCATGGAGGCCATTTCTTAGGGTCCATAGTGGCCACTGATGCTGTGTTAAGCATTTGTGTGGACAGGTGATTATGGGAAAAGGAATTTTACAACTAAAAATCGTTTTACAAATACTTACCTGTCCAAACACTTGGAAGGCCTTCCACTTCCCTGCTTTGTAGCCCTGGAAGAAGTGCGAACACTGGGCTAGTTTGAATATGTCTTGATGAAGTGAACTCACCAAGGCCAGTCACTGATTGGGTATGGAGGCAAGGTTACCTCCATGCTCTCCCAATTTCTTTTTTTTTTTTTTTTTTTTTGGGGGGGGGGGGGGGGGTATGCCAATGATACGGTGATGTTCCATTCCAAGTGGTTTTAAGGTATTTGTTTGGACAGGTAAAAATTTTCTAAAGCTACTTTTAGAGGTAAAATTTGCTAAAGGAAAATGGTATATTTAATATCCATTAAATGATGGATTCAGCTTAGAATGCAAATGTAGACTAAGGATGAATAAGTACACACATCTTACTTTTTTGGTCATATTTCAAACATATTAGAAACTAATAGTATGGTATTGGTATTTCAAATGAGCAAAATTAAGTTAAAAAAAGAACCATTAGCAGCTATGGTATTACAGTGTATCATGCCTCACCTGCGTGATCAGGTGTTGGGGCGGGAGGTGTACACCAGCAACAATCAGCTGGGGGGCATACAGATCATGTACAACAATGGAGTGACACATGCAGTAGTCCCTGATGACTTTGCCGGAGTTAGCAAGATCCTGCACTGGCTCTCCTACGTTCCCAAGGTGGGTCAGTTTATACTCATCAACCAAACCAATCATTATAGAAGAACCAAAGATGTGTCATGTTTTCAAAAAGATAAAAACCAATAAGAAGGCAAGAAAGCATGCACACATGAGAATATGTGTCTATCATTCTGTGTGCAGTTTTGTATATGTGTCTGAATGTGACAGCGGTCAGCTTGTACAGTTATTTTAGCTGTTTAACTTATAACTTTGATCCAGTAATGCACAGAATTACAGGGAACAAAGTTCATTTTTGTGTAGTGTGTATATGCAAGTCAAAAGGTGTGTGTGTGTTTGTGTGTGTGTGTGTGTGTGTTTGTGTGTGAGCACTGACAGAAGGCAATGTGTGGTGTGCGAAATTGAGTATATCCATGTTTTTAATCCAACTGTGACAGGCTAGACTGGAGTCATGGCTGCTAAACATTGCTGACAGGTGGGCATGCCTAGAATCATTTGATTGGTTTATGTAAGAAAACTCAGGTTTGCTACAGTGTTTGTTGTCAGTGGACAGACATTGACAGCAGTGCAGTTACTTCCCTGTCTATGATTGTTCAGGTTTGCCAGAGTTGGCTTTTTGTTTGTTTATTGGGTAAATTTAGATGAAAAAATACTTTTAAGCTGCTGTGATTGTATGCTTTTCTTTGTCAGTGTTACATATCTTTTCTTTTCTTTCTTTTTCTTTCTTGCAGTGTTTGTAACATTTCAGCTTATTCATAATTTTTACACATTGGTGGATTCCCCTTTACTGAGAATGCATTGCACTAAAAGAATCAGATATAGCTCAGCTGACTGGCATCTTATTTTCAGTAAGTACACATACTTTGGTGAAGGATGGACTAATCCAGACCTGCTAGGCAGATTTGCATATGAACACTGTCTTCTAAATTTTTGGGCAGTCTCAGGTCTCTAGAAAGATAGTACAAAGGTAATGCTTGTCACTGTAGTGATAGGGGCATATTTTGGTCTGTGAAATGTGTCAAATGGAGTGACATACCCTGACTGTCTGTGGAATATTAGTCTCGTGGAGGGCTGCTGCCTGTACTGGACTTGGTGGATCCAGTGGAGAGAGACGTGGAGTTCCTGCCCACCAAGGCCTCATATGATCCTCGCTGGATGATAGCCGGCCGCAGAGTGCAAGGTGTTTAAGCCATCTCAGTTTTGTGTCTGTTCCATTTCTTTGCATGTTTCTTATTTTCTCTGATCTTTTCTGGTGGTGTCTCATCTCATCTTTAGTGTACGCCTTGCCATATCATTGGTCATGTCATCTCTCGCTTCTTCTTCCTGTTTGGGATTAGTATTTACAATTGAATTTTCGTATTTAATAAACATTGACTGGTATTATGTACACCACAAAACCATTATTGAGTACGTTTTTTTTTTTGCTCTTTCTGTCTCAATCCACTTTAAAGTAAGCTCCCTCCCCCCTCCCCCCCCCCAAGAGCTATCAAAATTAGTAATAGACTCCATGTGGTCACCTACCAGTGGAGGTCCAACAGTGCTATTTGATCACTTCAATCATTTTCAGCAGTGTCGATTCTGATGGAACTCATCTAGAATTTCACCTTTAATTTCCAGCTGAAAGTAATAAATGGTTGAATTTGAAGCGAGACTGTGAAACAGTCACAGAATTCCTCCAGTGACAAATACAAGAAGCTGCAGATTTTACATCAAAGGTGTAGATGGGGAGTGGTGGTGGTGGTGGAGGGGAGGGGGGGGGGATGGAAAACCAGATGCTGGATAGGAAATGCCTCAGAATTTTTTAATTTTTTTTTTTTTCATTTCA
This sequence comes from Conus canariensis, assembly GCA_033310375.1. Classification (NCBI taxonomy): domain Eukaryota; kingdom Metazoa; phylum Mollusca; class Gastropoda; order Neogastropoda; family Conidae; genus Conus; species Conus canariensis. Next base: position 16,813,770 of record CM065727.1, read on the forward strand.
TTTTGGTTAAGAATGTTTATGATGATACTATGAAATTAATTTACATCTGGTTCACCTTGAGTTGTCTGTAGTCTAAATGGCTTTGTTTAATGTTTAACCAAATTTTCAAAAGTATTTACTATGACTCCGCCAAACAAGGTGGATAAAAAATCACAAGACAAAACAATCGGGACAACGAAAATGAAATTTGACGAAGAGAAGTGATTGCTTGTTCACTGTTGTTGTCCTGAGTGTTGTTTATTTTGCCTGAAGAAGACCTAAGAGGTTGAAATGTATTGCGTTTTGTCTTGTGATTCGGTTGTCCATGTTGTTCAGCGGAGTCATTGTAAGTACTTTTAAAAATTTGTTTAGATTTCTGCCTGCAGTCGTCTCACTTTGCAAACTAATGTTTAACCATTTTTGTGTCAGAAACAGGGCAGTTCCAGCGTGGGTTCTTTGACGTTGATTCCTTTGATGAGATCCTGAGGCCATGGGCGGAGACAGTGGTGGTGGGACGTGCAAGACTGGGGGGCATCCCTGTAGGGGTGGTGACCGTGGAGACCAGGACTGTGGAACTCACTGTGCCTGCTGACCCTGCCAACCTGGACTCTGAGTGCAAGGTATGAGTGTGAGTGTGTGTGTGTGTGTGTGTGTGTGTGTGTGTGTGTGTGTGTGTATGTGTGTGTGTGTGTGTGTGTATGTGTGTGTGAGTGTGTGTATGTGTGTGTGAGTGTGTATGTATGTGTGTGTGAGTGTGTGTGTGTGTGTGTGTGTGTGTGTGTATGTGTGTGTGAGTGTGTGTGTATACATGTGTGTGAGTGTGTATGTGTGTCTGTGTGTGTGTGTGTGTGTGTGTGAGTGTATCAGTGTGTGTGTGAGTGTGTTTGTGTGTGTGTGTGTGTGTGAGTGTGTGTGTGTGTGTGTATGATGAGTGTGTGTGAGTGTGTGTGTGTATGTACGTGTGTGTGTGTGTGTGTGTGTGTGTGTGAGTGTGTGTGTTTGTGTGAGTGTGTGTGTGTGTGTGATGAGTGTGTGTGTGTGTGTGTGTGTGTGCATGTGGGTGTGTGTGTGTGTGTGTGAGTGTGTGTGTGTGTGTGAGAGTGTGTGTGTGTGTATGTGCGTGTGTGTGTGTCTGTGTGTGTGCATGTGTATGTATGCTGGACTTGTTACCATGCATGGCATGTGATTTGTCTGTGCTGTGATCTTTTGATTCAGTGGCAGAGATGATCTTGAAGAGAAACTGTGATGGAAAACAATGAAATTGCTTTTAACTGCAGAGATCGTTGTTGCTGAGCGAGTTTATAGTCTTCTACCCAGCAAGCTGAATTTCAGCTTAAAGGTGGGGGTGGATATGGAGATGCAAGATTTGTGTCCAGTTATAAATCCTGCCAACAGTAGATATCCAAATGAAAAACTTGTTTTAAGTAAAAAAGACATCTTAAAAGAGGCGGCAAACATTTAACAACAAATAACGAACAAGTAGGATAACTTTCGCTGCCATGAAATGAGTACATGCCCATAACTCCAAACGAATGTTGCTTATGACACCGTATTGCTTAGCGGAAGCGACAACACAGAGTACACAGAACAAGCAAGGAGATACCTCCAAAAAAGGATGTTCCAAGCTTGCCCATGTACCCTGTACCTGACACATCTGCACCACAAGAACAACTGGAGAAATGAACACACACAGGTTAACATTTATTCAAGGCTGGCACAGCCTTTTAGATCTTGAATAGAGTCAAACAAACACATGAATGAACAGCAACTAATACAGGACAACTTGCTTTGATTGGTATGATGAAATCTTAACAGAGGCAGGGAGCAGTAAACAGCAGATAACAAACATGTAGGCTAACTCTTGCTCCTATGATGGAACAAGTACATGCCCATAACTCCAAACAAATGCTGCTTATGACTCTGAAATCGCCTAGCTTGTTCGCTGGTTTACAGCGTCTGCACATGCCAAGAAGGGATAACACATTTGTTCGGACAGGTAAGTATTAGGAACACACACACACACATACATACACACAAAAATAGCACTGTGTGTGCAGGTGATCCAGCAAGCAGGTCAGGTGTGGTTTCCTGACTCGGCCTACAAGACAGCCCAGGCCATCAGAGACTTTGGGCGAGAGGGGCTGCCTCTGATCATCTTTGCCAACTGGCGGGGCTTCTCGGGTGGTATGAAAGGTCAGGATGTTTGAAATGTGTTTTTCTGTAGAACAGTGATGGTCAGCATGGTATACTTTCTGATTTGTTAATTTGTTCTCCTTGTTGCCCATAACTTAATAGATTTATATTTGTGTGAATCGGTTGTTAAATTTTGTTCTTGTCTTTATTACTGTTCTTGTGTAGATGGTTGTGGTAGTAGTAGTAGGAGTAGTGTGTGTGTGTGTAAGTTTGTGAATCAGTATGTGTGCATGTAAAAGAGAGAGTTTTTTTCTATGCTTCTTTGTTTGTTTGTTTTTTTAAGAGTTTATTTCCACGTAAATGTTAAGGCAGACAAATACATTGATATAGTGTGTCCTTTGTCTGCAAAGAATCTGATATATTACAGCAATCACTTTATCTTGCACCACTCTTGTGTCACTCCTCAGACATGTACGATCAAGTGCTGAAGTTTGGGGCGTACATTGTGGATGCGCTCAGAGAGTACCAGCAGCCAGTGCTCATCTACATCCCTCGCTGTGGGGAACTAAGAGGGGGGTCATGGGTCGTGGTGGATCCTACCATCAACCCTGACCACATCGAGATGTTCGCTGACTCTCTCAGCAGGTCAGTGTGAAAGGGTGTGGTTCATTCTCTGTGTAGACCAATGGTTTGAAAGATAGATGGTGACAGACATTGTGAGAGGGGAAGGTAGATGGATTGAGGATTTAGCGTCTGTTGGCTAGTTTATCCATTAGGAGAAATGGTTCTGCTTTCAGGTGAAGCAACTGTTGAGTGCTTTTCTCATACTTACCTGTCCAAGTACATGTCATTTCAAACTCTTTATATGTGATTCAGGACTCAATAAGCCCTTCGTACGTTGATTAAGCCCCTCCTCCACACAGAATTTTGGATTAAGTTGAAGCACTGCAGAGGAGTAAGGTGTTTTAGGTCCTCTCTGTTTGCAGGGGTGTTTGACAATCTGTCATGGTGGTATTTTATTTTTCTAAGACTGTTTAATAGTGTCATGTTGCACAGATGTTTCAAAGGATGAAATACGTGACCATTATTCTTGTGTGAATTGTGCTTCTGAGTAACTGTAATCAGGAGGTCATGGTTATAGTATAAACTGCATCAGGGGAAAATCATGCAGCAAACTAAGACTGAGACTTTCACTTTGTGTGTGTGCATGGGCTTTAATCACGTTTATAGAATACAAGAAATATGGATCATATTCAGTGTACCAAAATGTAATACTGGCTATGGAAGAAAATACAAAAACATGAATCATATTCAGTGTGCCAAAATGTAATACTGTGGCTATGGAAGAGACATTTTGCTGGTGAAGACAGCTCATAGAAAACAAGGTACAACATTTTTTTATGAGCCAGTCTTCTCTTCCGTACCCTCTGATGGCATTGTTTCATACCGCTTAGTCTGGATCCCTGTCCTCAGCCTCACCCATGGTCATCCTGTCCAAGTGCTAGTTTTGCAGTCATTAAGGAGCGATCAGTATTATGTCATCACACGGTCACCCACAAGAGGAGACACTGCACTGCTGCTGATTAAGTTCAGTAATGTTCAGATGTGCATGTTCTAATCTAATAAGCTATGTACTGTAGTTGTGGAGTCAACATGAATGAGTTTCCCTTCTCCAGAGGGAGCCATCACAATTATCCAGTGACAGTGTCCATGAATTGCAACACCAATGACTTTGACACCAACTGACCGTGGGCATGGGTATGAAGAGGAAATCAAAATTGAGATCATCACAGAAACGGTGTGTGATTGGAGGGCCACATAAGTTGAAATGACATTTGCCATGACCTGGTATAGCAAACATGGCAATCACAGATTTAAAAGCACACTTTATTCTGGAAATGGTTGGTGCAATTGACAGTAGAATTGTGAAAGCTCCAAGCCCAAAAACGAAAAACATTTGAACATAGCTGTCTGTCACATCAGCTTTAGAGAGAAAATGATCTAGTTTTTTTTTCTTTCTAGTTGAAAAACTGTTCATCAACAAATCCTATGACTGTATGGTAATTAGACTGACCCGGTTTTGCATTGGTATAAACATGAACAGCGCATGCTGATGATATCCACCACAGGGGTGGAGTTCTGGAACCTGAGGGCACTGTGGAGATCAAGTTCCGTCACAGGGACCTGCAAAAGGTGATGAGAAGACTCGACCCTCGTCTCCAACAGCTCAACGAACAGTTATCAGCCTCTGACCTCACGCCTGAGAAGCAAGGGGAGCTGCAGAGAGAGATGCAGAAGATTGAAAGCGTGCTGGCTCCAGTGTACCATACGGTTGCTGTGCATTTTGCCGACCTCCACGACACCCCAGGCCGCATGGAGGAGAAGGATGTGATCTCTGTGAGTGGCACAGCCTGTCACTGAACCTGGTTATGTCACAGTGAATGCACTGGCTCTTGTTTTACTCTGGAACTTGTTTCTTTTTTTTTTTTTGACAGCATATGATGATAACAGCATGACACTGATGATGTGGTAATAATGATTATGAAAATTTAACGCATATTTAATGTTTGTTAATCTTATTGTAATCTGCTGATTATTGTATAGAAAAATTGTAAAACAATCACATTAACGATATTTCCTTCAATCCAGTGTAACCTCCACACAATAGAAAAATTGTAAAACAATCACATTAACGATATTTCCTTAAATCCAGTGTAACCTCCACACGACTTTTCAACCCTCCTTCCACATGTCATCTAATGGACATCTGATAAATATATGTTGGTGGGGATTGTAAGGGTGTGAAGAGAACATATCTATGTACAACAAAATAGACGTCAGGATTTAAATACAGTAAAGGCAGTGTATATTACAGCTTAGAATTGCCCATTGTACATGACTTAAAAGGTCTAGAATTCAGAAATTGTCCTGTGTTGTTTTTTCAGAACATTATTGAGTGGCCTCGGTCTCGTCACTTTTTGTACTGGCGTTTGAGGCGTCGACTGCTGGAGGCAGAGGTCAGAAGGAAGTTGGAGGAGGGAGGGCGTCACTCGGTGTCACGTGCCCATCTGGACTCCACCCTCAGTCGATGGTTCACGGAGGACCAAGGGGCGCATAATGTCAGGCTTTCTTCTTTCTGTTTTATTTGTGTCGTTTCCTTTGCTCCTTCCTGTTTCTTACTGGTTGTCTTATTAGCCAAACAGCAATACATACCAGATGTCCACCTCACAGAACATACACAGACATCAAGAAATAAGGCATACTAGTCTGTTTCATTAAAAAGCCCACACTTATTTTATGTTTTAGAACTTTTTGGACATGCCATGTGTCTGTCACATAGTGTTGGAGGTGTCTTGGTACTCAGGCATCACAATGTACCAGTCATACATCAGTTGAAATGTTACTAATACAGTCATTCTGTGCTCCGCATGTTAAACTATGTGAATGTATTCAAAGTAGAAGAAGAAAGCATAGCGAAATGCTCATGAGCATGCAGTAAGACAAAGTTGATACTTTATTTTGAATATGAATCTTGATCATGAATGTAGCAATACTTGAGTGATTTTGAAATGCATTGCTTTTGATGCTTTTTTTCTCAGTGTAAAGACTTAAACATTTGAAAAAACTCAATAGCTACTTTTAAATCCTCAAAGATACCCAGATTGACAAAAAAAAAGTCTCTGATTTCTGTCTTCACCTCATCACTCTGATTCTTACCCCCCCCCCCCCCCCCCAACCATGTTGTCTTCTCAAAAGTAAGGTTGAGTAAGGTGAAAGAACAGTAATCTAATTCAGCCCTCCTTGAGAAAGAAACCAAAAGAAACTGAAGGTACACAATACATTCTGTTAAACATTTTTTGTACAAATATTTGGTGACTGTATTGATGAATGAACAAGAAGATAGGACAGATCAAAGAAGATGGACAGATCAAAGAAGATGGACAGGAACATAAATGGAGCTGTGTTATACTTGTGGCAAGTGGGAAAGAGAGGCAGAATGAACGGTGCAAAGCAAACATGGTGGTTTATCTTGAGAACAAAGGCCAGGGTGAACATAACAGAGTTTGAAGATTGATGTCACATAACAGAGTTTAAAAATTGAAGTCACATAACAGAATTTGAAAATTGAAATCACACCTGATGTTGTCAATGATATGCCTATCAAGGGGAGTTCTTCCTGAAGGAACAGAGAACGGCTGACTTCTATAGTTTTTTTGTACATGTTTCTAGCAGTTCTGTCCAAAATGACATGAGGCAAACAGTGTTGGCGGGGCTGCATCAGGAAAACTTAGTTTATCGGCAAGGGGGAGAATTAGGGGATCCTGATTATGAGAGGTGTTGTTCAGACCAAGTAGGATTAAGGCCCTTGTTTACACTGGTAAACACAAGAAAATAGCATGAATTTCCTCCTGCGCTGTTGCAGGCCTACCTGTGGGAAGATGACGGCAAGGTGGTGGAATGGCTGGAGAACCAGCTGCAGAGAAAGGAGGGCTGCACCTTGCTGACCGACAACATCCGATGTCTGCAGAAAGACCATGTCACTGCCCAGGTCACCAGGTGAGAGCAGGGCTAGCCAGCTGCAGACGTACCTTTCTGTCTTAACCCTTTCATCACTGACCGTCCACAGGTCACACAGTGCTCTGAACAGCCAGTGCAGCTGATGAACTGAGCGCTGCTGATGAACACTGTCTATCAAGAAAGCTTGCTGAGGCTTTGTTGCTAACTTTAAAAAGCTGTTGCTTAAAAACTGCTTAATCTTCTTTATTCTTTCCTTGGAACAAATTAAATCGAGCTACAAGAAACTGTTACTTTTACTTTAAAGCATTGTTTTGTTTCACATTTTTTGTGCATTTAAAAAACACCTTCTGATAATATTGTGCAGTTAAAACTAATACATAGTATTTCGAAACTTATTACTGATGGGACTTGTGCTGTTACTTCATAAAATTTACAAAATGTCGCACAAATACTCTTCAAAACATCAAGAAAACCAACAGTTAAAAAAAGGCCCTAACAGGAAAAGACTTGTAATCACCAAGCAGATGCACAGAAAAAGCTTCACATAAAATTTGATTGAGAGTCATTCTACAATTCTCTGTTTATGTTGCTGTCATGCTTCACAAGGGCAGGTCTCCCACATTGCGTGTCCAAGCTGTCACTGCACATTCCATGCACACATCGGCTTGATCAGCCACCAGTGTATCCACAAATCATCTCACCCCACACACACACCCCAACCCCTAGATGACTGAAGTGGTCTTCGTTGACTCGACAGACGAACATGTTGCTGACGTGCTTCCACACATCCACAAAAAATGGCCTAATACTCTAGCCTGCTTTACAGGACACATCAGCCATGCAGGGTGGTAGTTTGTGATGCTCTGTAGCACTGTTTTCCTGCAGGTTGCTGGAGAACCATCCTGACCTCGCCATGGACACAGTGACTCACCTCATGCAGTCCATGTCCGCAGTACAACGAACAGAGCTCAAGCGCCTCTTGGCCACTGTTGACCAACCTGTCTCTGCTGCTGACACCTCACCTCGTTCCTGAGGCTGCCAGTATTCTGTTTCACCCCTGGTTATGTTCTGCTGTCATTCAGAGTGGGGCCAAGGAGTGCAGGAACTTCTCAATACAGTGACATACTGTTCATTTTTATCATTCAAGATGGTCTGTGTTGAAGAAACTTTTTTTTCCCCATCATGAGTGAGTGAACACAGTATGGAATGGAAAGCATTACTCTGAAACCTTCTTTGTTTCTATAGTAAATTGATTACTTAACAGTTTAAAGATTAAACATGAATATAGATTTTCACTGTGATAGCATAATCTTGAATAAATATTACCTTTATGACATTGTTAGGGGGGGTCAGATGCAAACAACTATCACTGAAATGGTTAGTGGACAAATGAAGAAATGTGTTTTAAGTTTGTCTGGATATTGTAGTGTGCCTTCCAGTCATGGTGCCATTCTTATCTGTGAAAGAGGTCATGGGTTTATTTGATCTCAGGAGTGTTGTCAGTGGAAATGCCAAATACATGATCTTTTATATTTCTTTAATGTCTTATTTGTTGTGTCATATATAAACAGTCAGATCTCTCTACTTAAACAAATGAAATACTTGTGATTTTTAATGAAAATATTGACATGGAGTTATGACTGATATTCATCTGTTACACCTGATAAGCCTTGCTGCACATGAAATGTGATTTGAGTCAGACTGCATACTTCACATTGAATAGATCCTAAATATTAATTGTGAAGTGAACTGAATTGAAGAAGCCATAATATGGTTCCAGTTTGGAATGCTCACACAACAAAAATATGTTAATTTTGTTAAAAGCAGAGTTGGATGAAAAGAGATTGGTAAATGGATCTCATTTTTAGTACTTCTTCCACACATTTTACAGATTCTTTTTAAATGATGTTTGCCATAATTAAGTGTAAAATCCAATATATCAAGCAAGGAGATGAAGTGTTTGCCCAAGGGTCCTTTTATTTTCTTGTTTTACTGGTATGAGGCGGGTATGTTCTTTTTTTCCCGACCCCAGATTTTTCTGGAATTTGACAGGTACATTGTTGTTGTTTTTTCTGCTGTTTTGCACCATGCTGCGAGGATTATGATGACAACATTCTGGGCTGATATTGTGGCGGCAGGCGAGAGACGGGACACACAGTGAGAACAATGACAACGATCATTCTGACAATAACTACGACTGGATTTTCCAAATGATTCTTGATTCCCAGTGCCAAGACACACATTTGGTCCTCTGTTATATGACATGAATTGAAAATCCAGAAAGTCGATTTCATTGGTTGATTTGAAGACAACGCAACCAATCCATACCTCTCAAACACTGAAGCAACATACTCTGTCCAAAACACAATGATGTGAGGTCAGATTATCAGCTACTCTTGAGCAGAACTTGTTTTAAAATATGGGTCAGATGGAGAAGGATTGTAATCTTTACTCTCACAATGAGAGTGCTGAGATGAGGGCTTAGAAGCTTCCTTGATAATGACAAATGATGCTTCTGACAGATGACACTTCCTTCTCCAATAATTTTCCTCCATCACAAGATAGACTGTTTTCACCCACATGAACCAAACAAGTTTTGGTCACTTTATACCTACTTTCAGCTTTAAAGTTTTTCAAGAAAATTAATAAATAGAAAGACCCAGATGGGGTGTCATGAAGGAACTGTCTGTTGACTGTGGTGTTTGTGGTGCACACCGAATGGCCCAAAGGTTTGTGTTAAAAGTGTGAAGAAGACATACCAAGAAATAAAAAAAAAAGCTTGGTATATATCTTGTGGGATATTGCTTTGCTTTCTGTGATCTGAATTTGACCAGTACATATTGTTACTTCAAACATATTTTCCTGCCGTTCAAACTCTGAAGGTTTTTTTTGTCTCATAAATTCAGAGATATACTCTCTGAGATTACACCTCAGCCTTTGATTAAGTAGACATATTATACTAGAAAGAATATGACGGTTCATTAGAACGTGTACAAATGCATTTTCCACACATAAGTGAGACGGCTGCTTCAGACCTAGGTGCCTGAATATCTCAGTGTAAGATGGAGCATCAGTTTTGCTCTCAGAACCTGCAGGTTCATGTTGCTCTGGGTTACAACATGAACATTAGTACCTTCGCTTCTCATCATGTTATGCAGTCATTCTGGTGGTAAAGTGTAGTATTGGATAGCCCCTCTCCCCCATTTACCTGGGATGGTCAACCTGGTCTGTCTTAACATGTGAGGTGGGTATGGGCATTTTTTAAACCCAAGCCTCACATTCAGACCCAGTGCCTTGTTGTTACCGAGTCCTATGCTCATATGCTCTTTTTGTTTGTTTTTTGAGCATATGTATGCATTTATGCAGATGATTTTTTTCATGTTGATTCACATTTTAATACTAAGTATGTCAGTATGATTATGAATGCAACTTTTTAAAAACTTACAAAGTGTATGTAGATTAATGTATATGCATCATTTTAACAGGTTCTTGGAGAGTATTGCTAGAAAGGAAAGACACCGACATATTTTTTGTAGTATGCATTTTACTCTAAGAGAGGGATAGTTTGTTTTGTGAATATAGGAGCCAGTCCTGTTTAAGATTGCACCTCAACTTTTACATTTTTAACTTCCCTAAATGAGGTTTTTGACTTGGTATGAAGGAGCATATTGAATTGTGTCATGTCTTCATAGTTTTATACCTGTTCATGTCATAGAACCTGAACTTTTACAGTTTTAACCTCTCTGAATGAGATTCTTGACTTTTATAAAGGACGATATTGAATTGTGTAATCTTCATAGTTTTACCTGTTCATTTCACAACCAATGTGTGTGCTTTTGTGTGTGTGTGTGTGTGTGTGTGTGTGTGTGTGTACATGCACGCTTGCATGTTGCCAAAAAAGGAGAGGATAGTTGTTCTCCAAGGTGTTTATGTGTTCATGACACTTTTTTTTTGACCAAAAAAAAAATGATTGATTATGGAATAAAATCCTATCCCAAAGGGAAAAGAGGTCTGGGGCAAATAGTACCTGGATTGATGTAGTTATTCTGATGATCTGCTGGTAATACTCAAGGTTTATTTTTCATATGCTAAATTTCATCAAGGGATCTTGTTTTTTCCTTATTTTACTTCTCACTTTTATTAACTTTCTTACGTATCAATGGGATCACTGATATTTGATAGACACATGGAATGGAAATGTTGGTACTGTTGCGAAGACTACTGCTGGTTATAATAGAGTTATGTCACCAGAGATTGCTACACTTTTCTTGTCACCATGTTACTCAGGCCAACATTACAAGTAGACCATGACATGGACTGTCGTGATTTTTGATACTTGACCTCATTTTTCACTTATTTCTATCTTTTTTTTAAAGTCGTTTTTTTTTAGACAACCGGTGTGTGTTTGTGTATATTTATACAATTCTTTTTTAATGTGCACATTACAAAAATGGAAACATTATTCTGTTTTAAAACATGACCGTTTGTTTTTCATAACATAGAATTTGTTAAATGCAACCAAAAATGAGAAAAAAAAGTAGCAGGAAAAGTGTTGAGTTAATTGTGACACAAAATATACAGCCGTAAGTCAGCCCATGTCTTGAACACCTCCCATCCTCCACCCCCATCTCGGAGAGATATGCTAAAGTTGGTTTTAATCACTCGCGTATTTCTGTTCTTCATTGGAGTTGGTCCATGGTGCTGTTATTTTTCATCAATGTGTGTCCATTAGTCGAGCAAACAAACCACAAGCACTCTGGTCAGAGTTCTTCCTCTTTTTCTTCAGTTGTGTTTATGTTTTTATACTGTCATAAAAAAGAAGAAGAAGATGAAGAAAAAGAAAAGGAAATAAACAAGACATTTTGAAAGTATTCAGTGCTAATTCATTGACACCAGGACAAGTATTTTTTTGGTTTTTGATTGAACTCTTTCCTGTGTCTTGTGATGCTTTTTCGCCTTTGATTTTCTGCCAGTTCTTTTGTGTTTTTGTTTTGTACATTTTGGGGATGCTTGGTGAGATTAGTTGTGGGCATAAAGAATGTACGTCATGAGTATGTCTTGAGAAACAGACATGGACTCCTCCCTTTTTGGGGGTAGGAAATTAAACTGGGCACCCACCCATGACCCTCCTTTTTCACGGGTGTCTGAATTGTCTGGGCAGGTTAAGCATTGAAAGTATTTTCATTATGAAATGATTTTTTTTTCCCTAAAAATCAAGAATAAAAAGGACCGGTTCAAGAGATTGCGAGGCAGGTTCCACACTTGACTGGTCTCATTTTGCAATCTATATATGTCAGCAGGGCTGATTAACAGGGTTCATATACACTTCCCAAAAACAAACTCAAAGACTTTTACCATGAATTAAATGGAAAGTATTAGCATTTATGCAGTCTTCAGTTTCTTCATACAGTGCTTCAGGAGAATCTGCAGCAGATGATAGGGAAGTTGGCCCTTTCAGTGGGAGCAAAATGTTTTTTCTTTGTTTGTTTTTTTTTAATATCAATTTTCTCTTCTTCCCATCAAACTCTTCATTTTCGAGTGCTTTCAAGCACTCTCAGGTATTTACAAGCACGAAAGTCCTGATTTCAGGGACTTTGCTTCGTCCTTGAAAAGGGGTTGTCAAAATTCAAAGACTTTTAAGGACTTTCAAGGACTTGTATGAACCCTGAAATACTTGGTGCCACTGACCACCACCACAGCAACTCGGCAGGCACTACTCTGGAAAGAGGCACCTAAGTCCTAAATTCTAAGAACTTTTTTTCAGTTCTTGAAAAGGGTCCTCAATATTCAAGGACTTTTGAGGACTTTCAAGCACTTGTATGAACCCTGTAGAAGTTGGTGTCACTGACCACCATGACAGCAATGTGGCAGCACCACAGTGGGGAGGTCTGACCACGATTTGACACTGGACTGCTATTTCTGGGATGTATCGGGACAAGCCAAGATGTGGTTGTGTAAATGGGAGTCAGGGTGAGGGGCATCTCGAGTGTTGGGAATACAAGGAGAATAAAATATCTCTGTCAGGTGGCTCTTTCTTGGCACAAGAATGGCTGTTTCTGCAGTTATCGCGTTCAAAACATTACTTTGAGACTGTGACACATACCACTTATTCTGTAATGACCAGTGCCTTATTCCCCTTTTTTTGTAGAGACTGTACACAAAAAACATGTCTAGTGCTGTGAATTTTCACTTAGATGGACAGACTTGGACCAGCACCTGCAGAAAGTTGTTGGGACTGCAAGCTTTTGGTTATTGTGGACCTGCTTTGTGGATTGAACTTCCATTTTCGGTTCATGCTCCAACAGTTTCTACTTTCAAATACAGGCTAAAAATCCTTTTCCTTAAATTATCTTCATCTTCCCTTCATTGATTTCAGGGACAGTCTCCATGTATTCATGTCACGCTTGTACTTCTGCTGCCACACTGTTAATTTAATGTCATATTTCTGCTGCTGCATTGTGATAGTGTCTGTGGGTGTCTTGATGTGTTTTGTATTGAATATACATGTGTACACATGATTGGGGTTTTGTGTGTGGGCATGTATTCATGCACATAAAGGGAGTTAAGTAGACAGGCATTTGAAAGTCAATATTTTCTGTTTGTTTTGTTTGTGCCCCGAAGACCAACACAGAATGGGCACACATATCTCTTCATACACAGAGACAACAAATAATAATTCTTGGTTTTATGTTTAGAAAAGTAATATTCCTATCTTAGTGGACCATCCATACAATCGTGTACGACTATTCACAAAGGACGTTGTACCTTTTTGGCAGCCATGACATTGTTTGTACTGAAGATAGAAGACTAAAATTTGTAGCTGTCATACAAAAGGTACAATAATAAGAACAGGCACATCTTTGAATTGGTAGATTGATTTGGGGAAGATTGTCCATACCGATTAATATTCACTCTATTGCTCGGACTCTGTAATCAATCTGGAAATGTAAGTTTGAGTATGTGTGATGTTGAAGAAATCTTTCTGAAACTGTATAAAACTTTTGTTTATACATTGGTATTGTTTGTATGCATATGTGCGAGTAGTGTGACATGATAAGCAGAAAGAAATTTTTAAAAGTCTCCTTAGTCTCCATTTTACCTTACACACACACTCACTATATATATACAACGTTTTTCTTTGTTTCATTGACAGGTTCAAGTCATGTTTATGCACTTGCATAAGGAGTTCTATAACATTAGATACCAAATGACATTTACTTATTGTAATAAATCTAAAAGCTGCTGGAAAGTTCGGGACATAAGGCTGTATCCTGCATTTTGACTGGATATACTGCATCATGATTCTCAAAGAGTTGATTTTACACACTGTAAATAAACAAGAGTTCGGTTATTCTAGGAGGGTCAGATTCATGAATTTTGTTCAAGTTGAAATTCATCATATCACTGCTTTGGGATAGGTTTAATCTGTTAACTCCCTTTTTTTACCTAACCATTACAAAACAGTATAGAAAAATCACAATGCCACTCATCTAATTTTCGGCCACATGGCCTTTTACAAGAGAAAAAAACAAAAACAATGCAACTACGTGATGTCCATCTTTGGCAACTGGTCAGAGCAAAGAATTGACGTCATAAATATAATACGCAAGTTCTGACATCATAATATGTGATGTCATCAACAAGGAAAAAAAAGAAGGGGGGAGGGGGGTGCAAGTTGGGTGTGGGTGTGGGTGTACGTGCGCGCGCGCGCGTGGGTGTGTGTGTGGGTGTAGTTATACTGTAACCAATGTACTTCAAAAACATAACAATACGCTCCATAAATCACAATGAAAATGAAACAATAGAATACTGTGACCATAGTCCTGTCTGTGACTGTGCATGACATACAAGAACTGTCATCTGAAAAATATATATATATATATATAAATTTTCTGCAAATCATCAATGTTGTTCTTAGGTAAATCTGGATAGGGTTGTTACAAATTTGTCTTAACATTACATCCATTTGGCATCCTAGTATCTAATGTCCTTATCCATTTTTCTTCAGTAATAAGTCTGAAGCTTTTGCTTTCACCGTAAGCTTTTGCCAACACTGCAACAGCAAGGTCTCCCACTGAATGCTGAAGGAAATGTCGCATTATTGGCTTTTCTCTTTGGAACTTTACAAAACAATCCAAGTTCTAAAGAACACAACAGCCCCGTGGATAGCTGCAGTGGCACAGTTATCAGCATTGTGGACTGCGGGCATGGAGATCTTGGGCTCCATTCCCATTAATGCCATTCATTTGTAAACATTTCCTGCCCATAAATTGTTCATGATTGTGTTGGATGGACAGTCCTCTGTCACTGTCACTCATTGTCGCACTAGATATGAGCTGAAACACAGTCCTCTGTCACTGTCTGTTACGTTTGATTAGAACTGAAAAGTATTTAACTTTGGGGCTTGAATTGGAACATGTTGAAAATGGCAGACACTTTAACTTCAGCAGACATTTAAGGCAGCATTCAAATGCTAAAAATTTCACGACTACTGGAACGCAATGAACAGTGGCCCTCAACAGGTGGATAAGGAGATAAGTGGTAATGGTGAACAGGCAGATGGGTAGTTTAAAGATTAATGGTCATGTGAAGAATCTTCTGCTGGGAGTAAAGATTTATAAAACTTACCCCAAATTGCCCTTGCCTCTGTGTAGATGCAATTCTGCGAGAAATAAGAGTCGGCTCTTGTCAATGACCTCACTCAAGTTTTCTTTTTCCACTGAAATGTCTTCAAAGAACAGGAGTTTGCTTTTCATTGAAACACACACACACACACACACACACACACACGCACACACACACACACGCACACACACAAGTGGGTGGCAATGCAGAAATTTATTATGGGCCATTGAAAGACGAAAATGATTAAACTATTATGTGGCCTCTCCGAAGAGCAGTTCTCTTCCAGTACAGCATCACCAAGTAACAAGTCTTATCACAACACGGCAAAAACGTCATAAATCAACTTGTTGCTGTCTTCACACATGTTCTATTCTCATGCACTGAAACACAATCAGCCCAAGAAACTGGAATGTTTACACAAATGACTAAAGCAGGTCAATGGAATGTAGGCTTAAGCCTGGATTATAATAAGACAAATGCTTTCACAATGTTTAAACACAAATAAGCCTGATAAAAACTGTTTTCTTTAAAATAATGAAGCTGTTAACATAAACAGAAGCGAGTCCTACTTGAAGTAAAATGGGTAATTACAAAACCTGATTATTTCACAACCTATGTCAGCACAGAGCTAGAGGGTTGGGGCAAAAACAGTAGTCCATCAGGCTTAAACGATATGAATGGTCAGATCACTATACACCCCTTATTTTTGTGATCTATTTGCATATTGTTACAAGGACGCCTTACATTAGCCACACATTATAAAAATACATTTGCCTGCCTGTATAACCCACTACGCTGAACTACTGATATGCACTGTTGAATCACAGGCTGTTCACTGGTATCCCAAGTCACACATCGTCACTATCACAAAATGAAATGCATGTGCATGTCACACAAATTCATCTCTAAGATTACAAATAAGAGTTCCACCACCTACCTGTCACCACATTCAATATAAAGTCTTTTTTTTCCTTTTTTACATTTCATTCACTTGGCACCAAGTTTATTGACTAAAAGCACCAGACATTCACATTATGACTACAGAATTTATGCGAACAGACTCCAGCAACACTGTGCAGTCTATTCATAATACAGAAAAAATCCAAAGAAGTTCACAAAACCATGCTTGATTTGCCTGTGAACCATTCCAAAAACATGAACCATAATTACATTTTTATTCGAGTCTTTTTCTTAGGAAAAATGTTCACAACTGTACAGAAGGCAACCACTGAAAATGACCCAAGTCCATCTACATTTACGCATACATAGCATTACCAGGATTCACACATATGCTTCAACCAAGCTGACAAGGCAATCAAGAATTGCAGTGACATGAGCGGATATAAAACAGTAATAAGATTTCAATGACTAACAAATATATTTAAATTTATTCACCAGCCTGCAATAAACACATGCTGCCAGTGGCCATGGTCAACACACTAGTATGCAACATATCTCCACATTGTAATGCCATTAATTCTTTTCAGATTTCCCCCTCAAATCATTTACGTTTTAACTTTTCATTCACTCACATTGAAGTCCTAGTGATGCTTGTCATTTCATAACAGTGACAGGGGATGGTAGGAAGTGAGGAAGGAGAAATAATCATTTAAACATAATCTGACCATGTGCATTTTCAAAATCACTAAAATAAATTTTCTAAAAAAAAGAAAGCGTTTATACTAACTTAATTTTTTTTAAAACAACAACAAAAAGCATAAAAAGATGGCATTAACACACTGCAACAAATTCGTCCCTAGCAAGTTGTCAAAGACCTGTACTAGTCGACAACAACAAACAAAAATTTCCAGCAGTAATGGTGAAATGATTTGTCACATCATTTCAAACAGCATCTGAAAACCAACTGAAGACATTTTCTATGGCATGTCAGTGAAAATCACTTTAGAAAAACAAACAAAAGAAACCCTCCTTGTTTAAATAGGACACCACAGACAAGATGTCTGGACCTAACATGAAAGATATCTCCACGACAAAAAAAAAGCTCACAATTGTAGTTTCAGATTATTCAAATAATTCAACCCCTCAGGCATATACATGTACATTTTTCCCCCCACAAAATGTGAACAATCCATTCTGATTTCATCACACGTTTTTCTCACAACATCCCTGTGAAGCAAGCGATGACGAGGAAATGAAGAGCGATAAAGTAGATCCAGATGAGAGTTCGAATGCCTGGCCGCATCCTCATGACACGCGTGAGCTGCCGGCTGTAAAAGCAATATGATTCCCTGTGGTGAAGAACCAGAAAAGGGTGACGATGTAGGAGAGGGAGAGGCATGCATAAGGAGGATGAACAGAACCACAGACCCCCTCTTGCATCAGGCATGGAAACTAAATGGAGGACAAGCAGCTAAATCTCCCTCACATTCTGATATGTATTTATAGCCGAATGAAAACCATGGAGAAAACAAAGCCAGTCCTAAAACTGAAAATTGTGGGCTGAGCAGTTGCTGAAACTAACAGGAATGTCATTAGTGATTTTGTCTTCAAATTAACAATGAACTTGAAGTTTCTAAGAGAGGGGGGGGGGGGGGGAATTCAGTTTACAATTTTAGATTCAGAAAACAGACAATCCTCGGAAAATTCCCATGCCTGTTATAAACCAATTCTATGATATTCACAGTCACAGCCACCAGGTAGATGAAAGAAACTAGACATACTGCAAGAAACAGCTATATTAGTTCCAGTCTTAATGTATAAAGCCATAAGAGACCTCTCTTGCTGTGTTAGAAGAGAGATGCTCATTTTATTTGCCTTGTTGGAATACACCTCAAATTACAAGAGAGTCGGAAGCAAATTCAGGTTTGTGTTTGGTATCTATAATTCTGACTGGAGGAAGGATGAGAGTATCTTCGGTATCATGTTTAATCATACACAGTTCAGACTACAAGAGAAATGGGTGCTGTTAAATGTAGGATACACGTAATATGTTCCCACAAAATCAAGTAGCCCTTCGAATGAGCTATGCGAAAACAATACGTTTGGAATTTGATTATTTTGACTTTCGTGGAGAAAAGGCTCAGTAACTGTTTATACAAGCAGAACTGACTTCAAATCACAGATAAATGACTTTTAACATCCTGTCACTGCATTCATATTAAAAGAAATATACATAACAAATCACTTGTTCAGAGTGAATTTGACATCATTCTGTACTGTGCAAAATTTAGGAAATTTTTGCCAATGTGGAAGATCAGCTTATGCACACACACACACACACACATGAACCCACCTCACCTCTTTATCCTTATATACACACAAACGACTCACTCTCACCTCCCCAAGCCCTTGTCCCCCCACCCCAAAATAGATGCATAGCAACTTGCCCATTTTTCAGTCAGTTTTCGTAATACTTGCATTAGTATAAACTGCATTCTTCCCAGTTTTAAAAAGTATGAGTAGTTCTCATCCTGTCAAAATTCTGAGATGTGTATTTTATGTGAACAGATCACATACACAACTGAGACAAGAATATAAGAGGGTGGGAACAATTAGAATTGTGTTTGATGTACTGTAAGATAATAACGCCAAAAAGATTAGAGCTTTTTCATATCTATGTTAAGTGTACAGAAAAGACTTCGTGTTACAATACAGAAAAGACTTCATGTTACAATACAGTTAAGACTGGGCAGAAGAGTGGAGCTAAAGTATTCTCATGCTCAGGGAACAACTAAGGTGCTAGGGTGAGATATGTACAGTGCACTTTTTTCAATGTAGAAAACAGGAAATGGTGGGGTATGGTGGAGGGGGTTGAACATGCTCCACTACTAAGAGAAGACAAGAGAAGAGCAGACAGATGAAAAAGAAAGCAAAGAAAATGTTGCATTTACAAACACATGCTTCATTTATGCTGGTAATTTGAACATGATCCACTACTAAAAGAAGACAAGAGAAGAGCAGACAGATGAAAAAGAAAGCAAAGAAAATGTTGCATTTACAAACACATGCTTCATTTATGCTGGTAATCAATATGAGAAGGTGACAACTTGGAAAGAAAGTTAAAAAACGTACCACTTGACTATAAACAAATGCACGTTTAGTTAAAGATGAACAAACAGAGAAACAAATGCATGTTTAGTTAAAGATGAACAAACAGAAGGCAAAAAAGAAAGAGAAAAAAAAAAGCTATTGAACATACACAAAGAATAAAGTCAATACTGTACATAAAAACTTGGTCAAATCAGCCATATTGTCATGTTGAGAGACGAAACAAGGAAGAGTCCAACAACACAGTAAAAGTACAACAATGAAGAAATGCACACTGGACAGCATAGAGCTCTGACAAGGTCAAACGAACCCTGGATCCACTCTCTGATCCTGATCCCCTTGACCGATCCACATGAGGATCTAATCTAACAATTACTCCTTGAATCCCATTCTATCTGTCCACCAAGTTTCATTACAATCAGTCGAGCAGTTTCTGCCTTATCTTGCTGAACAGATCCTCGATCTGCCCTTTGATCCACATACGCATCAACATCTACTGAATTTGTCTTTGGACCATGTTCCATCCAAGTTTCATTAAAACTGGTCCTGCAGTCTTTACATAATCTAGTTAACATACAGGTTAACAGTCTAAGCTCCATAGCCCAATGGCTGAGAAGGCAGTGAACTGTAGGGCACGGCATTATGGAAGGCTGCGGCCATCCCTTTCCTGCCAATGCCTTAACCTTCTCTGAACTGGATCAGGTACCTATTTACTGCTGGGAAGATAGAGAGGATTTTCAAGACAAAAAAATGCACTGCCCACAAAGTGGTCTGAACTCACAACTGTAAACTCTACAGCTGAACATTTGAAACAAACCACCAAACGTGGTTAAACCTCCCAGGCAAATGTAAGAAGTCTATAAGCAATGCAACCACAACATCTATATGAGGAGTACGTGAGCTACATTTCAGCTTCATTGATTCCTGACAGGGACAGACTGACGGAAGACTGGGTGAAACCAATCAAACCTTACACTGCCCCACAGCCTGCATTCACTCCATCCTCAGCTCTGTGGACCCATGAAAATGATCTCGTCTGATCATGTGATACCTGTTCCGTCTTGGGATCCTCTCTGTTAATTCAAACTACCTGCCAAGACCATCTGGTAACGGGTTAACCTGCAGCTATGAATCCCATCCTGCATGACGCAATTCAGACATACGTACTTCCCTCAGACCATCCTGACAGGAATGTACAGCCACAGGAGGCTGCAACAATGGAGTTATTGGACTGTGTTCAGCCCAGATTGTCCCCCTCCCCCCTCCCATTCTGCAAAATGACATTCATCCCTCCCTCAACCCCCCACCCTCCCCCAAACACTTCTTCGGTCACACCGTCTTTAAATAATGTCTTGCTATAAGGATGGAATAGATTAGGGTATCCAGCAGCAGACAGTGTCATGTCCAGACTAGCTGAATGGGCTCTGACTGCCCGGCGAGTCATTGGAGAGCAGTTGTAGTTGGGTTACAGTATGTGTGTGTGTATGTGTGTTTTTTTTTGCTCTAAGCATTATGACAGATATCATCTACTAGTGCTTCAAATTGCAGCCTCCTGCAGAAATGACAGAATTATCAGAATACTGATGTTGGCTCTTAAGTGAATGAAGAAGAAGGAGAAATAAAACAAAGACATCTAAATCAGCAGTAGATACTCCATCACTGAAAATTTCCTATCAGAAAATGGGTGGTAATGCTTACAAATTACAACACTGGAGCACAGAAAAAGAGAGACAGAAAAAGCCATCAACTTACCGTTTCACTTTCAATAACCGACAAAGTCTCTGAACATACCCCATGCCATGCCGAGCTGAAATGAAACCAATCACTTCATTTCAATGCCACAAACAAAAAAATGAATGCCTACACATCTGTGTACAATAGAAGCAAAATCTCACTTTGCACCAAATATGAGAAGATAAGTTGTTGCTCGTTCTTCATTTTCATTGTCCTAAATGTTGTTTGTTTTTGCTTCAAGACGAAAGACCCAAGAGGTTGAAATGCATTGTGTTTTGTCCTGTAATCTGTTTGTCAGTATTGTCTGGCGGAACTAATACCGTTTCTTTTTAAAATTTGCTTCATTTTCCGCCCTCAGTCACCTTGTTTTGAAATCAACCCAACAAGTTAACCCGGAGGCAATGCAGTGTGCCTTTCTTAAAGTCTTTTATAATGATCATTTAATTCATTTTCATGCAGAAAAAAACAAATGTACATAAACCAATGAATCCCAAACAAAACAACCAACTCACTCAGCATGGCACTGGTCTCCACGATCCTGGTATCTGTGTCATCATCAATGTCCAGTTTTACCTGTGAGAGAGAAAACGTCAAACACAAGGATCAATGAAAACAGTTCTACAACTCTGTCCTGTGAACATACCACAACGCTGTTGAGTAGAACTGTGTACAAGAGGCAATACACAAGAGTATTTACATGGATAACATTACCACTGTAAAACAGGATGTTGACTGTTGCATTGTCACAACTTCTTTTAAGATGAAGGTGAAATAAGCAATTTTTTTTTTTCATTTTGTTGATTCAAATCAATATTTTAAAAAAAAAAAACAATAAAGAAATAATCAAACAGAATACACATCTGATGGGAAAAAAAACAAGCCTAACTTATTTTTGAAAGTTGGTTATCTGATACACAAACAAAAACACGAAAGCAATTCATAATTTCTATTCGTTATTTCTAACCATGGATAACATGAACAGCGGAGAACATAAAAGCAAGTACACGGAAACCTTCACACACAACACACACCCCTTCTCACAAGCCCCTCACCTCTTGCAGAGCGCCCACAGCCTGCAGGCGGATGTGTTCCTGGGCCTCGCCCAGTGCGCGCTGTGCCTGTGCCAGAGCTGCAGACTCCTGGGCCAGCCTGCCCTCCAGTGACACCACACTCTGCATCAACTGCTCACGCTCTGTGCTCAGCAACTGCAGCCTGTAGCACACCCACCAACAGGCATCAAGTACAATAAGACAGACAGAAAACATAAATACAGAATCTCACTGGCATGTCTGTATCAAGCACATGGGAAAAACAAACTGATAATTCTTTTGAACCCCCCCCCCCCCCCCCACCCCACTCCCTCGCTTTCACACAAACGCATCAGCAAATCACACAATGACCTACAGCAAGAGCAACTTTTTTTTTGACAGAAATGCGATTTCTTTGACATGTAATCATACAACTTTGTCTCCTGCATGTGTGCTGACACACAAACATATAAATTGTAAGCCACAGCCAGCTGCAACATTGTGATCACTCTTTCTTCTTTAGAAATTATTCGACAACACAAGTGTACAGGTACAGGCTTTGCTACAGATCACTAAAAGCTGGTCCTAAGCAATCAATGTCTAGCTGATGCACATATTTTGCACCCTGTGATGTGAAAGATTTTCCAGGATTACTACAAGCATAAACAGTCCACACTCCTGAGACTGGCCAGTTCTGACAGAAGAGTAGTCTGATTTTTAAAAAAATGCAATACTTTTCCTTTTCCTTCATTCCCTAATCATATCACTACACATGCATTTCCTGCATTCCCTAATGAGATTACTACATTCAACAGTTCAATAACTTTCTTGGATTCCTTCATAAGAATACTGACTACCACTCCTTCATCAGAATTTCTTTGTTAGAAGGCTGGCTTTAACAGATCAATACCTTTCTTGTACTCCCTCATCAAACAACTGACTTCAACAGTTAAATGCTTCTTTGATCAAATTTTGACTTCAGCAGTTCAGTACCTGATCTGATGTTTGACATCAACAGTTCCAGTACCTGATCTGATGTTTGACATCAACAGTTCCAGTACCTGATCTGATGTTTGACATCAACAGTTCCAGTACCTGATCTGATGTTTGACATCAACAGTTCAATACCGGATCTGATGACTGACATGAACAGTTCAATACCGGAGTTGATGATTGACATCAACTGTTCAATACCTGATCTGATGATTGACATCAACAGTTCAATACCGGACTTGATGATTGACATCAACAGTTCAATACCTGATTTGATGATTGACATCAACTTTTCAATACCCGAGTTGATGATTGACATCAACTGTTCAATACCTGAGTTGATGACTGACATCAACAGTTTAATACCTGAGTTGATGATTGACATCAACAGTTTAATACCTGAGTTAATGATTGACATCAACAGTTCAATACCTGATTTGATGATGGACATCAACAGTTCAATACTTGATTTGATGATGGTCATCAACAGTTCAATACCTGATTTGATGATGGACATCAACAGTTCAATACCTGATCTGATGATGGTCATCAACAGTTCAATACCTTTCTTGCATTCCCTGATCAGCCTCAGTGGCAGTCTCCACATCCACGTCTTTCTGCAGAGAGTCCAGTGCAACACGACGCTCTAGCTCTCCCACCTGAGACAAATGGCCAGAACACTGACATTACATTCTGGTGAATACATTTAAGTGCAACACGACACTCTAGCTCTCCCACCTGAGACAAATGGCCAGAACGCTGACATTAAATTCTGGTGAATACATGTAAGTAGAAGGAAAAACCTGACTATACATTAACTCTGTAAACATGAAAAGACTCATTTAAATATCTGGGTAGAGTCTCTTCCAAATTACAAATAAGAAAAAAGGCAAACTTGGGTCACGGGGTAAACAAGGTCATCACCTTTTTGAAGAAGTTGGGCTGTCACTGCAAGCATGCCTTGATTTTCAATTATCAAATAACAATGAAAACAATACCTGACAGTGAAACAGTATAATGCTTTGCCTAAAAGTCCAAGGAGGGGAAATAGCCACAGAAATGGGGAGTTTGTGTTATACTCCCTGTTTGGCTAGTATACTTACCATGTCAGACCATAGCATTCAACGGCAGTTAGCCAGCTCTGTCAGGCCGAATTTTTTCCGTGGCCAATGCAGTCATAAGACAGTCACGTGATGTCACCCCACTTCCGGCCCCGGAAGAAGCCAGTGTCAACTTCCTATAAGTCATTCAGCGAGGCCTGGTGTATGGTGACCCCGAGAACCTTGGCGCCAGAGGGGAAGGTAGGGAGGGAATTAGAGTCTGACATGGTAAGTATACTAGCCAAACAGGGAGTATAACACAAACTCCCCATTTTGGCGTCATATACTTTACCATGTCAGACCATAGCAGAATTTAAAGGAATCGGAGGAGGGCGAGCGCCCTAGTGGTTCTTGGGGTTGACCGATATGGCTGCATTGGCCGCCACAAAGGAAATCCCCTTAGACCCATCAGCTCTGGTCATGCGGATATCCCTCAGGTAAAAATTAATGAAGGGATTTTCCGAACGCCAGTAGGCTGCCTCCAGCAGGTGGCGCACGGGGACAGAGTACTGGAACGCTGTGGAAGTGGCCAGTGCTCTGACCTCGTGGGCCCTGGGTGATAGGACAGGGAGATCCTTGTACGCCTGAGCGTAGGTAGATCTCACCGTCTTGGAGAGCCACCTGGAGATAGTTCCCGCCGAGATATCTCTAGTATTGTTGGGGTTGAGGGAGATAAGGAGTCGTCTCTGGGAGGAGCGCCTGGGGCGTGTGCGTTCCCAGTAGTACCTGAGACACCTGGAGGGGCAAAGGTCCATGTCTCCATCTTTTTCTCCCTTTCCCAAGATGTCAGAACTCCGGAAGGAACTTGAGAGAGACTGAGCCGTCCCTGTGGAAGGCGATATCTGTGGGGTCACCGCTGAGGGCGTGAATCTCACTTCGTCTTCTGGCCGAGGCCAGGGCGAGGAGAAAGGTGGTCTTAAAGGAGAGGAGGTCAAAAGGAATAGAAGCAATGGGTTCAAAAGGGGTTTTTCTGAGGGCATCGAGGACCGTAAAAAGGTCCCAGAGGGGAATGCGCCTAGGGGACTGAGCTTCCCGTAGAGCAACTCCTCTAGACACCTCTCTGAGGAGAAAGTCATTGTCAAAAGAAGGGCCCCCCAGTTGACGAATGGTAGTGCAGATAGCTGATCTGTAGCCCCGAATGGAGCCAGCCGACAGCTTAAGGGAAGAGGATAGGTGGGAGAGGAAATTTCCTATTTGGATGTTGGAGGGGCAGTAATGGGGAACAGAGTTATCTGAGCACCAGGTTATCCATCTCTCCCAACGGTAGTTGTAGAGGGATTCGGTGCTGGCTCTGCGAGATGCCGAGGCGAAGTCCCGTAATCCCTGAGAGGCCCCTGCCCCGGCTAGTGTGTCTAGGACGGACTGGGGTCTCTCCGAGTGGGGGGTAGATGCAGATGTTCGCAGTTGGGCTGGCATAGAAGCCACGCGTGTAGGCGAAGCATCTTGGGATTGGAGTGAGGAAGACCTGACCGGGGTTGTCTCAGCATGTCCCAGCGAGGGCTGAGCCGGAGGGGGGGAACGTGGGTGAGGGACTTGGGGTCCGGGAACCAAGACTGGGTCGGCCACCATGGCGTTACGAGGATCAGCCTGGGTCTTTCCAGCCTTGCCTTCCTGATCACCTTGTGTAGGATGGGGAAGGGGGGAAAGGCATACGCCAGTAGGCCCGTCCCGGGGAGGGATAGTGCGTCGACTGCATCCGCCTGGGGATCTGGAACGGGAGAGACGTACAGGGGCAGGTGATGGTTGAAGCTGGTGGCAAACAGGTCGATCATGGGCACAAACCAATGGTTGCGCGACACCAGCGAAGGAGGGCCTCTGTTCTGAGGGAGAGGCCTATGGAGCGGGCCTCTCCCCCTTTGTTGACATAGCAAGCTACCGACGTATTGTCCGTGAGGAGGAGAACAAGTCGGTGCGCGACCTTGTGCTGGAGTTGGAGAAGGGCTAGCCTGACCGCTTCCAGCTCCCACTCCCCGAGGCGTGACTGTCCTCCACGTGGGCCCCCCAGCCCAAGTTGGAGGCGTCTGTATAAAGTTCCAGTGGTTGGGTTGGGTTGGGAGGGAGATGGGGACCCCGGTGGAGAGAGTGGCTGGAGTGAGCCGCTCCTCCGTCGCCGAAATGAACCAGTGTCCGAGGGGAATGACCTGGTCCCAGCGGTCGGAGGTCTGTGACAAACGTCGGCGGAACTCCCTCTGAAGTTGGCGTTTGGGGACCCGCCGCAGGGGAATGAGGGGAGACAGGGACTCCATCATTCCTAGGAGGGAGGACAGGGTTCTGGCCGAGGTGTGGGGTGCCTGTGACAGGCAGGAGATGAGGTCCACTATGCGTGCAGGCCTCTCCGGGGTCTGCCAGACGAACCGTAGGAATCGTCTGTGGGCCGGGTGAATCAGGATCTGAAAAATAGGCGTCCTTCAGGTCTACGGATGTGGCCCAGTCGCGATGATGGATGGAGTCTCGGATCTGGGTGGGGGTCTCCATCTTGAACTTGGTGGGCCTGAGGAACTTGTTGAGGGGCGAAAGATCTAGAATGGGCCTCCATCCTCCCGAGGCTTTTGGGATCACAAAGAGTAGAAGCCGGGGTTTGGGTGGGAAATCTCCGAGATGGCCCCTCTTTTGAGGAGGTCTTGGACTTCCGTGCGAAGAGCTTCTGCTTTGGCGGGGGAGGGTTCGTTGGGGGAGGGAGGGGGAGATAGCATGAGGGGGGGGACGCTCGTGGGCCCAAGGAAGGCGAAACCCTTCCTGTAGCACCGCCACTATCCAGGGGTGAGGCGTATGCGTCTCCACTGGTGGGCATGCCGGGAGAGGCTGCCCGCCAGGGGGGGCGAGGGTCTGGGCTGGTGGGTGGGGGATAGGGCGAGGGGGGGTGCTACCTGATCTAAGTCCCCCTCGGGCTGTCTCCCTAGTCAGCTCCGGGAGCGTGACTGTTGGCCTAACCGAAAATTTTGCTGATGGGGTTTTGGCTTAGGCCTTGGGAGAAGATTAGGTCGCTTGGCGGGCCGTGCGGTGCGGGAAGGCGATTGTCTGGGATAGGGTCTGTGCCTGGGGAAGGAACGAAGTGGGGGTCTAGCAGGGCGTGGCGGTGGCCTGGGCGCAAAGGACACAGCCTGCTTGCGTTCCTCAACTGCTTGTGCTATGACGTCAGCCGAGTAGTCGCCAAAGAGCGACTGGACCTGGCCCGGGATGCATCGCAGGGCTGCCTTAAGCGTCGGGGAGAGAGAGGTCCGCGCCAGCACGGCCTCTCTCGCGACCAACAAGCAGTTGAAGTGGCTTCTGGCTGCGCTGTCCGCCGCAGCCGAAAGGTGATGCGAAATCCTGTTAACTAGGTGTCGCATGAAAGGATCGCTGAACAAGCGAGGGTCAGGCTCTTGGTGCGCCTCAGAGCCCGGGTCCCCCGGTACTGGGATGGCACCATCGTCCTCCGGCCATAGAGCCTCCGCTCGCTGAAGGGGCATGTCCAAGTAGGTGTGTCCCGCCGTGGTGTGGAGGATGCCCATCCTGGCTACTCGGACCCATTCCTTTAGGTTCTTAAAGGAGATGGCGCCGGAAGTAGGGGGGGGCAGGTGGGGGATCAACCGACGGTCCGACTGGGAAATGCCCATCTCCCTGGTCACGGGATTGTCCGTAAACAAGGAGGCGACTGAGGGGTTCTTGGGTAGATTGGTCTAGATCTCTGGGCCGGGGGAGAGGGAGAGAAATTCGTCAGCGGGTGCGGCCTCCCTCCTAACGAGGTCTGGTCGCCACCGTTCTATCGTGCGGACATCGTACAATGAGGTGGGGGCTAGCTCCTCGTCATCGTCCGCCTCAGGGAGGTACTGGTCCTGAGAGGGTTCATAGCACCCGTCTTCAGGAGGTAAGTCGAGGGGTGCCTGTAGTGTGTCCCCGGTGGCCCTATAATTGGCGGCCGGGACATCGTCCTGCCGATAGGACAGCGCCCGAGGAGGGAGACCAAGGTCGACCCAGGTAAGTGAGGCCGGGTGCCACATTCGACCATGTAGCTGGTCGTGCTGGGTGTTGGCGTTAAGCCACTGGTCTCTCTCGGGGGCATAGAGCCACCGGTCCCCGGGGAGGTAAACGGGCTGTGGCGGCCCTGGGGAAAAACCATGGTAGGTAGGCCGCACTCAAGGTCTGACCAGCGCGTTGGGCGAATGCGTAGGTCAGACATCCGCCGAGTCGTAGCCACGAGACCCTCTTCTTCTTGTAGGCAGAAAGTCCCCGGGGACCCGGGTAACCTGAATCACTGTTGGGGGGGGGCTTGAGAGGCCGTGGCCTGTCGTCCCCGTCCAGGTCCGTGCACTGCACCATACACGTCCTTGGAATGGGCCTGGGAGGGCCATAATGGTATGGAGGAGGATGCGGAAGTCGAGCCCCCAACCCGCGAAAGTGCGGATTGGTCAGGATGCGGTCCCGTGTTCCTCCCCCTGGAGGAATATGTCAGGTTACCCTTGGTCCCGCTGGTAGATCCTCCCCCCGGAGGAGCGGGACCGCGGACGTTGCCCAAATGGGGATCCGAAAGGTCGGTTCCCCAACGTCCAATACCCCTAGGGAAGAAGGTGACGTTCGATCGGGGTAGGTCGACCGTCCTTGTGCATGGGCACGGCCGGGCCCATGGCGCGGCGTGCCCGCACGCCCAGGATTATGGACACCACCGAGGTCGTGCGTCGGGGTGACCATAAGGCTGCTTCCGGAGTCGAAGCGCTCCTCGAGCTCAGGTGTTGGCTGCACCTGTGCCCGGTGGGGCCGAGCGCTATGAGTGCACGTATCAATTTGGGGGGAAAAAGAGATACGTGACTCATCAAGGCGAGTGACGGATGGTGATTCCATCCCAGATCCGTCACCCGTGCTGGTCCGCGGCTCGGCAAGGTGCCCCGGGGGCCGAGATTCGCGTGACTCAGCATGATAGTTAGAAGTCTCCGAGCGAGTCCGTAGGCTAGAGGGCAAGCTGGCCGATGGAGAAGGGGTGGGGGAGGGCGAATTCCGTTGGCTAGTCTTTGCTCGGCCGGGCCCCTTGAGGGGAGCCTTGCCATTAGACTTTCTGGGCAGCACCTTGAGGGGAGCTTTGCCCTTAGACTAGCAGGCAGATCAAATGAAAGGCATTTTGAAATGGTGGCCGCTTGCCTATCAGCCTTGGGACGCCGCGGTCGTGCGTCCGTCGGTTTGGTAGACGAGGAAGATCACGCGTCCCTTCCGCGGAGAAGTCGTCTCTGTCTACCCGAACCGTACGTTCATCAGTGCGAACGGATTGCTCCGAGATGGAATCGACCCGCGGGTTCTCCGGGAAATTGAGCGAACTCCGAGCAGTGGAGTGGCTCGACCCGGCGGTGTCCTTCACCATGTTGGGCACAGGTGGATAGAGCAAACCCGGAACACACGACCGCAAAGAGGAGACAAGGTGGCCGATCGAGAAAATCAATTAATCTCGATCGTCCGTGTGGTGTCGTGCAAAGTGCTCGAGAGATCGACTGAAAACTCGAACTACCCGTACACGCCACCGGTCGTGTGACTGGTATGGCTATTAATAGCAATCTCTACACGTGGAGTATCACTGTGTATAGGTGTGATAGTTCTTGGGCACTAAATCTTAATAAGCAGATCAGTGTCACACACCCTTACTCGAACACGTTCTACCTGTGAAGGGTAAAGAGTACAGGTGTGATAGTTATTGAGCCCTAAACCTTAATAAGCGGAACCAGCACAAAATGCGTGCTGAACCCGAGGCTCGGCAATATGGTGGGGGAACACGACCGGCGAGCGGTGCCGACGATCGCGAGTAACAAAGTCGCGAGAGTGCCGGTAAAAGAGACAAATCTTTAATAAATACGCTCCCGAGAGTGCCGGTAAAAGAGACAAATCTTTTGATAAATACGCTCCCACCAAGAGCCTCACACGGCAAAAATACTCAGGGTCTAGTGCAAGCCGGAACCAGCACAAAATGCGTGCTGAACCCGAGGCTCGGCAATATGGTGGGGGAACACGACCGGCGAGCGGTGCCGACGATCGCGAGTAACAAAGTCGCGGGAGTGCCGGTAAAAGAGACAAATCTTTTAATAAATACGCTCCCGAGAGTGCCGGTAAAAGAGACAAATCTTTTGATAAATACGCTCCCACCAAGAGCCTCACATTTGCAAGCCACAACTGAATCAAGTATAGAACAAAACACAGCAAAGTTAACACAAAGGCAAGTATAGGCGAGACAGAGCACAAGACTTATCTTGCTTTGACGGCAGGCCGAAGATGAATGACTTATAGGAAGTTGACACTGGCTTCTTCCGGGGCCGGAAGTGGGGTGACATCACGTGACTGTCTTATGACTGCATTGGCCACGGAAAAAATTCGGCCTGACAGAGCTGGCTAACTGCCGTTGAATGCTATGGTCTGACATGGTAAAGTATATGACGCCAAAGAGGATGCTGGTGTAGGCCTTGGCAGTGTAGTTCATTAGCCATTACTTCTGGTCTTCCTTTCTTTTTTGTCTCAGGTGTAAGTCCAACCTTCAAACATTACCAATATGGAGTTGTGTTTCTAATATAGCAAATAATTTTAAAAAAAATTGCACTGTGCCACCCTTGTTTAAAGTGTACAAAGCATACACCATAGGTTGACTGAACTTCTGAATTACACTATTTTACTCATTCCAACCGAACTTATGAATTACATGTCATTCATTCCTTACCATAATCAGACCTTTCTCTGTCTCAAAACCAACAGGTCATTCTCCCCCATACCTTCCTTTCACCATAACTACAACTACAATGTACAAATCACAGTGGTCAGTGTCAATCTAATAACTATCATCTTCTTCACATTTCACTGTCTAACATACCACTTTCTCAAAACTTTTGCAACAATTCATGACTTCATCACTGCACTTCCATTAGCTTTCTATGTTTATAATAAAACCTAGCAAACCACCAACACTTCCATAAGCTTTCTATGTTTATAATACAACCTAGCACCCACCAACACTTCCATTAGCTTTCTATGTTTATAATAAAACCTAGCAAACCACCAACACTTCCATAAGCTTTCTATGTTTATAATACAACCTAGCACCCACCAACACTTCCAATAGCTTTCTATGTTTATAATACAACCTAGCACCCACCAACACTTCCAATAGCCTTCTATGTTTATAATACAACCTAGCACCTACCAACACTTCCAATAGCTTTCTATGTTTATAATACAACCTAGCACCCACCAACACTTCCATTAGCTTTCTATGTTTATAATAAAACCTAGCACCCACCAACACTTCCATTAGCTTTCTATGTTTATAATACAACCTAGCACCCACCAACACTTCCATTAGCTTTCTATGTTTATAATACAACCTAGCACCCACCAACACTTTCATTAGCTTTCTATGTTTATAATACAACCTAGCACCATAAGCTTTCTATGTTTATAATACAACCTAGCACCCACCAACACTTTCATTAGCTTTCTATGTTTATAATACAACCTAGCACCATAAGCTTTCTATGTTTATAATACAACCCAGCAAACCACCAACAATCTCTAAACACTGGCAACTATCTCTGGTTCACCTCACTACACTGACATCGTCACAGTCCTGGTCACCTCTCTGACCTCAGGTGTCCTACCCGTTTCACCTCACTACACTGACATCTTCACAGTCCTGATCACCTTTCTGACCTCAGGTGTCCTACCTATTTCACCTCACTACACTGATATCCTCATAGTCCTGATCACCTTTCTGACCTCAGGTGTCCTACCCGTTTCACCTCACTACACTGACATCGTCACAGTCCTGGTCACCTCTCTGATCTAAGGTTCTCCACCTGTTTCACCTCACTACACTGACATCCTCACAGTCCTGATCACCTCTGTGACCTCAGGTTCCCCACCTTTGCCTGTGTGCTGATGTGGGTCTGATGCAGGGTGGCGTAGCGCTGGCGGATGGCCGTCCACTCCGACTCCTTCTCCCTCAGGGAGCGTGACAGGGTGCCCAGCTGAGTGTTGAGGTAGGTCCTGTCCTCCACCAGCTGGCTCACCTGGTGGACACAGATGCCCACACCGTCCACTGTTAGTATTTCACAACCCTCAATGAAAAGAGATTAACATTTTTTATCTGATCTAAGATTTTATGGAAGAACAATTTTTCACGAAGGTTCCGGTGTATTTTAAAGGGTTGTGTGAATTTTCTTTATTTTCAAAAATGTTTAAATGACTTGTGAGTTGACTTGGACATGGTGACAGCCCTGATATGGCCCTTTGCAGTTGGCTGGGCTATAAACAACATTACTTACTTACTTACTTTGACCTTGTGGCAGACCACAACCATCATACACTCACACTGCTAAGAAATCTCCACAGATGTGATGGTCAAAGCAACATAACTTTTCACTGTTTGTTTTTTCAATCTTCGCATATCTGATAGCCAAAGCTACGCAACGATCCTTTGCTGTACTGTTGGGAAAACTTCACTTGAATCATGGACATACCAAAACCCTCAATCACTGGCACACTGCTCAGAAATCACAATTTACTGTGCTGATGACTGACTGCAGCTTTAGTGTTTCAAATCATACATCTGACTGGTAGTTCGTCTTCTGTCCTAATCACTGGTGAATATGAAACACATAATTAAAATCTACCAACAGTAGAAAACTGAGACAGGTGGAAAGAGTAGCAGTTATATATGTTGACTATGAAGTGGAGGAAGTGAAGCAAAGGAGAAGCAGACAGAAAGAATGAGAAGCAAATTACATAGAAAAAAAAAGAACCAAGAAAGCAGTGAGCCCAAAGCAAAGAAAGAGTGTTCATCAACTAGTAGAAATGTGACACATTTAAAACACTTGGGTTTAGTTCTTTGGTGTACACGCACATCATGTTTCTCCTGTTTAAGTGTGAAGCTGTTACCTGGTATTGCTGATTGCTACCAATTCAAATCCATCAACAAAGAGCTGCTATGCACAAACACACCATCTCACGCACACACTCTCAAAATGCTATATGCAAATACATCGATCTTATCATTTTTAAACATTACTCCCCAACATATCAAGAAATGATCCTTTTAATGCATAAAGTAAAACAAACCCACAGAATACATAATCAATAGAAGAGCCCGTAGTCAAATGGTTTGAGCGTTTGGTTTCTACGCCAATGGTTGTAAGTTGTCCCCCGTGGGGATACTGGGCGAGTCTTTTGTACAAAGAGTTCCCCCTCCTGGACATTCTGAGCTAGTAACGTCCTCTTTTCCTTTCGCTCTCAGTAACTCTGTCTCTTCCTTTGCTGTACTGTCGTCTACTGTCCTTTCTGTCTACCATATCTTTTATCTATCTTTTTCCACAACCTCTTCCCACAAATTTCTGCACTCAACGAAGTCGGAGTAAACTGACTATACTCTCGAGTATAGTGTGAGTATCCCAACAGGGTAAAACGAGTTCACACATTACCAGATACTGGAACGCTGAAGAAGAAGAAGAAGGTTGTAAGTTAAAACTACTCATGGGGTCAGACTGTTTTTCGGCTTAAAAATCCTGTTTCCTAGCAGTAAATGTATGTGTGGTTCCGTTTTGGGAAGATGAAGTTGAAGGAAAAGAAGGCTGGGCTCCACCTTCCATCGTGCTGCGCCCCAGACATGCAGAATTTCTAACAGTTCACTGCCCCTAATATGAGACTTTAACCTTAACCTTTCACCTACGCTACAGCTTACTGAGCCACGTGAACTGGGTTGATTACTGATCCAAACAATCAAATCACACGGTTTATAAGCACTTTTTGAATTTGAAATGTGCTGACTTCATTTATTCCTTTCTGCACTTTAATGCTAGAATTGGGTTGATTACCAATCCAAACAATAAAATAATATGGTTTATAAGCACTTTTTCAAAGGCACTGATTTCGTTTATTCCTTTCTGCACTTTAATGCTAACCATCACATGTAGATAACCAACAGCCAATGAATGGCATGTACAGAATGTTAGAAAAAATCCCAGTTGATTGACATTTCGTTGACAAAATGTCTTCAACACACAATAACCCAGATAAGCAGCAAAAAAATCACATGAAAAATATCAATGAGAGCAATTTTTGTGCTCTACTTCCCTATAACTTTTCTTTGTCTCTTTGTGGGAAAAACTTTTGCAGTCAATTGTTACATCAGAATGTTATCCACCTACCAACTCATCTCCTGTACATTTTATAAAATAGAAGTAAGGGTGAAATAGAAAGTTTCATTCTTTAGGAATGCATGCTTGTGTCTAGCCCAGAGAAGGGTGGACAAGAAATAAAACAAGAGAAAATGAAGGAGGAAAGAACACACACACACACACACATGCAAATTAAAGCATGAAAAGAAGAAGAAAGAAGCAGCAAAAAAAAAGAAAAAGAAAAGATGGACGACTGATGTCAAGTAAACTAAGACAAAAATTCAAATTGTGCTTTAGCTCCTTTTTGTACTGTGAGGAACATATGAACCGGACTGATACACAGCACAACTCATCTCCTGACTTGACCACAGAAAAACAGCAGTGACAGAGTGAGACATAAGCTTCGGAGACTGGAATACCCCGCAACAGCAATTTATCCTTGGCAACGCAACAGCTGTACAGACTGAGACATTCAGTGAAGACAACCTATCCTTGACGAAGCGAGGGTGCCTGAGATTAGAACAGGCAACAACAGCACACTTTTCCTCAACACATCTTTAGAATTTTGTTTTTGCTTTTGACAAACTTGGCCAACCTATTTGCAATTGTTTGAGTACTTCAGGAAAAAAAAAGCACAAAGCACAAAAGAAAAATTTTTTTAAAAAAAAGAAACAAACTTCAACCATAAGCGACTAAACACCATCACCAGTGTGGAGGAATCTGAAAATACCTCTGATATTGGTGGTGGTGATGGTGGGAGTGTATCTCCATGCTTTAGAATAGATGAATAAATCAAATAAAAAAATCCTTGTTTATCAACTATCACCCATGCAACGCTTCTATAATAAACTATTAAAGCGATTAATTCATAATAAGGAGAGATGAAACCAAATTTATTATCAGAAGCAACAATTCTATAAAACAAAGACATATTTAGCCAAATACTTGATGCGGTTCTACAGATTCTAACAGGGAAAAAAAAGCAATTAAAAAAACCCTAAGGGTTATATAAGAAAACAAAATGTACAACCAGAAACAATAATGCATAAAATCTAAGATAATAAACAAAAGAACAGAAAACTGCAGACCAATTTCTTACTAATTTTAAAGCACAGAATCTAAAAACAAAAAACAAAAAAACAAGGAAAGAATCCATGACACCGACAAAATCACTGACAAAACCACAATATATATACATATATATATATATATATATACATAGTGATGAACAATAAGTTGTCAACACCGCCCACGAAGTTCATTTTTTTTATTCCAAGCTTTCGCCAAAAGGCTTCTTCAGGAACCGATCAGAGAGAGAGAGAGAGAGAGAGAGAGAGAGAGAGAGAGAGATCTGTTGTCTTCACCCAGACAACAACCACACATTTTGCTAACTGCTAGCTTGTCTGTCTAGTTTTCCTGTCCATCACAGTCCCCGTCACATTTTCTGCCTGCTTCTTCTGTGCTATACTCTCCCTGTCACATTTTCTGCTTACTTCTTCTGTACAGTACTCTCCCTGTCACACTTTCTGCCTGCTTCTTCTGTGCTATACTCTCCCTGTCACATTTTCTGCTTACTTCTTCTGTACAGTACTCTCCCTGTCACATTTTCTGCCTGCTTCTTCTGTGCTATACTCTGTCACATTTTCTGCCTGCTTCTTCTGTACAATGCTCTCCCTGTCACATTTTCTGCCTGCTTCTTCTGTACAATGCTCTCCCTGTCACATTTTCTGCCCGTTTCTTCTGTGCTATACTCTCCCTGTCACATTTTCTGCCCGTTTCTTCTGTGCTATACTCTCCCTGTCACATCATTTTCTGCTTACTTCTTCTGTACAATGCTCTCCCTGTCACATCATTTTCTGCTTACTTCTTCTGTACAATGCTCTCCCTGTCACATCATTTTCTGCTTACTTCTTCTGTACAATGCTCTCCCTGTCACATCATTTTCTGCCCACTTCTTCTGTACAATGCTCTCTCTGTCACATCATTTTCTGCCCACTTCTGTACAGTACTCTCCCTGTCACATCATTTTCTGCCTACTTCTTCTGTACAACACTCTCCCTGTCACATCATTTTCTGCCTACTTCTTCTTCTGTGCAGTACTCTGTCACATCATTTTCTGCCCACTTCTTCTGTACAGTACTCTCCCTGTCACATCATTTTCTGCTCACTTCTTCTTCTGTGCAGTACCCTGTCACATCATTTTCTGCCTACTTCTTCTGTACAATACTCTCCCTGTCACATCATTTTCTGCCTACTTCTTCTTCTGTGCAGTACTCTGTCACATCATTTTCTGCCCACTTCTTCTGTACAGTACTCTCCCTGTCACATCATTTTCTGCCTACTTCTTCTGTACAGTACTCTCCCTGTCACATCATTTTCTGCTCACTTCTTCTTCTGTGCAGTACTCTGTCACATCATTTTCTGCCTACTTCTTCTGTACAGTACTCTCCCTGTCACATCATTTTCTGCCTACTTCTTCTGTACAACACTCTCCCTGTCACATCATTTTCTGCCTACTTCTTCTGTGCAGTACTCTCCCTGTCACATCATTTTCTGCCTACTTCTTCTGTACAGTACTCTCCCTGTCACATCATTTTCTGCCTACTTCTTCTGTACAGTACTCTCCCTGTCACATCATTTTCTGCCTACTTCTTCTGTACAGTACTCTCCCTGTCACATCATTTTCTGCCTACTTCTGCTGTTCAATACTCTCCCTGTCACATCATTTTCTGCCTACTTCTTCTGTACAGTACTCTCCCTGTCACATCATTTTCTGCCTACTTCTTCTGTACAGTACTCTCCCTGTCACATCATTTTCTGCCTACTTCTTCTGTACAGTACTCTCCCTGTCACATCATTTTCTGCCTACTTCTTCTGTACAGTACTCTCCCTGTCACATCATTTTCTGCCTACTTCTGCTGTTCAATACTCTCCCTGTCACATCATTTTCTGTCTATTTCTTCTTCACAATACTCTCCCTGTCACATTATTTTCTGCCAATTTCTGCACAGTACTCTCCCTGTCACATTATTTTCCGCCAACTTCTGTGCAGCACTCTCCCTGTCTCATCATTTTCTGCCTTCTGTACAGTACTCTCCCTGTCACATCATTTTCTGCCTTCTGTACAGTACTCTCCCTGTCACATCATTTTCTGCCTTCTGTACAGTACTCTCCCTGTCACATCATTTTCTGCCTTCTGTACAGTACTCTCCCTGTCACATCATTTTCTGCCTTCTGTACAGTACTCTCCCTGTCACATCATTTTCTGCCTACTTCTGTGCAGTACTCTGTCACATCAATTTCTGCCTACTTCTTCTGTGCAACACCATTATAAAGACTTCGAAAAGCCAGCTCAGTTTTTCCAAACTTTCCCAACTCCTTTGAGACAGGATGAACTGTGAAGCAAAAAAAAAAACCCAACAGACTTTGTGTCTTCTTGCTGTGCTCACCTGTGCCGCCATCTGCTGACAGCGAGACTCCCTCTGCTGCAGGGAGTGCCTGGCCTGGTTCATCTCCTCCTGCAGGCTGTTCTTCTGCTCCACTATCTCCCTGCACAATACACCCCCACACATTCTGCATGCACTTTCAACCATTCTCTGCACTAGGTTCACCAAAGAATGCCCCACTTGTGAGGGTCAACAGAAACGAAACAATGACAACCAAATCAAAACAGAGAATTGCTTAGCTCATTGTATAGAGGGATTACATTTTTCATGTTGTTGTTTTTTTTCTTATATGCAGTGAATGTTAACTGTTGAGAGTGTAATTTTTCCACAGTGCTTAAATATTTATTTAAAAAAGAAAAAAATCAAAATTTGGAGGAAGAGAGGTAGAGGGCTGGCTGACAAGGTTATAAACATTTGCATTTCCTTTTCAGATAGCAGTACTTACTGACTAAAAAAATAAGTTATTTATAATATTACTTTTTTCTGCCCTGATTTGAGAGAAATGAGTAATTAAGACTTTTAATAAACTTACACAGACATTTCAAAATGGAGTGACTGATGGCGGAGAACGAAGCAAAATTTAGAAAGAGAGGGGGTTAGTTACCGCCAAGGACATTGACAAAAAAAGCACAGGACAAGACACGATGCATTTCGACCTCTTGGGTCTTCTTCAGGCAAAAAAACAGATCACATTTAACATTTAGGACAGTACAAACAAAGAACGAAGAGTGACATCTGTCCATGTGGTAGGAAGAATGGCCACCAGACGGACCAGTCTGTTTGTTAAATGTGATCTGTTTTTTTGCCTGAAGAAGACCCAAGAGGTCGAAATGCATTGTTCTTGTCCTGTGCTTTGTTTGTCAATGTCCTTGGCGGTAACTAACCCCCTCTCTTTCTAAATTTTACACAGACATTATCAAACTAAAGAAATCCAATTTCCAGGAACAACTAGACTGCTTCACAATAAGAAATGCAAAGCACATGCACACAAACACACAAAAAAATTGTACTAGGTACAAGCCTACTGAATCACAGATGATTGTATTTTTTTCAACACTTTTTGAACTTCTGTATCACATGAATGAATACATACAACAAGCAAAATTAGACAAAAATGACAAAAAAAAAGATAAAAGAAAAAAAAAAGAAAGAAAGAAAGCAGCGAGACTGAACCTGAACTGAGCTTGCAACTTCTCATAGTCAGCCATGAAGCGGGACATCTGGTCTCCCCCTGAAGTCACTAGCTGACTCTGTGCTCTCAGAGTTTCATTGTGGAAGGACAGCTGCTCAGCGGAGGACCTGGAAGTGGTCAGTTCCTGGGTCAGGGTGGTGTTTTCCTCCAGCAGGGACTCCATCTGCTGCTCCAGCTCTTTCACACGGCTGGTCAGATGTTCTTTCTCACGGGTCATATGCTGAATCTGCTCTCCTCCTAGTGTTGCTTGATGCTCCTGAAGAATTGAATAAAACTCATGGAATTTGATCTACAGAAGATTTACATTCCATCATTCTTTTCTTAAAAAATGCTGGTCTTATTAAAAAACTAACAATTTACATCAATATGAAAACAACTTCAGTTAAAAAAAAAAGTTCTTTTTTCACCTTTTTGGGATTACAATAAAGACAGTTTGCTTAAGCCAAAAGAAAAAAAAATAAAGAATAGGGAAGTTTTGCTTTATACTGACAAAGTCTACCAAACAATATGCACACACACCTGTTTAGTCAGCTCCCCAATACGTGCATGAAGCTCTTCAACCTGCTGTGCCAAAGCCGAGTTGTCTTGAAGCACAGAGCTGTAATCCTCACTCAGCGACTCAAAATCTGCCTCCAGAGTGCGTACTGTATCCAGCTTGCTCATAAAGGTCTCTGTCTGTTGCTTGCACTGCTGAGCTTCAGCCCGAGCTTCCGACAGCTCCTGGGTCAAGGTCGCCACAGTCTGCTCTAAGGTCAACAGCTCAGTGACCTTTTGTCTCTGAAGACTGAACTCCTCTTTCAATGTGTTGTTCTCTGACTGACACTGGGACAGCATGTCATGAAGTCTCTGCACTTCTTCCTCTTTCACATTCACTAACAGTCTTGTTTCTTCCAGTTCTTGGTCTCTGTCTGTGACTGACTTCTGTGCAACAGCACATGTAGATTTCAGAGATTCCACCTCTTGAGCTACAGAAGACAGCTGGGTTATCTGGGCCACTAGTTTGTCTCTGTCACCAGTGGATGATGCTGAGAGCTTGCGCAGGTCTTCCAGTTCCTCCTCCAGTCCTGCTGCCTCTTCCAGCTTCCAGTTCAGTCCTTCGATCTGTTCTGTCAGTGACCTGACTTCCGCCCTGTACAGACGGGATCAGTAAACTGTTAGTGCAACAGAACTGTTTTGTTCATTGTGAAGAACTGGGCCAGACACACTGATAAACAGTAAAAGTAAGAGAACTGTTCAAATTCATTTCAAGGCCCTTGGGAGGAACTGAGATGTACAGTTTTAGGCAATTCAAAATGCTTGTAGCAGTTTTCAATGCAAACGATGAGGCTAGAATCCCATCACATATGACTCTACACTCCGCCCTCACACACACACACACACACACACACACACACACACACACACACACACACACACACACATGCAGACAGTCAACATCTTGTTCGTTATCTTGACATGTGCTTCAAGCCAAATGTTAGTTCTAATTGCTTGACCCATAAACCGAAAGAAAAGGAACTCTACTGACAAATTCAGACGTGATCTCCATGTGATGCTTTTCCACAACAGGTCTATTAATCACACTCAACCCACTTTGGTCTTTTAGGGAGGAAAAAATAACAAAAAAAGAAAACAACAAAAAAAAATCTTGCTATAATAAAAGAGATGTTAGATAGACAGATACACAGATGGCTAGATAGACAGAAAGATTGACAGATAGACAGATGTATCCACATGAGCACACACGCCAAACACAAAAAGAACAAAATAGCAGGAACAAACTTCACCTACTCACTATGCTTTAAATAATCACTATGTGTTGATTTTAACACTTCTTTCCTCATATACACATTTTCAGTCAAAAAACAACAAAATTCACGCGCGCGCACACACACACACACACACACACACACACACACACACACACACACACACACACACACACACACACACACACTCACTCACTCACTCACTCACTCACTCACTCACTCACTCACTCTCTCACACACACACACACACACACACACACACACACACACACACACACACACACACAAACACACACACTTCACAGCCATCAGTCACCAGAACTTCACAGACCTGTGCTGTTCCTGCAGCTGAGCAATCTGCTGACCCGTGTCCTCCACCCTCTTACTCAGCACCTGTTTCTCCCTCCTCAGGGACACTAGCTCCTCCCTCACCCCTTCTAGTTCCTCCCCCACCTCCTCCTTCTCCTTTTCCAGCTTCTGCACCTCTTCCTTCAGGCTCTCCATCTCAGTGGCGGAGATGGCCGGAGCAGAAGGGGCAGGAGGAGCGTGGCTGAGGTCGAAGCGGAGCTGTTCCAGCTGTCGTTTGAGGTCCTTATTGGAAGCAGTGAGCGTGGTCAGGACCTGCTGGTACTGGTTGTTGTCCTCCTGCAGCATGCTGTGATGGCCGCGCAGGTCTGACAGCTGGCTCTTCAGGCTGTTCACCTGGCAGCAGAAGAAACGGCTTTCTGACGGACAAGCTCCAGCAGAGGCAGAGCACTACACTGCTTTTTTTTTTAGTTGTCATTCAGAAGAAAGACAGACTGCGACAACTCTGATTCTTCAGTGGGATACGAGTGCATGCCATTCTCACACACTAACTAATGACCAGCACAGCACAGCACAGCACAGCACAGCACAGCAGTAAAGTATGCAAGTCATCCTCAGATCAACAGATTTAATCTTCACACACACCATTTTTTAAAATTTGGTTTGAAAGTCTGGTTTTAAAAAAAAAGAAACAAGATCTGTATAAGCTTACCCTGAACTTATTAGCACACATGCTAACCTGCATGGTCATAACAAACCACAAACGGATGATCACAAACACACACATGAGAAACAACTTTCTCAGGCATGCATGCAAAAACATGTGAAGTGAACATATGCAGACACACATTTACACATACACACGCATTTTGAGCAATTTTTCTCTTTACATAAGCAAAGAAAATGAAGTCTAGGTGATATGCAGTATGGCATTTAGATGTGCAAGCATGTAACTTTGTTCTTCCTTTCTCCATTTGGAACATGCCACTTGTTAACAGTTCTTGTTACCAACTTTTTCTCTCTCTCTCTTTATGTTGGGATTATAATTCACACAAACTTCTGATGTTATCTTAATCACATTCTTGTCATGGCCTAAGTGGTCACCTGAGCTATGAACAGCAAAACTTGAAACTCTCGCTTTGTATGCGTGTGGATGCCTGTGTTCTTGGGGTATCAAAACAATGTATCAACAAAAATTCAGTTCAACTACAATATGCATTTTTAAAAATATGATTACACACACACACACACACACACACACACACACACACAAAGACACAAAGACAGAGCAACATTTAAAGCTCTGAAACAGATTCTTACTTCAGCTTCTAAAGTCTGCCTGGCCTCATTTTCCTCCACAGCAGCTATTTGCTTTTGTCCACTCAGCTCTTCCCTCAAATGATCAACCTCCCTCTGAAGCCTATCAACCAACAACCGCTGCTCTTCTGCCTCCTGGCGAGCCTCCTGAAATGAAGCATGATTCATATGAATACACCTGACATCACTATATTACATCAGCCCAGCAATTACATTTGAAGTTGTTCAAGAGCTTCTCTTCGATCCAAAAATGTTTGCTGTTCATCTTGAATAAAAGCCGATTAGCAAAAGCAGTGCATGACGATGATACAGCAGAGTCCATTAATGGACAATTTAGCAGTCCTGGCAACACTACATGGACAAAAGCTCAGACAACATGGAAGACTATAAGGGTGTGCCTAAACTGATTCAAATGTAAGCAGCGATGAAAGAAACTAATAAGTGATGAATTGGTATCAGTGTACAAACTGATTCTGGCTTTTCTGATAAAATGTCAAACACCACACAGACAGTTATAAAAATTCAATAATCCACAAATGAATAGCTGCGCACCATAGTACATCAAGTACTAGATTTTTATACAATTTTTAGAGCGATATGGACCTGTAAGTAGTTTTAGCAATTTTTCTTAAAACAACACCTCAGTTTCAAATGTTCACCTGGTGATCTTGAAAACTGATTTGCTTATCAGGTGCATATTACATTCATGTAACATACAAAGCAAGAGTTGGTATTTCAAAGTTTGTTTTTGTCTGTAAATCCCAGTTTTCCAATGGTTATGATCACTGGCTTTCACACTTTATTGTGCTCAAGTACGTTT
Organism: Conus canariensis; assembly: GCA_033310375.1. Lineage (NCBI taxonomy): Eukaryota > Metazoa > Mollusca > Gastropoda > Neogastropoda > Conidae > Conus > Conus canariensis. The sequence goes on from CM065727.1 coordinate 16,856,850, forward strand.
ATTGAACACAGATCCAGTCTGGATATTTCAAAGACTGAACTAGACAAAAGGTTCACCTGGACTTTCCTGTAGATTAACAACACCCCCCAAAAAAGCAAAAACAAAACAAAAAACAACAAACTGAACCTATTACAGTACAAACAAGAACTGCAACACAATCCTTACCTTCAAAGACTGAGCAGAAGCACTCACAGTTTCCTTCAAAGTACTGTTCTCATGGATCATCTTCCCATTGTGCGTCTCTAGGTCCCTCAAACGTGAATGCAGAGAGTGCAGCTGCTCTTCTGCACTGCGTCGTGCCTCGTACACACGATGGTCTGCCTGCCGATCCGCCTCATCAAGGGCAAGCTGCAGCTTCTCGTTTTTCTCCTTGAAGGATTTCAGCTTGATCAGCATCTTCTCGCACTTCACTTCGTTCACCTGGAACTGGCTCCGTACCTGGTACACAATGCCTGTGTGATGAGCTTACAAATTCATGGTGTGAAGGTTTGATTCAACTCCACTTGTCACTGAAAGTTGTAATGGCATACGTAATTATTCTTGACATTCATCTCTATCTTTACATGGAATCTCTATTCATTAGCAAGCATGGAAAATAATTCAGAGCCTATCTTGCTGGAGAAACATTTCCAATCTGGGTACACTGGCAGAGTTGAAATTATGCTGGCATCTTTACAAAAAATTATGAAACAGAAAAAAAATGTCCCTTGCAATGGATTATATGATTAACAACTATGGATATTTTCCATCCACAACTTTCTTTTTTTATTTTATTTTTGTTTTGTTTTGTTTTGTTTTGGCTATTTACAGGATCTCCTTGTAAATTAAAAAATGTACATATAGTAAGAATGGCAATGCCTATTTGACTCACATCTGGTAAGTACACACCGTAAGAAGATGAATGGTAAAGGGTCGGTTAGACACTGGTTGAACAAATGGGGAAGAAGAGAGAGACATGCATATTCAATTCCAATGAGAATTTCTTCTGTTGGACAATCAGCATCAATCTGCTGCTACAATATTACCGCGGGGCAATCCCAGAGAGAAAAACAAAACAAAATAGAAAAACAGTAGAGTAGCAATCATCCAGTGGATGGTGTGGAGGGGATGGGGAGGTGGGGAAAGGGGAGAAGGGGGATGCTGGCAAGAAAGGTGGTATGGGGGAGAATAGCAGTGAGCTGATGGGGGGGTATGGGGATGGGAGGAGGAGGGGTAGACGTAGCACCTCTGCCTGACAGATACTACATAAAATGGTCCGATTTTCACTGAATGTCATTTCATATTTGTTAACATATTTGCATATCATGCCTTTTATCATTGTATACAGCAACTGTTGTAAGTGATCACAAGTTCTAAGAAAATGTCAGTTTTGTTTTATTTTATAAAGAAGAAATCTGTGTGTGTGTGTGTGTGTGTGTGTGTGTGTGTGTGTGTGTGTGTGTGTATGTGTGTGTGTATGTGTGCGTGCACATGTTTGTGCGTGTGTGCATATGTGTGTGTTTGATGTGTGATGTCATCTATGGACATTTAAACCCATCCGAACATTCAGACCTGAGAAGTTCCATTAACATGCTTTAATATCTATGCATAAAAGTTAAATACTGAGCAGCTGGAACTTATTTCTTCACACTTCTGCCGATTCCAGCTGTCTTGATATACTGCTAACAGAGACTATGTTAAGTAAATGTATTATTTTCATTTATTTACACAACTGTTTCCATAAAAAAAGGATGTACTCAGTGAACATTGTTCCAATGGGTACAAAGCTTGCTGAAAATATCACTGAAACTGTTTTTCACAGATTTATGGGCACGACCGTTCAGCAATGTCTTCATGCATGGGATAGTTGGAATGGTCCTATCAATATCTATTATTCTGCAAGATTTGGTTACAGTGCTTGCAAATGCTAAGAAAATACTAATACTAATGTTTACTATGAACACATACACACAGAACAATTCTAACATGGTTTTTTTTCGGTGACCAGATGATTATATTTTGCCATCTGATTCTCCATGAGTGAATCCACTTTACACCAAAGTTGATGAGAAAAGTGATTCTTCACCCTTCCTTTTAATTCTCTCGAATGTTATTTGTCTTGCCTGAAGAAGACCCTATAGGTCGAAACACATGTTTGTTTTGTAATTTGCTTGTTCCTTTGTTTGGTGCAGCATTCTGTTTTAGCTCTCGTTTCAGTTTCTGTTTGTGGTCACCCCACTTTGAAACTGATTCAAGGTGGTAAGACAACTGTTACCATGAACACGAAGGTTGTACATCTCCATACACACGCATACAGTGATGCACGCACATGAGAATAAGAGAGACAGAGTGAGAGAGTGTTCATGGCAGGACTGGCAACAACGCTGATGGCAGCTGTTCCATTGCAACCCTATCACATCCAAGGTGAAAAACACTTCCACGCACCTGGTCCTTTCATACTGTTTCTCAGGATTTTAAGGACTTCTAAATTCTTACATGTAGCACATAAGCAAGAAGTCTGGGGAAAAAAAAAAGAAAAAATACTGTTTACATGTCCATCAAGCCCACTGAAAAAGTATTAACATAGACAAGAATGAATTGGCTTGTCTTTGATGCTCACCGAGTCAGAAATTAAAAGCAAAACAGTTAATGAGTTGTATTTTACGACTCCTTTGGAGAATTTTGTTCATAAATTGAATAGTATAAAAAGCTCAGAAGGTGACTCACATATATAAGCAGAGTTTATTTCAAAACACAACTTCACTGTAGCCTTACCTGCTAGTTTCCATTCACCTACCTTGTCATGCTCTTCTTGCAAGGCCTGGTACTGCAGTTTCAGTTCATGCAGCTCTTTGTGCAGGTCCTCTAGTCCGCTAGGCTGGGCGGTCCTTCCAGATGGGGGTGCAACCGACGTCATCTGCAGAGTCTGCCGTGTTATGGCCACTTCCTCCACTTCCACCTGAGACCCCCAGTCCCAGGAGTCATCACCTTCCTTGGCCGAAAATGCCTCCTTAGCAGGAGCAGAGACAGACTGCAGCTGCTCCAGCTGTGCCTTGATGGCTGTGTTGTCTTGCAGGGTCTTGTTCAGATCCTGCTCCAGACGTCGTCTTTCATCGTGGGACTCTTGTTCTCTGAACTGAGCATCAGCAATGATCTTTTCCATCCCCTCAATCTCCCCGCGCAATGAGTCATTGTCCACCTCTACCTGTTTCTTCTGATGAGTTAATTGCTCAAGGTGCTGAAGAACCTGAGAAAGGCGACTGTTGGTGGACTCTTGGCTGGAATGCAGGGCAGAGAGTTCTTGGTCTTTCTGGTCACTGACAGCTTGCTGCTGCTGCATTTCAACAGTTAGCTGATCATAGTCCATCTTTGTCTGCTGCAACTGACTGTCCAAAGCCGCCTTTTCATTTTGGACTGTTGAAAGCAATGCTTCCAACTCTTCTTTTTCTCTCAACATCTTTTCTTGAGAATGTTTGATTTGGTCCAGTTCCACTGACTGACCCTCTGATAACTGTCCACTTTCTTTCACAGCATTTGACTGATCGTTCAGTGTCTGAATCTCTTGGTGACAAGCTGACAACTGAGCTGTGAGATCTCCAGTTTCAGCCGACGATTTCTTGAAAGTGTCAAGTTCTGATGTCAAAGCTGCTCTAACACTATCCAGTTGCTGAATTTCACTCTGTGCATCAGCCAGTTCAGCTGAAAGGGACATAATCTGCCCTTGAAAAGTTTCTCTGGCTGCCTCCCAGTTTGCTGAGGCCTCTGCTTGCTGACTCACAGCCTTTGCTAGTTGCTCCTCCTGCTCTTGCCTCCTGTTCTTCTCCATCCCCAGATCTGTGTAAAGTTGCTGTTTCTGTTTTTCTAATTCATTTACCTGAGATTCTAGATCCTGAATACGTTCATTGTAGTCATCTGTAACAGCTTCCAGATCTGACTTGGTCATAGCAATGACATCTTGCATACCAGTAAGACTGGTCTGAAGACCCATAATTTCCTCATCTCTTTCAGCCAGTTTATCCTTCAAGCTTTCAACCTCTGTCAGCACTTGTTGTAGGTCAGTGTCACGAGTTTTCAACGTTTCCTGAAGTGATTCCACCATGCCTAGCATGGATGACATCTGCGACTGAAGTACATCCTTACTTTCCACGGTCTCCACCTGGGAGCTGTGCATGTTCTCCACCATCACCTGGAGATCCTCGACTCGCCGAGTTTTCTCTTCCACAGTGTGTCTCAAAGCCTCCATCTCTGAAATGTTCTGGTGTTGCGAGGTCTCACTCTCCTTTTTAACACTCTCTAGCTGCTCTTTTTCAATTGCCAGCCTTTGCTGCAGGGAGTCCCTCTCCTCTGTCATCTGATGGAGTTGGTCTTTCAGATTTTCAACTGTGGACTCAGTTTCATTTGACACACTTTGGACATGACCCTGAAGGTCATCAATCAATTCTTGCAGAGTTAACTTTTCTTTGTAAGCAGATTCCACCTCCTGACGAGCTTCTGTCAGCTGCTCATGAGCACTTCTGTTATCTTCCTGACTCTGGACCAGATCTTGCTGAACTTTGGAGATTTCTTGTTGGAGCTTGACACATTCCTCTTGAACATCTGCAAGCTGAAGCTGAAGAGAAGAAGATAGTTCTGTAGATTTTTCAAGTTCTTCTTGAGTTTGCACAAGGTGCTGCCTAAGTTCTTGCACTGATTTTTCTGACAACTGCTGACTTTCAGCCATCTGGTGGTGGAGTGAGATCACTTCCATCTGTGATTTCTCCGACGCCTGACGTGCCAGCTCTACCTGCTCCTCCAGGGCTGCAGCCTTGGCCTTGGCTTTGTCACCCGACTGTACACTCTCGGTCAACTGCTGCACCTGCTCTTGCAGACGTTCACAGTACTCTGCGTAAGCCTGAAGCTGCTTCTGCACTTCTTGCATGTCAGGTGACTCCACAGATGAGTCCCCAGAACTACCTTCTGGTTCTGCCAGCTTCTGATGTCTGTCCTCCTGGGTGAGGACACTGTCAGGAACATCTGTGGCTGAAGAGACCTGCTGCTGGGAAAGCCTTTGTTCCAGACTCTCTTTTTCTTTGCGTGTCTCTTCCAACTGTTCAACAGAATATATGCATGACATTCCTTTAAACACACACACACATACACATACACACACTATCACGATAAAATGACAGAATAAAACAAGCATCTGATTAAAGCCAAATGTTTCAACTTTATTTCGATATCTTCTTCAGTGACGCCTAGCCAATACACTGAGCCACACCTTATAATGTTCCGTCCAAAAAATCCTCATAATTTGAGATGATGTCACTGTGCATATGCTTGCACACACTCATAAATGTACACACTCAAAACAAACACACACACACACACATACACACTTACTTGCAATGACATATACTCATACTGCTATAAATGTAAAGGGAGAGGGAGGATGGAGGCAAGAAGGAATACTAGGTCCCCAAAACCCTCACTGGTTAGATAACTAATCTAACATCACTACACCTGAGAAGGCAGGAGGATGGAAAGGGGGGATGGAGGAAGAAGAGGAAGGGGGTGGAGCGGCTGCTTGTCCACAGAATGATGGTTTCATTTACAAATCTTTTCCACAGTTCAGGGTTGATCATACATATGTGAACACACACACACAAACATATATACCAAGACTCTGATACAATAATGAGCTGCTCAAGCATTATTTGAAATTCATGCGTCTTTTTAAAATATTCTGACACAAAAAAAAACGAAAAAAAAAACCCATGTAAAGTGATTTTATCATTTACCACCCTACTTCCGTTACTTTTAGTAACTAAATCATTTGAACACTCACATACACACAAACAAAAAATACTGATCTTAACGCACACACACTCACCACACACAGAAAAAGCAGCATATCCATATATTTGTACATTCTCACACACACATACAAATACACTTGCACACTCTCACACACACACATGTACAAACACAAACACACATTTCACTTTGCATTTAAAGCATGTCCAAACCAGGCCACCATAAACAAAACACAAGCAGAACTGACCTGTGTGTTGGTCTGCTGAAGCTGAAATTTCAATTTCTTCACAGTGGCCAAAGCTTTCTTCAACGTCTGCTCTCTTGTGGCTAGGGTCTCTTCCTTCTCTGCCAGCTGAGCTTTCAACACACCCAGCTCCTCCTCCACAGCCTGCCCACAAACACAAGAGACTGATCCTCTCAGAACCTTACTGTATCAGTGCATGACCGTACCCAACCTCCATTCTGCACAGCACAAACTTAAGTATATCTACTTTATATATATCAACAAACGGGAACACACACACAACACACACACACACACACACACACACACACACACACACACACACAGAGCCAATAATCTTCCATGCACAGCCAAAACAGGTTTGGTGGATCACGTGATCACCTGGTTTAAGAAGCATGAAACTTCTGAATCAATGTTTCCAGTCTCACACAGGTTTTTGTTCTTTTCTTTTTTCCCTCCTTCTCCTTACAAGACATGGTTTGAGTGCTAGAATTTGGGAAACATCAGCTGAGGTCACATTATCTAATGCACTTTGCACTTGTATGTATAAGAACCCTCTCCCTGTGAAAATAGGGCAAAAGAATGAAGAACAGTTAATCTGCCAGGTCAACATGCACACAAAGCTGGTGGCACTGTGGTAACGGCACCATACTTTCCCTGGGAACAGCAGCCTGAATTTCATTCCAACACAGACAAGTGACATAACAAGTCATACAAAACAATACAGACACATGCACTCATATCTAACCTCTGTCTGTACATCTTTGATGATTGTTTCTGGTCCTACCACAATGACTGATGTTTATTAACACGATTACAAAAGACAGCACACTTTTGATTTCTGTTCATTTCTAACTATCATTAACTGAAGTTTCATGAAAATCAATGAAACCGACTTAATAAAACATCACACGTCATATACACGAGCAACGTTTCATGAAAATCAATGAAACCGACTTAATAAAACATCACACGTCATATACACGAGCAACGTTTCATGAAAATCAATGAAACTGACTTAATAAAACATCACACGTCATATACACAAGCAACGTTTCATGAAAATCAATGAAACCGACTTAATAAAACATCACACATGTCATATATGAGCAAATCCCGTTACCAAGACCACCAAATGATCAAAATCCATTCTATTTTTCTGCTCCTACCTTGTCAGTTTGGGCAGACGGACCATCAGCTTTAGGCTGTTCTGACTCCTCACACATCTGCACCAGTCTCTCCTCCATTTCCTGCATGGTATCCACCAAGGACTTCATTTTCTCTTCCTTGTCCAGCAGTTTATGTTCAAGCTCCTTGGCCTGGACACACACACACACACACACACACACACACACACACACACACACTGACCTTCATAATAATTTTACTCCGAGATGCTTGCACTTACTTCAAAACTGCAATGAAGACCAAAAAAAACTTTTTCTAATCGAAAATGTTCAAAACCAAAACATTTATCTACATTTTTTTGTATGTGTTTTAATTGCTTCTGGGAGGAAAAACCAAATACTTCAGAAACAGAACCAAACAGATGTGATCAGGGGTGGATTATAAATGTGGGCCAGAGCACACACTCACACACACATTCTCATTCATGTCCACACATATATCATATATCCTCTCCCTTCTCTACCCCTCCTCCTTTCATCACCCATACCTCTCTCTCCACCATCTCATCTACACATGACATACCCAAGTGAAACAGAGAAAGAAAGAAAAATACCAAGGGAGGTAAGATAAGATAAGATAATGTTACTTATAGCCCAGCCGACCGCAAAGGGCCACATCAGGGCTGTCACCACGTTAAAATCAACTCACAAGTCATTCATTCACACAATTCTTTAAAATACATCGAAAAACCATCTGAAAGTTCGTTAAAAATCTTTCCACTGTAAAAACTCAGATCCGATGAAAAATGTTAATCTCTTTCAAGAACTCAAAGATGGCATCAGGTGGGACATCTCTGAACAAGGTTTTCATGGAATCTGCCGTAAAATGTTTGTGTCTCACATCGTGCAAGTCCCAACACTCTAAAAGAATATGTTTCATTGTGAGTGGCACATGACATGGAATGCACCACGGAGCTTCTTCACTCTTTAAAAGGTACGAATGGGTAAAATACGAATGGCCGGTGTGCAGCCGGCACAGAACTGTTTCTTCTTTACGACCACCAGACGCAGATGGGAGGAACTCCTTAAGGTTTGGACGGATCTGAAAGAGTTTGTTATCCGTCTGTGTATTCCAATCCTCCTGCCAGAGGTCTCTCACATAATCGTTAATTTTGGGTTTCAGATCTGAGCAGGGGATATATATGTCGGACAGTTTCTCTCTTGTGGCATTCTTGGCTAAACGATCAACCATTTCGTTCCCTCCAATGCCAACATGACCAGGAATCCAAGCCAAAATAATGTTGTAACCATCCGCTTTCAACTTGGTCAAAAGTTAAAAAAAGTGTAAAAGTTCTGGGTGCTGAAGGTTGCGGCCAGCTATGGCCTCCAACGCTGACAGTGAATCTGACAGAACCAGAAAGTCCCTCTTCTTAGATTGTGAGATTATCTTCAATGCCAGAACCAGAGCAGTAAGTTCAGCGGAATAGACAGAAGCATCTGGAGGTATATGTTCTAACAGTATCTGAGAAGGAGCCCCAGGGCAGTAGGCTGCACAGGCCACTCCATCCTCAGACTTGGAACCGTCAGTGAAAATTTTCTGATAAGATGGAAATTTTGAACAGAGGTCAGAATACAATGCCTTGTATGCCAGAGCTGGTAGACTCTTTACGAAAAGCTGCAAGATCAAAACAAATCTCTGGTGTGAAAAAGGTCCACGGAGGCTCATCTGGAAACTTGGAAAAATCGGACACAACTCCTAAGTCTAGACCTGCATTCCGCACGTGAGGCTGCATACGAAGACCAAACGGCGGAATACAGTTAGGGTTGTTTTCAAATTTACTTTGGAACGGAGGGTCAAAAACAGTCATAGGCAGGGTTTTCTGGTTCCGAGAACAGTCTGATATAATAATTCAGAGACAGTTTCAACCTGCGGTTGGACAGTGAGGGTTCACCTGCCTCTGCATACCGGCTGTACACAGGTGTGGTGCGGAATGCTCCAAGACAGAGACGAAGCCCTTGATGGTGAATAGGGTCCAAGAGTTTTAGGTAAGACGGTCTTGCAGAGCCGTACACAGCACAACCATAGTCCAGTTTGGAACGGACCAAGGTTCTGTAGAGGTGCAGCAAAGTTTTCTTATCAGCGCCCCAGTCAGTGTGTGCTACAACCTGCAGAATATTCAAAGCTTTCTGGCAAGAAGTTCTGAGGTTTTTAATGTGGCTGAGAAAGTTGAGTTTCTGGTCAAAAATAACTCCTAAGAATTTGGCCTCTTTGACAGCTGGAATGGGAGATTTCCCTATTTGAATTACAGGATCTGGAAAAAACTGACGGAAATTATAGAAGTGAATGCACTGTGTCTTTGTAGGAGAAAAAGCAAAGCCGTTTTCATCCGCCCACTGATGAATTTTATCTACACAAAGCTGGAGCCTGCGCTGGACACTCGGGTACAGGCTTCCAGTTGCGTAAACAGCAAAATCATCCACAAACAATGAGCAGTCTGAACCCTGTTGAACAGATTTAACAATGTTGTTGATCTTGATGCTAAAGAGGGCAGGAGACAGTATGCTTCCTTGCGGAACACCCAACTCCTGCTCATGAACATCAGAGAGAGTGGTGCCAACCCGGACCTGAAACTGTCGTTCTGCCAAAAAATTTTGAATGAAAAGTGGAAGCTGACCCCGAAAACCAAGATCATGGAGATCATGAAGTATCCCAGATTTCCAGGTGGTATCGTAGGCCTTCTCCAAGTCAAAGAAAATAGCCACTGCCTGTTGTTTGTTCAGAAAGGCGTTCCGAAGCGTAGATTCCAGACGGATCAAATGGTCAACTGTGGTTCGATGTTTGCGGAAACCACACTGTTCTTTCGCCAAAAGGCCATCGGTTTCGAGTTTCCACATGAGTCTAGCATTGACCATTTTCTCCATCAGCTTGCAGACACAGCTGGTCAAAGCTATGGGACGGTAGTTTGATGGGTTAGAAAGGGAGGTAAGAGGACAGGGTTTCAGAGAAAAAGCAAAGGATGGGGGTATGTGAGAAGGGGTTAGGTGGAGACACCACATGCGTTCATGTACAGACTTAAATCAGATTTACTTGATTCGTCTGCACTGTCAAAACAAACAAACAAAAAGAAAAAGCAAAACAAAAAAAAACAAAAACCCCAGAAATCATTACAATCCAATTTCCCACCCACCTATCTGAATGTTGTCTACACCTCAGTGCATAACAGAAGGTAATTACCTTAGACTCAGCAACCTGCAGCTGGGTCTGCAGCTCCACCATTTGGTCTGCCTTCTGCAACAGCTGCTTGTTCATGGCCTCCAACACCTGTTCAACATCCCCACCACCACTATCCCCACCACCGACACTACCACCGCCACCCCACCACCACTTGCAAGTCCTGATGTTGTAAGCTGTTTTTTCAGTTCTACCACCTCCTCTTCAACTTCAGACAGACGCAAAGCTGTTGTCGCCTGTTCAGACTTTGCTGTAGTCAGCTGCTGGAACAGAGAAGATCTTTTTCCTGTAGCTGAGTTTCAGCTGAAGACAGCTTGGCACTGACTTCATTCAACTCAGCCTGCAGTTTGTTCACTTCTTCTTGTTTAATGTGTACAGTGGACTGAGATTCAGCAAGTTTTTCTGTGAGGTCTCTAATCTCAGTCTCAAGTACTGATATTCTTTGCCCTACTTCCATGCTTTGGGAAGACATGCTGGCTTCCAGCTGGGATTGGAAAGCCTTCATCTCTGTCTGCTGAGATGCATACTCAGAGTGCAATCTCTCCAGTTCTTCTCCCTGGTTAGAAAGAAGGGCCTGTGATGAAGACAACTGTTCTGTGAGATCCTTGATAGTGGCTTCCAGTTCTCCAACACGCTGTTTCTCTGCCGCTAGTTGTGTCTGGAGAGATTCCCTCTCTGTTTGCTGAATAGCAGCAGAACCTTGTGAATCAGCAAACTGACTGGAGAGGTCCCTCAGAGTTTGCTCCAGCTCTCTCACTCTGTCATGTTGAACTGCAGCTTCCTGGTGAAGATCGTCAACAGTAGTTAAAGTGTCATTCTTCTCCTTCTCAAGGGAGGTCATCTGATCCTGGACAGACAGCAGCTGCAGTTGAAGAGCATCCTTTTCTGCTGTCGCAGAGGAAAGTTGGTTCTCAGCATCTTGTGAGCGGGACTGCAAGGACTGCAGCTGGTCTTGTAACAGCTGTCGTTGTTGTTGCTCTTCAAGCAACTGACCCTGGACAATAGACTTGTCCTCTAAGGCAGCCTGCAGCTGTTGACTCAGTTCTCCTTCGGACTGCTGCGATGCTGATCTGAGGTGTGCAAGCATTTCATTGGCCGCATTAAGCTCCTGCTCAAGCTTCTGACCCCTGTTATCTGCCTCTGCCTTACCCATGAGCACATCAGTCAGTTTACCACCCAATTCTTCAAGCTGCTGGTTCAGTGCACTGAATTCATTTTGAATCCCTTCTTTTTCCTTCAGCACTTCAGAACACTTGTTACTGACCTCCTCCAGTTGATACCTTGCTTGGGAATGCTCTTTTTCTAATTCTTCCTTTTCTGATGATAACTTTGAATACTCTGCATTGATTTCTTCAATCTTCTCTTCTATCTTAGATGCACCAGCTTCCACTTCTGCTTTCTCTGTCAGTACCTGAGAATATTTTTCACCCAGTTTGGACAGCTGACTGTCTAGAATTTCCAGCTGACTCTCAGCTTGTGTTTTTGCATCCAACACTTCTGACAACCTCGCCTCCAAGTCAGCTTGCCGAGCCAAATGAATGTCATCCACAGATTGTTTGTCTGACAAGCTAGCAGACAGCCTAGATTCCAGCTGTGTGATCTGGTTCGCTCTCTCAGACGCCAGTTCCTCTGCTTTATCTTTCTGCTCCTGAAGGATGTCCAGCTGGTCCTGAAGATCCTCAGCTGTTTTTCCATACTGCTGAAGTTGCTGACTGTATGTATCTATGGTCTGCGTCAGCTCTGCCACCTGGGTAGAGAGCCAAGGACAGACTAAGTAAGTAATTCAATATCAATTTAAATTAAGACTGAAACATGCAACAACAAAACAAAAGGAAAAAAAGAAGACAAGAAACAGCATGGGCAATGAAATACTTTTTTTTTTTTTTATTGGAAATACCTGATACCACACCATTCCAGTCAACCCGATCCATTTTTCAAAAACTGAGCCAATAATTACAAAATCAGTTTTCAAAAGAACAGAAAAGAAAAAAAGAGGGGGGGGGGGGGGGGGGGGGGGGGAAGTGATAGAGAACCAATGAAAATATTACAGGATTATTTCAAATTATCACTACATTATTCAAAGGAAATACAAACACAAAAAAAACTGTCATCAGAAAACTAGCTTTCATAATTTGACTGAAATCACTGTACAGTTCAATGCTGGAATAATGATCACTACTCTTGTCTCACTGTGTAGGGGATGGAGGAAGATCCACCATTTACCTTCATTGCTACAAATTATATGAATAATTTTTTGTTGTTGTTAGTAGAAATACTACTAACAAAATCAAACAAGCAAAATAACTTAAAGTCTGTTTCCAATACATTGACTGAAATGAAATTGATTCAAAAGATTTCACAGAAGAAACAATTTTCTATTTCCTAAATACTTTTCTTGATAACCTTTTGTTAATCCTATTATTATTTGTTATAATAATAATAACAAACTGGCAGTTATCTAAACAGAATGCTTGAAGACATTACATATTCAGATTACTTTAAAACAAATTTTAAAAAAGGGGGATATGGGACATCAACTCACAAAATACAGCGCCTTCGAAATGTGCAAAACTTGCAAAATCTCTCAACAGAACTTGATAGTAAATCTCAATTCTTTTAAAAAAGCAAAAATTACTTATTTATTATGTCCAATACCAGTTACTAGGTGTTCATTTCTTTACAAAATGATATCACTTTTCTCACAAAAGTAAATATGACAAACAAATGAATGACAAACAAATGAAAAAACAACTTTCACATTTTTCTTCTTTTTTTTGCTGTTAATCTTTCAATGTGTGTGTTTTTTCTCTTCTTTTTCTGGACTAAAACTGTAGAAAAAAAATTGCAATTTTATGAATAAACATAATAAAACCAATTTAAAATAAAGAGAATATCCATGGATGCATTTAAATTTGACTTAGCAATCAAAACATCTGCCAACAAAATGAACATTTCTATTTTCTGATTCTGGAAAATAAAATATATGAACAAAACAGCTCAACATACATATACTTGTCAAAATAATTCAAGGGCCACTGTCATTTTAAGCATGATTTCAAATAAATCCACACTGTGTCAGAACTGCAACGGCTTTTTTTCAGTAAATAACTAAAATTGATGAACCACTAAATTGTTATGATATACTTTGAAATGCATAATGTTCAAGCAAGCCACAGTGACCAGGAAAGCAAACGCAGAAATCATGAATAAATGACCTGACTTTGGAGACACCCAGCATCAAGTTACAGAGGTATGCAGTGTGTAAACCGCAATCTATGTGCTGAAAACAGTTAACGTTTTGTGCAAACCAGACTGAATTTAAGATCTTGTTTTGAAGTACTTAAAAAGACCTGACTCATGATGAAAGACAGATGGCCGTGGCATGGGTCCATGAGGGTGTGACACAGCAAGAAGTTGGCAGGCAACTGGAAGTGGGCCATTTGTGTCACTCAGAGCTGAGAGACAGGCTCAATAACACTGGAAGTGTGAAACAGCCACCAAGATCCAGACGACCATGACTGACCTCCAGACAGCAAGACCACTATCTCAACCTGTCGTCCCCACAGACCAGATCCACCAGGCGACCATGACTGACCTCCAGACAGCAAGACCACTATCTCAACCTGTCGTCCCCACAGACCAGATCCACCAGGCGACCGTGACTGACCTCCAGACAGCAAGACCACTATCTCAACCTGTCGTCCCCACAGACCAGATCCACCAGGCGACCGTGACTGACCTCCAGACAGCAAGACCACTATCTCAACCTGTCGTCCCCACAGACCAGATCCACCAGGCGACCGTGACTGACCTCCAGACAGCAAGACCACTATCTCAACCTGTCGTCCCCACTGACCAGATCCGCCCCGCCAAAGAACTCAGAAGTATGGTTGGGGCAGTCAGTAACATCAATGTTGATGATCAAATGGTTCAGAACCACCTGCACAAAGTGAACCTGCAATCAAGGCAACCAGCAGTATAACCTCCACTCTCCCCACCTAACTGTGTTGCTTGTCTCACCTGGACCCAGTGTCAATGAGCATGAACTAGGCAGCTGCGGTCCAGGATGCTTTTTAACGATTAATCCTGCTTCACCCTGACCTTCAAAGACAGAAGATTTCACTTACAACTTATCAATGCAAATGGTGGCCACGCTACCAATTGTTTGCTATGAATTTCCCTTCCGTCAGGGTGTCCATTCAAATGGAATGTTCACAGCTGGTAAGCAATTTCTGTAGGAGAAATGTTACTGATAGATCAATTGGTGAATGAATCGAAGTGATATCAACTCTTACCTTTGTTTCTATTTTCTATTCAGATGCTGAGTGTAAACTTGAGTGGCCCTTGAATTCTTCTGAGTTTTATAACTAATCTTGCTGCTAGAGGAATGTACAACCAAGCACCCACAGAATATAAATGGGTTAGCTTCCAGTACACATGACAAAAGGTGGAAATAGCTTGAAAATTAAATGTCAAGTGAAATAGTCATAGTGTATTCTACTCCTCACAGACAACTTAATGGAACTCAAATTCTTCTGAGTTTTATAAATAATACTGCTACTAGGAGAAAGTAAAACCAAGCACCCACAGAATATATAAGAGTTAGCTTCCAATACGCATGACAAGACAGGTGCAAATAGGTTGAACATCAAATGTCAAGTGAATTAATCATAGTGTACTCTACTCATCACAGATAACTTTATACAACAATATAATTTGGAGCAGTTAACGGAAAAATGGATTTAAAAGTAAATAAATATCACTACTCAGAGTATCACATTTTAAAGATCAAATACCTGTAAAATGAAAACTATAGAAACATTTTTAGAACATACTGTGGGGCAACCAAGCAGCAAATCACAGAACATAATCATCCAGATTATCACAAGAAAATGTTTAAAATGAAAAGTATGAATAAAACAAACAAAAAGATGAAACAACTTATCTGTGGAAAATTCTAAAAAAATTCTCCTGCTCTCCTAACATCTGACCTCCCATCTTCCAAGGAAGGTATACACCATGAATTAAGTCTTCTCTCCACTCCCCCCCCCCCCTCCCCATCCCCAAAAAGAAGGGGGGGGGGGGGGTAAAGAATGTTATATGTTCCGTGTGTTATGTATCTTTTGGGGGTAACTGATTTAGACTAAAAGTACTTATGTAGTTCTTGTCCTCTGAGAGCAAGCTAGCTCTAAGCGCTTTACAATCCACACTTTCCTTTACACAACAGACTGCCTATCTGTTTAGAGCTCACTGAAAAGCTGCGTGCTGGAGCTACATTCAGTTGTTTCCATGTCAGTCAGTCTGTCAGTCAATCAGTTTTTCATTCATAATTTCATTCTTTTGGTGCTACTGTGTGTATACATGCCATCCATACCAATGGCCAAACTGGCCTTCTCTTCCGAGAGTTGGGGATAGGTTTTACACGTGTGTGAGATGTTATCAATGCATTCACACACTGAACCTTAGTTTATAGTTTCATTCAAAGGACTTTGTGGGAAGTGGAGAAAAACCAATGTTAATCCTGAGGGACACACCCCCAAAGAAAACAACAACAACAACAAAAACAACCCAAACAAACAAACAAAAATCAACCCACCCACCCTATACCAAAACACCCCACCAGAGATTTGAACCCACAATTCCAGGGTCACCAGGATCATGAATCTGGTGCATGTTCTGCCAATTAAGTTATGCCAGCCTCCTATGAATTTGATCTGCTGCTGGAAAGAATGGCTAAAAAAAGGTTTATATACTGAAGTATGGTCTTGATACAGTACACCATGTTCTGTGCACATAAATGTTTTGACATCATCTGCAGGGGACAGTTTTAGGTGGTGCACCACATTTTGTGTACCAGTGGTAAAACTGGATATCATATAACTGGAAACAGTCAGCAATATTTATTTACCTACATCCTTTTTTTCCATTTATACAAACTGAAAGTTGTTTCATTCATAAGATAATCGATGTAAACAATTCATGCACCAGAGTGGGCGTATCCCTATCACTTTCATCAGGTGCCTTTTGGTATTCTCCACAAAAGTTTCACAACTTTTTTGAGAAAATGCAGGTCCATGGCTGACCACATTAAACACAACTTCTGGTTTGACTTTTTTTCCCCATGCAGTTGACACAACTTCAGGCTAGTACTAAATGCAGATACTGGTAATATGCTGACACCTCCATCCCTCCTCCCCATCCCACAAACATCACCCCCCTTCCAGGTCCCCTCTACCCTTTAAACTGCTATGAGTACAGGAGAGTGACTGCTGTTATTTCAGGCAGCTAGTAATTATTATTCACACTAATGATATTTCAGTTAAATGTCAACACCAAAAAAAAAAAAAGAGATTGTGTTAGCACAAATATGATTTGGGGATCACAATCACCAGGCCACTCTTTCCTGCTTTCCAAAACCACACACACAAACATCAGCCAATCTTGGTTTCATCACCTTCAAATAATTTCTTCCTTGGCAGTTTTCTTTCTCACAATCAAAAAAAAAAAAAAAAAAAAAAAAAAAAAGAGAGTGGGAGAAACATAAATGATGGCTTCTTATCATCAGACCCTGATTAACACTTTGTAATTTATGGCCAATCAAGAATAATTTGTACAAAGATGTTTTCAGAAAAAAAAAAAAGGAAGAAAAATTATTTGCCTATACCATAAAATAATCAAAAACACTTTCTGATTCTGATAAGGATACTTCAAAGTATCAAAATTATTAATTACAAATATTACAGAGCTTCTATACATGCAATGCACAATAACAATGAACAAAACCAGTCACAGCAAATTAAAATGCTGATATTGTTAGTGGCATGCTGATTACGACTTGGCAAACATTAAGAAAAAAATATCCCTATTCACTATGATTACGGCAATAATCTAGCTTGTCAACTGCCCCTCTTAAGTAACATGATCACAGAATTCGCAAGATCAGCTGTGCACACACAGTTAGCCATAGGGGGTGGAGATGGAGGGCGAAAGAGGTGGGGGGGGGGGGGTGAGGGGGTGGGGAGGGGGGGAGATGAGACTGAGTGCAAACTCGAATGGGGAGCATTTCATATTCAGTAAACCTGAATTACTGAGAGAGGTTGACCAAGCTAAGATCAAAGGCACACACTCTAGATATTTCAGAGACAGGGAATACAAAATATGTTTTCTTTTTCATTTCAAACTGATGGAATGGGTGGAGAGTAGAGACGACAAAATATGTAACTCATTTCTGGTTGCATCAAGTTTACCTAATAAATCATTCTCATCCTACCATCCCCTACCCTTTAAAAACGTTTCACTTGGTATAGATCTAATTTCACTTCCCCCATATCATTCATTTAAACTGTCAGGTATACATGATGAAACAGAAGCTTCCAAATATTACAGGTCTGCATACAAGTAACTATGTAAATTATATGGCACATTGGTCTACCAAGTACAAAGTACTGGAAACCAGCAGCAGGAGAGAAATGCATTACACTGTACGAAAGACACTGTTGAACCACAAGAGAAAAAATCAGAATAAACTGCTTGTTAGCTCTGCACGTTAAATACAAACTTAATCCACGATGTGCTATAAGAGGCTCTAATTCACAGTGGCAATAACACTAACACTACTCATCAGCAAAGCATCCTAATACACGACTCATCAGCAAAGAATTCTAGCAGAAGAACTTAACTTGTATTCAACAATCAGAGTGGGCATGGAGGTGGGGTGGGCAGGGGGTGGGGTGGGGTGGGGGGGGGGAGTAGGAGCTCTTTGGTTTCTTGCAATTTACGTCTTTTTCTGCAATAGAGTTTAGCAAATTTCTTTTGCATACATCATTTCTTTTGCATACAGCATTACATGATAAATATTTCATCTAAGCTTTTCATTAGATAAAACGTTATCCTGTTCAAATAAACATTTTCAGCCTACTTTTCAAATAAGTCTTCACTTTGCCAAGCCTGAGTGCCAGATATTCTGGCAAGTCTACAGTTATTGAAGTATCAAACCAAGGAGTTCATACTGTGTGGACAGACCTAATCATTCCTCACCCACTTTATTTCTCCTTTATCTATACATTAACCAACCAGGAATTTCAGAACCTATCAGCATAATTTCTACACCCTTCATAAACACTCTAAGATAGCTTCACTTGCTTTCATTTCTTTCAAAGGGATTTTGTGTAGATCTGAAATCCTACAGATCAATACTAATTTTTTACTCTTAGTCTGGAGACAAATTTAAAACTGTGACTACTTTTGGCTGTGATTTCCCCATAATATTAAAATAATTTAATCAGAAATCAATCACATAACAATTCCACTACACTGTCCCCATAATCCTTTGGGTTAACATTCATGACCTACAGCGCGTAATTGTCATTAGTCTTCAACACCATTATCATAAAAAATGGGCTGAAAGCATGTGTTAGAGACAATGTTCTAAAACCTTCTGTCTACAAAGAAAACTACTAGTAACATATATCCAGTTGCAAAGCGAGAGGACTGCAGGCGGAAATCTAAACAAATCTTAAATAAATGTTAGCGAACCGCCCAGACAACATGGACGAACGAGTCACAAGACGAAACAACGCGTTTCGACCTCTTAGGTCTTCATCAGGTGAGACATAAACGAATAAAACAACGAAAATTCACTTAGCTTTGATCGCTTCAGATCACTTCACAGGGTTCAGCGCAAGGAAGAAGGCGTTGAATGAGAACGAGGCTGTTGGAAGGGAAATAGTGAGCGAGTCAAAGTCGTAATGAAGATAATAATATTACTGATAGGAATACTAATAATGGTCAAAATATTGAGAGAAAAAAAAAAAAAAAGGGACAAGATTACTACCAATCTTAGTGTCAATAAATATGTGTATGGGAGAAAGGAGAGTGGGTTAGAGGATTCTTAAACAGCAGGGTTGCCGTGGCAACAGTCCCAGAGGCGAAGGCGATGGTGATGTCAATGCCAGTGGTAGTATCAATACTAGCAATAATATTACTGAATGATACTGCTAACAACGATAGTGGAGGTTAAGGTAATGAAAGCATGATACAGAAATATATTTAGAAAATACATTTTTATAATAATCAAATAAATAAATAAATGAAACATTAAAAATAATAATAATAATAAATTAAAAAATAAATAAATAAGTAAATAATAAAAATAATAATAATAATAATAATGATAATAAATGCATAAATAAGATAGCTGTAAGTTGTGTGTGAGGTGAATAGTGGGAGATAAGGTAGTATGCGTGTGTGTTGTGGGAGGATATTATGGGCCGAGATTGAAGTGGTGGGTTGGTACATGTTACTTTAAGGTGTTGATGCTATGAGGGTGGAGGGAAGAAGGGGATGGGTTTACGTACTAACTGGGGGAGGGGGAGGGGCAACATATTCACACCTATACACAATCTCTCTTTCTCTCTCTCTCTCTCTGTATAGGTGTGAATATGTTGCCCCTCCCCCTCCCCCAGTTAGTACGTAAACCCATCCCCTTCTTCCCTCCACCCTCATAGCATCAACACCTTAAAGTAACATGTACCAACCCACCACTTCAATCTCAGCTCATAATATCCTCCCACAACACATACACATACTACCTTATCTCCCACTATTCACCTCACACACAACTTATAGCTATCTTATTTATGCATTTATTATCATTATTTTTTTTATTTTATTATTTACTTATTTATTTATTTTTTAATTTATTATTATTATCATTTTTAATGTTTCATTTATTTATTTATTTGATTATTATAAAAATGTATTTTCTAAATATATTTCTGTATCATGCTTTCATTACCTTAACCTCCACTATCGTTGTTAGCAGTATCATTCAGTAATACTATTGCTAGTATTGATACTACCACTGGCATTGACATCACCATCGCCTTCCCCTCTGGGAGTGTTGCCACGGCAACCCTGCTGTTTAAGAATCCTCTAACCCACTCTCCTTTCTCCCATACCCATATTTATTGACACTAAGATTGGTAGTAATCTTGTCCCTTTTTTTTTTTTCTCTCAATATTTTGACCATTATTAGTATTCCTATCAGTAATATTATTATCTTCATTACGACTTTGACTTGCTCACTATTTCCCTTCCAACAGCCTAGTTCTCATTCAACGCCTTCTTCCTTGCGCTGAACCCTGTGAAGTGATCTGAAGCGATCAAAGCTAAGTGAATTTTCGTTGTTTTATTCGTTTATGTCTCACCTGATGAAGACCTAAGAGGTCGAAACGCGTTGTGTTTCATCTTGTGACTCGTTTGTCCACGCTGTCTGGGCGGTTCGCTAACATTTATTTAAGATTTACTAGTAACATACTGCTACTACCCACTCATTTTCTGAATGCAGCCACAAGCAACAGTCAGTGACTTGCTTTGACCTGTTGCCAAATTTAATACTTAACATACATTTCTGGTAGCTCCCATTAGACCCCACACACAGTTACAAATCCAGTCCAATCTAATCCAGTCCAATCTATTTTAATGACAGACCATATTTGCAGCAGTGCCTTCTATTTGATCCAGGATTATAACACTAGGAGTGGTTTAAAAGCACATTACCTGTATGCCCAACTGAAGAAACATGACAACAGAACAAAGCAAATGACAACTGTGCTTGGTAACTGCAACAGCAGGCAAAGCCTTTATAATCAATTATTACCTGGACATGGCAGATTGCATTTGAGAAGTGACAAACTGATTAGAGCCATATATCAGCATGCAGACATGCAGAAATAATGAGAGAATGACATGGAACTCAAATCATCCCAAGTCAGAACTCAAATAATTACAAGTCAAAACAACCATGATCCAATCAACTTCTTCCTTGCTTAATTTAACTGATAAAGTTGAACACGAAACCAAACACAGTTATGGTTGGTTCTTCATTCAGCATTCAAAACAGCAAGTAGAATGGTCATGGAGGGTTAGTGAGCAATGCAGGATCATAGCAATTCTGTTAGCATAAATAACTCAGATCGATAATACAGTTGAATACACAGTCCTGTGATGATCTTACGTGACTTTCTCTCTCTGTTAACTGCGGTCTCAGTTGACTGAGGGCCACATCAGAGGAATGTCTGTGTGGATGGCCTCCACCTGTCGCTGTCTGGCTGGTGCTCAGTGGTGTCTGGGAGTCAAAAGCCTCTTCGAAGACTGCAAAAGTCTGCTGTGGGTTTTGTGTTGGGGTTGAAAACTGAGCGCCTAGAGTAGGAGTTTGAACTGGTGTGAAGTATTCTGTGATGGATGTGCTGTTGTTGAATGTGTCATGTGCAGTGGTTTGGGGCACTGACTGAGTCTGTCTGGAGTGTAGCTCTTCTGTCACTTCACTGAGCTGCTTTGACAAATCAGATATTTCTCTCTTGCTCTTCTCCAGCTGCTTGGTTAAAGACACCACTTTGGCATCCTTCTTTCTGACAGTCTTCTGCAATTCTGTCATCCTTGCATTCAGTGTTTGCATGCGGTCACTCTCAGTGTGCTGCGGACTAGCACCTTTTTGGGGATGATGGTGCTGAGTGGTCACAGTCTGGGTAGTTGTTAATTCAGTCATTCTCAGTCTTTCTGCAGTTACATTCTGGTCCTGTTTAGCTGCTGCAAGTTGTTGTTGTAGATCTGTGTTGTGTACTTGTAGTTCCGATCTGTTGGTTGACAAAGTGGACATTTCCTCTCTGAGCATCCGTACCTCTTTTTCAGCAGTGGCTAATTGTTCCTCAGACTTTTCCTGTGATAAAGAGGAATCCTTCAGCTGCTGCTCCAAATGCATAACTTGTGTTTCAAATGTTATGACACTGTCTTCAAGTTTCTGTCTGAAAATTTGCTGTTGACTTAACTGCTCCCTTGAGTCCTTAAGCTGGTGTTCCAGGAGTTTCACACTGTCTTCAAGTTGTTGGTTGACCATCTGGTACTGCTGGATCTGATCTGCTGAATCTGTAAGCTGTTGCTGTAGCATAGCAATGGTATCTTTCAGTTGCTGCTCAGCATCTTGATGTTGTCTTATCTGTTCAGCAGAGTCAGAAAGCTTTTGCTGCAGAGTCTTCATGGTGTCCGCCATTTGCTGATCATGCTGCTCATCTTGAACTGCACGGTCTGCCAGTTGCTGCTGAGCTATGTTCAACTGCTTCTCCAGGTTCTGCCTCAAGTCGGTCTCCTGCCTGTGCTGGTCTGATAACGTTGCTAACTGTTGTTCCAGGCTGGAGATCTGACTCTGGTCCTGCTGCCACTGAGCACTTAGTTTGTCAGCAGTACTTGTCAGCTTTTCATTGGCCTTTGTCACAGCAGATAACTGTTTATCTATTTCTGACTGTTGGTCGGCACTGCTTTTAAGCTGTTCTTGAAGTTGTGTATTTTCTTTGACAGCGACAGTTAAATCAGCTTCAGCCTTTTCTGCTACTTCAGTTTTCACCCACAGTTCATTTTTCAAGTTAGACAGCATCTGTTCCAAAACTAGGAAGTCTTCATTTCTAGATGCTATATTCTGTTCCATCATGCTGACTTGGTCCTCAAGAAGCGATATCCTCTCCCCTTTACTGTGCAAGTCTTGAGACAAAGAAGTCAGTTGTGACTTGTAGACCTCAGCTTCTTGTCTGGCCCTGCCTTCCAGTTCTTGCAAAGAAGTCACAGTGTGATAAAGGGACTCTCTCTCACCTTGAAGACTTTGCACTTCTGACTGGAGATAGGTTGCAGTTTCCGCACTGGATGCTTCAGACGAGTCCTTTTCTCGCAGAAGTTTCAGAAGCTTTTCTGCTCTGGTTTGTTGATCATTCACCTCTTTCTCCATGGCAGCTGCCTGCTTTTCTGCTAGTTCTTTTTCATGGACTGCCTTTTTAACAGACGCTTCTAGTGTAGCAATGTTTTCTGTCGTCTTGAGCATTTCTTGTTCCATGGAAGATTTCTGGGTGATAAGTACATTATTTTCTTGGCGAACTTCTGCTGCATGTTCTTCCAGTTGCTGACATTGTTCTGTGAGGTCTTTGTGAAGACGCTGGTAATAGTTATCAGCTTCAGCCAGGTCTTGGCGAACCTCATTAAGACGGCCTTCCAGTATCTCTTTCTCTTTTTCTGACTGCCCAAGTTGTGACGTTAATAATGCTACCTGTTTTGAAGAAACCTCAATTGTTGCTTCTAGCTCTCTAATTCTGGATTCCATTTCAGCTTGTTCTTCTTCTAGTTTGACATCTGGATAATTCTTCCCCTGTGCTTGTTCTTCCCCTTCATGCTGTTCTTCTGATGGGATGGATTGTTGTGAAAATAATGTTTGAAGGTGTTGCCTAAGACTCAAATTTTCAGCCTGGATTTGCTGAAGGGCTTGCTGTGTGTGATTCAACTGTTCCTGTAGCTCTGACTCCAGATGCACATCATGGTGGGATATCTCTATCTCTGGAATACTTTGAGGCTGATCAACTTGCACCTGTTGATCTTGGGCTGGGGTTTGCAACTTGTCTTCCAAGACCTGTTTTTCTGTTTGCAAGTACTGAATAAAATCTTCAGCCTTTGCCAAGTGGCCCCGCAAGTTGTCTCTTTCCCATTGCAGGTCTTGAAGATGTTGCTGCGTTTCACCAAGATGGCTCCCAACAGAGGCTCGTTCTGTAATCACCTGGTGTAATCTGGCTTTTGTATCAGTGATGTTTACTAGATGCATGAACTGGGGTCTAGGACGCTGATAAATCATAGCCTGAATATCCAGCAGATCAGCCTCAAACTGCCCCCTGTCTCTGTCTGCTCTTTGAAATCGTGTCTCACATTCCTCAAGATCCTGTTCAAGCACATCATTCCTTTCTTCTGCTCTCTGCAAGGAATCTTCAATATCTCTCAAACACAACTCGAGCCTTTCGCGGTCTCGGATCAGCTCTTCTACATCAAAAGCACCAGACGGGTGAGACCGACTAGGAATGCCCTGAAGTACTTCAGCAGTCTCAGTCAATTTGCTCATTGAGGCTTTGGGTGTCGAAGCAGGAGAGGGCATGGTTTCTGCACTTTTAAGCTTTTTAGTCAAAGCTAGGATCTTGGCTTCTTTCTTCTTGAGCTGTTTTTTGGTGGAATCCAAGTCATTTTGGACTGTCAACAACTGCTGCTCTCGATTCAAAAGTTCAACATGGATTCTTTCTGTTTGAGGATTTGATTTTCCTAAAGGTGAAAGTTCTGGATTCAATTCACTATAAACAGAGGCACCTGTTGTTTCTTCACCTGCCTTTGGAAAATGCTCATCATTTAAGGATGCTGAGAGAGTGTCCACACTGCTCATTAGATGCTGGGAACCAAGCAAAGACGAGTCAGTTTCTGATGAACTACCATAATCAGCAGGAATTCTGGACTTTTCTTTGAGTTGCCGGTTGACAGCTGCAATCTTTGCCTCCTTCTTCTTTAAAACCTTCTGTAGACTGGATATTTGAGTATTCAAGGATGAATTTTCAGTTGTCAATGTCTCCATTTTAACTGTCAGTGCTGAAGCAGTTGACTGGCTTTCTTCCTTCTCGTGAATCATATTCTTCATGACAGCCTCCATCACCTGGTTCTGTTGATCCTTTTCAACTAAAGCTGTTTTCAGCTGTTCCACCTCTTCTCCCTTTTCCTGTAAATTGTGTTCCAGGTCAGAACACTTGACAGCCAGAGCTTCCATGCGCTCACTCCTATCATGACGCTCAATCTCCAGCATCTCAATTTTCTTCTCCAGGGTGTCCCTTTGAGCTTCAAGATTTCTGACTTCTAACAGGAGACGTTGGTTTTCTCTTTCCAGTACTTTGGGGTCTTCTTGGGGTGCTGTCTGAAGACCCTGGGTGCTCTGTTTTTGTTGTTCTAGTTGTAAAAATGTTACTGTGTCTTGTAGCTGAGCACAGTACTTAATGTAATCTTCCACTTGTTGGGATAGTATGGATCGCTCACTGTGAAGGTGTTCCATGTGTTCTGTCAGCTTTTTAACTTGCTCCTGCTCAGCAACTAGCTCTTGTTCAGTGTGCTCAAGCTCCTCCGAAAGGGACTTCAACTCTGAAGTTCTCTCTTCTAGATCTTTCTCCAGGGCAGTCTTGTCATCCATTAAATGGTGAGAACTATCTTCCTGTCCATAGAATTTCAGCCGTAACTCAGAGATTTCTGTATCTTTCTTGGACAGCACTTCTTTCCACTGGAATTCTGCATCATAGTACTTGGTTTGAAGCTGCACAATCTCCCCGTCCTTCTCACTGCACAACTCCTTCATCATGTCCCGCTCAATTGTCAGGTACTGCTTTTCTTTCAGAAGCTGTTGCAAATGATCAGTCCGTTTGTCTGCTCCTTGGCCCTCCACAGACATGTGACTGCTATCCAAGTTAGAGTTCACATCAAAAAAGGATGCTGATAATTCTTCAGTTGTAGATCTGGTCATCTGTTCCACCACTTGAACAGGTTCCGTTCCAGAGGTCTGGGATCTGTCTGAAGGTTGGCTGGTGACTTCTCTGGGTTTCTCTGTCTGCATCTGCTTCCCTCTGGCAGCTATTTTCTTTTGTTTCAGGTTCATTCCTTGAATGATCTTTTCTTTCTTCTTCAAAGTTCCTTCAAGACTTGCTTTTTCAGCTTGTAAGACCTTTACTTGCTCTTGGAGACCTGTTACCTGGCCTTGTAGCACAGTGATCTGGGGTGTTGTCCCGTCTGTTGGCTCTGAACTTTCTCGATGCAAGGAAGTCTTGGAAGTTTCTTGTGACTCCAGCCCATCTTGAGAAGATGCCCCATCATGGACCTGGCCATCCACACATGGTTTCAACACCATTGTCTCTGAAATACCCACCTCCCTCTCTAAGCTGTGGGGCTTAACATCCCCGTTCTTTACCCCCTGTAAACCATCCACACCCATTACACTTATCTGGTCTCTTAAAGAGTTGTTTTCTATAGTCTTTTCTAAAATCAGTTCATCTTTAGATGCAAGATCACTCTTCAATGCAATTACCTTTTCATGGGCAGACTGCAAGCAAGCTTCAAGGTCCATCTTTGTCTTACTCAAACTCATGGCCTGGTCAGTCATTTCTTCTAACCTGGAGGTTTTTTCTTCAAGAATCTGTTCCAAATTTGAAACCTGTGTTTTGGAATCTGTTAACTTACAACCTTTTTCACTGACTTGTACTAACAGAGTGTCAGACTGTTTTCTTGATTCCAACAATTCAGTTCTCAGAGTTTCTAAATCTTCTTCAAGGTGGGCAGTTTCCTTCATCCTGATTTGAAAGTTTTCTATTTGTTGTTCCTTTTCTGCAACTCTATCCTTGTATGTGCATAGGGCTGCTTCAAGACATTGAATCTGTTGCTGCAGATCCTTTGAATCAGCCTGTGTGTTCTTAAGATGGGATTCTGTGCTTGCCAAGTTCTCCTGTGCCTTTTCTAATTTCTTCCTCCATTCTCGAAGCTCTGTTTCTTGGGACTGCATAAGATCCTCTTGTTCATGGGAATGGACGCTGAGGCGTTGCAGCTGACAGTGAGCGTCCATCAGTTCATCTTCAAGTCTGTTTTTCTCAATGTTAAGGTCATGCAGTTTCTGTAAAGTTTCTTCAAATTGGTTATCAACATTCTGTAAATCATCAGTTTTTTCCTCAGCCTGAACACTTAGACTAACACTTCTTCTTGCAGCTTGGACAGTTTTTCGAACAACCTTTGCAGTTCATTTTCTTTCAACAAAGCATCTTCATTTTTTTGGCAAAGTTCTAGCTCCAGATCCTGGATTGCTGTTCTTGCCTCTCCTAACATGGAATCTTTAAGCTCAAGTGATGCAAGCAGGTTTTCAATTTCTGACTGTTTGA
The DNA here is from genome assembly GCA_033310375.1 of Conus canariensis. Lineage (NCBI taxonomy): Eukaryota > Metazoa > Mollusca > Gastropoda > Neogastropoda > Conidae > Conus > Conus canariensis. Next base: position 16,883,979 of record CM065727.1, read on the forward strand.
CTGTAACAGTTTTGACAAGATCATTCACTTGTTTTGAACTGTCTCTCAATTTGAGTGCTGTTTTAATAAAAGCTGAATTCAGTGCTGTCTGATTCTCATAACAGGTGCCTAACTCATCTTGGACTGCTTCCCACTGAGCTCTAAGCATCTCCAGTTCTTCATCAGTCTGGGTCAGGCTTTGTCCTTGATCCTCTGAAAAACACTGCACTTTTGCTGCATCGCTGTCCTGAGTGACTGGTGTTGAATCTTCTGTCTCTGAAGCCTTCTGTTGCTCCGTCTCCTGCTGATCAAGGACAGGCTTTTCATGGAGAAGCTGCCTCCTGCCCACTGAAGCTTTCCCGACCCTTTCTTGAAAATCCTCCATTTCTTCTTCCAGGTTTTTCATCTGCTGTACATGAAAGTCTCTCTCCTGCTCCACAGTAATATGAAAGTCCATCAGTCTGTTAGAGAGTTGTTCATTCTCACTGTGCAACTGCTGCTTTTCATCTTGCAAGGCCGTCAGGGAAGACTGGAATTGCAGGATGTCTGCTTCTAAGTCCTGTTTCACCTTCTCTGCCTTTTCAAGGTGACTCTCCTTGTCTGTGACAAGGCCTTTCATGTCATCAAGTTCCTGGCTAAGACTGAGAATTTCTCTCTGAAGTGCATCACAGGCAGACTGAGTGTTTCCCAGCTGTCCTTCTGTTGTGTCCTTGGCTTCAACAGTGTCTTCCACAAGTTTCAGCAACTTGACATTTTCCCTTTCCAGGAACAATTTGTCTTGAACAACTTTGTACACACTTTCTGATAATGATGTCAGTTTGTCTGATTGTTCCGTTTGGAGTACTTTCAAAGATGCTTCAAGATCTTCCTCATTTAGCTGTTTCTTCAAGGCTGTGTAAGGCTGGGATGTGGCCATTTCCATTTCAAAGCCTTCCTGGCTTTCTCCACAACTGCTGGCAACACTGATCAGCTCTCCAATTTTGCTTAGTACAGAGTTCAAAGAATGGACACTTTCAAGAAGAAGTGACTCTGTTTTCATTGCTTTGTCAATTCCATCTCTTTGAGCTTTCTTGTAGAGCTTGGATAGGTACTTGTTCTTTTGATCAGAGTCAAGGTATTGATCTTGCACAGCTTCAAATTCTTCCATCAAAATTTCCAGCTGAGATTCCCTTTCCAGAGCAAGGAATGTCTTCTCCATCACCTCTCTTTGTGCTTCTTGCAGATTCTGCTGCATGATGTGCTGCTCTTTGCGTTTATCTTCCAGCTGCTTCTGTATTTCTTCACGCTGTTCTTCTGCTATCCTACATTCACATGCATTCTTAGCATTTTCAGCTGTTAAGTTTTCATACTGATTTTGCAATGTCTTCATTTGTTCAGACAGTGTGTTCTTTTCTTCTGCCTGATCACTGAAGCTTTGCTGGAGTGTATTCAGCTGTTCTTGTAATGTGTTATGAGATTCTTTCAGATTTTCAAACTGCTGAAGGAGGCTGTCGTGTTCTGCTGACTTGGTTTGAGAGGATCTTTGCAGTTCTTCACACTCAGTCTGCAACCCTGCTATATTTGCTTGCAGTTCCTCCATACTGGATGTGTGCACCTCCCCTCGTTGTACATCCTCTTGCCTTTTATTCAGCTCCTCTGTCAATGCATGGGTTTGCTGTTTGAGAGCGTGGTTCGAGTCCTTGGCTTCTGCTAGCTCTTGGAGCAAAACACTCTTCTCTTCGGCGAGAAGTGCTGTCTGCTCTGTCAAAACACTGATCTCATCTTGAAGAACACTGCAATCTTCATTTATCAAAGTAAACTGCTTTTCTAAATCTGTGGTACAGTCTGCACTGTTTTTAATACTTGCTGTCATCTCTCCAATCTTCTCTGTGATCATGTACATCTTGGAGTCTGCTGCCTTGAACTGAGCACAGATATCCGTTTGTACTTTCTTCAGAGTTTCCACCAACATTGCATTCTGAGCAGTTTGTTGTTTTTCCTCAGCAACCGCCTGGGAAACATTATCAACAGTGGATTTCACTGAACTTAAAGTAGTAGTAGCACTGGAAATCTCTTCATGTAGACTTTCTCTTTCAAGTCTTTCTGCAGCAAACTGAAGAGAAAGCTCTCCTAAGTCTGTGACCTGTAGCACAGATGAATTATCTAAGTGATTAACACTTTGCTGGAGGGATTTTAGAGCCTTATTGATGCCTTCAAGCTCCTTCTTCAGTTCCAATGAATCCTCATCAATGTCTTTCCTAATCTGAAGATGTTCCACATCAGCCTTCAACTGAAGCAATATTTGCCTGGAATGTTCCTTTTCCACTTTTGATGTTTCAATATCGGCCAGCAGTTGTTCAACAGCTGACTGACTGGACAAGGCTGTTGACTGAATCTCCATCACAACACCTTTGACCCCGTCCACTTCAGACTGGGCAGACCTGATTCTTGAGCTGAAGTCATCTTCCAGCTGCTTTTTCTCTTCTTTCATTTTCTGAAACTTGCTACGCACTGCTTGGATAGAGTTCTTCAGTTCCCTCATTTCTTTTTGTGTTTTCCCTGCCTTAGTTCTCTCTTCAAACAAAGCTGTGTTTACTCTCTCCAAATTTGATGTCAGAGTTTGGTCATTCATCTGTTTTTCATCTTTCAGTCTGTCTGCAGTTTCTTGCAGGTACTTCACCCTGACCTGAAGGTCTTCGACTGTCTTTGAACTATCACTGCTCTCCTTCTGAGCTACATCCAGCTGATCTTTCACATGCTGAAGTTCTGCTCCTTTACGAGTCAGTTCTGCAATGGCTTCTCCCAACTCCCCTTGTACAGCCTCCACGTGCTGGTGGGCTGATTTGAGCTGGCTGTCCATCTCCGCAATTCTCTCTTGCTGTCTGGTGCAGATATCCTCCAACTTTGTCACTTGCTCCTGAAGAATAACTGCTTCTTTGGTGACTGACTGAAGATCAACCTTCATTTGACTGTTTTCTGAAATAAGTGTATCACGAGAGTCCACAGACTGCTGGAGTTGTGACTTCAGATTCTCAACATTCATCTCCATTTCCTGTAGTCTGACCTTCATTTCAAGTCGTTCTTGGCTCAGTTGTTCAGTTAAATTCTGCAAAGCAGAATCTTTACTGTCAAGAATTTCATTCTGTCTGATCTCCATTTCGGTGTAATTTATCTGAAGCTTCTCCAGCTCATCTGACAAACTGTGGTTCACTGTCTCTTGATCTTGCTTTACTTCCAGCAACAGCTTTATTTCACAAGACAGCTTCTCAATAGCAGAATCACTGTCGTCAGCTCTTTTCTGCACAAGATGAAGCTTGCCACACATTTCTTGGATAGTAGCATCTTTCTCGTGACAATCATTTTCTAGCTGTTCCAGATCATTGTGCATCTTCTCCTTGTGCTTGAGGGTTCCTTGAAGCTGCTCCTCTTTTTCACTCAACAGAAGTTCTGCATCATTCAGTTTATTCTTCACAGATGACAACTCTTCTTGGACTTTTGATAACAATGTCTGCAGCTCCTGTACCTCTGAGGCTAATTTTGTCTCACGTGTTGAAATAGTTTCTGTCAGTTCTTGTTCCTTTGTGTTGATGACAATCTTCAGTTCATCTGCAGTTCTTTCTAATGCTTTGACCTGCAGCTCAAGGTCTGCCTTTTCTGTTTGCAGCTGCTCATTCTTGTTACTTTCATTTCGAATAAGAGTCTGGTTGAGCTGCAAACTGGCCTGGGCTGTCTCTGACTGCATCTGCAGAGCTCCATTTTCTGACTGGATCTGCTCCAACTTCTGGCCAATATCCTCAACCGTCGAATGAAGGACTTCTTTCTCTCCTTGAAGTCTCTTTACATCATCTTGCAGAGACAGACAGAGTTTCTTGTGATCTTCAAGTTGTTGTTTGACTGTCTCTAGCTCTTGGCTCTGTTGATGTGATAATTCTGATAGAGACTGAAACTGTTCTTGAATGAAGGTCATCTCAGAGGACTTGGCCCCTAATGCAGCAGATAGTTCTTCCTTGTTAACAGTGATTTTCTGTAGATGCTGCTTGGTGTCGAGCAAGGCTGATGAAATCTCTGCCATTTCAGCACACTGCCGTCGCAGCTCTTCAACCCGGGCCTCACTCTCTGTCAGCTGAACCTTTGTCTCTTTCACTTCAGACTCAAGTCCTTCAGTTGTTGTCTGAAGCTCTTCTGTTGCTCTCGATTCTCTCTCTAGTTTTTCCTTCAGCTTTTGCACATCTTCTGTGAGATCCTGGATGGCTTGGTCTTTTTCTGTCAACGCTTTCTCCACACCCTGTATCACAGACTCCTTTTCTGACAATTCCTTCTTCAGGCTAGTAATCTCATCGGTTGCTGTTTTCTGTTCTTGCAGAAGTATTTCTTTTTCTTCAAGTGTTCTTGTGAATGCTGATGATGTTTCTTCAAGTTTATCTAACTGTGCTAACATGCTGGAAATGATGAGTTCTTTGGACTCCAAGAGGCTCTCTTGGAATGACAGAGATTCTTGCAGTTTTCTCTCTTTCTTTGTAAGTGAGGAAAGGGAACTCCTGTTAGACTCAAAACTGGTCTGCTGCTGCTGAAGACTTTCTTCCAAGATTTGAGCTTGTGCTTCACTGTTTAAGACTTCTTCATGGAGTTGCTGTACTTTTGCCAGGTACATTTCCTTCTCCTCTAGAAGTAGTTTATTTTCAGTTTGAGAGAGTGAGAGATCCTGCTCTAGTGTCTTTATCAATTCATGCATGGATGTCATTTTGCTATCTCTATCTTGATTTTCAGACTGCAGGTGTAAAATGACAGATGTCTTCTCTTGCATTTCAGCACTGAGATGAACAATCCTGTCATTTTTCTCATCACTCTCAGCAGTTAACTCAGCCATCTTTGCCTTGTTCTGCATCATTTCAGACTTGAGAGTGTCCATTTGATCATCTTTTGCTGCAACCTCCATCTTCAGTGAATTTATAATGCTGGCATTTTCCGCTGATTCAGATTTTAAACTTGTCAGCTGCATGTTAAGGGAAGCCAACTCATCATTCTGAGCTTTTGCCTGATGCTCAAATGATGCACAGTTTTCTTGCAAGCCAGAAATCTCTTCCTGAAAAGCTACAAGCTGCCCCTGCTTCTCTTCCAGCAGTGTTACCTTCTCAGTAACTTCCAACTGAGCATCCACCAGCATCTCTTCCACTGATTTCAGTCTGGTCTCCAATTCTTCAATCTGCTGGCTCTTTGCTGCCACTTCTTCCCTCAACACGCTGCTTTGGCTTGTGAGTTGTGTAACCTCTGTAGAAGTCACTGTCCTCAATTCTTTGTTCTCATGTTGTGCATCTGCCAGCAACTGAACCGTCTGATCCAATTCCTCTTGGAACTGTTGAATCTTTTGTTCTTTTTCTGTTTTTATTGCCTCCAGAATTTGTTGAACATCAGCCAGCTTTTCCGTAAGGTCTTTTGACTGTTCATGATGTGTCTGGCACTCCTCTGTAACATTCTTCAGCTTCTGTGTTGCCTCTTCAAGGTCAGCTTTCACACTCAGCAGTTCTGTCCAACAGCTCTGCTTCTCTTCAGTCAATGCTGCCACAAGGTCCTGCTTTGTTTTCAAATCATTTGTAAGTGTTTCCATATGGCTTGTGAGTTCTTCCAATTTCCTTGTCTTTGCATCAAGACTGTCTTCAAATGTGGACAGCTGTTCAGTCAGATGGTCTTTTTCTGACTGCAATATTTCTACAGAAGCAGTCAAATCAGTCAGTTGGCCATTCAGAGAAGCCTTTTCTGTCTGGATGGAATCAACTGTTTTTGTAAGGTCTGCCACTTGTGCCATCATCGAATCCTTCTCTTCTTGCAAAGTTTCAAGAGAGGTTGTCGAGGCTTTAATCTGATTCAGGAGAGACAGTTTACTTTCAGCCAGTTCTTCTGAGGTCATCTTCAATTCTGATGACAGTTGGGTCAGGGAAGTCCTCTCCACTTCAACAGTGTTAAGTTGGACTTTCAGTTGATTCAGCTTCTGAGTTGTATCCATTTCTTGAGCCCTCAATTCTTCCAACGTCTGCTGGGCTTCTGACAGTTCTGTATTGATGGCAATATTCTCTGTCTTCAAGGCATCTTCTCTTGATTGGGAATCCAAAAGCTGTGTCAACACTGACTGTCGGTCCACTTCACTAATTTCAAGCTGCCTTTGAAGGTCCAGCATCAGTTCATTGGAGTCTGACAACTGCTGTTCAAGAGCCGTTCTTTCTGCTTCCAGATCACCTATTCCTGACTTTAGCTCAGAAACTTCTAGCTGAAGGGCTGCATTCTTCTCTGTCATCTGTTCACATAGTTGATCTGTTTCAAATCTGTACTGTGTCCCTTCCTTGACAGCTTCTTCCAGAGAAGACTGCAACCTCTGTAACTGAGTCCTTGCCTCCTCTAGCTGAGAAGATGTTGAAGCTGAAGCCTCAGTAACATTTTTCAAAGACAATTTGAGACTTCTGTTTTCCTTGCCCATTTTGGTAAGCTGACTGCGCATGCTGCTGTTCTCTGTGTTCAGTTCTTCCAGTTCAGCACCCATCTGAATCACTTGCACCTGACAGCAGTTGACTGAATCTTGGCTAGCATCAAACTGCATCTGCAAACTGTAACATCTGTCTTCTGCTGCTTGACACCTTTCCATCAAAACTTCAATGTGAGATTCTTTGTCTGCTTTCTCAACAGAAGCAGCCGCATGGACCTTGTTCAACTGATCTTCCATTTCAGAGATTTGCCTTTCCATGGATGCTTTCTCTTTTAACAAAGAATCCCTGGTTTCTGTCACTTTTGTCAGCTGGTCATCTTTGTCCTTGCACACACGCTGGATCTGGGACAGTTCCTGTTCCAAGTAATGAAGTTGTTCTTTGGTGCTACACATCTCTTCTTGCATATCAGAAACATTCAGCGATGCTTCGTTTAGTTGCTTCATGATCTCCTGGCGTGTTTCTTCTTTTGTCAAGGTAACCGCTTCAAGTTCTTTTACTTGGTTTTGCAGTTCTATCTCTTTGTCTTGCTGTTGCTGCAATTGAGACTGTAGTGTGGTAACTGTAGACTGTAGTTGTTCTTCCTTTGCCTTGGCAGTGTCCTTTTGCGACTGCAACTCTGTTTCCAATGCACTTAGTGAGGACTGTACTTCAGCCTCTTTGGTGCTGGCTGCTTCCTTTGATGATTTCAAGTCGTTCTGTAGTGTCTCAATTGTTGACTGAAGCTGGTCTACCTTCTGATTTGTTTCTGCCTGCAGATTAGACAGTTCTTGTTGAAGGTCAGTTTCTTTAATGAGGGCAACTTCTGCCTGGGTCCTGGCTTCACTCTGAACAGCTGACAATGTGGACTGAAACTGTTCCTCTGCAACTTTGGACAAGTCTTTGTGAGATACCAGTTGACACTGCAAGGAGTCCACAGTGACTTTTAGTTCCTGGATTTCGGTTTCCTTGGCTTTTGTGGCGGTCTCTTGGGCTTGGAGCTGAGAATGAAGAACATCAAAGTTTCTTGCAGTTCAGCACAACCTGCCTTCTCATCAGCGAGTGCCTGCTCCAGGGATGCAATAGAGTCTCTGTCACATGTCCTCCCTTGCACCAGCTGATCATTCAGATGATCCTTCTCCTTCACAGCTGATTGCAACGACTCCACTGCTGTCTGCAAAGAACTGCATTTCTGTGTCCATGCTAGTTTCTCATCCTCCAGATCTCCCGACAGGCTGGAAATCTGGGTGTTCTTCACTCTGACTTCTTCCTGCAATGACAGTACCTGACTTTGCAAAGAAGAGCTTTCAGAAGATGACACAGATTTCTGGTGGGAAAGTTCAGAGGAAAGACTAGAAACCTGCTCCTCTAAGGCTGTCAACTGGACAGAAAACACCTCTCTTTCACTCTTCAGCGTTTGCTCAACATCACACAGTTTCACCTTCATGCTGTCAACAACACAATGCACCATGCTGGTTAAATCACACAAGGATTGGTTACTGAAATTAGTATTACTGGCAGGAAGAAACTGTTGGTGGGCTTGAAGAATGTCCACAATTTCTGCACACTGTGCTTTCATCTCTGCAGATTGCTGGTCTGACTGTTGCTGCAGTGAGGCCAGGGAGGAGGAGGCATGCTGCAGATCACTTTGACACTGCTGCAGCTCGTGCTGCACAGTCTCATGCTGATTAACAAGGCACAAATGACTAGTTTCCAAGGCTGCATGCTTAGCAAGAAGATCCTCTTTCTCACTTAAGGCACTGTGAAGCTGGGACTGAAAAGAGGACACTTCTTCAGTCTGCTTTGAAACTTCGGAAGCATGTTTTTCTAGCATGCTGTGTTTGTCAACCAAGGCACTTTCAAGCTGAGATCTCAAAGAAGAAATTCGCTCTTCGAACTCTGCTTTTATCTCATTCTTCTCAACCAACAAAGTACGGGACTGCTCTTGCAATGCACTAATTTCAGCATCATAATCAGCCTGCTGTTTCACCACTGTTTCATGCAGGGTTTCTTTTTCCTGAATAATGTTCTCCTGGCTGGATTTCATACTGGATACCTCAGCATTCTGTCTCTCAGCCTCTGCTTCAAGGCAATGAATTTGTGCCTTATAGCCTTCCATTTCGGTTTCCATATCAGACACAAGTTTTTCATGCATCTTTTTAGTACTGTCTAAAGCTTCTGTGATGGATAAGTTCTCTTCATGCTTCTGTTCTACAGATAAGCGCAAGCTCTTTGCGATTTCCTGTTCATGCAACATCTGTTGATCTAATGAAGACTGCAGGCCAGTGAGTTTTTCAGACAAAGACTGACATTCTGCACACTTAGAATCATGCAAAATCTGCAAAGAATCAAAAGAATCCTTCAATGAAAGTTTTTCAGATTCAAGAAGAGAGACAGTTTGTTGCATGCCATCAAGAGACAGAGACAGTTGTGCTTTTTCTTGTATCAGAACTTGATTACATTCAGACAAAGTCCTCACCTGCTCTGAAATGCTGACTTTTTCTTTCTCGGTTCGCTTCACTGAGCTCTCAAGGCTGGAGCAGGTCTCTGAACGTACTTCCAGTTCTGCAGCCATCAACTGCAGTTGTCCCCTGGCCTCCAGTAACTGCTGGTCTTTTTCATCCAAACGGGATTCCAGCTGGGAGCACTTTTGCTGCTGCTCTTCCAGAGATATCTTCAAGTGCAGAAGTTCTTCATTTTGAGTCTGGATGGTGCTGTCTTTGGCTTGAAGGGCTTCTTGTGTGCTCGAGGAACTTTCACTAACTGAATGAGCAAGAGCATCATAAGAGAGTGTCTTTTCCTCAAGTTCTCTCGTTTTCAGCTCTAACTGTTGTTGGAGTTTTTCTCCTGTCACCTGAACTTCAGACAGCTGTTTTTTAGAATCTTCTAGATGTAACTGCAGCGTTTCTCTAGACTGCTTTGTCTCCACAAGATCTACTTCAAAGGAATCTAACGTCTTTGCCTTTTCTGTCACACTCTGTATCAGTTCTTCACATTTTAAACTCAGTTCCTGAATGCTGGAGTCTTTCACAGGCAAAATCGACTCAAAATGGCTAATTTCTTCTTTATACTGATGACACAGTTTTTCACTTTCCTGTAATGACAAAAGAGCACTGTCTAGTTTTTCTCTTACTTCTGACAATGCACAGTCTCTGTCTAAAAGCTGTCTGTCGATTTCTGACTGCACATGCTCTAAATCTTCCTGAAGATTTGCACACTTTTCACACTCACACTTCAACTCTTCCTTTACAGAAGCGAGCTGGCTTTCCAGAGAAAGAACAATTCCTTTTAGTTCCTTTGACAATTCTTCGCTCTCATGAACTTTGCTTTGCAATGCCTGAATCTCACTTTGCTTGTCTAGCAATTCGTAGTTCAGGCGCGAAATCTCCTCCTCAAACTTTCCTGAAAGAGTCTGTTGATGTGAGAGCTCAGATTCCAATTCCGAAAGTTGTGTGAGAAGAGACTGCGTTTTTGATTCAAACTCCTTCCCTTTCTCACTCTGTCCTTCACGCAGAACCTCCGCCTCCCTGGCCATAGTTTTCACTTGCAGCTCCAGTTCAGCTACCAGGGAAGTCTTGTGTGAAACTTCCTCCTGCAGATGTTGCTTTTCCTTGAGCAAGTGGTTCTTTTCCTCCTCCTCCTTGCTGGACTGTTCCTCAGCACGCCTCTCAAGAGTGCCGATTTTCTGCACCATTTCCTCCTCAAGCTGGTGGATCTTCTCCTCTTGCTTGGCAACTTCTTCCTCCAGCTGAGAAGTCATTTTGGCTGAATCCTGCAGCTGATCCTGTGTCTGGGACAGCTTCCTTTGTAAGTCAGCTTCATTCTGTCTATACTCCTCAGAAGCTGCTTCCTGTAAAACAGAAAAGTTATGAGGACCAAAGCAAGCCATGCAACATTTGATGCTAAAAAAGCTTTACATCAAGTCAGTCTGATATCAGATATTGATAACTCTATGTATTTCACATAGTCTACTGCAGCTGCTGATTTCTTTGTGTCTAGAAAAGAGGAAAGGGGAAACAATAAATACTTAGTATGTGAACATAAAATCTGACTTTGTCACCATTGTTATAGATTTCCTCATGCACTTTTCACTTTTATCAAAAGTCTATCAAATGGACTTTTTCTTAATACCTAAGAAGGTAATTTGGAAGATAAAGTTACACAGTCCATTCAATGAGGTTGGGAAAGAGTTTTGTTCCACACACTGAAGACATTTAGAATTATTAGAAGCCTATGGTACTATCTTAAATTTCAGCGAGCAGGGCTCAACAACTTGCAACACTTCAATTCAGGAACAACCAGGCTTTCAATCGTAGTTTAGAAAAATTGTGGGTAAAGGCATGCTGATCCCAACCTTGTTAAGATGCAACGAAACTCTTGTAATTTCAAAGTCATATGAATGATGGGTTCAAATCGTAGCGCTCAAATTTCTCTCTTTTCTGTGTTCAAAATATTGAGATTGAAGAAAAATGGTTAGAAGGAAAGAATTCTTGGTTTTACTTGGCACTGGGATTTCATCCTTTGTATCTAGGCTCCTGTTACACTCAAAAACACTAGCTAAGAGCCGGCTACTACTGGAAAATTCTGCAAATATATCCCTGTGCAGGGATTTAAACCTGCAATCTCGATGCCAGTCACTGCACCAATGTATCTGGACCCAGCCTTCATGTGCTATGGGTACAAACAGCAAAACTGGAAACAAACTGCTGAATGTCATTCACTTCGAGTGTTGTTCAAACTTCCTTATTCACTGACACTGCATGTACTAGTATCTTTAGGGTCTAGTGGACATCAGGACACATCATGAGAGGAAGCACAGAGGACAAGCTTTTTCATAGTGTCAAACCAAGCAGAAAACATCATAGCACCATTCTCATCCTCAATGATAAGCATAAATCAGAGAAAAATTGTTTTCATTTCTATGATGCTTCATGCCTTACTTTTGAGGTCACCCAAGATTTACCTTCCTCTCCAAATGTAACACCTGTGGTAAGTTTATTTCAAAATCTTAATTGTTGGCACATTAAAAGGGACTGATGTCCTCAACGTATGGTAGTGGCTGTACAAAAAGGGTGGGACACTTATTTGGTACAGCTTCACAACTAAATCAGTTATCTGTTGTAAATGGTTAGTGGTTTATACGCTGCAGGGCTTCAGATTTGCAGTGCATCTATGACATTTTTGTTTCAAATTTTCAAATGGCTTGTCATTATTGAGCTCATGCACCAGGCTGCTGCATGCCTACAGTAACAGTGCTGAGGTCAGGATCAGTCCTCTCTCACATTCAATCTTCTGGAGCATCAGATGTCAACAAATCATGTCTACCAGTGGATATGTGCCCGCGGTGATGGAAATAAATCTGAAGCTCTGCTCCTGTATATATCAATACAAGCATAAACACAAGCACATACGAAACCTGAAAGCATTTCAGCAGCAGTCCAAAGCCTCCTCTTGCGAGTAACATGTTGTTTTTCTTGAGGCTAGTGAGTGTGGTCACATATGACAGAGTCGGAACGCATGGCATACAATAGAGTTATATAAAAAAGACAGAACTATGGTTGGAAAAAAAGAAGTAATCTCTTGGAATGTCTTAGGTTTTAGTTTTCACCAGCAATCAAGATCCTCTCAAGACTCTTTTCAACAGTTAGAAATAATGGAACATTTAGTGAAAAGCCCAAAGGAAGGCATAACAAGTGAGCTGTGCTACAAACTAACATAGTTACAACAGTGACAAAGCATGGGCAGACACCAAATAAAGAAGCAAGTTCCAGCAAACCCTGCTTACAGTTAGTAGATGCAGCTATTTACAGTGTTGAAACGCAGAAACCCACTACATCACCTACCTGTTGCTGTCTGGACTGGTCCAGCAACACCTGAAGGGAGTTTATTTCTTCTTTAGCCTCCTTTGTTAGTTTCCTCTCTGCCTGAAGTTCTTCTTCCAGCTGTCTCATCTGGAATAAAATCACAGAACTGTTTTTCTACAGGACTCTACTCTTAATTCAAACATTACAATCTGTTGTTCAAGTACTGATTCACAAACTTGTGTGAATAAGCCCATACACAAAAGCTCTCCTTCTCTCTCTCTCTCTCTCACACACACACACACATACACACCTGCAAATTCACATTTCAGCATGCATCTTAAATGCTAAACACACAAACAAAAAATCCACCTAACTTTATTCATGTACGCACATTATCACATTACACCACAAATATCAACTACCATTTCAGTGCTTTCACTCTTAACTGGCAATGTTATCATCTGCTGCTATCCCCCATATCTGAAACAATACTGTTGATTTCTCATATTTACCTGACTTTGACAGATGTCATTATCCTACTTGGCATGGTACATGCTCTAAAACACCTTGCTGCCACCAAAAATAAAGAGCAATAATCAACTCTCTCAGAGTGACTCTGCTAAATCATAACTGCTCACATGCTGGCTGCTTATTTCATTCCTTTCCTCAAGTGCAAAATATGGTCCCTTTTGGCTCTTGTGAATTGTTCTCAGTTATGTGTTCAGAACTGTACTTGAAAACCATACTTCTCTCAACAGTTTTCAAAGGATTTCAAAAATTGTTGCTCAAAGTTTTGGAGAGGTTGATCCACTAATTCTTCCCATTTCATCTTAAAGTCTGATTTTGACTTCACTCATTTACCTCTTCCTTCATCTTCTTCAGCATTACCAACAGCTTCTCCTCCTTCTCACTATGTGTGTTGGACGTATATTGAATGGTGTTTGCTTCTCAACATGCCTCAGTCTTGTTTCGCCAAACAAACACTTGCACTGTTTGTGTCTTTGGCTAATGTTGCAGTGATCAGATGTCTTTGGTTCTGATGAAGTGGAAACTTATTCCCATCTTCTGTGTCCAGAGTTAATGTCTCTGCCTAGTTTTCCCTTGAAGTATTTTGCACTGGTCCATCTTTACTGGGGTTTTTTTTTGTTTGTTTTCTTTTTTTTAAATTGATGAATTGCATACCGCTCCCAGATGGTTAGCGCATTCAGTTTTGGCCTCAGGTTGTAACAAGACCGAGTGCCATTTCTTTCCACCCACACTTTGCTCGTGACCTAGGGAAACTTTACACCCCCACTGAACTCCCTGTATGCCCCCCTTGATTTCAGAGGCAACATCCCGGATGGTTGTATGGGGTAAAGCTCCCTGAACCTGGAGATGTTCTTCTAAAAACTGGTGTACAAAATAAGATCTGGGCCGCAGAGATAAAGATCTAAGAGGCAGAGATCCTAACACACCAAGTGACTGAATTCTTTATTTCTTAGTTTCCAAGCTTTTAAAAAGACAGTCTAGAATTAACCCATTTATTTTCCAAAACATAATTTCTATGATATTCACTTTCATGCTGATGGCATCAAAGGCCAACACCACTGGAGAGGTTTCAGGAAACAGTGATGATAAAAGTTTGCCAAACGATCCAAAGCACTGGCATGAGCATTTCAATTTCTGCAGGCACCCATGTTAATTACTTTTCAAGTGACTGATCCATGCTCTCTCTCTCTCTCCCCCCTCTTTTAGCTATACTTCACACTGTCACTGCACTGCCGGCAGTGAGCTTTCCCTCACAGACTGATTTTTAATCAGACTGAATTATCTTCACAATGATGGGCTTTTTTCTTTGCCTTGTACTTTTCATAAGCTGGGAATGCTTTCATCAAGCAAGCTATAGCTCCAGCAATTTTTTTTCAACCCATTATCACTGTTGGTGCTTCATGCAAGATACTCCCCTTTCCCTCTTAGTACTTAAAATATCTTGCTGTTGAAATGATGGCAACTGACAAGTTCTCCAAGCAGTTTTCAACAAGTTTGATCTGGCAAGCAGTCTGATGCTTTTTGAGCCAAGTAAGAAGCAAGTACATCTGGGAATATGAACTGATCATTTTTTTCCTCTAAACAGGACCCCTGCAGAGTGCTGTCTCTTGGAGTCAAGGTGTGTCCTATATAAAACATGTCTTCAGTATACATGTATTGTGGAAACAGACATGCTTCCTATAGTTCCCCTTCTCAGGCATGTGAGTGGAACATTTCTAAACTGATGCTGACTGTAGCTAATAACTATCTCTTTACCTACGAGGGGAAAGTAAACATTTGGTGGAACAAACAGATTTTTTTCAATGTCTCAGCAAAAAAATCTAGGAATTTCTATCCCAACAAATGACTCATTCCTGGACTATGTTATCAAACAGGCGTATCATTATGCAGATGAGCTGCTACCGCTGTGCTCTTTCCGCCAGCACAACACTCTTGGGCAATACTGAATCTGGTTTGATCGGCTCTCAGAGTCTCCTTGCATTTCAAGACATTTCAAGGGTATTTATTAAAAAAAAACAAAAACGATCCCGCTGTTCATAAACAGTTTAAAATTAATCATTAAAATGGTCTCATTGATTCCTTAACTAAATAGTCGCTATGGCACTTTGGTAAGCCTTGCAGACTTTTTCAGCCCAGAACCGGTTCTTACCCAGAGTTAAGTTTGCTATGGGCTCAGTTGGAAAGACTGGAACCTCACATTCAAGTTTCATTCACTTAATGGATGTGTCTCTGAGAGCGGCTCAAATTTCCTTATCTACCCTGCAAGCGCATCTCTCAGGACTGGTTGGCACTGGGACATAATTTCTGTGAAAGTAAGTGTACAGTACAATTCTATCATGCAGACTCAGACCAGATGAAAACTCCACGACATTGTTTTCATATCCTTATCATCATCTATCAGCAAAATTTTTTTAAAAAGGCTCACATTCTGTGGCCCTCATACCCAATTGTCATTGTGACCCCAGTTTCGATTTCATCTCTGTGTCTGTGCCCTCGATGAATTCATGCTGAGGTCGCTAGCAACAATAAGGTCAATGGGGATTGTCACTGGTAGTGGGGGCTACCATTGGTAGATGGGGACACTCACTCACACTGGCTCTGTGACTAATCAATCATTGTCATCAGGTGGAGTTAGTAGGTGGTGTCCTGTGAATGATGGCTCTGAACAGGAACCACTGAACACCACCAAAATAACTCATCAGCAGTGCTGTGTCCCTTCTGGTTTGTTTGCCTCATAGCACCTCCACAGTAACTCTCTCAGTGGATTGCCCGTGCCAGGGCTGCCACAGGACAGGCCAGAGTGTGAATGTGGATGGCAACCTGGAATGAGCTTCAGCCAATCATGAATTTATATTGCGAGATAGCATGAATGTTATAGGTATGCCCTCAAATATAACTTGACAATGAACGCATGACACCACCTCCAGCTGAACACACCTGAAGACTACTTAACTGACTGAATACTGTCAATCTCTCCCTCCTCCCAGCAAGTAAGGGAAAGGACTGGAAACAGAACAGCAGCTGACAAGTGAGCAAATACGATGCAGCTGTCAGGAAGATAACTTAGTGAGAGTCAGTCTAAAAGAGTGGATTATCACTCATTTATTTGTGCAGGAAACCTGGTATTTGAGAGCATGTACACACAAAAGAGGATAATGGAATCAGTCTCTTCAGGTATGTATTTCTTAAAATTTATCTTAATGGGAGAGCTCCTCTTCCCTAGATTAAGTCCATTTATACTGACAGGATTGTATGTTTATTCACTTCTTGTTCAAGTGTATGACAATATAGGTAAAAACATTTGTGAACAAACATCAAATTTTTTTTCAAGCAGACACAAGCATGATACGTACAGACTTCCTCAGCTCCTCATTCTCCTTTTCAAAAGCAATGTTGGGTTGTTTTTCATATTCCACTCTTTCCTTCCATGTCTCTATTTCTTTCATCAGCTCATTCTTTTCTCTTTCAAAGGCTGCAAAAAAGCAAAAAAAAAACATGTATACAAGTATACTGTTACAAAACATTTTCCACACTCTATGAACAATAACTACTTGTCATATGTAAGTGCTAGCAAATGTGTTTTTACCAACATTTTGATCCACTAAAATAACAAATGAAAGATGAAAAATCATCAGTCACAAGAATCTTTGCCGTTCTCGTTGTCTAAAAAACAAAAAACAACAACAAAAAAACAACCCAGAAGAAACCGATGTAATGGTTTGACAATGTATTACTGAAAACTTATTAACATGTTGACTACATGAAAAACATTACATCCCAGCTCAGCTTAGTTTCATTACAAACCAACATATGTAGTCCACACCTACGCATTCAATCAGGTCGCAGCTCAGTGTCATGCTAGTAACAAGTTGACTGATGTGAAATACATACTTAGACTAAATATGTGGAGTATGACAAAACTAAACCGAGTAAACATGTTTTATGTATCAAGAAGTCAACCCCTTAACAATCAGAATTGTTTTCTTCTTGTGGAGTTGTGCAATTTCCCAGCCAATGGCTAAAATAGGTTGTTGTTTTCTTTCAATGAATTTCAGATTAAAAAAAGCTTACCATACAACATTACCAACATTCATTCATATGTTATAATACACAAACACATCACATCAGTTAAGTGTCTTCAAAGTATTCAACTAAGTAAATGTCCACCATCCATTTTTGTTTTGACAAATGAAAATGTCAGGACCGAAATATGTGGCAATGTCAAAGGTAGAAAATGTTTGTTCAGTCAAGGGGCTAACGAGAGAAGCCAAATTGTCATTCTCCTGAGTCAGAAAACTTTCCAACCAATCCTCACCTTCTTTCTGTTCTTCCTGCTCAGCAATTCTAACTTCCAATGACATTTTCTCCCCTTGAAGGTCATGCTGGGTTGTCTCCAGAGCTGTGATTTGGTCTTTCAAGCTCTCAATTTCCCCTTTTAGAGTCTCCTGATACAAAGGTTATAAACAAAACTGTGAATGATCCCTTGTTTGAAATCTGAAAATAACACTATGTATTAATGGAAACATCTTTGAACAATCGAGAGTAGAGCCCTAAAATTTTCTCAAGAGAGTATCACACATTATATACTAACTCGCCTGTATGAGCAAAACAGTCAAGATCCTCTGTGTTTGCTGTCTTACCACTACTGATGTCACTCTGGTTACATGCAAGTGGAGGTGCAATGTTTCAAGTGAAGTATAATGCTGTCAATGCCCATCGCCCCATGTCTTACATGCCAACAGGAATACTCACAGTGGATGTGGGAAAAAGTGCAAGCAACGGAAATGAGGTGTTAACTCAAAGACATAAGATATACTGTTTCACTGATGGACAAGTGTGCTACACCATTAAGCAGCACATTGGACCATATGAAGATCTACTGACATCAACTGTGAAAACTATTTTGGTATGACATGTCACAAGATCCAATGGCCTTGCTAAAACAATCCTCCAAAGACCTTGGCTTGGCACACAATTCACAGAGCTCAAGAAAGCTGGTTAATATTTCTTTGGTGCAGCACCCAAATAACTCTTCATGGAATTAAGGTCTAAGAGGGAAATGTATAATGCAACAAAACATAATGAACAAAATTCATCAAAACAGCTTAGAGCCTCTGAAGATTCAGTCTTAACACAAATGATCGTCAATCTGATCACATGCAATTCGAGGTATGTTATTACACACAAACTAAGAATACTATAACAAAATGTAGTGAACAAATTTATACCACTTTACATCAAAATAAAAGCAATAAGTTCAAAGTATTTTCTATTACGAATGATGGCATTATGTCGCATAACTGCAAAAGTCCAGAATACTAACTGCCTGTGTCTCCAGGTCACACAAATGATCGTCAATCTGATCACATGCAATTCGAGGTATGTTATTACACACAAACTAAGAATACTATAACAAAATGTAGTGAACAAATTTATACCACTTTACATCAAAATAAAAGCAATAAGTTCAAAGTATTTTCTATTACGAATGATGGCATTATGTCGCATAATTGCAAAAGTCCAGAATACTAACTGCCTGTGTCTCCAGGTCAACAACAATCTCGCTGTACTTGTTGCGTTCATCCACAACAACTGACATGTCGTTCTTCATTTGATCATGTTCTTCTGCCACCTCTGTCCGATTCTTTTCCATTTCTCTAATCCGACTCTCCAGTTCATCTGTACAAATACAAGGTATATTACAAACCAAGCCTGCCTGAAATAAAGAAAGTGAAGGGAAAATATAATACACAGCCATAATCTCTAGTGATATTTTCAACTCAGTTGAACCAGAACTATTAGGTAACAAATCTGAACCTTTTATGTTCCATGTTTTGCATCTGGCTTTCCTCAGCATGGTTGTACAAGGTTCAACACTTTATACATGTAAAGAGATTACTAACTGGAGAACTAAGACAGACCTCATAAAGAGGTGTCTTGTCAATCACAGATAAGTAAGACTATATGAATGTGTCACTTATGGTAACCATTTGTCTGGTTGCAAAAATCAGTGTGCGCAAAACAAAACTAAACAAAAGACACTGCGTTTAGTGATGAAATTGGTGCCTAAAACTGACCAGTGTTCTTTAGAGAGAACAATTACTCCACAGGTGTGCTTGTACTGTATTGTGCCTGTCAGAGTTAGTGTACGAGTATGAAATCCTTGTCACCCAAGGAAAGTTTTGGGTCACCAGCCAGTCAACTGAAACCACAGACTGATTTCACCTGATGCAATTCATAGGCACATTTGGTGACTTGCTGAACTAATAATCTCAGCCGTGTGTGTGTGTGTGTGTGTGTGTGTGTGTGTGCATGTGTTTGCACATGGTGTGTACGTGGTGTTTGTGTGTGTGTGTGTGTGTGTGTGTGTGTGTGTGTGTTGTGTGAGAATGTAAGTGATATGTATGAATGTAAGTGATATGTATGTGTAGGACCCTTTACAATCACAAAACTGGTCTAAACAGATATGCAAGCATGCCAAAGGAACACTTACTATTTTCTTACATGTTCTCTTTTCTTCTTTCAGTATAACCTCTGAAATTTGACACGTTTCATCAGCAACTTGATGTTCATTATCCTACAGAAAAAGTTGCTGGAATTGAATCTATATGGCCCTCTCTTTCCCAATCTGTCTTACCCACTCTATACTCTTCAATCCCCTATGGGCTGTGTTCATCACATGAGAGACAAACTGGCACTGCCTCTCGATATTTTTCCTATTACCTATTGTGGCTCGGTTTTCCTCAAAGTCCATCAACTTGAGCTGCAAGTTGCCCTTCTCCTCCTCCACTTCAGCCAGTCTGTTCTTCAGGACCACAACTTCGTCAGCCAGACTACTTCCCTTTTAAAAAAAAAAGAAGAAGGTAAATTATCATAAGCAAAGTTGTGAAAACATGCTTTCAAACAAGGAATTTCTATGCATCGTTCCAAGCAAAAAACACATATATTGCACACTCGATGAAATTTATTAGTTAACGTGATCTTTCACATTAAAAACAAAGAAGAGAAAAGATTTCAAAATAGGATACATCCTTCTGGCTTATCAACATCTGTCAACAGTCTTTAAAATTCTTGACAATTACATGTTTGTAAAACACTTTCAAGTGGTATGAGAGTAGATTTTGTTAGAAAGGATAACAGATTGTGTTGCTAGTACACTGCTGCTTTAGAATTTGTCAAGAACCATGGCTATCAGTTTAGGAGAAGAAAAACAGAAAACATTAACCAATCCATACTATTGAAGTATTTAGTGTACTTTCACTGATAAGATTTTTATCAAACCAGTATGGTCAGAATTTCCTCATAGGATTTCTATCACACTAACACAGTCAGAATTCCCCTACCCCCCACCCTCACCCTGTCATTAACATGCTTAGCTTTTAATATTTCAATCTGTTTTTATAGCAGTAGGTATTAGCAGTGAGAGCTGCACACATTCTGTTTCTGAGCATGAATTAATTGTCTTTATTCCTTTGTAGCCTAGACCCAATTGGAAGTTTCAAATGTGTTAAAAACAAAGGATCCAGCAACACTAACCTGTCTCAGTTCGACCAGTTCTTTCTCCAAAGCCTTGATTTTTGAGGTCATCTGCGCTTTCATTTTCAGCATCTTGGTCTCACTCTTGGATCCCCCATTCTCATCTCCAGCTTTCCTGGACTCTTCCAGTACAGCAGACTTCTCTTCAAGCTCCTTCTGTAGCTGAGACAACTGAGCCTGAAGGGCAGTAACTTCTTCAGAGGGAGAGGAGCTGAGCATTTTGGTAGTGGTGCTATCACTTGGAGAAGATGAAGACTGTGATCCTGCTGCCTGCTGGTATCTTTCCTGTGCACAATAAAATAGATTGCATTTTCTTGGAATTGAAAGATCTTCCCTGACCCTAACTTTGTGAAAAGGTTCTACAACCTTTGTCCTAAGGACAGGAAAATGTTTATGTAACTAAATGGAAGCAATGGAACAAAATGTAAGCAAATGGAATTTTCACACACACACACACACACACACACACACACACACACACACACACACACACAGAATAAAACAAATCTGTTGAAGAGGAGGTATTCACTCAATCAGTGTGACTGCATCTAATGTGAAATGAATTATGATTGGCCTTTACTAATACAAACAACTACTTTTTTAACCTCATATCTAATAAACACCTGAAAATAGTTATCACACAATTTCAGACCTGTTTACCCTAAAACTGCTATTTGGTGTAATTTTCAACAATAATGAGCAGATTTTTTTTCGAACAGTAAAATCCTCCATATGTTTGTAAAAACAGAATGGGGGAATGTTTCATCTTATATTTTTTGTAAAAGCCTGGTTTGAGGGTAGGTAAAGGGGGTGGGGAGCCCATTCCTCCTGCCCTCTACAGCAGAAAGTAGAGGGTTCTATTGTAAAAAAAATAGTTTCTTCCAACATAAATTATCCTAAAACCTGATTCATTAGCATACATTAAACCAAATTCATATTCTTTTGCTGCATTTTTTTTCTCTTTTTTTTTTTAAGGTCCTGTTCTTACTATATATCGGTATGTTGTCAAAGAAACAGACACAGTCAGACCTGATTTCACGCACCAGAGTTGGTGACTTGTCACTCTTTTGTCAAAGCATCCATACTGGCACACCAAGACAACATTCTGCATGTTTACTGATCAAGAATTTCATTTCATAATTTTTTCCCCACTCATATTTTCATAAACAATTTGTCATATTTGTTTCTAAATATGTAAAAAGAAAAAAAAAAAAAGAAATTGGCTAAATTGTATGCAGGTCTGCAAATTAGCATAAGAACAATAACTGCGTACCTGTAAAGCACTGTACTGTGAAGCGGCTTGAGAGTAGGCAGATTCCAGTTCTGTGAGAGAAGTTCTCAGGGTCTCCATCTGCACTTCTTTTTCCGACAGCTCTTGCTCATGTTTCTCCACTGTGTCCTTAACCTTGAGTTCCAGGCGTTGCTTTTCCTCTTTCCACTGGTTCTCCTGGTCCACAAAGGTAGCCTGCACTAGCATCAGCTGCTCGGAAGTCACCTGCAATAGACACCATGTAAAATATACTGGTCATGTATATCTTGTGTCAAAATGATGTTTTAGCTTTTCCGGTATTTCAATTAATCTGAGAATGCTATCTAATCTTTAAAAGATCAATCATTCCACTTAGTTCAATTTATATTTACTAAATTTATTCCAAATCAATAAACTGAATACATGATAAACTCAAAAAGACAAGCATATGAAAGCAAAATTTACTTCTTTTATAAATCACATTTTCACATTTCTCAAGCCACAAACCAATCTGAGTAACAACCATTAGTCTGACCATTGCACCTTAATACAATTTTAACTTCAGTTCAGCAACAATTACCTGGAGTTTTTCTCGAAGGACTTTGATGGATTCTTTGTTTTCCTGGAGTTCTTTCTCTTTGTCACTCATCTCTTTCTGCATTAACTCGATCACTTTCACTTTGCCCTCCAAGACATCATTTGTGTCCTTCAGTTTCTGCTCAAACATGCGGATGATCTCCTCTTGGATGTTCACCTCCTCTTTCGAAACAATGCGCTGAATATCCTGCTCATGGCGCTGGATGATTTCCCTCAGGTCATTCTGGCCCTGAAGAATCTCCTTGTCCTTGTCCAGAATCATTTGCTTCAAGCGCTTGCCCTCTCCTTCAAGTTCTGCCAGCATTTCTTCGAAATACTTCTGAGTTTCAGAAAGTTTCATGTGGAAGTGGTCTGTTTCTGTCTGGAGTTGATGTTCAGTTTTTTTAAGCGTTTCTCTGGTGATAGCTAAAGTTTCTTCATTGGCTTCAATTTTGCTCGTGAGTTTTGTGATCAGCATTGCTTGGTCGTGCACACTTTGGTCTTTCTCTTTGATGGCTGCTTGAAGGATCTGCACGCAAGACAATATTCCAAGCATGCAATTATGGGCACAAAATCTTTCTAATTTGTAATATCAGCATATGACATGTACAAAGTACCAAAAACAAAACAGTGAATCATAACATGATTTCATAACACAAAAAATTGTGTTCCTCAAATGATATAACAGTAATAACCCCAACACATCGAAGAAGAAGCAAGAAAAAAAGCAATGTTTCCTAGTTCACTTTGAATTACAGACCGCATAATAAAAATAATAAAGGCTCATATATGCCCAGTCTTTGATGATCTTAAGAGCGCTTACAAGTACCAGTCTACTTTACTCACACCTTGTATAATGCACACCAATATATCAACCTTCTCATGACGCACCATGCAACAGTGACGGCAACTCAGTCGACCCATTCACGAAGAGCCGTTTCGTGGTGATGGCAATGCTGCTGTACTCCCTGGACGTGCCATGCCTCTGTGACGGCACAACTATAAAAAAAAATCCCCTGTTCTCTTGTCTATGGTGTAAGGGTTGCAGCTGCCCTAAATATTTAGAACAGGGTTCTAGCCACTGGAAGGGTAAGTTTACATGCACTAGCGATGACCTTTGTGACCCCAGAGTAGTCCGAACAAAGAGGCCCGTCTGGCATTGGGAATTTTTGCAAAAGGCACGTGCGGAATTTCCTGCCTCACCAACATATTGGACTGAAGGAGAATGACATGGGGTGTTAGAACTGGTTCAGCAAAGTGGTTCAGAGGATGAGGGGGTAAAGGTGTACAAGTTTATCGAAAAGAATCTGAGCTTGATTTATTTGCTCTGTGTATTTAATAGTTTTAAACATCCTATCATCAGAAACCAAAACAGTGAAAAGTGTGTACAGTGTGCAATGATTTCTTTTCTTTTTTTAAAAAAGAAATGTTCACTTGGATTTCACATACTGAATACCTCACGCTTTCTCTGCATCTATTCAAGGTAAGAGCGAAATTTTATACTCCTTTTCTTCCTCATTTGCTGCTGTCATACTAACCAAACAAATGTAAACAAGATTGTGTTCTCCAATGTTTTACTTATGCTGTTTTTGTAACTGTAGCGTTGCTATTTTACCCAAAATGTGTTTAAGTCTATGCTCATTGCAAAGTTCACGTTTTACCCTTTTCGTTGATGTATAACAATTGCTTGTTAGGTTTATATTAGGGGACGTAAAATAAAATAAAAAAAGTGCAAAAATCGCGCGTCTGCAACGATTGTAAGCACGTGCGGTGCACGCGTCTGCAGGGAAGTGCTGTTGCTCTGCCACGCCCATCGTGAAAGTATTAATAACATACCCTCTCCTGACTGGCCTCCCCCACCCATCCTTACTCCACATCCAAACACACGCACACACATGCAAGTCACCATCATCACCACTTCATCTGCACACGACAAACGACAGACACTCTCAAAATGTTAATGCAAGCACAAACAGTATAACACTTAAATTATCCTAAATTGTGTCTGTAAAATCAATGAAGGGAAGAAGAAAAGGATTTTGAACATCACAGGGCTTTCAAACTGCTGTAGCTTCCAAACATTTAAATGTGCTGTACAATATGATGCCAAATGGCGTTTTAGATTGGATTTGAAATTAAGTGTGAAAGAGCATGATGAACAGAAAAGCTCATTCCACCAAGAAGGCCCATGATGCAAAAAAGCACATCGACCAAAAGACGTCTAAGATATTTTGGATAAAATTTATGAAAGATGTGAATCCCATTTAAAGAACAGAGAGAACATGAAGGAATGTAGAAAACAAGTGGAAACATTTAAGGAAGTGCCAATCATGACTTTGCAAGTGTGCCGATCCTAACGTTTGATTTGATTGGAAAATGAGCCAGAATAGATCAGAAAGCAGATATAAACATGCTTTTTGCTCCATGGAAAATGAGGCATGCAGCACAATTCACATCTCTGAACACTCACAGCAAGCCCAGAAAGATAAGCACTACAACAGTCCAGTGGAGACGGAACGACAGTTATGACCAGTTATTTTGTAGCTTCTGTAGTAAGTATGTGTCAATTTGAGCCTATCTTCCAGACCTCAAAGTAAGCAGTCTGGCATAGTTTACTGACATCGTGTTCATTGAGAGTATAGTTTACCAACATGATTGTGTAGTGAGACTGCTTCATCAAATACCGCTCCCAAATTTTCCACTGACTTTGAAAAATGAATTGCGTTTTGTCCTAAGACTAAAATCAAGAAGCTTGGCAACACCATAAAATTTTGTATGAATACCTTTTGTCTTGTCTTCACAAAGCTGAAGTTAGTTGTGCATAATCCAAAGTATAGTTTGCACTGTTTAAAGGAGTCTGAACGTTCAAAGGTAAGGCTGATTTATAAATTAAAGTGTCAACAGTAAATTATATATAATCAAGTATGTCGCTCAATAATATCAGAGAGAGGTTGTGTGTAAACCATTAAAGAACAAGGCCAAGGACTGAACCTTGGGAAAACACATGGCAAGGGAATCGGATCAGACAATTCATTGTGAACAGAAACAGATCGAGTTTTGTTAGATAACTATGAAAGGAAAAATGAAGGAGCTTTATCCTTAATTCCAAAAACAGACTGGACAGAGTTCAAAAGGATTTATGATGAACAATGGCCAGGGCAGCACTGAGGTCAAATAATCACCAGGATCTGAGTATTACTACTGTTCTTGTGCAGTTTTGAAAAGAAAGAGTGGTTTTACCCAGGATGATCATTTTTCAAGATATTTGGGTCAAGAGATGTCTTTTTCAGCACACTTTCCTATGCAAGTTTCAGACAGTCTGGAAAAGTACACAGAACATGTGTACATTACTACTGAGGAAAGTTCAATGTCATCACAGCATTTATACAAAAGAAAAGTATAAACTGGATTGCAAGCATTTTCATCTCTCACCTCAGCGTCATAAGTGGATTTTCATTCCTGATCATTGTCAAAGAAGCTGAGATGAAATGACAACAATATCAACACTACAACAATGTCCAATTCAACAACAAACAAATGCATGTCTTACCTCCACCACTCGATCACGTCCTCGAATGACCTCTTGTTTTTCCCCTGCTAGTTCCTGCAGGTCCATCACTCTGCGATCCATCTCCAGCACTTTGTTGTTCAACTCCAGAATCTTACGGTCTTTGTACACCATCTGTGCATACATGGCCTGCCCAAACAATCCAAACATCAAAATGTCTTAGCTTATGTAAGGTAAGGTAATGTTGCTTATAGCCCAGCCGACCGCAAAGGGCCATATCAGGGCTGTCACCACATTAAAATCAACTCACAAATCATTCATTCCCACAACTCTTTAAAATACATCTTCTAAAAACCCACCCAAAATTTGGTTAAAAAACTTTCCACTGTAAAGTATCAGATCCGATGAAAAATGTTAACCTCTTTCAAGAATTCAAAGATCGCATCAGGCGGAACATCTCTGAACAATTCTTGAGAAAAATATTAATACATCACTATATCAAGGCTTAGGAAATCAATTAATAAATAAAGTTTATAAATCATTGTCACTCCTTTTTCGCTCACTGTGGAGTATATACATCTACAGCAATGCTCCATTTCTTGCCGGCTCATGCAGTTCTCTTTCCATCCTATAATTCTCACCGTCTGCAAATCTTTCATCAGATTGCGTTGATGAGTGTGCACTGGGCACTCTTTTCTTCTTCTCTGAGAATTCCAATACACAAGTGGCCAAGTAGTTTTATTTGAGTGCTCTTGTAAAATATGTCTATACCAAAGCCACTATCCTCAAATCTGATCTCCACTGGTGCCGATTTGAGATTGTTCTCATTTTTCCTTCATCTATCGGTCATATTATGTGTGATGCAGAATGTGTCCAAAATCTGCTATTGGTCCAGAAGTGTTGTTCTCCATAGCAGTGCCTAACGCACAGAAAGTGTTATTCTCCATACCTCCACTCCACGTATCAATGCTGTTTCACACACATACACTAAACACACTCACACGCAATATGCACATTACCAAGAAACAGCATCAACATCTGAAAACATATAAGCTAGAGAAAAAGCAACACAACAAATAATAAAGATGCCTCACCTGCTCTGTTTCACCTTCCCCCCCTGTAGCACCCTGTCCCATCTGAAGACTTTCAATGGTCTTTGTCTTTTCTTCCAGCTGTTCGTTGAGGTTGCCAATAAAAGTGTCTCTTTCTGCCAGCACTCGCTCTTTAGCTTCTATCTGCTGCTCCCTCAATTTGATGACCTCATCCTTCTCCTGAATTACACGCTCTTTTTCTTCCACTTTCTTCTTCATCAAGGTGAGCTTGGCACGACCTGCATGGCTGGCTGAGGCTTCCTCACTTTGCACATCTTCTCCGTCATCCTGCATCATTTATTAGACTGTTCTGTAATTCTTTCTCTTTTTTCTTTTCAGTCATATTTCTTAGAATGTAGCCCAACATAGTCATCATTATGAACATTGCAGTTAGCATAACGCATCAAACTGGGTATCATCTGAACGCCCTTAAATAAAGGGCATGCTCTGCTTTCTTTTCCATTGCTAATATTCTACATCACAAATTCCATCTTTCCACACCCAACCCTCCTCATTAATTTACTGTGCCCAAGGCTGACCAGTGCGATGGGTTAATGCATAGGTCAGGCATCTCCTATGTCTCACCTAAGGGATGTTCATCTTGATAAACCTTTTCTTTTTTTAATTTACTAACTTATTCATCTAGCTCTACAACCTTTGAACACTTAAGAATTTAGGCATAGCAACCTGGTGTAGTCTATATGGGTCATTCTCTCAAAACATATACTATGAGGGGGTAGCCGATTCAAGGCCTCGTACAAATTTAAGTAAACAATATTTAAATTGAACCAAATGCATTCCAGTTAGCAACTTCATTGTATAATCTGCAGAAGTAGTGTTGGCTTCTTATCTATCCTAACTTTTTTTTTTTTTTTGGATCATGTTTGTGTCAAATTTAGGATGTCATAAGCAGCAATTTTGTGACATTGAAAAACCTGATCTCACAAATAGCATAGTATTAATTCAGCCAGCTGGAGTAACATGGCATAAAATATTTTAATGACTAAAAACCTAGTGCATTTTGCAACAGAAAAGGTACTGAGCGCTCATCACCGCTACATTTAGGAGAAAACGACGAAAATATGAATGAGTCTCAAGCATATCGTATGGTGTCCGACTCCATGTACGCAAAACCGATGCGCGGAGCGGTATATGCAAATGCATTTAGCCACCAAACAAAAACGGTTTAGAGAGCTTAATTCTTTCACAGCCAATATTCGCTTGTTTTGCATATTGACATTTATCTCATAATTACACAAAAACGTATCATTTACCAATCAATGATGTGGTGTCCATGTTTCACAATACGTACGAGATCTGCAAATACTTGTAATGGGGACTAATTTAATGCAGAAACCAGTTTAAGGAGAGAAACTGTGATTGCAGATGGTTAAATGTGCACTGTGTTCCAACTCGTGACCCCATTCTAACGAGGACGGCGCATAAAAGCGAAAAAGTTTGCGTGGTGTCTGACGATTCTCCATCTTTCACGTTCGTGATCGACGCCATAATTCAGTACCACTCCAAAGATCTGAAGATAAGTTTCTTTATTTTGCACTTGTTTACCATAGTTTTAATTAATGGGGATATTGTTTTGCATGTATCAATTGACTCAGTTTGTGTAGATTTGTTGCAAATATTGCTGCTGGCGTCCAGCTAAATGTGCCTGAAACATGCGAGCATGGAACGCTTTCAAACACAGCATCACATTTTTTTTCAGCATTTTTACCATTCATGTTCGATTTTATTTATGCTTACCGTGCAACAAGCGTTTGCAGCTCTTACATAGTAATGTCTTAGAAAAAGTCTTCCAGTGTTTGCCCTAATGTTGCTTTGATTCATACAGTTTTGAAAAATATCTGTGAATGGGCACCATGCGTATTTTAAGACACCTTTTTGGATGACGTGATCGATACGTTCGTGAAAAGTCATGACTGCGTGATGATCAGTGTTATACTTTAAAAACAAAAATACTCTAAATAATATGTTTATATCAAGCGTCTAGCTGTGTTTCCGTCAAAAATTACGTAAAATATGATTCTATTCTGAATGATTGTTCAGAAATGATGTGAAAGTGTTTTTATATCTTACATGTAATTGCAGATGCCATGTAAGTTGGCGTCTCCGCTACACATAAGATTATCTTCATTGTTTTAAAGACTTAGATGATATGAATGATCTTTTTAGTGTTCAATTTTCTGTTATGTGCTTAAAAATATGAAAATGACTTTCAATGGTGAATCAGATCAGATAAAAAAAAGAATTCTAGTTGAAAAAATAGTGTTTTGCATAAAGAATTCTAGTTGAAAAAATAGTGTTTGGCATAAAATTTTACTAAAATGATTTGAAATGCATATAGCTTTCATTCATCTCATTTTCTGCAAATCAGTAATGTTTAAATAAAAATGGGATCTTATCTATCAAGACTCAGCTTTGTACATAAACATAATATTGATAACTATTTTCCTAAATGTTTGTATTGTGTCACTGGCTCTGGAAGTGGAGCATCAGCTCCAAGTGCAGACAGCCAGGCCAGACAGGACAACCAAGAGTCAACAGCTGTGTTGTTGTGGTCTACCCTGATGGGCTGTATCCAGTTAACCTTTCAAACTTCCTAGTTTTGTTTTTTTTCTGTGAATTACTGTGAACAAATAAAGGTATAGCTTTTTTGCATTTGGTCATGCAGATACCCATCACTTTTCATTTGTAGACTGCATATTCTCTTTTTGGTATAAATGTATCCTCCGTGGGGATACCGCGAAGGTCTTTTGTACAAATAGTTCCCCCTCCTTCTGGACATTCTGTGCTAGTAATGTCCCCTTTTCCTTTCACTCTCAGTAACTTTGTCTCCTCCTTTGCTGTTCTGTCATCTACTGTCCTTTCTGTCTACCATATCTTTTATCTATCTTTTTCCACAACCTCTTCCCACAAATTTCTGCACTCAACGAAGTCGGAGTGAACTGACTATACTCTCGAGTATAGTGTGAGAATCCCAACGGGGTAAAACGAGTTCACACGCTACCAGATACTGGAACGCTGAAGAAGAAGAAGAAGGTATAAATGTAATAATTCAAACTTTAATGGGAATTTGTTGGTTATGACAGAAGTGACCATGATAACTATATAGGCAAATTTTTGTAGTGCAGCAATCAGTTGTGACTGTATTAGGTAAATTACAAACTTTTCAAGAAAACTATCCAATTATGTATGTTATATAAAGATAAAATGCATGGTTTGTAGGTAATACATACAGTATTGATAACATTCACATATAAAAAAAAAAGAAGAAAAGAAAAAAGCTAATTGCTCAGCAAATCTAACAATTGGCCTTTATCCCCCCTTTCTCCTCAGGTGTCGTCAGAAGCACAGATCCACTGACAGTCAATTACTTGTGGACTCGTCCTGGAAGATGCAAGATCTTCTACTATCCAAGTTGAAGGGTTTAGTGGATTCTAAAAACTGCTGGAAACACGGAGAAAATAAAGCATTTTGGAACTGTGTTGCTGTGGTGTTTTTTCTTGAAGTATTGCTTGGATGAGTGATGGTGTCCTTGTTACATGCGGGATAGTGTCCACGTCACACGCAAGACCATAATTTAGTAACTGTAATATTCAAACACAACAGTAGTTGGAATGAATAAATATCCCTTCATTTTAAACCTTACAATAAAAGCTACTGATCACATACAAACAGTATTTACAAGCTCTGTCATCCTGTGTGAAAACAAGTAAATTAAGAACAGTTTCCAGTCATCTCCAAACGTCCAAAATGAAGTACAAAATGAATGCATAAAAATGAAAATATGACACCAAACTTTGTACACTGGTAGTATCAATACATTTTAAGCTAAAAAATACTCAAAAATAATGCAAAAATCTTTGATTAATTAATCAATAATTACATTTAAATGGTGTCCTTGATACACGCGAGACAATGCTGACCCCTGTTACTTTATTTATCATTAATTTCCCCAAAACCAGAGTTTGGACTGTTTTTATTTTCATGATAAAGTATACAGGATATGTATACCTCTCTTACAGAGTGCTTTTTTCATCAGAAAAATCATCTTCATTTTTGACTTGATAGGTCACAGAAATGATATACGTTTCCAGAGAATGACCCATATATGGAAACACACTAATGCTGTGACATCTCCATGATGAAAGTGCAACTGTGAACAAAAAGTGCTGATGAACTCTGCCACACACCTTTCCAGTTTCTTCAGCCTCCGCCTTCTTGGCTCCTTCCATCCTGGACTTCTTGGCCTGCTTGGCCTTGTTCTGCAGCTTCATTTTGGACAGCTTGGCGCTGGTCTCCTGCAGCTCCTTATCCTTCTGCTGGAGTTCACTGTCCCTCTCTCGGATCAAGGCTTTCAGCTGATCAATCATCAGCTGCTGCTGCTCCACCATGTCACTGTCCGCCATCTTGGAGCCACCTCACTTACCTGTTTCAAACAAACAGAATCACTGAAAATGATCAACTTGAACTAATTCATGGATCCATCAACATGACACATAACTTCTTCATATACTTAGTTCATGTTTTGTTTTTGTCTTACAACTGAGGCTTCAACTAGTTTAAGCTTATGGACATACATCAAAAGTAAAACATAAATGAATGAAATGCAGAAAATCATCCCTGGACAAATTATGCCTTACAGACCTTGACAGTGATACATAGTAAGAGAATGAAGGCAATGGGATACTTTCAAGGGGAATGTAACTACGTTAACATTAGCTACAAATATTTGGCCAAATAGAGAATTAAAGTGGCGGCAATTTGACATGGATTGCACCAGAAAGAGCTCTTCATTAACTGCCAAGTGAGAGGGATCAAAAAGAGAAGAGAAATGGATGGGGGGAGGGATGAGGGAGGAGATGTGGGATGAGCACTATGTGACAACCTCTCAATCGCAAAACAAATCTGGCTATGCAACAGTCCACATTGTCCAATAACAATGTTATAAAACACATTCTGGTAGAAAACACATCACCAAGTCAATATCCTCCCTCTTCCCAAAATGGAAAACAAAAACAAACAAAAAAAATGTCAAAAACAGAACAGCTTATGTCTGCAAACCAGAAATACTAATTTCTACTTAGAAATGTCTATTTCTAAGCAAACAAACAAAACAAAACAATAACAAAAAACAAAACAAATCAAAACAAACACAAAATGGAATCAGCAGCATAAGTTAAATGAAACAAACATCAACAAAAAAAAGTATGTAAATAACCAAATCTACAATTTATATTTCAAATGTAGAATGAAGCTTGCAATACTTACCAAAAAATATACAGTTAATCAGAGTGTCCAATGAAATTCATTTCTATCAGTGAGGGAGACACTTTCTTAGTTTTTGGTTCCCTACCAGTAATTGTCACCACTTCCTGTCCATCTGCCTTCCTGGAATTTAAGAAACAAAATGCTTTTAACGCAAAACATTATAAATGCTTGGCCTCATCACATGGTCTGCCTGAATATTAAAAATAAAATACATCTCAAGTTTGATACATTTGCAGAAAATATTAATCAAACATACACACAACTGTGTGCTGAATTCAAATTATTTTAGGAGACACACAATGATAATGTACATATGCATATATATAACCACGGAGCCACTGTGACTTTCAGTTCTTGGTTGTTACACTTACATAAAAAGAGAGATCATGTTGGTTTTCACACACACACACACACACACACACACACACACACACACACACACACACACACACACCAATCTTCCTTGGCAACACTAGTAACAATCAGGCATAATAGTTAAAAGACTTGATAACTCTACAAAAGATCAAAATTAACACAATGCTTTTGATTACATTTTAAGAATCTGTTTGTCATGGATATTCAGCCTAGCGTTCAAGGAGCTGAAATTCTGTGCAGGTGTATGCTTCTTGTTATAGATAAAGTTGTTTATAAACAATAACATACTGTTTATAAACAATAACATAAGTTTGCTTTTTTCAGCAGTCCTGTGTAAAACTAGCATCATATTATGATCTGCACAGCAGACCTTTGATTTATCAAGCAGAAGACTTTGACACAGACACCTTATTAGAAAAATGTTCACAATAACTTTCTGACATATCTATAGACATTTAGTTATTCAGAAGCATGAACAAAATCTCTTGTGGCATTTCCATTTCACCTTTGAAGCTTGGGGGCTGGTTAAAGAACCATTCAACAAGTAAACCAAAGCTACCACTGAACTTCATCCAATACAAACTACCAGCAATAGCTGTCATACTGTCTAGTAAGGCTGCCTAACGTTTTTGTCTATTTCCTCCTAGAATATGGTGCCACCATTTGGTATGAATTCTGGAAATATAATATGACAGGTTAGAAGCATCCAGCAAAAGATAGTACATGATATCACTGGTCATGACAAGAGCAGAACTACTTCTACCTGAAGGCAATATCACCACATTAAACTAGAAAAGTAAAGAATTTCAGATTCAGGCCTTTATGTCAGTGAGTGACATTAATCCTTTTGTCACTTTTTCTTCATAGTTAAGGTGCTAACACTGCCACATTATCGTTGCAATTTCCAAAATTTAAAAAAAAAAAAAATGACCTAGGTACTTTGTAAATCAAGCAGAGCGTTTTCCCATACTTTGTAAATCAAGTAGTGTGTTTTCCCATTACAAAAACATGCTCATTTTTATTATCATATACCTACTGCCTACAGATACTTTCCATGAACTTTCTGACATTTTCTGACTTTGTATGAGACAGCTATTGTTTTTCTTAATCTATATAAATGACTTAAGTAGAAATATCTCTCCTGGAACTACTATAAGGCTTTTTGCAGATGACAGCTTAGTATATAGAACAAGCAGAAGCAAGAATGATACACGCATTCTACAAGAAGATCTAAACAGTTTACAAGTGTGGGAAAGAACTTGGAAAATGGAATTTCATCCCCAGAAGTGCCAAGTGTTGCGTATATGTAATAAACGCTCACCAACTAGATCAGAATATTCTATTCATAATACTATTTTTAAAGAAACCAATGCAGCAAAATATTTAGGCATGATTATAGATAGTCGTCTCAAATGGAAAGAACATTACAATTTAGTATGTAAGAAAGCAAATAACATCTTAGCTTTCTTATACAGGAATATCAACGACTGCCCCAAAAAGGTTAAAGACGACTGCTACAAAACACTGGTTAGACCAGTACTGGAATATGGCTGCTCAGTCTGGGATCCTTACCATCTAAAGGACATTGATAACCTTGAAAAGATTCAGAATAGAGCAGCACGATTCGTAGCAGGGAACCATATCAGAGAGAAGGAGAATACTATGAAGAACATGAGGAAATTAGAAAGGAAACCCTTAGAAGAGAGAAGAGCTTTTATTAAACTTAATTATCTTCTTCAAAGGCAGAGCTAAACTAATTGATATCCCAATGGAACAACTAGTATTGAATAAAAGTCAAAGTCAAAATTTTATTTAGAGATGGAAACATTGAATAAGCAACATATCTGCTTTTTTACATCAAGCCATCTATGAAAAAAGAAAGAAAGAGAAAAAAAAAAAATCAAATCGTGTACAATGCCTTTCATCAAGAGAAAAGTAAACATACCGTCCTTCCCCCTCCCATTCCTCCCCTTTACCCACTCACTTCCATTCACGTAAAAGGTATCAATGCTCATTGCCGCCCCTATGGTTACATTCACGAAGTGTGTATCTTTACCAATGTATTTCTTTTCTGCACAGGATGGACATTTTTTCAGTATCATATGTGGTTAACGATTCATGAGATAATCTTTCAATTTTTTCTTAAACGTGTTTTTATTTTTTGTATTTTTTTAAGGGTTTTGTGAGTTTATTCCACCGATTTCCACCTGAATATACAAAACTGGATTTGTATAAATTGTTGCGTGGTCTAGGAATGGACAATAAATGATTATGTCTATGACAATTGACTCCACATGTTTCTGTAATCTTTTGGGGAGCTGCTCCATTAATAACGTTATGCATACAAAGGGCTTTATTGAAAAAGAGTCTGTTCGGGAAGGTTAATATTTTGAGTTGTTTGTAATCTTTATCAGTTAGGGAGCTCGATTTTAACAATACTAATTTCAATGCTCGTTTGTACAGACGATGAATTAATTTTAAATTATGTTCACTACAGTTGTCCCAAAGGGTTGATGCATAATCAACTAATGACAAAATATGTGCACAGAAAAAAAGTTTTCGAGAGTCGCCATCGAGGAAATTTTTTATCCGAGACAAAGTAGCACCAGGAGTGGCGGTCAATGTTATACCATACCTGCATCAAGTATTGACAGCCACTTACATTCAATTATTTTATCCTAGTTCTGTACGGCTGTGGAACTCACTGCCGGGTGCCATCAAGATTGCCACAAATGCAGTCTCATTTAAAAAGCAAATTGATACGACAGTTTTGAGATCTGCATATTGATGATTTTCTATTTTAACTTCCCCAGATATTTTATGGTTACCTGGGCCTGAATCTGGCCATTGCTTTTAACTTTCTGAATATC
Organism: Conus canariensis; assembly: GCA_033310375.1. Lineage (NCBI taxonomy): Eukaryota > Metazoa > Mollusca > Gastropoda > Neogastropoda > Conidae > Conus > Conus canariensis. The sequence goes on from CM065727.1 coordinate 16,919,212, forward strand.
ATGTGCGACCCCTTGTTGCCAAATTTTGCTCCAGGGGCCAACAGACTGAGTCGCACTTTATTTTATGTTATTTTATTTTACTTTTTAACATGCGCGCTGGTGACCTACTCGTTTTGAGTGAACCAGTATTTTAAGAAGAAGAAGAAGAAGAAGAAGAAGACAGTAAAACAATAGCACTTCGGAGTCTTGCCACAAAAAGATAAAGTAGATCTATTTCATTATATTCATTTACTGCTTAAACATCAGTAATTCAGAGGTGGATCATGTTCATGTTGGCACAGAGAGATTAACAAACAATGTTTCATCACACACCCTTCTTTTTATTTTTCTCTATGGACTTGTTTATACCCCCAGTCCATATGTTCAACTTCAAGGGTATAGCCACCTCTTTTCCAATTTCTGAGAACAGAATTTACATGGTCCAGTTCTTTTTCATAAAGTCTGACACACTGACTTCAGTTAGTTCACTGACTCCAGAACTTGCTTAGGGGTGATGAGGGAGGGAACATGATCTTTAAAATCAAAATTGGTTGGTGTTACCCAAGTAAAAGCAGAATGTGACTTGTCTGGCTTTAATTTTTTAAAAGTGTCATATTACTGGGAAACACCCTGAGATTTTTTTCTTTACTGGTGAAACTAAAAAAGACATGATCACTTTTTAATTATCACTTGTTATAAAGTATAATTTATATTTTGCATCATGGGTTCTCAGCAGTATAGGAACCAAATAAAGAAGAAAAACACAAAATAAATCACAAAGGTTTAAAATTAGATACTCTTTGGAAATATTTGGATGCCCTGACAGGCTGGTGTCTTCACAGTAACATACCAGCATCAACAAAAACCAAACAGAATTTTACAAACTCGCTTCAGGACACAAAACTGTGATTTGCCATTACCCTACAAGATGGAATCTGACAGATCATGGTCATGATTTAAAGAATATTGTTGACACAAGTAAATCTTAGGAATATCAATCAAGTACGATTGTTTCAGAGCATATCTGCATCACGTATCACTCCTTTCATGTTGATATTCAGGAATTAGTTATAGATGGCTTTACACAGCAGAGGAGTGTTGAATGTGATCATTGAACTTTGAGATGGCTGATAAAAGTTCATATAGTGTCCACCAAAGCAAGCTGTCACTGTCAGTGACGGCCTGTTGTGCTGTATGTACATGATCATGCCCTGCTGGTTTCACGTCTTCTGCCACTGCCCATGTCTGATTCTATTTCTCATCCACAGTACTTGCTGTTCAAAGTCCACGATGAATAAGGGCATCACCTTGAAGAGAACTGGAAGCGGTGAGTTTGAATGCAGCTGATTAGTCTAATGAGGACCACAGAACCAATAGAAGTAACACTACCAGTACCAATGAGTGGATAAAGTAAAAACTCTTAAGGCCTGTCCCATTTGTGACATGTTATGACGATCCTTAATAACATTACAAAAATTATCAATATGAAAGATTTCCTTTGATATCCCACCACCCTCTTGTGCAAAAGCTTCTTTCCATTGGGGCCTGAACAGCTCAGGTGGAGCGTAGTACAGCGTCATGTGATCCTAATGGTTGCAGGTTTGACCCCTCTGGGGCCATTTCAATATATGGAGATTTTTACTCTCATAGGTAACACTGGTTTGGACACAATTTCTTGAAATGCCTTCAAATAGACCAAATACCTGATGTTGTGTGTGTAAACACCTGCACGACACCTTGCGTAAATGATAAAATCCCATCACAAACTTTTGGAAAAGAAGCCCAGCTTCGCCATTGGTATGGATGACATTTACAAATAAAGCAGGTACTTTCCATGAAAAATTGTGGGAACAGGTGTCAAAATCTGGGTCTTGTTCGACTGAATGATTGGAAACGAATTATCAGGGTCCTAGTGCCAGCAGGCAGGTCTTCAGTTGGCTCTACCCAAGTAGACAGCTAGTTGTGTTTGCTTGCCTGTGGACTGTATGGCGCTTTGAGCAATCTCTAACCGGATATAGGCGCTATATAAGTACTCTTAATGATAACATATGACTGAAATGCATTGGCATTAAATATTTCCTAGTCGTGTCAAACGTTCTCAGTATGTGTATTCGACCGAAAGAAGCATTTGAATGCGAAATCGTTGCCACTAATGTATTTTCAACTTCTAACACAGTAGTTTAAACACTACCAAAACAATAGGACGAGGCTCAACCTGATCGGTGATCCTCGGGCACATCTGCAAGGAACTGCAAGTTAAATTCAAGGAATCGTGATCATATGGTAAACATTGAAAGAAAATATATAAATCAATCATACAGTGCCTCCAAGATAATGTATCCTTACACACTAATCTTAAAGACATTCGTAATACAACTGTTCTGCATAAAATATCACCAAGGAAACGTAAAAGCTACATGATTAAGAAAGTTATAAACCTGTTGTTACACTTAACAGACGACCCTCTAGAAGGCTTCCATGTTTGCGACACTTGGCAGTCACGTGACTGTATCAAACGGTTCTTCCCCTTTAATTTTTAAAAACAGAGTCGTTGCCCTTTACAACATTTTGTGAAACAACATGGTTATAGACTAGAAAAACACGGATGGAATAAGTGTAAACTTGAGACAGCAACAGTTTAAAATATTCTATTCTTTCGCAGTTCACAAAATTCAACAGTACATTTCATTCCAGCACTTTCTATTAGTCTTGCCTTGATTTAAACGTGGAGTAATTAGTCACGTGACAAGCTCCAGATCGCGAGAACAAAGCTTTCGTGGACAGCCGCGTGGAGCGAGTTAGCAAAACAAAAGTGTGCTGTTAGAGATGGAACCTGATGTGATACCGAATACATCAGTGCTTGACGATGAAGTATTCCGTTCGTCACTCAGAATTCTTCGTGTGACAGACAGTGTCAGGGAACTTCAAACAATGCTGAGAGACAAGTGAGTTGGTATGAGGGTGTTGGGGGGGATTCTAGCTGGGGGGAACCGACATCCGTCGTATTGTCATCGTGATAGTCTGCTGTTCAGCCTGTTGGCTCGCTTTCCCACCTCGAGGATGGCAGCGGCAGATGTGTTAATTTTGTTTTATGTGGTTTTCCTAAAGTGACAGACATCATCTTTTCAGCCTCTTTTGGTGGTGTGTATGACAAATACTAGTCAATTGTAAATTATGGAACGAAACCAGTGTTAAGAAATAAAGAATGTGCAGCACTGTTAAATCTGATGTAACAGATGTTTTATATGGATTGGGAAGGGAGGGGTGGGGGAAGGCAGGGACCGGGAGGGAGTGAGGGGAGTACATGTTAATGTGTTGGAGTGGGTGGAAGGGTAGGTGATTTTAATTACCCGTAGGTGAAAAACTGGATTGTATAACATCAGTTAGGGTAACATGCATCTAGATCTGGTATTGCAAGACAGGTTTCGATTTACATTTCAATGTACACAACTACAGCAAAATTTCATTGTTGAGTTGGTAACTGAAAGCACCTGCTGAAGATACACATCCTTCCAGAAATAGTGTGTGTGTGTGTGTGTGTGGGGGGGGGGGGGGGATATATTGTGTGTGTGTGTTAAAATAATGCTATGTTGGTGTCCTTGGCTCCGCACCTTGCAAAACAGACTGCAGTGAACACCGCAGACTGTAACATACATAAGTCTTGAGACTTGAATGTATTTGACACCAAATTTTCACTGATGCACAGCTTCTTCAGCTCAGGATACAATGATCATTTATGACCAGAAGTGTGTATGAGCGAAACTTTGATGAAAAATATATCCGTCTTAAGATATGTGAAGGCTGTTGTTTTTACTCTTATCTGATCTATCTGCCTATCTCTCTGTCTCTACATCTATCCATATCTGTTTATCAATCTATCTGTCTTATCTATCAGTCCAGATGGCAGACTGAAGTATAGTCGTTGGGCTCTCAATATCTCACGAAAATTTATGTACATATATCTTTGAAGTTGGTGACACAGGCCATATTTCAAAATTCAGTGACTTCAGTTCTAAACTTCTTATACATTTTTAACTTGATATTTTTGCGTACGTTTCTGCTCTCATATTCCACAATTTTATGAATTGAAACAAAACCAGTACTGTGCCTCAATAAAAAAAAAAATGGACAAGAACACTGAATCAATAACTGTACTCTTGCCAGGCGACAGTATCGTATGCATTACTTGGACTTAGAGGGATTCTAGGCAAGTGTATGGCCAGCAGAAGTTGCACATCTCAGTTGTCTGCTGTCCAAAGTTGGCAGAAGACCAATGCACACACAGTTTCAAGTTATTCAAGCTTTCTGTGTGTGTAAAAGAAAATCTTGTTGGACACATTTAAAATCAACTGGTGAGAATATTTTAAGAGTCAAACTTACTTGGCAGAACATAACTCGGTGTACTAAACATTAGACAAAAACAACAGTTAAGCAACCACCCATATGTTCACTCATCTTCTCTCATTTGATCTAGACTTTGCAAAGTGAGACAACTGCAGGATGAAATCTAAACAAATCTTAAATAAATGTTAGTGAACCGCCAAGAGAAACGAGGACAAACGAGTCACAAGACAACACGACGTGTTTCGACCTCTTCGGTCCTCTTCAGGCAAGACACAAACAAATAGGACAATGAAAATGAACGAATTCATCACTTGGCTTAGATCTCTTCAGGGCAAGGTAGGCAGGCGTTGAATGAAAAGATTTCTCTCCTTTGAGTTTTTTTTTTAATTTCTGCAAAAAATCGAAGGGAGTCAAATTAGAAAGCATCCAACCTGTTGCACCAGTGCTGCATAAACACACAGGTTGACATATCTAAACTAATTTGGCTCTAAAAGTAGATGGAAAGAAATTGTCTTTAAAAAAAAGGTTATTTTCAGGAGTTTTGAACAAAAATGCCCTGAGCCTGAGCTAAAGTTATAAATTCATGGTAAAATCTTGTTTGAACACTTGTACCATGACTTTTTTTTTCTCTCCATCAGTCAGTGCAGATTAAGGGTTGGGATAACTCACAACCACAGATGTCTGAAATGCCTGTGCCCATGACTCATTAACACTAATAACAGACAGACAAAGGGAGAGAGAGAGAGAGAGAAATGAAACTGTCAGCGCTTTCTGTGGAGTGAGCATCTCATTTCAAGGCCAGTCATCCAGTTGGGGACAGAATACATGACATGTATGGGGAAACGGATGATGGGGTGGTTTGCCCTGTGAGCAAGTTTTAAAGAAAGTGCTGACATCAAATCCAACATGGCACTGTGTGGGCAAGTTCTAAAGCTAACCATGCTTTCACCCTTTCAGGCCTTCTTACTCCACCTCATCTTCCATGCACCCCTTCCTCCCCCAAACAAAAAAACAATTACCTAAAGATTAACCAAGAGATAAGCACCATTGACCAAGAAGTATTGATACTATTACTATAGTGTGTTATAATCATCAGTAGTCACGTTGAATTCTTAATTAGAAATAGTCATTAACTATAACCAGTTTATGTCTGATGAACTGTTCTCTCTGTTTCCATTTGTTGATCAATAAAGTTAAAGCAACTGATCTGGATAGAAGCACTTTGCATCTGTGTATAGGAAAATTATTTACAGTTACAACAGTGGTAGTGGCTGAAAATCAAGGGGCCTCTGCCTTTAGTTTTATGCAACTTGTACGGATCTTGAATATTTTGTCTTAATTTATGAAATTGTATACTCTTGAAGACTGGATGGTTTTGAACATTTTTATCAAGGATTTATCATTAAGCTTTTCATAGGACATTGGTGTAGGTGCAAATTTGATATTGTTAATATGTGTAAATAATTCATTCTAGTGCCATGTAAGTAAATGTTGAAAAGAATGAATTTGTGAATGTTGGTAATTACAGCAGCTTACTAAGATACAGACTCTGATCACTGTTTCTACTCAGAATGAACTTTTTGTAAACAAATTGTATAGATATCAGAATGAACTTTTTGTAAACAAATTGGATTAACATTATATGAATAATGTCTCCTCTGAACCTTCTGTCAAGGAGGTTTTGGAACATTCATGATACGTTTGATAGTGACCTGAACAGTTTATTTTTCTTTTAATCAATAGTGTTTGAAAAGTTTTATAAAAGACATTTATAGAACTTTACAATTTAAGATAATTTTCATTGCCACTGCTTTACATTGAAAGTGAATGCACACAGTGTACAATTTTTCTTTCCCTTTTTTTTCCAGGTACACTTCAAGAAGTGATTTCATCTTTTATGCCGACAGACTGGTAAGCTTTACCCTGGACTGTTTAGATCTGTCAAATAACATAGGTATGAAACAATAAAATAGATATAACACTGTGAAACAAATTACTGTGCACGTATCATAACTGTTTAAAAATAATTTTCAGTTGTCCTTGCCTTTGACGAATGTGAATGAAGAATAAGAGGAAGGGTCCAGAAACTAATTAATAAAGGTCTATGATATTTCAGATTAAAGCCTACTTCATAGCTGCCAGTCCTGCTAATTTTTTTTTCTTCTGGAATTTCTCTAGTTTAGAAATTATTCCAGAAATCCCCAATTTAGTGAAGAAATCCAGAAGTACAAAATGTTGTTTTAACAAGTGTGGTTTGGGGGATCATTTTTTGATAGCAATGATAAAGTATTAAAGAATGATGCGATGCATATGTTGGCAGTGGTGTAATTTTATAAATGTATAGAAATTGCATTGTCATTAAATTACAAATTAAACTCTCAATTGCCTACTAAAACTCTTACAAGGGGGTTAGAAATGCGTCCAGTCAAAAGCCAAACTGCCCTCTGTTCAGCCCACCCCCAAATCCCTGGTTACTGAATTTTGACTCTAGACGGTTGGCAAGCTATGAAATTTTCAAACAGAAGGTTTTTTGTTTTTGTTTTTTTGTTTTTGTTTTTGTTTTTTTTTCCCAGAAAAAAGTACTAATCTGGAGGATGGGCATTCATGCCAAGTAGCCAGTATCTCAGACAAATTTACTTTTTAAAGGACCTGGACAGCTTGAGGGCTGTTGTTCAAACCCAGCGCCTTGTGGATAAGAGGTTAAGATGCATTCTGACTTCCCATATAGTATGCTACTGCTAGGGCTCTAGCTGTCGTGTGTTTTCACTCTTAGTCTTATGGGGATTCTTGGGGCTCTTTCCTCTTATTTCTGTGCGTGTGTGTGTGTGTGTGTGTGTGTGTGTGTGTGTGTGTGTGTGTGTGTGTGTATACATGTGCTTTCCTTTGCTGTCACTGTGATTGACATATTGTATGGTGGCTTTAGACCTATTCATCCTTCTGTCTAGAAAGGTGGGGAGGGAGGGTAATTATTTTCTTTCTTTTTTTTAATGTAACTTCAGTAATGCACCAACATTTCTACTGTTGCTAGATCTAGCAAGCAGGCCATTAGATTGTAGTTTTTACTCATTGTCGAACTGTTGGACTTTAGCCTTTGGCAATTCTGTAGAGAGATGTTGTTATTAGGCTGAATAACAGAATTGCCTACAGTGTGTGTGTGTGTGTGTGTGTGTGTGTGTGTGTGTGTGTGTGTGTGTGTGTGTGTGCATGCGTGTGTGTGTGTGTGTGTGTGCGTGTGTGTGAGTGTGTGTGTGTGCGTATGTGAACTGTTTGCATGGTTGTTTTAAATGAATTTTTCACTTTTTTTTTTTTGTAACATAAGTGCAGAATGATGATGAATCAAAATATGGTATAATTCATTATTTTTTTTCTAACATAAGTGCAGAATAATGATGAATGAAAATATGGTATAATTTTTTTTTTTTTTTCTAACATAAGTGCAGAATAATGATTAATCAAAATATGGTATCATTCATTTTTTTTTCTCACATAAGTGCAGAATAATGATAAATCAGAATATGGTATAATTCATTATTTTTTTCTCTAATATATATTTAATATAAGTGCAGAATAATGATGAATCAAAATATGGTATTATTCATTATTTTTTCTCACATAAGTGCAGGATAATGATGAATCAAAATATATGGTATAATTCATTTTTTTTTCTAAGGGAGATGGAGGGAACAGAGTGTGAAGGGAGGGTGGCTGGGGTTAGGGAGAGATGTCAGAAGAAAATTTGCGACTTTTCATGTTTGTTTTTTTCTAATGTGGTGATGCATACAGCTCTTACTAATGGATAGAACCCTGTTTGATTGGCAAGGCTAAAGAAATTGAAACCAAAACTTGCAGAAGAGAGAACTACATGCTCATTAAATACCCCAATGCCTATAGATGTAAGTGTTTTAATAGTTGGTTATGCTTATACACAGCATAGTTCAATTTATTGCCTCATAAATCATAAATTGTCTCTAGAGGAAAATGAAGCATTGAATGTCTTAATTCATGAGATGAAATAGGTCTTGCATGTAAAAGTAAATTAAGTGATCATGGAAGGTGCATCATACTCATAGAAATGCTGTCTGAAATTCAAAGATAAATCATCAGAAGACCGTTTTGCATTATTACCATACTTCGCTGACATGGAGCTGGTCACGACAGCCAATGTTCCTTACTCCAATTTCGATCCAGGCAGTGAACAGATAATTTACATACTTGACAGATTTGATTCATAGCAAGCATGCTTTTACCTGTTTTTCTCAGATCTCCCTGTGTCTGATAATCTCTCTTTCTCTCTGTCTTTCTGATTCAGTCTTCTCCATCTCTGTGTTCCCAGTAGTCACTAGCACTTTCTTTTTCTACACATCTCTCTCTGTCTGTCTGTCCGTCTTTCCTTTTTCTCTCTCACTCTCACTTTGCCTATTTGCCTGTGTGTCTCTTTAGTCTTTGTTTCTCTCCCCATCTCTGTTGAGCTGTCCTCTCTAACATTCTTCTCTCTGTCCCTCTCCGTCTGTCTGTCTCTGTCTCTCTCTCTCTCTCTCTCTCTCTCTCTCTCTCTCTCTCTCTATTTCTCTCTTTTTCTTTGACTCCAATTGAATTTGCTTAAATGTTACAAACTCCTTAGCTTGAAATACTGTGCAATTCATCATCAGTGTTGAATTACAAGAAGATTCGATCTACATAATGATGCAATATTGATTTAGTGTTACTGTTCTCGCCCACAATTCCCCTTGTGTGTCACTAGTTTTGCTGTTGTTAATGTTATCTCTTCAGTCAGACTCTTCTGTAACTTTTGTAATTCGTCAACGCATTGCGTGAGAAATAATGTTCAATATATAATTGTCAACTGATTTATAAGTAATTTTTTTTTTCTGTTCCCATTATTGTTATGAAATCATTGTTGTGAAATTGTGTTCAAATCAGTGTCAGTTTGCTTCTTTCCCCTCTCTGTCTCTGTCTCTGTCCCTCTCTCTCTCTCTCTCTCTCTCTCTCTCTCTCTCTCTCTCTCAGTCATTATCATAATTGTAAATGCCAGCAGAAAAAAACGTTTTTCATTTTTCTTTTAATTTGTTTAGTTTTGGTTCAGAAATTGGTGTGTGGAAGAAGACAACTTGTGCAAATGACCGCAGAAAAACATATTCCATGTTTTGTTAAGGTTGTTTTGTTTTGATTCAGAGGATGTCATGAGTAAAGAAGACACCTCACGTGAGTGAAATGGTCCTGGAAATAATTTAAGGAAAATTTCTTTTTAAAAAAAATCTGTCAAGTGTACTTTTGCTTTTGGGTAAAAAGATAGTGCATGGCTGTTCTATCATTTTGTTTTTTGTGGTGATGTCACTTAATACATTGTTGTTTGTTTTGTTGTTGTTAGTTGGGTATGTGTCTGTGTATGTGGTGTTTCAGGCCTGATGTGCTCCCATCATTAGCAGAGCTGGACAGTTACAAAAAATGCTCACTTGAAGCCTAAACTTAGAGCTAGACTGAACTTCTTTTACTTATGACACATGCACAGTACACTATTAGTCCATTTAGATTTGACTGTGATTTTCTCTTGGAGTATCTTTGCCTTTTTTTTTTTTTTTAAGTCACACTGGTTTTGTGGTCTGGTGTTGAACTGATTTAGACGAATTAGGGTTCCTATTGAACTTGTGCCTCTGTGCAAGTGCACAAGAAATTTTTTCTTCCAGAAAGTTATTTACAAATTAAATTACTGATCGTTCTGGAGTTGCTGGGAAACAATGTCACTTTGCTGCCATTACTGTAGTGTGTCATTTATATCCCCAGTGAAGTGCCATGTCAGTTACATTTTCTGTGCAAAAGTTCCAGTTCTCAACCCATAGATAAGTTGGCATTGTCTGTATGGTTGATTATCGTTCTACTTCTTGCAAGATATCCCAACAAGACTTGCTAAGTTATGACATTTTAAAAATGTTCAAACAAAAGATATAACTGACATTGCATCTTTAACTGATGTGGCACATATATACTCACAATAGCATAATCATAATATGGTTTTTGCATTACATTAGCCTCACAAAGTTGAAGACTTTTTTGTCACTGTGAACATTCATGAATTTGCATGCTTCTTTTACAGTTAACTCTGTGAAGAAGCCTTTGTTTAAACTTTTGAATTCTGTCCAATGTTTGCATAATGACATCTTGATAGAAATCAGAACAGTGCTGTGGTACATTTGTGCTAAATGCATTCATAATACATCTGAGGAAATTCAAAACTTGGGATAAAAGCTTTCTCTCTGAGAGTAAATTTAAGAAAAAACAAAGCATATCCAGATAAATTTGTTAATGCTGACACTGTTAAATTGTTCCCAACTTTGGTCGGTCAGTACTGTAAAGATGCCATATTGTTTAGCAATTATTTACAGATATGTACACCAACAGGCCACAGAACCAATATGATAACCAGTCAGGAGCAAATCCACAGTCAAATCTGAAATTACAAATATTGTGTTGTGAATGACTCATTTAAAAAGAAAAAAAAAAAAGAAAGAAAGAAAGTTCAGTCGTCTTCCAAATTCTAGCTACAAATGAACATGATTTTTAGACCTGTCCCAGAACATTTTCTGTGGTTCAACTCAGATGTAGTGTTCTGAAGAATATACCTTTTAAGACAACTGAAGATGCTATATGAAAGTGAAACAGTCTCCCTCCACCATTCTCTCTCTTCCCATCTTTGTGGTGTTGTTGCTGGGTTTTCTCATTTTAGAGAAATAGAGAAAGAAAGAAGAAGTGGTGTTGACGGCAGAAGTTAAGACAAAAATAATGCTCGCATGCAGTTCCACTTTCAGAGTAACATACCTGAATACAGACTTGTAAAAGTAAAAAAGTGGGAAACCCGGAAAGTGTGGCACGCTATCTGTAGAGGATTGATGAGGACTAGCTTTGGGAATAGCTTTGGGAATTGTAGGCAAAGTGTGCAGGGTTATAATCATTTAAGAATATCTGTGTTGTGATTGATCATTTTCTATGTTTGTGACCTCTTTCACAGATCCGTTTGGTGGTAGAAGAAGGGTTGAATCAGCTGCCTTACAGAGAGTGTGTTGTCACCACACCTACAGGTTTGCTCAGTTTGTTGAGTTGTTGCATTTAATTTCAATATTTAGTATTTAAATCATTGTTTTTAAACCTGTATTAGTGTATAGATACACTGATGATGTTGATAAGAAGGAAGCAGTGTTTTAAGCTTCTACATTGTGTGTGTTCAACTGTTGCCTAGCTGTGAATGTGGTCTGTGTGTATTATATCTTATAATGCTAGTCAAATGTTATTGAAACCGTACGAAAAGTTCATCGGTGTCAGTTTAGTGTGTGAACCATTTATTTTTTCGTTTTCTTTTGAGAGCATAGTACAAATATTTGGGTTATCTGTTTACCCTCATTGATAAGCAAGTATTCTGTAAGTTCTCACACCACACACACACACACACACACACACACACACACACACACACACACACACATACATACACACACACACACACACACACACACACACACACACACACACACAGGACAGAAAAAGCATGCTCAAGATTTGATATTTTCACTTCCAGGTCAGACCTACAATGGCTTACAGTATCAGAAGGGAAACTGTGGGGTCAGCATTATGCGAAGTGGTAAGACACATTTTTATGTACATTTAATATGGATTTAAAATATTCATTTAATTTGCGATGACTTTTTTTATATTTGGTGGTTATGTGTGTCATTGTGTTACTGAAAATGTTGGCATACTGATGTATTTCTTTACTCTTACACACACACACCACACACACACACACACACACACACACACACACACACACACCACACACACACACACACACACACACAGAATGTCTCTGCATGCATGTGTGTGTGTATACAGAGAGAGGGGGAGGGGGGAAATTTATGTTAATTAGGATGCTGTATATCTATAAAATAAAAAGAGAAGAAGAATGATGATGATAAAGAATTTTTGTTTTGTTTTGTTTTTAAGGGAAATCAGACATTTCACTTGTTCATTCCTTGAACAAAAGCAACAGGTGTTTTTAAAGCATGATATCTTGCCATTGCCAAGAATGCCATTAATAAAGAATAGCTCAGCTTCTCTGTCTCATGAACTGATCTGAAATCTAAAGTTCAAACTCATGTCAAATACCATGGGCAAAACTGGGACACACAGATCGATAACAGACTTTTCCAAATCCACCCAGGACTTGAATCTCTACCCAGCTGCATTTAGTAATCATAAAGAAGAAACAGTTTTTGTATCAGTTAAACATAGGCCTCTCTTTTTACACCCACTTCTATATATTTAAAAAAGTGGAAAGGCTCCTCTGTGCCTTCCATATATATGACATAGCACTTGCTTTAAAATGTCATTTGCATGTTCTTCATATAGAGTGTTAGGATTTACACAATGTCAGACATAAACACTGAGTTCTCGAAAGAGTAAATAGTTTTTGTCTGATCTAAGTTGTTACAGTGGAAAGATATTTTTTGACAACTGTGTAAAGCATTGATTTTAGAAAAGATGATGGCCTTGTTGTGGCCGTTGATGGTCAGCTTGGCAACAATATGAATGAATTAATGAATGAATGAATGCATTAACAACTCAGTATTCTGAAATATTTATTATGAGAATTTTTACTTAGTTGAGATCAATAGCTCTAAGTGGCTGAAGAGAGGGAGAAAAATATTATACCTGTGGAGGAGAGAAAGCTTGATTTTACTTTGTCAATCACAGTTTTGTTTCCTCTTCCTTTTTGGAAAATTTGTCAGGATAATTGACTTTAACTGGGCATCTCCTGCACTCACTGGTTCAGAAATTCTGAGACCCCTGCAGGCAACAGCAGTAAACATGATACTTGGGGAAAATGCTGTTACTGATTCAAGTGTGGCAGTGAACGTGGTATAGAGGAATTGTGTGCTTCCACTTTCTAAAGCCTGATGTGTGTAGGCAACACTAAAGATGCAGAGTTTGTGAATCAAGGACTGTTTATAATGCTGAAGTGTGTTAAGGGCTCCTGTGTAATCATTGTAGGCATTAGAGCTCCAGGTTTCTGTTTCCCTCCAACCGTTGTAAGATGAAGACACTTGTAATGTTTGTTGTTTTTTTAAAGCAGCGGTGATTAATTAATAATCTAGCCAAAGTGTAGTGTGGAGATAATTTTCTGAATAGAAGGCCAGTTAATTTTTTTTAAAGCAGCGGTGATTAATTAATAATCTAGCCAAAGTGTAGTGTGGAGATAATTTTCTGAATAGAAGGCCAGTTAATTTTTTTTAAAGCAGCAGTGATTAATTAATAATCTAGCCAAAATGTAGTGTGGAGATAATTTTCTGAATAGAAGGCCAGTTAATTTTTTTTAAAGCAGCGGTGATTAATTAATAATCTAGCCAAAGTGTAGTGTGGAGATAATTTTCTGAATAGAAGGCCAGTTAATTTTTTTTAAAGCAGCAGTGATTAATTAATAGTCTAGCCAAAGTGTAGTGTGGAAGTAGTTTTCTGAATAGAAGGCCAGTTAAGGATTATTGTTATCATACCTGTTTTTTTTTCATGTCCTTTAAACTTCAAACGCATTCAGTTTTGAAAAGAAAAAATTGTATGATAGATATGCTTTAGCTTTAGCGTGCATGCTAAGGTGCATATATGGTTGAAATGACTTGCCTTGAAAGACATGAAACATGAGAATTCCTGCTGTTAACTTTTCTCCTGACAGGCTGTGTATATAAGCCGGCATTGCAGCCGTTCATATGTGCACATACACCCGTGGAGGCTGATAAGAAAATAACCATGTTAGAGTGTGTTGCAGCTAACATGTTCAACTTCACAGCTGCATGGTTAAGTTTTATTTGATAAAGAGTATGATTGGTTTTAACATGTGTAGTCATCTAGTACAAAATGAACCTTCCAGTGGTTTTAACATGTGCAGTCATCTAGTACAAAATGAACCTTCCAATGGTTTTAACATGTGTAGTCATTGAGTACAAAGTGAACCTTCCAATGGTTTTAACATGTGCAGTCATCTAGTACAAAGTGAACCTTCCAATGGTTTTAACATGTGCAGTCATCTAGTACAAAGTGAACCTTCCAGTTTAATATCCATCAGGTGAGGCTATGGAACAAGGGTTGAGAGACTGTTGCCGCTCAATTCGCTTGGGCAAAATTCTCATCCAGAGTGATGAGGACACGCATGAAGCCAGAAGTGTTTATGCAAAGGTTCCCCACGACGTGTGCCGTCGAAAGGTCCTCTTGATGTACCCTATCATGAGTAAGTAAAGAAACACTAACTGTGTTTTGTAAGTGTGTTGTCTGCTCTTTATTTCTGATTATTGCCCTTGTGTTTACCTTATCCTTGTTTTAACCCTTACGCTGCCGACGTCGCCGTTCGGTGACAATGTGGCTCACCGCCGACGTCGCCAAAAAGCGACCAACTAGGGTTACCGAACTCCCGATACTCTCACTCTCCAAGTTCATGAGATAGAAAGCCAGCAATAAACGTTAAAGTTGGGGAATGGTCTGGCCTGTGCTCACAGCCATTTGCTTTGTCAGAGCACTGTTCAGTTAAGTTTTTTTTATCGATTTTATTCCGATTGTTTTTCCATTCATTATGACATCACAAACAAGCACTTCACGTACTCGACCTTGCAATACATTTACCACAGATCAGGTGCTGGAAATATTGAATAGACGGTCAGTTGTTCCTGATTCAGATGAAGAAGACCCAGATAGTGACCAGAAACAATATGGGATAGCGAGAGCTTGACCGAATTACGGCAAAGTGAGGCGTTGGACCATGGCCAAGTGGTAGGGAGAGACGAGCAGATGAGAGATCAAACCACAATGCAGGCTCAGCGCATGTGCTCACTGTTTTGGTGTTGAGCCAACCAGCAGTGACTGACTGTTGAAAGCCTATGTGATGGGGCAAGCCAGGCGAATAGCTAAGACTAGCAAAAGGCAATGAACTTCACTCACAGCTGGCTTGCAGGTCGAGGTTGAAGGGGGCGTGGCCGACTGACAGGTTGAAGGGGGTGTGGCTGACTGACACATGTCAGAGGTGAGCAGCAGACACGTGTTTGAGTGGGATTTATGATGATCAGCTGGAATGGTTCCCCAGGTTCAGAGACCAGCAGGCACATGAATGACTTTGATTTCATAAAAAGATATTGCTTTCAACAGTGAGAGCAAAAGGAATGTGTGGGTGTGTGGGTGTGTTTCCTTCTTCTTTCTTACATGTGTACCAGTCAGGCATAAGAATGTGTGTGTGTGTGTGTGGTGTGTGTGTGTGTGTGTGTGTGTGTGTCTCCCCTGCTATCAGAGTAGTTGGATTTATGGCTGTTTCTTCCATTTTTCTGTTGGATATACCATACTTTCTGGTCTTCAATTGTGAGTGGAGTATTTGTCCTCCCTTGTTGAGAGTTTGTTGGCGTGCGTTCTTCTTTTTTTATGTTGAGAAGAAACATAACATTCATTTTTTTATTTTACTTTTTTTTGCACTTGAAATTACTAAAAATGTGAAAGTGTTGTTGACTAACCATTACTAACATGTTATAATATAATAAAAGGACAGTGTATCTCCTCCTTTTTACAAAACATAGCATGAGAATTGGTTGCTTAGTTCCAGAGATATCCGCGTTTCACATATGCTGAAATGAAATAAGAGTTTTTTTTTCAAGTGGCTGGCGATGGGGATTTATGCAAAATAGAACGTCTGGCAGTGAAAGGGTTAAAGGAAATGAATAAGATTTGAATAACGCAGACTCACTCAAGAATTGCTCCTTAACTGTTTCAGCAAAATGATTTCAAGGTCAGAGTAGCTCCTGGCTTTAAAAGAAAGAATGAAAATGGAAAATAATCAGTGGAAGCCAAAATACAAATAACTAACAACACACAAATTGACTGTCTTAAATGTCATTGACTGTCTTAAATGTCACAATATGTAGTGTTTAGGGGGGAAACTGGCAAAACTTTACAGCAGAGAT
Organism: Conus canariensis; assembly: GCA_033310375.1. Lineage (NCBI taxonomy): Eukaryota > Metazoa > Mollusca > Gastropoda > Neogastropoda > Conidae > Conus > Conus canariensis. Next base: position 16,935,513 of record CM065727.1, read on the forward strand.
TCTACAAGCACAGATCAGACATTAACACCAAAAAACAAACACTAGTAGCAAGACATTTCAATAGTCCTGAACACATGATTGAACCCCTGGCATGTACTGCGATGAAAAACAGATGAAACCTTTCGCAAATGGAGAGAAAAGTACTGGCGTTACAATTGGTGGACTGAATGTTGCAGACTGGGAGTGAAGGAGCTCACAGCTTATTGTCTGTGTTCCAGACTCACAAAGACTACCAACACTTATATCTCATATGTCTGTATGGATCACTGCCAATGTCAACTTACATTACTTCATTATAACTGTTTCTCATTTGAATTCAGTCTTCATTCTAGATTTCTCAAACTACCCCACAATTTTTGCTCTTTATGGTCTCTGCCTTCATTCCTTGACTTCAGTTTCCAGCAGCTATCTAGATTTTCCTGTTTTTTACCCCCACCCCCACCCCCCGCGCATACACTTGTATGTGTGTGTGTGACACCTGTCCCCTCCCTCCATTCTTGCCATTTGCCTCCAACAGTTCCAGCTTTCTTTCTCACCGCTTATATCACTTGTTCATCTTTACTCACCATTCTGTCTCATACCCCTATTTCCCTTACTTGGTCTTCCTCTTCTACATAGGTGCATGTGCACACAGGCACGCGCGTGCACACACATACACATGGGCATACACCCTCTCTCTCTCTTACACACACGCACACTCTTATGTGTGTGCGCGCGCTTGCGCACACTCGTGCTCATGAGTGCGCGCACACACACATACGCAGATGTGCATGCGCGCGTGCGCGCACACATACACACACACACATGCTCACGTAGCGCACGCACGCACACATGCAAACGCACACACACACACACACACACACTTACACATTTCTCCCTTCCCATCTCCGGCTAGGTCTCCTACTCTATTTCCACCTCAGGGCACACCTCTAGCCCTCACCCCATCCCCCTCCCTCCGCCCCCTTCCCGTCTCACCCTCCGCTTTCAATTTCCTTTCTACCCTCCCATGTCTATTTATTTGCTCATGCCATTGGTGGAGAGGGAGGGTAATACAATAGTAATGATTATGGTTAGTATGGTTATTGTGATTGTTGTTTTAATTGTCTCTCCCCCTCCCAGCTCATTTCACCACCTTCCCTCCACTTCCCTCTCTTTGCTTTCCACCCTCTACACCTTCACCCCTCCCTCCAATCTTCTCCCTTTTTCCGTCCCCCATCCCACAGTGAACTTTTTCTAGTGAACTTCTTTCTAAGTGAAGTCTTTTCCAGTGAAATTCTTTCTAAGTGAACTCCTTTCCAGTGAACTTTTCTCAGCAACACAACCACAGAAATCTTAAGTGCTGTGTTTGTCAGTTGGCCAGTGTGGCTTGAGAAAGGTTGAAATAATCCGAAATATTGCCACTATCCTACGAGTGTTATGTGGCTTCTATTTCCATCTTCCTAACACACAAAATAGAGTACAAAGCTACAATTCTCTAGTACACTATACAAAGTAGACAATTTTTCTCCTCCAGAGACTAATATGCAGCATCACAATATAAATTCACTTGTCTGTTTTGTGTATTAAATAAGCATGAGTTTCCGCTCTTTGTGTGTGTGTGTGTGTTTGCATTTGGTTGGCTGTCGGCAAAACTGCAGTCTTTTTCTGTCATCAGTGCTTATCAGACAAAACAAAACTGTTTTCTCATTCAAACAAAAAGTTTTTACATTGCTTTTATGCAGATTGTGTAGTGATGGTAAGGGCTGTCTGCAGCTTGTGCCAATGTGGACAGTGGACAAAAGGTCATTTGAAGAAGCGTTTATCAGCATGATTTGGCAAGGACTGGGAATATTGGTAGTAAAATTGATTTTATTCTAAAATCAGTCATTATGTGTCAATAAACGGTTGTTCTCTAATGCACATGTTATTAATTCATGTTACGATTTTTGCTTTAAGGTAAACTGATGGACCCCACAAAAGCATATTCTCTCTCTCTCTCTCTCTCTCTCTCTCTCTCTCTCTCTCTCTCTCTCTCTCTCTCTCAACCACAAATGAATGCCTACATTGATTCGTTTTTGTAATTTTGAAATCACTAGATTAATGCTGTTGAACACATTGTGTAACTTGAAATTGTTTATAAAGCATATGTTATAAAGTAGAATTGTTCAGAATTGTTCTTGAAAAAAGTTTGGTATCATGTATTGTGATATGTCATGTCAAATTTTGAACAAGCTTTGACTAAAGTAATTGCTCCTTTTGGCCGAATTTTGTGGCCAAGGGAGTCCTAAGATATCCCCATGCCTCTCTGCCCACCTCAGCCAGTCAGCAGCTTCCCCACTCTGGCCTATCCCTGGTTTCATTCAACAGTGCTTTGTGTTTTGTTTGGCAAAGAATGGTCTAAGAGTTAGTGGTGGTGGTGTTTCAGACACAGGCAACACCGTGGTGAAGGCGGTAACCGTTCTGCAGGAGCACAGTGTCAGCGAACAAAACATCATTCTGCTCAACCTCTTCTGCACACCGCAAGGTGGGTCAAGCCTCCACTGTGCATATAGATTGTGGTTTTCTGTTCGACCATTGGTTGCACTGTGAGGTCTGCCTTCAGAACTACACAGAGAACACTGAGCCCTAATCTTTTGAGTGGAGTAGCTCTTTAATACTGATATCACAGTAAACAGTAAGCTTCGACTGAGTGGGAGTAGCTCACTAAAATTGATATTACAGAAGAAAAAAAAAGAAGAAGAAAAGGAAACCGACTAGAATCAAAATGCTGAGTCAGCTTTGAATGGGAGTATGCTGCCCTGAAAAGTGAAGGACCAAACATAAAGCAGAACGGCCTTCTCAGAGTTTCAGGTTTTGCACTTTTATTTTACTGAGTGTCCATTGTTTGACAGTTGAAAAGACATCTTAGATGGTGGTGTTGATTGTGACACCTTATTACTACAGGCTCAGCATGACAGGTTTTTTTTTTCCTGCACACATTAGCTTTGTATGTGACGGAATTTAACCATCTGGTGGTGTAAGTGCTTGCTTTATGTTTCTCAGCCTTTCTGGATTTGAGAAAGCTGTGGTCTTTGATTTTTAATTATGATTTGAATGAGCTGTTGTTTATCTAGATCTGATTGTGAAGTGAGACGACTGCAGGCGGAAATCTAAACAAATCTTAAATAAATGTTAGTGAACCGCCCAGAGAAACGTGGACAAACGAGTCGCAAGACAAAACACAATGCAAGGAAGAAGGCCTTCTTTCTTGCGCTGAACTCTGAAGTGATCAGAAGCGATCAAAGCTAAGTGAATTTTCGTTATTTTATTCGTTTGTGTCTCACCTGAAGAAGACCTAAGAGGTCGAAACGCGTTGTGTTTTGTCGTGTGACTCGTTTGTCCACGTTTCTCTGGGCGGTTTGCTAACATTTATTTAAGATTTATCTAGATCTGGTTTGATTTGGCTGGGGTCAGAGTACTTGTATGATGTTGATTTTCATTGTATATGTGCTTGCAGCTGTGAAACAGATCCTGACCAAATTCCCTGGACTGACCATCGTCACCACTGAGGTGCATCCGGTCACCCCCAACCATTTTGGACAGAAGTATTTTGGGACGGGCTAGAATTGTGAACTTCAGACTGCACTGCCCACAAACAGTCGACTAATTGCCAAAAGAAAGCACTTTTAAGATGATCTCTGGGATTTGGAGAGCTGCGGGCATTTGATTTTTAATTATGATTTGAATGAGCTGTTGTTTATCTAGATCTGTTTTAATTTGGCTGTGGTCAGATTGCTTGTTAAACAAAGAGTTTTGAGCCAACATGACAAATCATGACTGTACAGTGAACATCAAAAGTGCATTGAAATTATTACAATTTGCTTCATGTGGATTTTGAGACTTAAATGTACACACAAATCTGTGACTGATTAAATTCTCCATCTAAAGGACAGTATGAAAAAATCTTCATTACCATCGTTATGTTTCCATTCAGTTTCACGAAGCATTCTTCCACCATTACACTGATTTAATAGACAGGCCCATTTTCTTGTATTATCTCATGTGCAATACTACTGTAGAGAAGAGAAGGCATGCTATTTGTGTGATTCAGTATTTGTCTTGTTGATATTTTTGTTTCCAATATGGGACAAATTTGTTTCGTGCTCATGTATCGGATGAAAACTTAGCAGCCTCTCCTGCCTTAAATGTCAGATAGTGGGACAATTTGTTTAAAGCAACAGAAATGCAGTGGTTGTTATGGCCGAACTATTCACTTTTGTTCAAAAGGCGAGGGACTGCTTGAAGATTTTGGACTGGAATTGCTGGCTTGATTGCAGATTAGTTTTTGTGATGATTGTAGTCTTTGGAATCCACTTGAAATCTCAGTTTGAAATTTTATTGCTTAAAAGTGCATTGATTTGTGTTCCTGATCGTAAGACAACTTGTAATTATGTATATTGGTTTCTGTATTTCTTTCCTGCTTTTTGACTCATGTGCATAGCAAAGTGAGTTCTTGTAATCACCTTGTTTTGGTTCACGTGTGTGAGCACTCATTTGTGTTTGTGTGTTTCTGTGTGTCTGTGGTAGACTTTGAGGTGGTAAATGTAATGGTAAATTCTAATAAGACCTCTCAAGCAATCCCATGCATTATGGTGTCAAAGAAGTATAAAGGCCATAAACCTGTGATTATCATAGCTTTAAATATTGATGAGAGCATGTCAATTGATATTTCACGCAAATAGTGCAGTAAATATATTTTATCAAGATCAGACCATTAATACAATTTTTATGATGAAGAGAAAAGGAAACAAATAGATTTTGCGAATTAAACAACCTTGTTTCCACAGTAACAGGTATTAATACATCATCAGTTTGCCTTCATGGCTGAAATGAAATGAAATTTAATATCTTTGATAAAAGTGGATTAATCTAAAGAGAAACTGCCAAAATAGACATCAGTTATGACGTGCAAGATGAAGGCAGAAAGTTGGAGCATGTCTGTGCAAAAATGTGTATATTAGGATAGGCCAGCTTTCTTGGAACTCCAACTCCTTCAAGTATATGCCCTGGGGGAACCAAAGTCAGAAGCCGTTTTCTTCCAGTATTCCTTACTTTGCCTCTCTCCTCCCACCATCCTTCCCACATCTCATCAGCCCCCTCCCTCTTCCTTACCTCTTCCTTTTTCATGACATTGAACATGAGTCAAAGTAAGCAAGTACCTCTGGCATTTGCTTTCATCATCCTTTTTAAAACCTTTTTATATTGTTTTTATGATTTTGCTGTCTTGCTTTTTTGTTCATCTCTATTCACGTTGTCATAATTAAACATTTTTTTCCCTTTTTTTTTTATTTTGTCCATTTTACTGTTGTTCTTTTTAATCAAATTGTGACATGCACAGCTATTGCTTGCACAAACCTTATGTCTTTGTTACTCCCTTACCCTTACCTAGTTTGATCATTTTTATCAGCTGTTGTAAGGCATGTGGAAAAGAGATTCCTGCCACATTTATTTCCATATGTTTTCTGTGTGTGGATAAGAGTGAAGAGTTTTAAATCTGCACAAGTTCCTCGTACACCGTCTTCCTTTCCAGGAACACTTGATGCGGAGGTTGATGTTATGATTAGCAAATTGATGTTAATATTGAATGATAACACTGTAATGTGGGAGAGTATGTTTGTGGTGGTGGTGTTTGTTAGGATTTGTGAAAAGCAGTTTTGCATTGTAAATGAAAGATCACACCAAAAGAAATGTTGTTGTTCCTGTTTTCTCACTTCTTCGTAATGTCTTGCATGTTTCACCATTTGGTTTCTGGATTGTACTTACAGAGCTGCTGTAAACAATTAGGAAAAAAGAAAGAAGTCACCATTCCAGGTCAGAAAGGTTATACACTGAGTGAAGGATGTTGGTACAAAGCTGTTTTACTTATTCTCTGGACTTCAGTCTTTGGTCTTCATAACATAATTGAATCATCCCCAGAAAGATTGTGACAACTTGCAGTCTGTTGTGTATTTGTGCATATACATTAACCATCTGAGATGCATTCATTCGTTAATCATGTTAACCTGAGAAGTGTTATGTCACATGATTATTACAAGGTAAGCTTATTCAAAAGAAATAAATATTGTGATATAATATTCATAATTGGATAGTTTAATAGAATATTAATTGTGTCCGGGGGGGGGATTTCTTTAGTCAAAGTACCGTAGACATTTTTATTGTTTACACATATTGGTGTAATTTATGATACCCTATCTGTCCTAGTTACTTGAAAGTTAGTTTCACATGGAACATAGAATTCTTCCTTCACTAAAGGACATATAGGAACTAGAAGAACTGTCAGGACTCTGTATAGACTTGGGTCGACATATGCATTGTCACCAGGGACAGAGTTAGGACTGGATGATCTGTCATCCTACTGAGGTTACCAGCTTTGTCAGTCTGCCTGTCGTGCACATTCTGCTGAAAATTGCTGGCCTGTTGAGGCAGCATTGCTCACAGAAAGGCACAGCAAATGTTAGCTGTGTTCATTTTTTTTTCCCATAATACTTTCAATCTTTCTGTTAGGCCACCACAGTTCAGGTTGACTTGCATCTTCATCGTCTTCATGGAACGGATGAAGAGAACTGCGCAATAATCTGGTTATGCTGATTGGTTAGGAAAAGGGCCTGTTAAATCCATTGCTGCGAGTGATTTGGTAAATAGTCAGGCATTTTTTATACATAGAGTTAGCACATATATACACATGTGCGTGTATGCATACACAATGCTCACACACTTTTATGCTCATGTGTGTGTGCACCCCTAGGTGTGCATACTCTATCCCCACCCACGCACTCACCCCACCCCTCACCCTCTAGCATGTTGGTAGTCTCATTTTTAATTATGATTGGACTCTTTCATCTTGGTTTTCAGTTTGTCAGAACTTGAAGGGATGCTGTTTAACCAAACCTTGTGCATGACTTTGTCAAAATTTAATGATTGTTTCAGTTGGGCAATAATGAAATTTAAACTGAAAACATTTTAACTGAAACCAATTTTGCCACAATCAGAGGATTCCTTCACTATTATTGTTTGTATATATATGATTTTTAACTCCATCAGTTTCAAATAAAAGAACAAATTCCAAATTCTTGCAGCATTTTATTATTTCTTATAAAGGTGATAAAATCAGTTCACAAACATGTACCTCTACACAATTGAAAATCAAACTGCCTATGTAATATTAAGATAAGCAGTCTAGACAGTGAAGAGGATTTAAAGATCTGAATTAACTGCAGATGTATTCATGGAGCTCAAGAAGTTCCGCAAACATAATTTTTGTTGGTGAGAAGGCATGTGTCTTGATTGCTGTCTGTACAAAGTTGGAAGTAACTTGAAAAATCAGGATATAGAATGGACTTTGCCAGCCACTGACTCACCTTACCCGCTCCATCCTAGCACAAGATGGTGGGAGATTCCATTGTATGAGTGTCACATTTAATGCATGCATCCGCTTCTACATGTAGTGCATTGGTCAGAAGAGGGGCGTAATGAACTTGTTACATTCATATTTGTAAGTATTTGAAGTATCTGTTTTATCCAACAGTTATATAAACTGAATAGTGATTCTTATCAGTGGATGTGTTGTGTACAAATGGGCAGAATGCTACAATGAGAGGTGCATGTCTAGTGACCAAGGATGTGGACTGTAGATGAGACAATCATGCCCAGGCTGTTGTCGTAAATAGCGTGCTGTCATCATTTCAGGTCTGATTGTAAAGTGTAGGTTTTGTTTTCTTCATCATGTGTAGATATCATGCACACTGTCTTCTTTATAGAGTGTGTCCAAAATGTGCCATGTGAAGCTAATATTGCATATGTGCATATAGTCATAGTGTTAGTAATGTAAGGGCACTGCATGCCTACTTTAGCTTTAAGTAGAGATGAGCTTTAGCTAAAGCACACAGTCAGTTTTATGTAGTGTATGTGTTTGATTTATAATGGATCCGGTAACAGGGGTGGGAGACCATCCGTATTGATACGGAATTCTGTATAGCAAATTTTTCCTCTTTTTTTCCCCCCGTGTTCTGATTCAGGTTTTCGCGCCACTCGTATCTGAAATCCACCACCTTGTTTTCAATGTGTGAAGACCATATCATCGTGCCTTATGAAAGTGGAGGTGATTACGACGAAGCAGAGGCATGGAAGATCGACAGTGACCTGAAGAAAAACAAGTGGAGAAATGAATGGATGGATGAGATGGACGAATTCAATCGACCGTTCCGAAAACGGCTGCGGAAAACAAATGAAGTGGGCGCTGCTTGGTGTATACTGTGCAGTCAGAAGCTTGTATGCAAGTCAAATGGAAAAAAGTCGATCGAAGTGCATTCCAAGGAGATGAAACATGTGGAGAGATTGAATGCGCTGAAACATACATCAACTCTTCCTGCTGTTGCTCCAGTAATGGCTCCGGTGTCTAAAGTTGATTCCCTGCTGGATGCCAAGATTCAGACTTGTGCATTTTTAGCGGAACACTGCTTGCCGCTGTCACTGGTGCCTGATTTAATCACCTTCAATCAAAATTGCCAAAGATACTCAAAACCTGGAACAGCTTTCCATGTGTAGGAAAACCGCAACATATACTATGACACTTGGAGTTGCTGCATTTAAGCCATGTAAGACTAAGAAAAAAACAAACAAATAAAAAAAAAACAGGAATCCTCATATCCTCATTCTTGAACTTATAAATTAAGTGATTGAAATTTGGCCACTATCTTCTTTTAGCATCACTGATGAGTAATATTTATACATTGCATCCTATTTTGTTTTGATGGTTTATTGAATTTAAGATGTATTCTAAGTACTTGGCATAACATTTCCAGTTTGATATTTAAGCTGTAAGTCATGTTTGGAGTCTTTTTGTATAGAAGTTAATTATTAACTTTGTTTTCAAGGAGAGGCCACAAAAGTGTTTTGGCAAGACAAATTTTCTTCAGCATCTGGGGGGCAACGCCCCCCAGATCCCCCAGCAGGGCATTGCCCCTGCACCCAACCAGTGGCCTAAAGCAGTCACTGCCCCCCCCCCCCCCCCCAGCCTTTTCAGTATAGCTATGATTTTCTGCTCCCACCCCTGCAGTAATGTGGTACACTTCATATTATAAATTTAAGATATGAATTTTACACTCATTGGTTGTGTTCCAGTCACATCACAGTTTCAGATTTTGAGTTGATACTGGAAGGGTGTCCATCATACATGTGTCACTCTGTTGAAATGTCATGTTCTGCTGAAATGGAAAGGAAAAAAAAAGGTTATTTAAAAAAAAAAAAAAAAACTACACACACACACATGCACGCACACAGTCTCTCACACACACATGCACATATATACTTACATACACATATGCATTTGTGTCTATAACACATGCTTGTTTATATTCTCCAGTTTATTTACTAAAATTTAATTTACGGTTAGATTAATTAAAAGGAACATCTCATTCCCAAACTGTTCAGTGCACACAGATTCTGTGTCTCTGATAGTCGTTGATAGAAAGAGAGAGGGAGAATGCAGTTATATGTATTTTCTTCATACTTACCTGTCCAAACAAATGCCTTTTCTCCAACAACGTGGAACTTCAGGAAATTCCCCCAAAAAGAATCATATGGAGAGTGGGGAGCTCGTGCTACTCAACCTACTGGAATATATGAGTGCTCTCCCTTGAGCGAAACAAACTCGCTTTACTCCAAAACAAATCAGTTTTCTTCATTTCCTCAGCGTGGACACATCTCTCTCCAGTTCAAGCGCTTGAACATGGATCAGCAGAAACGCCCTTCTGAGCAGGAGAGCCAGTACTCTGGGGGATCTCAGATCTGCAATGGCAAAGACCTTCCGACTTATGGGCAGAGATAGTGACATTAGCCAATATCCCTTTTTGTCTGAACTGATTTCTTACGCTCTACATGGGCTCCCCTTGACTAAGTGAGTGTCCTAAATGGAGCCTTTGTTTAGTCATGGAGTATCTGGCCTCGGGGCACTTCGAGCCAATCACTGAATGCTCTGCCGGGAATCTCACACTGAAAACTTGCCGTTTGATTACCCTGGGTTCTGCAGGGTCAGTGAGATTCATGCCCTCTTCAGGGATCCACGGTCCCTGTAATGGCATAACGATGGCTCGATATCCCTGACCACGTGCGCAACTTCCCAGCCAAACCGCCAAGCCCGAAGAGTGGCCTCTGTTTAACCTTCCTCCACTGGCCCCTTCATCGTCTGGTACCAGGCCTGGACATTCGAAGGTGGAGCAGGTTATTTGTCCTGTCAGAGCGCTGAAGGCCTTCCTTCAGAGGACAGAGTCGGACTCCACCTGATAAGAACCTATGGCTTGGGAGACTTGGTGCCACTGTAAGACCCCAAACGATAAGCTCTCTTAGCTTAGACAAGTCGTCTGGCAGGCTTTCGTCTTTGGCCAGATACCTCTGTCCCCCAAGAGGATGGCAGGGCACATGAAGTCCGGGCTCCATCCACCAGTCTCACCCTCTGGCGGAAATATTGCGATTACAGATGACATATGTCGTTCAGCAGGTTGGGAGATGATGACCACCTTTGGCAGGTTCTGTCTCAGAGATATGACCAAAGACATTGAGGCTCTATCTGTTTTGATAAAGTTACAGCATGCTAGGCCGCCTTCCCCAAGTAATTTCTCATCTTTGGCTGCATAAGTTGTGAGTTTTACAATATCAAATTAATAGTAATTAGATAAAGACAAAGAACTTTGATTTAAAGAAAAGTTTCTTTGCCTTTTGCATAAAGTCGGATAGCCTCCGTTTTGGAACCTGCCAAAGTTCACTGAGACAATGGTAGCCATAGGCCGTGGGGGATGTGGCGTAGAAGAGACGTTTCACAGTTACTGTGTAAAGCCATGTATTGGCTCACTCAGGACTTACTCCAGTGGGACCCCATCACTCGGCAAGAAGGCCATCAAGAGTGAAACTTGTGTGTGCAGCCTCAGTAGTGCCTGGTTAGTCTTTAATTCTTACCACCAACTGTTAGGCTTAAGATTCAGTGAGAAAGGGCACTTCCATGAGGTTTAAAGAGATAATAGCAGCCATGGGTTTTTGCTTTTATGCTACCTTTTTAACCCTTTGTGTTGCACAGCCATCAGGGAACGGCTCTGTGTTTTTGGACATGAATTCATCTCAGCTAGCTGAGAATTGCCTTTGTTTCTGCTATGCCTGTACAAACTGGAAGGTCACTGTGCCTTTGTTACTGTGCTCTGGCTGACTGTTATCACATCCTTGAATGTGGTTTTGTGATAATTTTGTTTTGGACATGACTTTTGTGGAAAGGCCCTGTATTCTGTACTTTTTCTTGCCCAAGCACAGAGTAATTTTATGATAAATTTGATTTTCTGGACACATCCTTAAAGGAATGGCTCTGTGGTCCTTACCATGTTACACCTGATTTGTAGGTTTATGTTCGGACATTGCTTGGCTGTGACTAATGGGGACTGTGGCAAAATTTTCCTCCTGAATTATTTTGTGCCCAGATATTACAAGCCCACTTCCTTAACTGTTGGTGACAAGTTGAATTGGCCCTGGTTACCACACTGACTTAAGTCATTGTGTACGCACATTGATCAACTAATTTTGTACTTTGTTCTGTGCCGCAGTGTGAACAATTACTAACCTACTAGACATTGGTTGGCAACCTGTCTGTGCTAGACTGATTTCAGGGGTCTTCTCCTTTTCCTATTTTTTTGCTTGATTGTTCATTCCATAACGGAGAGCAGGTACTATCTTTAAACCTCCAGGAGTCGTGTTTAAAGCCATTTTGGCTCTGGTGCTGAACTCTGGTATGAGTTTCAGGCATCCTTGTGCTTGAATCCAAACTTCTGACTCCCAACTGAGATCCCACCATCCTTTTTGATATTCTGGCATTTGTTTGGACAGGTAAATGGGAAGAAAAATATATATTTTTCCTACTAAAACTAGTTTTATGATACACTTACCTGTCCAAACAGAACAGCCCCCCCCCCCCCCCCCCCCCCCCCCCCCCCTTGCAGTTGGAGGGAAAGGGAGAAAACTGATTTGTTTTGGAGTAAAGTAGGGTCATTTCCCTCAGGGAGAGCACTCATTATTCCTGTAGGTTGAGTAGCATGCGCTCCCCGCTCCTCATATGATTCGTTCTTTGGGGGGGGGGGGGGGGGGGGGGGGGGAATTTCCTGAAGTTCCACATTTTAGGAGAAAAGGCATATGTTTGGACAGGTAAGTATATCATAAAACTGGTTTTAGTAGGAAAAAGTCTATTTTGAATATTACTGTTTGTATTATGCCATGATGATGACATTTACCAGTTTTTGCAGCTAATTTTTTTTTAATTCACCTGTTACATCTTTTCTCTCTCTTTTTGTCCCTTTCGGGGGGGGGGGGGGGGGGGGGGGGGGGGAGGACGGACCTCATTTTCTTCCATGCTGTCAATGTTGCTCCATACTCACAGCCTCACCTAGTAACTAAAAAAATTTAGTTTTGATTCCACCATTGGAATAGCTTGAATGCTTTGTTGTCATGTTTCCTCTATCTGTTGTTATACCTTTTGTTTTTAGACTGTCTCAGTGACCAGTAAGTGTTATCCAGTCAAACACATGAAACAGAAAGACGTTCCATTACACATCAGTTGTTTGTTTAGTAAAGCATGCTCCATAGTAAAATAATGACTGGTGTTCATTGAATTACAGCAGTCTGCTTACAGCAGTTATGTGGAAGAAATGTGCTTTATATACATGTCTTGATGTACATAGGTAGACATTCAGCCATGTCATCTCAGTTATGGGTAATCTCTGTTTGCATATTATGAGCAGGGTTTTTTGTTTTGTTTGTTTTTTTTTTAGCTTGGGAAGAGTGCGCTGGATGCATTTTATGTACTGTAGATAATCATGCATATCTTTTCCTCCATCTTCACCACTGGAGTCAGTGTTAATTGAGATATAGCTCATTTGGAAGTATTTTAAAACTGTAGAGATTAGTTTGGAGGATTAGCCCACAAATGCTTGGTTTGTTGGTCTCTGTGGGTTCAGTGCAGGATAATGGTTGGAGCATGCAGTTATTTTCTGTTTTGCTTTGGGTCTGTATTTTAGTTCAAGTTCGTATCTTTGTTTGTTTTGGGGTTTCTGCATAGATTTTTGTTTGGCTCTCAGTATGAGTTATTGTTTTAGAACTGAATTCCACAGTTTTATAATTTCCTTCTTCTTTTGTCAGTTTCCAGTGGGTTTTTTTTTTTTTTTTTTCTTAGACCTTAATGGTGGTTTTCAGGATACCTATTGTTAACTTTTATGAGTTGCTTTGCCCTTGTTTTTATGTGTGTGTGATAACTTACTTATGATAGCATGTTAGTTCTTTAGATGTGGGAAAACATGTGTGATAGGAAGCAGTGTTACAAATACATGTTCTGTATCTGCTGAAAATTATTTCGTTTACTTTGTGTATACTGTTTGACCATTTTGAAGTCAAGCTAAGGGATCTGTTGTTGTTGTTGATTTATAGGTTCACACTTGGTGATATTAGGCTAAGGGATCTGAAATGTTAAACGGTGCTGCATATGATCAGTAGTAGTGTCATGTAGAAGTGGTCAAGATCTCTGGAGTCTGCTCTGTGAGTAAATCATAGGTCTTAAGGCATAAAGATTGGTAGGTTCAGAAAAATGTATTATGAGAATGTCATGTATTTTTATCTCCCCTGATCAAGATCTAGGGGTTTAGAATTGTTAGCTAAGGAGAAATGTGATTGCTGTCATTCTGTTTGACTCTGCCGTTTTCATTTATATTATTCTGTACAGTCATCCACTGTTGTTCTGAAGCCTTTGGGCCCACTCACCCATCTATGTCTTTGAGTCTTTACACCTTTTTTTTTTGGGCTATAGTTTTTAACATGCCAGGACTTTTTTTTTCTTAGTAATCCGTCACCTACATGCTGCAACAGTATATGCTGTCCAGAGTGGATGTAAACTGTTAATTCTGCAGTGTCTGTTTGTTGTTGTTTTTTTATCATATGGCTTTTCTAAAGTATTTTTTTGTGGCACCTTCATATTAAATTAAAAAAAAAATTATTTGTCAGTCTAAGAGATGGAAAAGTAAGCAGAATGTGTTACGCCCTAAGAATGGTCAGGGCAATAACAGCAGTGACACATCTGTTATTTCAGCTCTTTCCAAGACAGCTAGTTGCATTCAAATATGGGGACACAGTTAAGACTTTTTTCTTTGAATGGTGACAGTCCTGAAAGGGCTCTGTGTGGATGGCTGGAATTGAAATTGAGATATGTAACAGATGTTCCCGGATCAGTCTTGCTGTATCTCTTTTTATCAAGTGAGAAGCTCCGATGAAAAGAATCTTGTGTCGCCATTCTTTTAGCTTTTGTAACTGATTCGATCAAATTTCGGAGGGATATGATTTTTTGTAATGTGTTAACTGAAACTAGTTCTAGAAAATAGACTGATTTTCTTTCTTTTTTTTTTTTTTTTTTTTTTTTTACTAGAAGACATGTTGGAATATCATCTGTGGTCCTTCAATTTTAAGAGAAAAAAATATTTTGGAATGTGAGACACATTGATTTCACTATACGCCAAACAAAACGGCAGTTTACAGTGGTATGCTTAATATAGGAGAACATGTAAATGTAAAACCTGGGCGCTCGGAGCAAAAATACATTATGGTGTGTGTGCTGGATCGATGGACACACTAAATCTCTGATGATAAGTGTTTTTTCCGTGTGGAGTTGAACCAAGGGCATGTATACAAGTTGACCTACACAGCTTGGTGTCAGAACTGGTTTGTCCATGTATAGGGTGCTTCAGTTGTCAGTGTTGTTATGGCCCTGCTGGCTACACAGGACCCTGTCAAGGCTGTCATGACAGAAAGGGTGAAATTCCTGTCCTGAAAACTAAGCGACAAGTGCAACAGATATGCACACTGACTGTGTACATCAGTTGACGAAATTAATGTCATCCTTGATGTTAATAAAACTAAGCCGTGCTGCAGGTGTCGGCCATTCTAAAGGGTTCACTGTAACAAAAAGTACTCAACAAAAACCGTGTGGGCAAATAGACACTGCAGAATAGGCATCTAGTGTCTTCTCTGAGCATGTTTATACATTTTTTGTTACCAAATTGCCAGATTACAGATTACAATATAACCAAAGGGGGGGGGGGGGGGGGGGGGGGGGGGGGCATTGCTGGCATATTATACATTTAAGTAAGAGAACGACTGAGACTGTTTTGGACACAGACAGGTGAGTGGACCACAAAAAAAAGACAGCAAAGAAAGGAATAATTCAAGGGGGGCGGGGGAGGGCAAGGGACAGAATCATGGAGAATTATGAAGAATTTTTCTTTAAATCCCTGAGGAAGAAATTTCACGAAAGAGCCCCTGTTTCCTGCTGAGAATAGAAGAGTCCTTGGTCAGAATTTGACCAAATGAAAATAGAAAAAAATGCTGTTTGATGTCCGACTATCTTCCCCCTCCTCTACAGCTCCCCCTACCCCAAGCATTTTTCCCCTCACAAAGGAACATTTCAGAGAAGTGAACAGATCTTGACCATTGGTATCTTATGAACATCAGCTTTAGATTTTGAGTGATGATCTGAATGCACTTTAAGACATAGCCAATTGAAAGGAGACAGTCTAGTCTCAAGGGACCACTTTGACTCTCTCTCTCTCATCCTCATCTCAGGCAAAAATGAGTTAATGGGATCGTTTGGTTTCTGACACAAGTGACAAAATAGGCATTAATCTGAAGCAATTGTTATCGACCTGTTTTGCACCATCAATAGACCATTGGATTCTTTAAACTTATTTCCAGTCAGTCCTGTAAAGGTGTCTAAAATCATGTTTGTTCAGGTGTTGCCTTTAGATGAAATGGTGTTTTTGTTTTTCAGACGTTGCCTTTGGACAGTTCTAGTCATACTGACTTCTTCCACTTGTCAGTTTCAACAATCCCAGTTCCAAATGTTGACAGCTCAGATACTCAGGTATTCTTTTTGAACAGACACACAAACCCATTTGTTTTGTTTGAACATGTTCCTGACAGATGCTGGCTCACGACCTCGGAGATATTTTGTGTTTTGAAGTTTTTGTGTTGAATTATGTCAAGGACTATGTCAGTATATGGTGATTATGTTGTGTCTGTCACCATATGGAAATTTTTGTGGCTTTCAGTAGTTCTGTGTATTTCAAGGCTGTTGTTTTTTTTTCACTATTGTCAGTTTTGCTGACAGTCATTTTGTTGTTGTTGTTTTAAGCTGTTTGATTCCACGTTTCATGTCACTTAAAGCTAGCAAATAACAGGAATGATAACTTTTGCTCCATGGTGACATCACACCTCCCCCCCCCCCCCCCCCCCCCAAAAAAAAAAACACCTCTAAACCAGTGCTGTTTACAGCACCTGTTCGCTTGACACAAATGCAGATTCATTGAACACAGAACAAGGGAATGTCAGTGAAAATCTCAGTTTGTTCTCATACGTTGTGTCTGCATTTGTACTAGGCGAATTGATGCTGCAGCAGTGGCCTTTGCAGTCTCACGGGACTGTGAAATTTTACTGGCTGGTCTGATGCATATGCAGCCAGTGGCCCTGTTTTCCCTGGTAGCAAAGTAAGTAGATGTATTAACTAAGGCTAATTATTCAAATATAGATAATATCCATGTTTGGAAATTTATGATGATCTTCATTGGATACAGAAGATCTTGTGTATGTAATTGCAGGTTGATATGTGCACATTTATTTTATGCAAATGTTGGCACAAAAATTACCAGTCAAATACAGCTGAAAATGGCCCGCTTTTATGTATAAAATAGAGGGTGTTTGAATAAAAACTGAATGTTTATGATAGAAGGGATCCTAAAGAGGATCTGGATTTTTTTGTACACAACATAATTTTATCCTGTAGTGATGCTTTGCTGCACACATGATGTGGAGGGTTTTAAAACTGAAAACTTTGCCATGATGCATATGTCACTAGCTTGCAAAAAAAAAAACCAAACAAACAAAAAAAGAAAAAATAAATAAAATAAAAACAAAGAAGGCAAGAGCGAATTTCTTTACTGTCTCATTCCATTTAAGAATTGGAACTGGTTAGGCAGTGTTTGAAATGGAAGTTCCTAATTGGAAAAGGAAAAACATCTGCCATAAGCGTAGTATGAGAAATGATTCCTGGTCAGTTTACACAGGCTAGTTTAATGTTGTGTGCATTCTTACATGTGTGCATCTTCTTACATGTTGATGCTTTGACCATTGGTCTTCTCACATTGTGCGTTAACACCTTGTGGGAAATACCTTATATCATGAATAAATATTTTCATATTGAAGTTGCACTTGTGTAGTGTATATAAGATCAGCAGATCTGCTTGCTGTGTGTGTTTAGTCTATTTCCCATGAACACTTCTCTCTTTGTACGTTTCAAGAAGTTGTATTTGTACTAGCAAGGAGTACACTCCCACTCATTAGCTATCAGGGTGCAGCAGAGATGACCATCTCTGTTGTTGGTTTTAATCTCTGTTTTCATTGTTTCTCTTCTTATACCTTTTCAGATAAACAATGATTAGAAAGAACTACTACACTGATGTGGAAGAATCATTTCTAAAAAGTCATACACACAAAAGATGTTTAGCAAACCATGTGAATGCGAAAATTTTCTGACAAATGAATGGTGAACAAACAGAATAGTCCTAAGTTGTTGTAAAGTCTTTGAATGATCTACTTCAGAGTTCCCAGGTGCTGGGCATGAAGTTTAAAAAAGGACCTTTAAAGGACTTAAAAGGACCTCAGGTCATTTTAAAAGGACCTTCACCTACATGACTTAATAGTATAAACTGCAGAAAGAAATTCTTCTATCTTCCACCCAGTTGCTTCCCACATTTAAGTCTGGCAGCTATGTCACTGTCTGGGAACATTGATCTGAACAATTCTCCACTCTGTTCAGATGATTTATAACTGTAGTGGCAGTCAACAACTTTCAATGCCCACATCACCTCAGACTTTAACCGATTGTTAAGATTGCTGCTAACCCTAGATCTCTGTGGCTGGACTTGAGCTGATGGACATTCACTGCTGGCACTACTAGTGCTGCTACAGGTACTGGAAGTGACTGTACTTGAAACGCTACTTTTTGTTTTATCAGACGTAGAAGGAATGGAAAAATCAGTCATGCTACATCTGGTATCTGCCTTGAATTTTCATTCATTTTTCTGATGTCTGTCACTCTTAGCGTCCTGCCTAAGAACACTCTCACCCATCAATGTCAGTTTTAATGAAACTCCACAAAGAAGGCTGCGTACAGTATGCTTGTCAGTTGCATCCCTTCTAAACCACTCACAAAAATCCTTCGCAGTTAACCATGCATCTTGAAAGGAACACTTCGATGGCATTTTGAAATTTCAGTGCAGCATATGAACACAATCTTCCAGACAATAAGATGCACTTCTATTAATAGCAGGTTAACCACGATGCAGGAGGATGGCGAAGTCAAAACTTTCTTTGTGAGTGCCGAGACATGCAGCATGTAGCTATTGTCCTATGCCATTCATTATATTGGCAAGCCCAGGAGCCACCATGGTCAATAGACATTAATCGTAAATAGTTTTTTTTCTTACTTAAAAAAAAAATTCCTGTACACTGAACATGACATTTTCACTATAGAATTTTTTAACAAAAATTGACCTTGCAACATGCCGCGAACGTTAGCACTGCGACCTCACACCAAAAGACTCTACATCAGCCTCAGGGAAATGCTCCAGCCTGTGATGACGTCAGCCCCTTTGCAACATCATGCCAGGCTAGCTTTTTTGTCTGCTGCAGTATTCTTTTGCGCTGGCTGCAACTTACTGAATTACATTTTTAATTGTCAGATTTTCAATTTAAAAGGACTGAACAGTACCTTTCACAAATTAAAAGCAAGCAAACACACAGCAATCTTTACACAAGGCAGAAGAGAGGCGAGACAGAGCACAACACTTATCTTGCTTGGACGGCAGGCCGAAGAAGAATGAGGAACAGGAAGCACACCTCGGCTTTCTGCCCATGGCGGAAGTAGGGTGGGCGTCACGTGACTGTCTTATTATTGCATTAGCCACAAAAATCTTCGGCCTGGCAGAGCTGACTAACTGCCGTTGAATGCTATGGTCTGACCTGGTAAGTATACTAGCCAAACAGGGAGTATAAGAAAAACTCCCCATACTTGCTGAATTAAACCACTTAAAAGGCCTGTTGACCAAAATCCAATTCGTAAGGACTTAAAAGGCCCTACGAACCCTGTATTTTCATAGTCATGGGGTTTTATGTGCGTTTCTTGTGAACAATTTGTATGGTATCCTCTTATTCTGCAGTTTTGCACAATCGTCCGACACTTTATTGTTCAGTTTTATATTGTGAGGAAAGGCATCTTTCCACGGGTGATAAGTTGTTTGTTGTTGTTGCTGTTTTTACTTGAGTAAATACACATCTAAATTCTTAATTGAGTTGTCAAGAGACTCGTACTTGCCTGGCCTTTTTTCTTTCAAGAATTTAGATGTGTATTAACAAATAATTTGGAAGACTCACCACCCCCACCCTGACCCACATCGAAATCATGGCGGTTTTGCTTTCGTGCTGCATGTGATCTCAGGATACAAATGAGAATTTTTGTTTCACTGTATGCAACATCTCCCTTGTGAGCGGTGGTTGAAATGAGAATTTTTTTTTCCTGTTCATCATATTGATGCAGGACATCCCATGGGGGGGGGGGGGGGGGGGGGGTGCCTGATGACTGCTTGTGGACTGTGGAGTGGCGACTGGACAAAACTGGGTGTGGTTCTGTATGGAGGAGCCAGAATGAGCACTGTGGGATTTATACCCTGGAGGGGGCATGGACGATCGCAAAACGCCAGACAACATTTTGCAGCAAGCTGCAAGTCAGCAGCTCCCTCCACTTTCTGAAACAAGCACAAGCAACTTCTCAAGACCTTTGATGTGAACACTCAGTTGAAATAAGCCTATGCTTGCCATATCGTTTGTGAAATGAGGAAAGAGAACAATGACATACTTACATGACTTCTTTTGAGAGGACTATTTTTTGTTGCACATATATACACTTTCTCCTATATGCGGTGGCTCACAGTTTTGCCATAATCTGACATGGGAAGGTACAGCATGGTTCAAGTATAAGATTTATTGCAGGTTCCTTTCATCATGAACACATTGGCCTTTCATCATTTTATGTGACATTCTCTTTCAAGTATAGCAAATCATCCAGGTAAGTAGCATGCGAATACAGTTTAAAAAAAAGAATCAACTCTTGGGGAAAGAGTGACATCAAGGACCCTTGACCATTATCAAAAATACTATCAAAGTGAAAACTCTAACATCTAAAAGATCATTGTTAACAAAAGCTGTAACATCTCAAAGACCATTGTTAACAACCAAAAGCGAAAACTGTAACACTGAAAGTGAAAGATCGTTGTTAACGACTAAAGATTGAAAACTGTAACATTACAGGATCGTTGTTAACAACCGAAAAGAGATGAAATATCTCAAAATCACAGTCTTGCAGGTTTAAGTAACACCTACTTCGGTTTAATAATGTATTGGAAGAACACTAACAAAATGAAATTTTTGATTCAACTAAGAAAAAAAAAACCCTCCTGCATGCCATTCCAATCCTCCCACCTCTCCTATGCTTTCAACCTCTTGGTAATATCCCCCACAGCTGAAACTTTTCAATGGTTGTAAGTTAGAGGTTAACAAAATACTTACTCATCAACTTACTCATATATTGTCACAGTAATAACCCTTTACCAAACTTGCTCACTTTCTTCGATTTCTTATGAATATTGATCTCACTTGCCTTCAACACAATTATTAAGCCCATGATTATAAACAGATATGGAGTCTCCAAACTTTACTTGGCATTTACATAAACTATACTGTCCCAAAAAAGAAATGCATACTTTTTGATATCTTCACTGTGGATGCCAAAGCACTGGTAGGGTGTAGCCAACCGGTGTAAAATGTTTGTTTACACCTGTGTTTCACGTGTGCTCACGCATTTAGCGCCAGTCAGATTGCATGTGTACAAAATGGCCACTTGGACAATTTTTCATTTTCTGGTTGTGCTCTGCGCCTGAATGAAGCAAATTCATGCATGTTTTGGTGAATGAATGCTCAAAGGAAGGCAAACAAACCATACACACAGTGAGTCATTCTGAAGAAAACCAGTCCGTCAATACAAAGTGCAAAGATGCTGCGACTCAGCAAGAACGTGAGAACGCACTGGGGCGTTTGCACGCTGGGCAGAGTCAGCATGAAGTTGCCTGACACTTCAACGTGAGCCAGAGCACCCTCAGCAGGCTTCCAAGTCGTCATCGCATCAGCGGCTCCACGGCAGACTAACCACGCTCTGGAAGACCTTTGGCAACAACTCCAGCTCAAGACTGCTACATCCAGGTCAGCCACCTACGAAATCGCTTTCAGTCAGCCTCACTAACCACCCAGGAATTACCCGGAGGTCAAAGAATTTTTGACCAGACTGTTTGGAATTGCCTGCATGCTGCAGGTCTATGGGCTTGCAGACCTGTCAGAGGACCTGTCCTCAAACAGCGTCATCATGGGAACAGGCTGCAGTGGGCGACTCAGCATCGTCCCTCGATCCTCAGGAACCACTGGAACAATGTCTGGTTTTCAGACGAGTCTTTCTTCCTGCACAAGCGACATGACAGGAGGAGAAGGTAGTACTGCAGACATGGCGAGTGCTTTGCCCAGAACTGCGTGGATGAAGCACCTGCTCATGGTGGTGGAGGCGTCATGGTATGGGGGGCCATCCACTATGCTGGCAGGAATCCCCTGGTGCAAGTCAGAGGCACGCTGAACACCCAGCGGTATGTGGCTGAAATTCTTATGTCCTGCCTCTTATGGCCAGGCCTCGCATGCTGCTCCAACAGGACAACACCAGGCCTAATACTGTGCGATTAACAGCGCAAACCCTCGCCAACATCATCATCAACAGTCTTCCTTGGCCCTCAATGTCGCCAGACCTCAACCCGATCGAGCACATATGGGATGATCTGGACAGACAAGTCCAGGTGCGAATGCACGCTCCTGACAACATCAATGAGCTGTTCACTGCCCTCCATAAGGAGTGGGACACCATGCCAGCTGAGGTGATCCGCTATGTGATCCGCTCCATGCCAGCCCGGTGCCAGGCTGTTGTTGCTGCAGGTGGTGGACATACCCCTTACTGAGTCCTCACTGCCAGGAATGGTGTGTATTGGCGATGTGAAGCGTACAGACACTGGAAATTAAACTGGAACTGATCATCTTTGAAACAAACAAAATTCTGTTATGAAATGATTTCAATCGAATTTTTGCTAAATTAATGAAACTTTCTTCAACAAAAGTATGCATTTCTTTTTTTGAACAGTATATCATGAACCTGCATAACTATCAGCCCTATCTAATCAGCAGCCCTTAAAAACTTTATTTCTACATGTCTCCAGGATTTCAGAAGAATTACAATATTCTCCAAAAATTCACACACAAAAAAAGACAAGAGCAGTTGACTATAAAGCTCCATCTTCACAAATGTATCATGAAGCAGTCCAAAGCAAAGGTCAGAAAGGGCCTTTCAAGAATGTTAAAAACATATTTAAAAAAATGATTCTTTTAAAACCCCTTCAATTAACGAGTAGTGCAAAGCTAAGGTGAGAAAATGGCATTGCAAAAATGTTATCAACATATGAAAAAGAAAAAAAAAAATCTTTTTAAAATCAGTTAACGATAGTTTGGCAGTCATTCACTCAAGTTTATGAAAGCCTGATCCCATACACTGGCAAATCGCACCCACCCTAACCCTTGCTCTGTTCAGGGGCCTTAATCCCATCCTCCCTCCTTTCCAATCCCCCACGCTATCTCATTCCTAAAATTGAGGAATCTGCAATTTCACCATATACGCTGCAGCTCGGGGGGTTCAAACAGCATTTATCACGACACAATGCTCCGATCTTCCTTAACCAAAATGCTAGTGCGACTGGAAACAGTGCAAAACTGAAATGACAAAATGTCTTTCCAGCCAGTGCATCCCCAATATTGCGGTGTTCCCAAGCAATGGGTATCCTTGATGGCACAGTCAGAATTCAAAAGTTTCTTGCATCTATTTTTTAAGAAAATATTTCTGGTATGGTTATATTCTAAGCTTTCAAACACATATCAAACAAAGCCTTTTCAAATCCTGGTCATGTCCTTGCAGACTTGTGTGTACTCTTTCAGCTCTTTGTTACTTTATTGAACTTACAAGCATGGTTCTAGGCTTCTATCTGACGTCAAAACAAATCTTGTTTTCCATTACTTTCTAATAATGGGAAAAGCTCTTGTGTTTTCCATGACTTCCCTGTTTTCCCCAACTCTAATAGACCCTGGCTGATTCTGTGAAGAAACTGAAAGCGTATTAGTCAAAATAACTGACAAAAAAAATGACTAGTTAAGTAAGTTATACAATTTGACATTTGACAGAAATATTTATGTTTTCACAGCTTTTCATTATATCCACTGCCAAAAAATAATCAAAACTTAACAGAAACAGTGGATAATGGAAATTAAGTAACTGAATCAAAGGAGAGCACCCCCCAAAAAACAACAACAACAACAAAACCCCTAAATACTGGACATGTCATGTAAACTTCTAAATCATAGCAATATAAATTCAACAACTGATTCATACAAAACAGTTGAATGAGGACACATGCATAAAACGTTAAACAATAACCAAACACCATAAC
This sequence comes from Conus canariensis, assembly GCA_033310375.1. Lineage (NCBI taxonomy): Eukaryota > Metazoa > Mollusca > Gastropoda > Neogastropoda > Conidae > Conus > Conus canariensis. Next base: position 16,959,236 of record CM065727.1, read on the forward strand.
TTTCACTTTTAGTTGCAAAACAAAGGTGTACGTACATATGCATAACTTACAAGCTATTGCTTTACCTATTTGAAGCAGACTGTACCTATTCATAGTTCAGCTGTTAAAAACTTTCAAATAATATAAACTCATTTCAGTCAGACCAAAATAATCCTGATTTGTTGACGGCTTTCCAACAGGGGAAACCTGTAAAATAGCTGACTCATGTCTAATTCAGCACGCAACTCCAGTCTCCTGGGAGTGTGCTGGCAGACCAGCCCTGTAATTTCCTACAGACGTCCAGTGGGAGGGGAAGATGATGGCTCACAGACTGTGTCAGGCTGGAACAAGGAAGGGCTGAGGCATTCTCCAGGCTGAAGGTGATGATGGTGATCGGTGGTCATCCACACCGGGAAAGGCTATCTGCAATCACAGCCACAATCTATTATAACTGGTGTCAATAACAAAACTCCAATTCCAGTCCAAATCGATCAATTATTAACCGCTGTTTAACTGTTAAACTACTACTCTGCCTTCGTCCACCCATCAAGGGTGACAGCCCATTTCATTCCCATACAGATTACTTGGAAAACTCTCAGTATTCGGAAGTGCCATATAGAGGACAACTGATGCTATAAAAGTGTCCGCCCTTCACAACATGCTGCAATCCAAGCCTAACAAGTTAAAAAATATACACATATGTATTTTCCCCATGCCATGTGGCATGGAAATCAACACTACCATCAGTACTGAGATGTTTGTCCACAGTCAGAAGCTAGAGTCAGTTCAACAATTCATTTACTTGAGGTCCACCATTAGCAGTGACCGACCCAAACCAGAAATCCTATCAAGGGCAGCAGAGGCAACCATGTTGCACTCAGTGTATTTATGTCAATAAATCTCAACTTCATTCTTATTCATCAAAATGTGGGCCTAATTATGCCAGTAAATGTCAATTTAAAACATTACACTTTTACAACCACATTAAGTTCAAATGTGGGCCTAATTATGCCAGTAAATGTCAATTTAAAACATTACACTTTTACAACCACATTAAGTTCAAATCATTTGTTTCATTTAAAACCAATTCTGTCATCATTTTTACATCGATAAATCTCAATTTCAAACTCGCACTACCCAGATGACCCCCACCCTTTTTTTTTCCTCCTTAAATTGTAATGATTTGCATTAATACCAGATGGCAATATGTATCAGGTTGTATTGCAGTGAATTTCTACGTCTTTCACTGTGACTCCCCCTCCCTTCCACCACCGCCACCCCCACCCTGCCCATTGCCCACCCTTCCCAACTCCCTCTCCACTACCTCTGACCACACAGATTGGAAAATTTGAATTTAAACTTACAACGTTTCATCACCCAGTCACAGTGAAATAAATCCTGGACCATCTCATCTGAGACCAGCTAAACCCACCAATACACACACCGCACATCATAGCAGTCACCAGGCCACTTCAGTATTGAGGTATTTCCTACAGTGTACAGAACTACCCAAAACAGATAAACTCAACTGTAAGTAATGTCTTCATTGCATACATGCTCACCCAATCTGAAGTCAGGTGACATCAGCAGAAGCCAGTACCTGCAAACAGATAACTTACTTGCAGAAACAAACAAATAAAACCTTATCTTTAAACTGGATCTCCAAGCTGTGTATCAGAATCATCAACAGCAAAAAAACAAGAACTTTAAAGCCGTTAATGGCACAATGATCTTAAAATTGTGTGTGTGTGTGTGTGTGTGTGTGTGTGTGTAGAATTTAAGTCTTCCAAGAACAAAACATGATTATCAAATTACAGCTGAAGAAATTCAAAACCCTGGTTAAATATTTTCTAGTCCCTGAAAGTGAAACAAAATTTTATCTTCAAATCTACCCCAGAGTCACAATATTTCACCGTCTTCCACTCTGTATATCAACAGTGATAACATGCAGTTCATGCTTAGTTTTGAAAACCTTCAAACCTCATCAGCTGAAATTCCTTCTTCACCAACAGTTAAGATACTGACCATGCCAATAAGACCTTTCATGCCAATAGTAAAATGATAATGATGTAATTTTACTGAACTTTACAATACTACTGAAATGCTCTTCCCTAAAATAATAAACGTCAAGTGAGGCATCACACTTAACAGCAGAATAGAGGCAGAAGTGCTGGCAACAAACCTCCAGGCCGTAAATACAAACAACATTTCAGAGACTGGGGAAGGAAAACAGGTTAGGATATATTGCATAAATTCAGTTGAACCATTTCACACCAACTAGGATCTGACAAATCCATGGTGGTAGAGATGGACATTTCATTCTGCCATGCACGACGAAGTTCTCCCCAAATGAATCTGGCCAGGCCATGGCAGCATGACGCAGTGCCACAACAACACTTATCTGGGACTGTTTCCAGTGCACTGCTGTTCCCATCCTGACAGGAGAAAACAACCTGTAGTTAGGAATTCTCATCATCTGCTGACAGTGTAGGGAAACTTCCGGATGGAAACCCTCTCAACACAGATTCTGCAGCTCTCCCCTTATAGACTTTTAGAGGATGAGGACAGAACGGGAAGCAGAAACCTTTTCCCCCTTTTTTTGTTGTTAAAAGTCCAAGAATAGGTAAGGTAGGGTAATGTTGTTTATAGCCCAGCAGACCGTAAAGGGCCACATCAGGGCTGTCACCGCATTGAAGTCAACTCACAAGTCATTCATTCACACAACTCTTTAAAATACATCTTTTAAAAACACACCCGAAATTTGGTTTAAAATCTTTCCACTATAAAATCTCAGATCCAGTAAAGAATGTTGATCTCTTTCAAGAATTCAAAGATCACATCAGACGGAACATCTCTGAACAAGGTTTTCATGGAATCTGCTGTAAAATGTTTGTGTCTCACATCATGCAAGTCCCAACATTTCTAAAAGAATATGTTTCCTTGTGAGTGGCATGGAATGCACCACGGAGCTTCTTCACTCCTTAAAAGGTATGAATGAGTAAAATACAAATGGCCGGTGTGCAGCCGGCATAGAACCATTTCTTCTTTGCAACCACCAGATATGGATGAGAGGAACTCCTTAAGGTTTGGACAGATCTGAAAGAGTTTGTTATCCGTCTGTGTATTCCAATCCTCCTGCCAGAGTCTCTAACATAATTATTAACTTTTGGTTTCAGATCTGTGCATGTCCCAGAATAATCTCCCTTTTCAAAAACTAGTGTTCAGATATATGAGAAGATTGTTTACCATGCAATTCTATTATATTGACAAAATAGCCAAATGTACCATGAAATTCTATTGTATTGACAAAATAGCCAAATATACCATGAAATTCTATTGTATTGACAAAATAGCCAGATATGAACTGTAAAGGTCACAACACAACTGAACAAAAACAACCAAACGAAAAAAACACTGGGCACAGCAGGATAGGAAAAGGGACCAGGTAGGCAAGGCTTCAAGACACGTACATGGAAATGCATGCTGTTGTCTCATAAACAAATAACTGAGACAAACTCATATGAATGGAACATATTTCTTGTTTTAACTGACAGCAAATTCAGATTTCTTTTCTGAACTTGGAACAAATTTTCTCTCTAGAAGCTAAATATATGATCTTAACTACTTCCCCTCTTCACCCAAACCAAACTATGGCCAGAAAATTCAGTTTTCTCCTATTTACCTGTCCTAACTAATGCCTTACCCTACTTGGGGTGGAACGTCACCATATTGTAAGGGTCCTCATAAAACAACATTGGGAGAGCAGAAAGCTAATCATGCCTCCGTAACTGGTAAGGCTGGAAGAGTGATCGCTCTTAGTGAGCTCAATTCATGAACCATACCCAAACTTTGTTCAGTTTTCTCCTTTTCCTTACCTATGTGAACCTTCATGACAGTCTGCCACTTTTGGCAAAAGAGACACCTGCTTCTCCCAGTTACATCAACTCAGTATCAACTGGGGGGTGTAGAGACAGGCCAGCATCTACCCGACCCACCCACTCTATGCTCTCAACCCCTCAGCACCCTAAAAGTGGTATGTAGAGCAGCTGGGACAGTTGTTTTCATGGGGGACATGCATTGTTCTTGCCCCCTAGCAAGGCTCTGGGCTGGACCATGTCCCTTGCTGCATAAGGGCAAGCCTCTGTGAATGTTGTCTGGGAGGCCTAGGCGTCCTCTGACCCTGACCAAACCCCTCATGATGCAGGTATGTTCAGCGCAAATGTGGACCAACATGGTACAGGTGATGACATTGAAGAGATCTGTAGTGATGATGTTTACGGAAACTACAGTGCTTCAGTGTGGAATTTAGAGGTTTCTCTTGCTAGAACTATTCTTTCCAATTCCTGGTCTGTCGTCCAAGACCTTCCCCCCCTTTGTAGTTTCTCACTGTGTTTTAGTATACAAGAAAGTGCCATGCTTTCAGTATGCCTTGAATTAGGCTATTGCCAATTTTTTTTTTCTTTCTCAGATCTGCCCTAAATTTACGCCTTTTATCCAGAACAGCTGACTGCCGACAGGGACACTTACATGGTAAACCCTGACCTGTGTTTTTCCCCTTTTTGGTCAAATCACAGTGATCAAACTTCCATTCTTGAATGTTCTACATGCTTGCTGTTCAGCAAACAATCATGTCTCTTTCAGGTCATTTCTAGAGTTGTCCTCTCTTTCTCTTAAAGTGTGCATCCTTAGAAAGAGGAAAAATCAAAGTCTTCCTCTTCATGTGAGCATGCTTCCAACTATCCTTTTTTGATATTCTGGCATTTGTTTGGACAAGTTAAGTTCTAGAAAAGGGAATTTTACAACTGGTTGTTTACAACATACTTGCCTGGCTCAACATCAGGACGCCCTCCCACCTTCCCACTTAGCTGGGAAAGGGTGTGAAAACTGAATTACCTTTGATTTATAAACTAACACACGTTAATCACTCTTCCATCCTAACCGGTTATAAAGGCATGATTAGCTCCCTGTTATCACAATGTTGCTTTTTTGAAGATCCCGATAATACGGCAATGTTCCACGCCAAGTAGGGATAAATCATTTGTTTAGACAGGTAAGTAAACCATCAGACTAATTTCAGTAATAAAATTCCTTTTACACTTGAACTGCCTATAAAGATTGTCCAACACATTCAAACATGAAAGTGTCACGCAAACACACAATGGATGTTCCTATCACTGCAATTATTGCTAATATACACAGACCTGACTGCGTTCTTCTACATGCCTGTAAACATGTTTATGTGCAAGTTTATCAGACACACCCGCCTACAATTTTTTTTCCATCAGAAAGGGACAATGTCAAAATCAGGAACAAACTGAAATTTTCAAGAATTTTGCTAAACACAGTATACTTTTACATATCTGATGCCGCCCAGATTTACATGACTTGTATGCTTGCTCTCACATTCACGTTATCACAGCCCTCATGACTGCTGGAGAATCAGACTGCACACTTGCAGACTGTGAATACACGAAAGTTTTCACCTTTCTTGCCCTTTCAGTGAATTTGTTGTTCATCATATTTCTTTCTGAAAGTCTGGTGGCACTGAATTCTTTTTCTTTTCTCTTTTTTTTTTTTTTTCTTTTAAGGTGGGAATCGCTCTCCTACTCTTCGTCAGTCTTACACATTCTGATCTGTTTACCTCTGCAAGCTACCTGTTAAGCGCTTTCTCTTAACTTTGGCTCAGTTTGGTCTCTTGCATAGCCAGTTATGGACTTATGAGGATGTGCACAGTGTTAGAGATACAACTTCTCAGCAGCCCTCAAGTTTGTCCACCTGTACAAAAAAAAAAAAAAAAAACCCTTCCAGTTTGTTTTTGAAGTTGTTTTTTTTTCTCTCTTTTTCAGTAACAAGCCATTTGCAACAGTTATGTCCAAAATGGCCATCGATTTTGAATGGAGAGGGGGGTGTTTACAAATACAGCTATTCTAGGACAGTAGGCATCACTCATTGGTGCATGTGCATATATGAGAGCATGCGTAAATGCATTTATGTGAGTGTGTTTCTGTATGCAAACACGTTTACACAATTCAGACTGTACTGCACATGCACTCAATTACAAATCTCCTACAAAAATGATGCTAATATTCGTAACATACACAAAAGTCTGATGTTATTAAAATATTGGGATTATTTTCAACTATAGAAACTAAGATGCAAACAAATCATGGTTGTTCACTTTAAAATGATATCAACATTAGATGTTAATGAATGATATTTTAAATTTGACATTGCTCAACCCTTCAAACCTATGTTATTGTTAATAGCACTTGTAAAAAACTGACACTTCACACTTCACATTACACAGCAAACAAAATGTTTTAAACAAACACAAATAAGTTGTCATGCAAACACGATCATTGCAGCCACGACTGTCATTAATTCTTCCACTGCCATTCAATGTCAGCTTCTTTCAGGAACAATTAACATCATCACAACCAAAGTTGGGAAGGAGAGGATCATTCCTGGTGACACAAGGCAAGCTACCTCTCCTACACGTCACGAGCTCATCGTCTGCGGCGGCGAGCTTCTCTATCCTCTTCCTCAGATGTGTCAGCCTGTTCCTGCTTTTCCCGCTCTTCTCTTCGTCTTCTCCGCCGAGCTTCTCGATCTTCATCGTCTGCTTCAGAAGCAGCAGCAGCTGCTGCCTGTTCCTGCCGGCGTCGACGTCGTGCTTCACGTTCATCTTCAACTGGTTTTTCCTCTTCTGTTTTGCTTTCCATTTCCTGTCTTTGCTGGCGTCTCCTAGGCGCTGGTTCTTCCTCTGCCATTTCCTCCATCTGTCTTTCTGCCCTTAATCTTCTTAATCGCTCAGCTGGGCTCTCTTCTTCGGTTTTTCTTGCACTGGACTGTTCTTCTTCCTCTTCTTCTTCTTCAATGTCATGAAGAAAACGTCTGGGCGAGACTACTGGTGCAGGGCTTGGCTTCTGCTCTACCTTGGTTTCTTCCTCTTCTTTTTCCACTTCCTTTGCTGGCTGTGCTGAGCTTTCTTCCTCTTTGGATTCTCCAAAATCAAGTTCCTCATCTTCATCTTCAATTCGCGACTTTCTCAACCTTGCAAAAGCAGCAGCTGGGTCTTCTTCTTTCTCTTCTTCTTTTTGTTTTACTTCTTCTTCTTCTTTCACTTCCTCTTTGGATTCTCCAAAGTCCAGTCCTTCTTCTTCATCTTCAACTTTTGATTTTCTGAACTTGGCAAAAGCAGCAGCTGGGTCTTCTTCCTTCTTTTCTTCTTCCTTCTTCTCTTCTTCTTTCACTTCCTCTTTGGATTCTCCAAAGTCCAGTCCTTCTTCTTCATCTTCAACTTTTGATTTTCTGAACTTGGCAAAAGCAGCAGCTGGGTCTTCTTCCTTCTTTTCTTCTTCCTTCTTCTCTTCTTCTTTCACTTCCTCTTTGGATTCTCCAAAGTCCAGTCCTTCTTCTTCATCTTCAACTTTTGATTTTCTGAACTTGGCAAAAGCGGCAGCTGGGTCTTCTTCCTTCTTTTCTTCTTCTTTCTTTTCTTCTTCCTTCTTCTCTTCTTCTTTCACTTCCTCTTTGGATTCTCCAAAGTCCAGTCCTTCTTCTTCATCTTCAACTTTTGATTTTCTGAACTTGGCAAAAGCAGCAGCTGGGTCTTCTTCCTTCTTTTCTTCTTCTTTCTTTTCTTCTTCCTTCTTCTCTTCTTCTTTCACTTCCTCTTTGGATTCTCCAAAGTCCAGTTCTTCTTCTTCATCTTCGAGTCTTGATTTTCTGAACTTGGCAAAAGCAGCAGCTGGATCCTCTTCCTTCTTTTCTTCCTCTTTTCCTTCCTCCTTCTTTTCTTCTTCTTTATCTTCCTCTTTGGATTCACCAAAATCGAGTTCTTCTTCATCTTCAACTCTTGATTTTCTGAACTTGGCAAAAGCAGCAGCTGGGTCTTCTTCCTTCTTCTCTTCTTCTTTCTTTTCTTCCTCTGTCACTTCCTGAGATTCTCCAAAGTCCAGTTCTTCTTCTTCATCTTCAACTCTTGATCTTCTGAACTTGGCAAAAGCCGCAGCTGGGTCTTCTTCCTTCTTCTCTTCTTCTTTGACTTCCTCCTCTTCTTTAGTTTCTCCAAAATCAAGTTCTTCCTCTTCTTCAACTGCTGATTTTCTGAATCTGGCGAAGGCAGATGCTGGATCTTCTTTCTTTGTCTCTTCCTCCTTTTTCCCTTCTTTGCTCATTTCTTCTTTCTCTTGTTTTTCCTGTTCCTCTTCGACTTCAGCCTTGTCTTCTTTTTTGTCTGCACTTTCTTCCTCAGCTGTCTCACCCTCCTGTCTCTCTTCCTTTGTCTGAGGAACACAGGATTGCTCAACTATGTTAACTAATCACAGACTTCCGTTTTTTCCTTTTTTTTATGCCTGCCAAGTATCTGGACATGGTTCACCATTACACAGAACATGAACACAAAATATAAACAGCATCTTAAAATGATTGTTTCTTTACATCTTCTGCTCCAAAACTGAGTATTCTGTTTATCATCATACAAAGAGCCGCAGTCTGCCCACTGCTCAGATCAATACCCATGTGTTCCTATGTTTCTTCTATCTTTCACTAGCTCAGACAAAAACACTGCTGTTGTTCACATAATGGCACAAACACATTCACTACATACACAACTGCATACTCAAAAACACACATCATAATTTTTTGACAACATGGTGTTCGCCCCATGATATTGATGAAAAAATAATATTTCACATATGAGTAAAGCACCTGGAATATGATGCATTAACCTCCTGGCTGCTTGTATAACAAATACAGATTTTAAATGTACCAGTTTCGTCATGAGAATTTCTCAACAAATTGGGAATGTGCTAACTCACTTCAGTCGGCTAGCTGATTCATTTGCTTCAATGTTACATGACCAGTGTGACCCAACTGTGGCACAGCAGAATCCAGTTGATGACTGAGTACCCCTCCCTTTCCCACACCAGTCACAGCCAAACGTTGGCTACAAACCAGTGGCGGTGTGATCACAGCTCTCATAATACCGGCGCACTCAAAGTGGGCTTTTCTGACAGTTTCTGCCATGGAGTTAAGTCTACAGCCAACTGACTGACATGTTCAGTGGACGTTCATCTTGAACTGCCATGTGAGGAAAGAGCTTGAAATGTGGTCACCCATGTATGGACACAAGCACCTTTTTTCATTCACTGGCCACGTGGAGGGTAGAATAAAGGAAGTACACTGTATTTTGTCTCAGTTCTGTCTACAAAATGTATGGATTGTCTTGTTGTTTTTTCTCGTATTTTGAGTTATTCTCAAAGCAGAGAGACTGAACAGAAATTCAGCTTTTGCGCCAGCATACCCCTTGACTAAAACTAAAAGAGCAGAACTAACTCTCTGGCAGTCAACAGGTTGCTTTCAGTGCAAACAAAACTACAGTTTATGGATCTTTAACATCTGATATACTAGAACATATACATGTGAATTTACCTGAGCACACAGAGCTAAAAATGTGCTGTGTTATGTGTGCTGGACTGCTGCGCAATCTGGATGTCAGTGCTTAGAGTTGTGTAGACATATACCTTGACTGTGACTGCAGATCATATACTAATAAGCTGGCCAACACACCTGGGTGCCAAAACTGACTTAGCCACATACTGGACACTTCACAATATAAGACATCCCCCATCAAAATTTCAGAAAAAGTGTTTCTTACGTTATACTTCAGACATTACCATATATAAACACAAAATGACACTGTCATTATCACAAAGAAAACAAAATTACACATACAACAACAATAAATACCATGAACACAATAAAATATAGAAGCACCTTCTGTCATTTTCCTCACTTCAAACAGGTCTTTATAGTATTTTCAAAACATCACACACACACACCACACACACACACACACACACACACACACACACACACACACACACACAACCTTACTATACCTCATCTCCCTTTTCTGTTCCTTCATCTTCATCCTGGAAGCAAAACCACGATACATGTTACCATCATGGATACAGTATCAAAGTTGAGAAATGAGGTTTATAAGTGATATAAGAAAGAAACATTCTATACAGTCTTCTAATTTCTAATGAGCATATTTTTATTTCGTGAGGATACAACAGGAGGGCTGAAAAAAAAAAAAAAGAAGAAAATTTTCTATGCATTGATCTGTCATGGACAAACATGATGATGAAGACAGACGGTAGAGTAATGCAACAGTATCTACAGAAATCCTTAAAAGTGGGGTGTTTAAAGGGAAGCAGCCCTCACTGGTGTGTAAACTAGAATACACAGGCAACAAATTTCTAGAATAAAACAAGTCTTTAAAGTGTAGCAGTCTATACTGTAAATCTAGTATACACAATGAGATAAATGTTCTCTAAAACAAATACAGAAAGCAACAACAACAACAAAATAAAATAAGTCTTTATCGCTAAGTAGTCTCTCATGAGAGGTAAATCAAAAGATGCAGAGGAAAATGTTCTGGAAAAGCAAATTTTCAAAAGGAAGGAGTCTAAACCGGGTAGGAAAATAAATTTACTTATAAAGAGGTAAATGTTCAAGGAAACAGAACTCTTCAAAGGGAAGCTATCTTCGGGGGAGGTAAATCAGTATAAACAGAAAAATAGCTCTTTAATGGAACGCAGTTATATCTAAATAGCTCTTTAATGGGACACAGTTATTTCTAAGAGGTAAATCAATATACACATGCAGAAAAAATATCCTAGAAAAACAGCTCTGTGATGGGAAGTAGTCTTCTCTGGGAGATAAATCAGAATATACAAACAGAAAACTGTCATAGAAAAAAATAGTTCATTAACCCTTTGAGTGCAACACCCTTTTCATGCTCAGGTCTAACCATTTGCCAAGGAGTTACTGGTCGTGGAGGGTCATAAATTTTTTTTTAAATTCTAGCATCCAAACAACTGAAAGAAAGTACATATCAGGCATACTTTTCTGAAAGGAAAATGAATACACCATCCAATTATGACAATTTCACATGAATCTGTTTTTTTGCTGGCAATGTATCTGGGATGAAACTGAATGTAATTTTTTCTTTTTTTAAATTATCTATGTGTGTCATGGTAAATATGTACAAACATAAAATTCACGTACAAGATTTTGAAAAAACCTATGATCTAAAAACAAAAATGCATCTCCTTGCCACATGTGTCCATAAGCATATGAAGATTGCTTCAAACTTTTGATGCTGATCAGGTAACTGGCCACATTTTCACACAGGTTTTGGTTCCCTTTGACACAGAATCTTATCTTCACACAGTTTTTTCTTGGTCTCCTTTTTCACAGTTCTGGGTTCTTTGTAAACATACCACACTAGAAATGCGCATATTCAGTTCAATTCAATATACTTTATTATCTCACAAAAGAGAAATTTGCTGCATGATCAGCAGTAAGTGTCTTTACAGATCTATGTAAGACAATAACAATATTGACACAGTAAAGCACAAATAAAATAGTGCATATAATAATGATTGTACTGGTTATGATAGGTATTATATACACACACTAAATAAATACAAGAGCAGGCAGCTGTCACCATCTAATTGGGTTTTCTTTTTTTTTGTGTAGTACACCTGGAAACAAGCTGGTGTAAACAGAGCCGGCTTTGAGGTACACTGTCCACACAGGTAGCTGCTCTCATTCCTTTTGCCCTGCTTGGAACACACTTGGTACCTTCTGCCTGAGGACTGCTTTCCTGCAGCCTCTGAGATGCTGACAGGGTGGGACACTGCTAGGACCTGCTCTGCATGATGATTAGGTTCGGTTATGAAGTGATCAATCACAGTTTGTCTAGAAATGCCGGTTATAATGTATAGGCCTTTCCCCTTCAACTGGTGTCTTGAGGCCAGGTTCTGTGAAGGTTGATATGTCTGGCTGGGTCATGTTTGGTTGTACAAGGGGATGATCCAGCACCACACCTCTCCCTCATCCCCATAGAACTCCTCTTCCTGGGCCTCTTCCTCTGCTCACACCTGTTGAGATGATTATATTAAGATATATATGCCTCTTTCACACACACACACACACACACACACACACACACACACACACACACACACACATATATATACATTGTTCACACACACAATCATGCACTCTCCCTCACACACACACACACAATACACTGTTCACTGAATCACTCACACACACACACACACACACACACACACACACACACATGCACATACACACACACACACAAAGACACACTGCCACACCCCTTGCCAAGCCCACTATATTCCAGTCTCTTCCGGGCCCCTGCAAAAGTAACAGCGTAAGCACGGTTCAAAACACAGTACAATGACCGTCAGTCTCTCACCTCAACCCTCTCCCTCCAATCGGCTGCGTCCCAGGTCTGCCTCACACAACACGCTCACACATAGGCCCAGTCTGTGTGCTTAGCAGATGACGAATGCTGTCGCACGTTTTTTCTTCTTCCCCTTCTGTGATCGAACCACTCAACTGGTCAGTGCCTCAATCAAAACCTGGGTCAGTAACACTTTGATATTTTGCCTCCAGCTCGCTCTCTCCTTTTTGCTGACGTCAAGACGACTAATATGGACAAACATGGACAGTGTCCAAGGCCTGCATCACCCCAGTTCTCAGCAACTCATCTTCATCATGTTCTTCTTCATCACACGAATCGTCTGACAAATCAGTGTCACAAAAAGCACTGGAATCTTCATCCGATTTTCAATCGGTTGTAGAACTTCATCCACATTCGTGGTCACACAGCCACGAAACTCCTTTCATTTATGCTGTCTTTTTACTCTGTTGGGGCTAGGTTGAGGTTTGTCGTCAGCCATGTTGAACTCAACTACTCACAAGCCTGTCAAACGAGAGGGGGGGGGGGGGGGGTGATACAAAGGTGATGAACAGACCAGTTACATGACATGATTGGAGCTCACAGCTTATGAATAATTGAAGCAGATATATCAAGCTTTCTGACTGGTGTATGTTGGAACTCCCTGGTTTAAAGGTGGGGGCTAGGAAAATTCTAGCAATGACGATGATGGAGATGTCCTTCATGAGGCTCTATTTCTGCACACCAAAGCATGACGGAGATCTCCATCATGGGGCACTTAGAGGGTTAATGGTAAGAAGTCTTTTCTGGATGGTAAATCAGAATATATGAGCAGAAAGAAATATTCTGGAAACAGAAGTCTTTATGGAAAAGCCATCTTTACTGACAAGTAAACTGGTATACACAGAATACAATGCTCCAGAAAAACAAATCTTTACATGGAGGGTTGAGGGACTATTACTGGGTAAATCTGGTGTACATAGAAAGGAAAATGTTAAAAAAAAAAAAAAAAGTATTTTGAAAAGAAGAAGTTCTAACTGGCGGGTTTTGACTGGCGAGATTTCAGTCTAATGACACTCATAGCCATTCTTCAAGTTGGTGTTTAGTACAGTAGATTCTGACAGAGCACAACACTGTGGTTATCTGTGCAAGAAGTACAATGCTGCTGTACTACATACTGTCAAACGAATACAAGAACTGCTTTCCATTTTCTTTGTTTGCAACAACAACAACAACGAAAAGAAAAGAAAAATCCAAATCTAAAAAATCCAGATCTATCACGCTGACTGTCAAAGCAAACTTGGAACAGAAATCCAGCAATCGTCAGCAATCGTCAGAATACTCAAACACCATCCAATACCAGAGGACCCACACAGTGGCAACCTGGATGGTCATTTTTCTCCATTAAGTTTCATGTTCAGTGTCACGATGACAGCAACACTCTGAAGCCTCTCAAAAACCACCTCCATCTTCATGAAGTGTCTTTGTTGGGAGAATAACCCATCAGAATGATGAAAATGTTACAGAAAGAACAAGTCTTTAAAGGAAAGCAATCTCTCTTGAAAGGTCAAAAAGGGGGAGGGGGGTGCGGGGTCAGGTCAAAGGGGTAGGAGAGGAGTGGACAGAAAAAAATTTCCTCCAAATAAGAAGAGAGAAAAATCACCTCTGTGATGCTGAGAGCCATCTTATTGGGATTCTCCAGCTGCAAGAAGTCATACAGCTTGTTTGTTTCGATGCTGCATTCGAATGTGTCGTAACCCTGTACAGAAGGTATCATCATAATTTTAATCACTGTTAACTTTACTGAGATCTTTCTGAGAATTGACAAACACATGTACACTCTCTGTCACAGACTGACTCACAAATGTTCTCTCTTTCTGCATCTCTCTCTTTTTTCCTCCACCTCTCTCTCACAGCTTAAATTTGCACAAATACACAAAATGTAAGTACATACCCTTAAGCATCACACATAAACATATACAACACAGGCACACACACACACACACACACACACACACACACACACACACACACACACACACACACACACACTCTCTCTCTTCTCTCTCTCTCTCTCTCTCTCTCACACTTGACACTACAAAGCCCATATTTCAGGACCTGTTCTGTGTAAATTCCAAATTGGTTTCATTTGCTCTGAGCACGTAATATCCCCACACAAGAAAAGATATCTGAAACCAGTCACCTATTATACTTTTTAATCCTTAAGGAGTATAAGAACGTCTATTGTTAGGTTCCTTCTCATTGTGGAATTTGTTCGAATGAGAAAGCTGACAGAACTGGGAAAAATGCATCCCACATCTCTGCCTCACATTGAATGGTCAGTCTACCTTAAAATTCCTGCTGGAAAAATTTCAGGAAGAAATTAAGGAATCTGGTTATTCCCTAAAATGTTTATTCAAACAATTTATTAACTAATGATATCTTCCACGTATTCCACTGCTGTAGTTTAAATTATTCAATGATTATGATTTCTTTGATCAACAGGATCATATTAAATGCTTTTAAAACTAAGTATTGTAAAAACATATCCCACATTTGTCGAGAAAACATTACACATACTCTCATTCTTTTTTTATTGTGAGCAGCTGAAATTTTTTTTAATAAATGCACCACTTACGAGCAAAACTGTGATTACATTACTTCACAGTCCCATCTCAGGTTTCTTGTGAACAGAAAGTATAATTCAACTGTTGTTTATTAGTTGAGGTTCCTGTTACTTGTACATTTAGATTGTTATTTCAATAATTATGATTATAATCCTCAACCATTGTTGTATCTTGGGTGGTTTCTCCCCTCATCCCCCTCCTCTCCCACTGTCTTACATCATTTATTTGTCCTCCATTTCATATTACTTTTTGTGGACAGATATGAAATTGAAGAAACTACATTCACACACACACACACACACACATACACACACACACACACACACACACACACACACACACACACACGCACACACACACTTTGGTAGGACAGCAAGCGTTAGCTGCCCAACTGCCCCATGCAGGCAATTATTTGTGTTTGGCATGTAGTGAATGCTGTCATCTACAGAATGTTTCAAATATCTGCTGTGGAGAAATAAAAGTTCAGTGTTGTTTCTGCAGTCACCAGATAACCATCATGACAGCCACAGGTTATTTGTTTTGTGAAGCTACAGTTTACAGTCACTGTTTATGTCACTGACATCATAATGTATCGTGACTGGTGAACGGCTGAGTCAGAGGGCTGTGGGGCAGTCAGAATACAGCACATAGGTTGTCTAGTTTTAACAACTTATTGATGAAATGGCATAGGGTGAAAAAAAACTGTGTTTTACTGCTTCTTTCTCATTTAGTACTCTACAGAATAAAAATCGTCGCAGCTTGATGGGCAGGTAGTTTTACTTGGGGCAGGTAAAAATGTGTTCTTGCACCCTGGGTACATTCTAAAAAAAAACTAAAAAAAAAAACAAATCTGCACACCCACACACGCGCGCGCACACACACACAAACCAAAATCAAAATACACATGCACATGCTTACAAACATTTACAGAAATATGTACATACACTCACACACAAGCACACACACACGTGCACGCACATGTGCATGCACAACAGAATCATAAATCATGCATTCACTCACATACACGCACACACACTACACACACACACACACACACACACACACACACACACACACACCACATTCACATAGACACTCTCTCTCTCTGAATTAAACACAGACAAAACGTCTGATCTAAAACTAGTAAAAGCAAAGCCAGGATGATTCACATTAAGTATCACATAATATTTCAAAACATACAAGACCAAAACAGACGATGCATATTATATACATTTGACTTAGTAGCATAATTATGTACAGAAAGACAGAAATGAACAAATACATACATTCAAACAAAAACATACATCAAATATACATGTGTTCTGAGCATGTCACTTTAGTGCGTGCATACATGCAGATGGGTGCATACGTGCTCATAAATACATATCAATCCATATATGTATTGTCTGTATGAAGGCATAAATCCATTTCTGTATGTTTTCACTTATGTCTGACAGTACGGGTGTGCTGAGCATGGCCGAATATTCATCATTCATGATACATGAGTGAAAAAGACTTTGTGTGTGTGTGTGTGTGTGTGTGTGTGTGTGTGTGTACACGTGTGTGTGTACGTGTGTGTGTGCATGTGTGCATGCGCGCGCGTGTGTGTGTGTGCATGCATGCGTGTGCATGTGTATGCGTGCACAGGCGCACGCATGTACATATGCACATGCATGTGTGTGTGTATGTGTGCATGCATGTGTGCAAATCTTTACATTTGTGTGTAATTTTTCCTCACACCTAACTGAGTGGTTCTTTAACTAATTATTTAGACATCAAATCAAAGAAATGAAACAACAGAAAAGTGATGAAAAATCAAACAAACAAACACAATAATGCAGCTTAATAAGCTATGCCTGTTTTTCTTTTCAATACAGTGAAACAGCAACTCTCCATCAGGAAATGCTAGAAAGCAACTGTACATCAGAGACTGTGAGAGAGGCAAGCAGAAACTGTAAAACACATTCAGCCAGACTAGCACTTATCCATACAGAACTTACATCAGCATATGATCAACACATTGCGCAAAAACATTACACAAACTATACCCTAAATGATACTTCATCCATACAGTATAGGCATTGGCAAACTAGATGAGACAGACCATGCTGTGCAAGTGAAAAACACAATTTAAGCAGAGACAGTGTGCTTGCAACTAAAAAATTATTCACTACAAGGCAGTGTTCTGTAAAAGAATAAACACACAAAGCATTACCAGAATAATACATATTTTCCTCCTACAACAAAAAAAGTCGCACATTTAACAAGATCATCTACAAGGTGCTAGCAAGAACAAGTTAGAATACATGATTTTTATTTACAGGATTTTTTTTTATTATGTTTCTAGAAAGCCACTCACCTTTTTAAGTAATCTGAAAGCATATTGGTATGTGTGTGAAAAATTATGAGCCTTTCTAATTTATTCATAATCAGCATCTTCACTCTATTTAGCAATATAATCACATGTAAACTATCCCAATTTCTTGACAGGAAAATACTGTAAAACTAACCAAGAAACATTATTACAAATTTAAGCAAACAAACATACGAACAAAAAAAAAGCTACATGATGGTTGCAGCTGAAAATCTGGGTTTTCTTCTGAGCGATCATATAACACATGTGTGCATGTACAAGCAGATGTGTGTGCATGTGTGTGTGTGTGTGTGTGCATGTGTGATTGTGCTTGTCTATATTGTATTGCACTGCGCTGCATAATACCTAAAGATTTCAGAGTCAATAATGGCCATCAAAACTTTGGGGAATCATAACCAAACTGGGTGCCTTACTACCTGTTTCCCAATATGAATATAAATGTGAAAACTTTATAATTTGCACACGCAAAAAGAAGAAACATGAAGCTGCCTTTAGGATCATCATATACATATGTAGTAAAATTACGTAATAAAAGTGGTAGAAGATTAACAAGAAGAAATGATATACCTTCAGATTCCAGCTTACTCATTTCAGTGAAGAAGCAGAATGAACAACAACAGAGTCTAAGTGGATAGTTTTTGATAGGGGCAAGGCCTGATGTCTGTTAGTGTTATTACTGCGGAGGAGAACACCTAATCTTTGTACTATGATAGAGCATTTTTGGAGACTTTTGCAACAGTGGTTTGATCTAACTCACATATGCTGGCAGAACTCATTTACACATACACAAATCATTAGATTTTTACCGACTTTGTATACACTGGAAAGAGAAAGAAGCGTTGTTGTTTTTTTTTAAGTTTCAAAATTAACTAAGGTTTTTGGCAGCAAACTTTATCGTATACAATTGAATCTGTGGACACTTGGATCAACTAAATCGATGTCAATATCTGACGGATGATATCTGCGTTTTAATATTCCATATCATACTATCACTGTGAAACAATTTCTTTTTACAGTTAATCCACAAAAATAAAGTTGCTCCCCCCATTATCTCAAGCTGCAGACTGGAAGGCAGCATGGACACCACAGTCTCCATTTCATGTTGACCATTACATCTCTAATGACCTTTCATCTGTTATGCAAAAATTAGTGAGCACGAGTTTTGCATTTTCGTAAGGCTTTCTTGCATGTTCTCTCAAAACTAGAATCAGTGCATGTCGTCGTTGTGTTTCATTTAAACTTTTGATTTACAGGTCAACAGGAGTCAGCCATTACATACTGGGCCATTTCAGACACAGACCCACACAAAAATAGATGCACGGCTAAAATGCACAGGCATTAAAGTCATATCAGTTTTTCCATGTCTGTGCATTCACAGTGCACAATGCATCACCAAGGATCCTGCTACAATATTTCATTGCATTATCCTTCACTGCACAGCATTGTATTACTTTGCAATGCATTCTATTGCATCTTTTTACACTATATTGCATGTGGTATTCCCTTACATTCCACTGTAGTGTTCTACTGCAATCTAATGTTATGTGCTGATGGCTGTGTTGTGTTGTTATAGTGCTGTGCTGTCTTGTTTTATTGTGTGTTGCATAGTGTAATATGCGCAGTGTAGAGCAATGCAGTGCAGTATAGTCAGGACTCCCCAAACAGTGTTTGTGCTTCATACACGCAATGCAAATACAATGAATTTCAAAATTTGACAACAGAAATATGCAACAAAATCTCTGCCAGCAAGTATATCTACGCATCACATTAATGTTGAGTGCATCCATTTTGACAAGCGGATCCAAAACCTTGAAACTCAACCAAACTCGGCGATGTTCCCTTTTTCATATGTTTCCTCTCCAGCAAAAACAAACTGTATATTGACAAATATCTGCTTTGCATGCACCATGAGAACTGAATGGACTTACTTTAAGGGAATTCTCTCTCCCTCTCTTTGTCTCTTTCTCCCTCTCTCTTGCATGCACACACACACACACACACACACACACACACACACACACACACACACACACACACACACACACAAGCTAGCTTAGTAAGAATTTAAGTTCCACGAAATAACAAGTTATATCATCAGACAATGATGTTGTCATTAAATTACCACTTTTCATATGACATTAAACAAAAGTATATTATGAAGAGTCCTTCAAAACATCTTCACCGGAAATTGCTAGGACAGAAAATCAAGAGAGCAAGCCAATCTCTCCATATTGTGAATCAGCATATATACAGTCATCTGCTTAGTGATCCAAAAGAGGACAGTAATTTTGTTACTGGGACATCAAACTTTCAACATTTGGCAATGGGAAATGTTTGGTTACCTTTAAACCCAATAAAATGTTTTAATTAAGTCAAGGTATACATACTCTCTTCAAAAAAATGTTTAAGCATATACGCTATTCCCTGAAAACAAAAATTAGGGGAAGCACTGGAAGTGTGGCAAACTGCACAGCCTCTCAAGTGCTTGTTCATGGTATACTGTATTCTAAATTGTACTGTATTTAAGGGCACAGAAAAGAAAGGTGGTTATTGTAACATATGGGGAATAACAGAACTGGTTGGAAAGATTTTTTTTTTTTTAATTCCTCTGGCAGAGGTAATAACCACGGGACTGCCTTTCTTTAAATGTTAATTTTGTTTTGTTTTGTTTTTGATAGGATCATGGGAAATAAATAAATGTGAAAGTTTACATTACATAGACAGGTTCATGTTTCAATGAACATCGACTGCCTCACTTATAATAATTCATCAACAGTAAAACACACTGTGACACAGTGTTCATTGCAGTATTAATTGGTATATTTTCTTACTGATATATCCTTGTGTGCAATAATTCTATGACAAATGTAGTTTTAACTATCAGTACAATAAAGTTCAGGATCTGTGTGGGAAAATAACGTTTATAAATGATTCTACTGTGTTTTATTGCAATTTGTCAATGTAAAATGGTTGTGTGTACATTCAATATCTATACACATATTATGTATGCTCACACACAAATAAAAATACACTGACTGAAACACACCCACAAGTTCACACCAATATATCTGAAAACCGCACAGACCACAAGACAGATACCATAATATTACTAGGCTCATTTTTCTCAGTTTAACAACAGAATGAAAGAATTTCTAAATGAACTTTGGTACCTAAAAAAAAAATTGTATAGTATGTACGCCTCTGCACTATATTTCCATGGAACTGGTTTTAAGTGTCATAAAAACATGCAACAAAATTAGTCAATCATGTTTCCTGAAACCTAACTGTATGGTTATTCAACAAGATTCATTCACTGCTAATGCTGAGTTACTTACCCCACAATAATTCTCTTGGTTAAAAATCTGTGGAGGTAAAGGCAAGGCTCCTTTTTTATGGGACTTGGCATTGGCACGCAGAAACTTGCGGTCCTCGCCTCTGCCAGGGTCTGCAAGGTCAATGCTTTCAAACGGTATCCTCAAGCCTTCCAAAATGTCCAAGACTTGTTGCTGCTGCTTCCTTAGCTGTAAAACAAAACAAAACAAACAAAAAAAAAAGAGTCAAAAGAGTAACTTTAATCAACTAAGCACCTACTGAGTGATTATGGTATATATGATTTTTTTTTTAAAAGTCTTCTTGGTTTCTTAATCAGCAGGCATGTTAATCACGTTTCACCACAGCAAGCCACTTGATTCTGTGTCTGCTGCCTTGACAACTTTAGAAGCTAACACTGTTAACAATAAAACGCCCTAACAATCTCACAATATCAGGCCCACATATTTCATTGCTAATCAACTCCCCTCTGTAATAGAAAAACATCATAACAATCTCACAATATCAGGCCCACATATTTCATTGCTAATCAACTCCCCTCTGTAATAGAAAAACATCATAACAATCTCACAATATCAGGCCCACATATTTCATTGCTAATCAACTCCCTACAGTAATAATGAAATATCGTAACAATCTCACGATATCAGGCCCACATATTTCATTGCTAATCAACTCCCTACAGTAATAATGAAATATCGTAACAATCTCATAATATCAGGCCCACATATATCATTGCTAATCAACTCCCTGCAGTGTCTGCACAGCTCCAGAAGGACACTTATGAGAATTATTGCATTTCCTTGCCAGAGAATTTTTAGATAGCAACTGCAATTGTGAACTGCATTCACCTGACATTTTTTTAGGTACAAGTGCCAGGTTGTCAAACAGATCTGAGCCATGCACACACAGCCACCATCATCACTGCAGCTAGCAACGTCATCAAACAGAAAGACTTCCAGGAGTATCAGCTCATCCTTTGAGCCTTTGTCTCTCTCCCATGAGTCAGTCACACACACACATGTACACAAACACATATGCACAAGTGTGCATGCACATGCATAGAGAGGGAGACAGACAGATGGGGACAAAGAAAGCAAAACACGCAGAGAGAAGGAGATTGGGGGGGGGGGGTGGGGGGGGGGGGGGGGAATGGGATGGATGAGAGACAGACAGACAGACAGACAGACAGAGAGAAATTGTGAGACAGAGTGTGAGAGTGAGAGAATGACACAAAATGTTGCCAAAAAAAAAAAAAAAAGCAATCTCTCTCCATCTTACATGTGCGCACATGCACACATGAAATCATGCACACAACACACACAGACACACAGACACACACACACACACACACACACACACACACATATTCTGACATGCCTAAGCTAGAATATTTCTCTCAGGAATAGATGATATAAAAATTAGGAACAAAATGAAATTTTCTAAGATTCTGTAAACTAAAAGACACAAAATGCAGTGCAGATGTACAGTGATCCATGTTTGCACACTCACATAACTGTGGCCACCATGACTGATGAAGAATCACAGAATGCATATTTGCAGATCATGCAAAATCAAAGGTTTTCCCCTTTCTGTCCTTGTAATCAAAGCTAATGTTCATCATTTTATTTCCTAAAGATCTAGAGGCAGCAATTCCTTTTTTTTTTTCTTTTTATGATCAGATTCACTAATTTCTTCATCGGACTTACACATTCTGATCTGCTTGCCAAAGGTGGCTATCTGTTTAGCCCTTTCTCTTCACTTTCGCTGAATTTGGTCTTCTCCACAGCCAAAGTATGGATTAAGTCACATGTGCACAATGTTTCAGTTATATATAACTTATAAATTCCAGTCAGCAGTCAGATTTTATACCTGTGAAAAATGGTGCTCCTGTTTGTTTCAGGACAAACTTTTTGTTTTTGTTTTTTGTGTTTGTGTTTTTTTTAACTCGGTATGTTAGTAACATAAGATCTGCCACTGTAAAGTCCATCAGTTTTACACTTTTTCATAACAAATATGGTTATTCCTGGACAGTAGGCATCACTACCCCTCTCGTTCACACACACACACACACACACAAAACTGTAATTAAGAATAACAGTTTGTGAGTTACACATCCCTCAACAACTACACTAGATACCTTTAATCTATACTTGAACTTGATCTTGAAATTTAGTGTTGAAGGCCGTTTTGGCCTGTTCACTTTCCTTCAATAGAAACTTCTGGTTCTGTGCAGCATGTGTGGCTAGTTGGTTAATGTCTATATTTCCACTGGTTATATAACTTACATGTTGCTCACCGACTCTGGAGACAAATCCTCCTCCTCATAGACAAAACTTTTCATCAAGATTCAAATACAGCTTGCCAAAATCATGCTATTTATTTCAGTCAATTTAGCACTTTAAAACGTACAAACAAAATAAAAAAAAAAGTACTTCTCCTTTCACACTATGTCCACAGTTCTCTCTCTCTCTCACACACACCTACGGTTTGACACACAATCATTTGCAAATGTGATGATCATGTCGCTCTTGTGATGGAAACAGTTCTATATAACAGGGTGTATCCAATGGCGTGGGTGGGGTGGGACAGAAGGGGTCATTTTGTACAGTGAAACGTCGACTGAAGATCATGACGCGATGCAGCATCTTGACCGCATCCTACTACGTTCCCTTATTTGGAATAATGCCTACGGGGCTGGGCTCTGCCGAAGCACAAACTTATCTAGAGGACGCTTACTTACGTTCAAGCTCCCTGGAATGCTTGTGACATAAACTTTGATAGGCCCCATGATAGTTCACTAAGCCTGCTGCTCACAGTATTACAACGAAAAGAATAAATCGGGAAGAAGATCCAGATGAACGAAAACTGTCGTCAGTGTACTAAACGCTTTGAGAGCAGACTTTTCTAGGAGAAGTGCCAAATACGTCACTGCAACATTGAGTACGTCATTCCACTTCCTGTAACACTGTTTTCGATGACATAGATCACACATGCATGAGAGTTATCGAGCAGTTGCTTGGGGGCAGATAAACAAATTGACATTCCGGGAAATCACACACAAAACCCATTTATCATATCTCTTCCTGTGATGCCCGAGGCTCAGATTTGACTCTCAGCGGTCAGTTTCTCGTTCAGTTCGATGTTTCTTAGAACTGTGTACATTTCTAAACATTTCTACAGACTTCAGCCTCATCGAGTTTTGTCTTGTGGACTTAGGAGGAAAATAGACTCGAAGACCAAACCAAATAAATAAATGAATGAATGAATTAATGAGTAATCATAACAAAATGAAATGACAGAATTAATACGAATAAGTGCTTGCAAACTTAAGATATAAATGAGGTTTTGAGTTATGCTGGACTTTTTTTTTCTTCTGTAATGGAGAATATCACATTATAATTTAATATATCAAAAAGAAACAAACAAAAAACAAAAAAACAGAAAGAAAAGTAGAGAATAGTGTTGTGCTGTCTTTTGGGGTCATGCCAGTGAATACCATACCATGAACTATTTTGAATCAGACAGGGGATTGATTGTTATTTGGTGTCAAGAACAGAAAGGAATGATAGTGTTATAAATGCAAGTAAACAAAATTTATCATTAACATTATTAGTATTATCATTATTACTATTATTGTTGTTGATGTTGTAACTGTTATTGTTGTCATTTTTATTTCAGATAATTGAACTAGTGCAATTTTTTTATTTATTTTTTACACATACACATAGCATGATAGCTTCATACACACAGATTGAAGACTTCAGTATGAAAATGTAGTCTGACATGAAATCTCATTGACAGATCAGACTCTTCCTACCCCAGGATTATTCCATCCCAGGAATTTATCCTCAAACTATACAGCCCCATTTACTGAAACTATACAGCCCCATTTACTGAAACTATATAGCCCCGTTTACTGAAACTATACAGCTCTGTTTACTGAAACTATACAGCCCCATTTACTGAAACTGCATACTCAGCAAATTTTAAGCAAAAACTGTTTCTACAAATTACCCATTTTCCAACAGGTAAAATTTTATAAGATTTGAGAGGTCGCCTCTTAATTTTGGGGATTTTTGTTTCCCAGGATTATTACGATAAAGCAGCCTGAGTATACGTTTTGTTGGAAAGATTGAATGAAGACTTCATGTAAAGATTCCAAACTTTTTTTTCACCATTTTAACCATATCTTGTTGTGTCTATCAAATCTTTGTAGTTTGCTGTTCTGGTTAAAGATGAAGGCTGTCTCACAGTCAGAGTGTATACTCTGATTAATCATATATAGATTTTTGAAGAGACCACTCTAGCCTCTGATGTGTTCTACTCTGTTTCATTTAGAAGTCATATGTAAAATACAATAATGTGTAATTAATTACATGAGAAAGTCAGATTTTTTTATGCTGATATATCTTTTTTATGAACCCACAAACTCTTCATATACTTCCCAAGATATAAGATGTTGAATACTACTACAAGAATTTAGACACACACATATACGCCACCCATGTTCCCTTCCACCTACACATCCTCTTATTATAATGAACAATTTTGCATATTACAGAGAAGGAGGATTGAATTTAAAAAAAATAAATAAAGATTTTGCCTGATCAAGTACGAAGGACAGCTGTTACCAAAATGAAAGAATTAAGATACAGATTTGGCTTATAAGGGAAAAAAATCATATCAGATGAAACCCCAGACCTTTGACAAGATTTGAACAAGATGGCTGAGAGGACATACAGTGGTGCACGTTCAGAAGATGATTATGATGACTACAGTGATGATTTTAGTGAGGAAGAGGAGGAGGAGGATTTGCCTCCAGAGAAATCTCCAGAAAAAAGAAAGTCAGCTTCACCAAATAAAGGTGAGATCATTTATTTGTTTTTGTTTGTTCTTATTTTGTGAAGGGCTGGTGACTGGGTTCACCAAATAAAGGTGAGATCATTTGTTTGTTTTTGTTTGTTCTTATTTTATGAAGGGCTGGTGACTGGGTTTGTAAAGCAACTTTTCATATACCAAGATCTATTTTGCTTTTCAGAATTAATAAAACAAAAAAAAAATTGTGAAAGTGCGAAAGGGGGTTGGCATTATAATGCTTTGAGTTTG
>CM065727.1:16989943-16992443 GCA_033310375.1 Conus canariensis
AGTTCAACGTTCAGGGATAGTCTATAACAGTCAACACATTTTTCCTGCAGTATTCATTCTGTCTGTCACCAGAACACCTGTGCCACAAAGAATGTTCTACTGTGTCTTTTTCAGTATTAACAAAAGTTGCATCTAACATGATCAACTAGTCTCCATTCTCTTTAAGGAGCTGTTTGAAATGAGAATGCCATGGCATTAGCTAAAATGAAACCATCTTATCTTTATTTCTTCCCCCCCCCCCCCCCCTTTTTTTTTTTTTTTCTTCTTTCAACACAAGATGGATGCTAATTTTCCACAAATATCTCCTTGTAATCAGTCAATCATCAGTTTGATGCTTTAGTATCTTCCAGTGACTTTTATAAAGTGTGACACTGACGAGTTTCACCATCATAGCATACCACTCATGTATAAACCTGCTTTTTGAAATCATCATTGTGTGTATTCAAATAGATTTACTTCTACTATTGGAGTATCATCATGCCTTTTAACCATTGCTTTTATTAGTTCACAAATGATTCTGTGTGGTTTATGTTGTTTATAGCCCAGCCACCTACCAGGGTTGTCACCCCATTGAAGTTTACTCGCAACATCATGTCCTTTAATCCATCAGGGTTCTAGCAACATGTCTGGATTCTGAGTCATACTCAGTTGCTGTTTTTCCAGATTTTATCACTGGGTTGCCTGGGTGGGACAGTGTTCACAGAGTATCGCTTTCACCCTACTCCTCAGACACCCTCAATGTCACAAGCTTCAGCATTAAAACGTTTAAAGTTTTTAACTCCGAATTCCGTCAGTTTGATACTTAAAATCAACGTGGAACACAAATAAACTAGTGGTGTTTGCATTAGCAGCTCTTTTAGATTTTTGTGTGTGCTCCTATCTTGTTCGTGTCATGCTGACTGTCAAGCACTGCTCGTCTGAAGTGGTGAGAACAGGATGGAATGGTCATAGTACTGTGTGTGTATGCATGCATGTGTGTGTCTGTCCATGTGTGTGTGTGTATGTGTGTGTGTGTGTGTGTGTGTATCTGTGTGTATGTGTGTGTGTGTGTGTATCTGTGTGTGTGCGCACGTGTTTGTGTGTGTGTGTGTGTGTGTGTGTGTGGTGTGTGCGTGTGTGTGTGTGCGTGTGTGCGTGCGTGCACGCGCGTGTGTGCGTGCGTGCGTGCGTGTGTGCGTGCGTGCGTGCGTGCGTGCGTGTGTGTGTGTGTGTGTGTGTGTGTGTGTGTGTGTGTGTGAGTTGATGGTGGCTAACAGTGGTGTGGGTATGCTTGCCTCAGTCTGGCACCGGCCCCATTCTGGCACTGGTCTTTCCAGACCCACCCAGCCCCACTTCATTCCACCCCTAAATATTCAACCACACCAGCTTCTGTGTTTGCACCACCTCCCCTTCCTTGGCTTTGCTGCAAAAAACATGTTTGTTGTTGTAAGGGGATGAGCTGAAGAATTGTTACATTGAGTTTACGGAATTAAGTAACAATTGAAAAGTGCTGATGAAATGTAAATATATGGACGAGTCTGTAGGTATGTTTGAGCCTTGCAAAAGATTTTTGTATTTGTTCTCGAAAAAGTTATTTCTTATGTTTGATTAGTAGTAACAGTTCATTGATCTATAGATCAGTTGATTGATTGAAACATACAGAAATTACAAGTGCTTTGGGTACATGCGCACACATATGCATGCAGTGCGCGTGCACATGCACACACACACACACACACACACACACACACACGCGAGCGCGCACACACACACTAACACACACACACACACACACACACACACACACACACACACACACACACACACACACACACACACACACAAGAAGACCATGAGGACATAATCAGACTGAAGTTAATGTAAACATTTTTCTGCATGTGGATGTTTGGTTTATGCAATCCTAATAGCATAACTAAATGTCAGGGACAGACCAGAAGATGTCCCATAGGAAATGGCCAGAAACTTGATAAAACACTGTACTTTGATCCTGATTTTAATGCTGATGGAAGCTCTCACACCAACTTGCAAACACTTAGTGAAGAGTCTTTATTGCATTATTGTTGTACACTTATGTTATGAAACATCACATAATCGTGGAGGGTTGACCTGTCAGTGTGACAAATGTGAACAGGATGTACTCAGATCTCAGATGCCTTCAGTTTCTTCAGCTTAGCAGGTGAGGCTGACTCACCAAGAGTGAAGCCGTGTGAGAAGTGTGCTTGAAGTGAGTGACACTCCACTGTCCACAAGTGTGCGTGCTCTGCAACGCTGTGCCTTGAAAACAAGTCTGATGTTGACTGAAATAAAAGCAGGTCATCTTCACAGTATTTTTATCCAAAGTTCAGTTTGACACTATGTGTGTGCCTCACAGTTGTTTTAATGTCAGTTTGTTTTAGGGGTTCCACCACTTGGCATACAGAATTCTCATTCTTTGCATTTGATCCAGATTTAGAGAATGTGAGGATTTGTGGTGGATGCTTTTGTTTTTTTTTAGAGTTAG
>CM065727.1:16997443-17004943 GCA_033310375.1 Conus canariensis
GAGCCCTGAAAGCAATGGCAGAAGCGGCAGAGAGGTGTTCAAGCTGGATCTGGTCAAGGAGGAACAAAAGTGAACTTCATAAGGCTTAATTTCCCTACAAATATCAGGTGTCCCTGTGGCTCAGTGGTTAAAGCGCGAGTCATTAAGTGGAAAAATGAGCATGTCCAGAGGGTCATGGGTTCGAATCCCAGCCATGGCTCGTCCCAAGATGGGAAAAAAAGGGGCAGCAGAGGGACATCCGGAGTCATGAACCGGGTGTGGCCCAACCCCCCTAGAGTGTCAGGAGATAAGGGCCGAAACACTTGCTTGAAGGGGGCTTCTCTTCTGAGGACTCTCTGCTGCCACGCTCTCCACGAGTTTCTTTCTACTGCCACAGACTGCTTTTCTTGAGAACAATGCAAATTCACTGAAAACTTCTCATTTTAGGACCCAAGAAATCAAGACTTGCACTCCACGTTTCTTTCTTCTTTGCTGTACTGCTCAAAGATATATACTTTCTCATTTTCTGTGATAGATTTACCTCCCATTTTGATCAGACTTGCTCCAGTCCAAGACCACTTTTAGGAAGCATCTCGGGAGGCTGTTACAGAAAGGTCCCCTGGTGTCTGTTATGGTTGATTATTCAGTGTGGCCAATGTGTGCAGGAGATAGCAACGCTCCGGCAGCTCACAATGTCAGCAGTCCAGCAGGTGAGAGATGGTGTGCCTTGATAACACGGCGCTAACATTACGTGCTCAGAAACCTGTAAACATTGCATACATGGTCCAGGGAATCGTATAACTGTCATACAGCTCATCGTTTTAACAACCAGGTGCAGGTGGGGGAGAGGAGCGGGCAGGGTGTGCATTTGTGTGCACATGGGCGTGTCAGAGCAGGAGAGGGGGGAACGTGAGGGGGTGGGGGATAAAGAATGGAATCTAGTCATGATATTTGATATTGAAAAGCAAAATTACAAGAGAATGCACTGTTCAAGAAGGACTGAACCACAACAGTATTATTCTTTCTCTGTTTTTGTTTACACTGCATTTTTGAAATTTTCGTTCTTTCAAGAGTTTTTTTTTAGCTGACAGTGGCACCTATCATGAATGAAATAAATTAAAGAAGCCAGAGAAGTGTAGGATGATAAAGATTACAGCGTTCAATTTTTGTTGGTAGATTATCACTCTTGAGGTAAAGTAAACTAGGTATGTTTATGAGGACAGAAAGAAGAAAGTATGCACACACACACACACACACACACACACACACACACACACACACACACACACACACACACACACATGCTTGCTCATACACACACACCTGTACACACACACACACACATACACATACACACACACACACACACACACACACACACACACACACACACACACACACATGCATATCTTCACAGATATAAACAGACAAAGTCTATCATATATTATGAGGTTAAAGCCACTTTTGCATCAAGATTCATTAAAATTGTTCTAGTTTCTATAGCAAAATTTAAGCACAACACTTCAGTTAACTTCTAGGAGTCAAGTTTTGATCAATTCAGTTCAGAATTACCACAAATAATGGAGAAGCTAGAGAATGTCAGAGTGGCATTGTAGGTCTTAAAGTCATGGACCCAAGAAGACAGATCAGCATGCGGCACGAATGTGTGCAGGAAACAGCAATGGCCCAGACCTTGATCTTGCTGTTAAAACCACAGGTAAGACTGCTCCGGATCAACTTGAAAGAACTTTTTATTTACAGTTTATGATCAGTTGATGGATTGGTGGCCAGAGGGTTGTAGAATGTATGACGGGCAATATGAGAGTGGCAGGTTCAATCCCAGCAGCACCTGGCAGGTAACATATGGAGCAGTTTCCTGTATCCCAGGGCATGGCATGGGCGGAACCCTTTTCTCATGTGGCTGCAGACCCAAAGATTAGATACGCATCATTATTACAGATCCTCTACGGTCCACGTCAGTAATTGGTGGTAAAATATCCAGCGGGCACCGACACACTACAAGAGGAGAAACGCACCACTAATCAGTCCCCATTATCTCACTGAAATGCTGTCTGAAGGTTGGGTCTTGTTCTGGGATAGCCACAGTCTGTTGTGTTGGGATTGCGCTCTAATGTAAAGTTCTCAGAAACCCATGAAGTGTTGATACACCATAAAAACAGTCAGATATACACTGCAGCTAATACATTTGAAATGGGCTTTCATTCTCAATGAATTATTTTGAGGTCATAAATGGTAATGTATCACTGCAAGTTAGATGCAGAAGTTCATAGCTAGTATACAAGTAAGAGCTTCCATTTTCCTAAACATATCATTTTTGTGTGGTTAACAGTTTTAAGTAAAACTTTGAGAAATGATTAAGAGGACTGTGCGTAGGTTTATTTTCCCTGTTGTATTGTTTCTAGTCAGGTTGAGTGAGTTCAGTTAAAAGAATTTTTTTCTCTTTTGGTTCTCTTCCTCGTACTTTTTCTGGCAGGGAAGATGTGAAAGATTGGAAATTGAAATGAAGAAGAAGCAGATGGGATATTGAGGTGGGTCAGAGAATAGCTGGTACACAGTGTAGTATTGCCCACTACAATAAGGGTTCCATTGCATTTTTGACCTCTGTCTGGTTGACCGTACAATGCGACTGATCTCTGCAGGAAAGGCCTATGCTTCAGGTGCTCGTGACAGTTTCTTCAGCTCTGGAGGTGAGATCATGGAGATGTGTCACAGTAATGCAAAAGATATGTGTCTGAATACATCTACCACATACACACACACACACACACACACACACACACACACACACACACACACACACACACACACACACACATTCTATCATGTATTATAACAACCAGTCTTTCTGGAGGGCTTATCCAACTTTTTACCAAAACTCAAAGAAAAAAGCTTTCTGATAGATGAAAAAAGACTCTGTGTGTGTGTGTGTGTGTGTGTGTGTGTGTGTGTGTGTGTGTGTGTGTGTGTGTGTGTGTGTGCATGAGCATGCACACAAACATGTGATTTGCCATGAAGAATTGGTTTTTGATCAATTCTGCACTGGTGAAGGGAAAAACACAGTTACCACTGGAGGAATCAGAGCAAAAATTCTATGAAATATTCAAATGACTGTGAAGAGTATGAAAATCATGGAACAAGAATATTGATCACTTTGTGGCACATATATATGCCAGTGAGTAGTTGATTGTAGATGGAGGCAAACGTGTGCTGGAAATAGCAAAGGCCCAGACCCTGAACATGCTGTCAGTGCTAGAGCTGAAGTTGTTCTTGAAGAACGTCGAATGAAACAGTTATTTTTAAGTTGTAATCAGAAGACGTGGGGGTGAACGAAGGTGTTGAAGGGTCATTTCCTCATCACCCAAAGCAACGAGTGTGCAGACTGTTACAGATGACTGTTAAGCTTTTATCAGGGAAACAATACCGGGTCAATTATGGAGACGTGAAAGATCTTATAGGTAATTCATTTCAGCGTGATGTGAACGATCTTATAGGTAATTCATTTCAGCATGATGTGAAAGATCTTATGGGTAATTCATTTCAGCGTGATGTGAAAGATCTTATAGGTAATTCATTTCAGCATTTCACTGGTTATTGAAAATATGAAAATATCCAGTATGGACAGTAACACATGCATAGGAGATGCATGGTACCACTATGACTGTATCCCTGTTCCCAGTTGAAATGACAAGTTGGGAGCATGGGTACAACACTGCTGCTGTTCCTGCGTCAGTCGTGGTACCCTGTATAGTTTCAAGTGTTACGTAATCTGTGAAGTGTTTTAGACTGTATGTCAGTTGTCATGTTTGATAATATGAATGGGATTTCATTTTCCTGCACACATTTCTCTTCAGGTAGCAAATAGTGAAATGAATGTAAGGGAGGATCAAGAGGACTGCATAGTCCTTTGCTTGCTGTGAGCCTTTCAGGCAGGTATCTTGGTCAGGTTCCACACATGCTGTTCCTTTCCACTCACTCTGCCTGTCCTGCAGCGTTGTTTGGAATGACTGTGGATTGTGAGATTGGGCAGAGAGTAAAATGTCATCTGCAGTAAGATCACTGACCAAAGTTTAGTGCCTTCTTTGGCACTTGGTGTGAACAACTAGCAAACTGTACTGACTGTACAATATGATTCATCTTTGCAGGGGATACTCGCGCATCAGACATTCATAATTTCTTCGATTCTGGAGGTGAGATCATTAGTAAGACATGTTTGAAAGAATTGAACTAAATGAACTAGATAATCAAATAAAAGATAAATGGTTATTTACCTGTGTGAATGTGAAAGTGGTGTGCAACACTGTAGAGTGGTGCAGAGACTTAGAAAATGTTGCAAAATCACTTGAAACAGCATCAAAGAAAAGAACACAAACCCTTCAGAAAAGAACAACCAAAAGGCAACCTTCAGAACAAAATGAGCACAAAACCCTTCAGAAAAGAACACAAACCCTGCAGAAAATAACAAACCCTTCACAAAAGATGCACACACCTGCAGAAAAGTACACACAAATTACACACACACACAACACACACATACACACACACACACACACACACACACACACACACACACACACACACACACACACACACACACACACACACACACACACACACACACACACACACACACACACACACACACACACCACACACACACACACAAAACACACACACATACACACACACACACACACACACACACACACACACACACACACACACACACACCACACAACACACACACCACACACACAACACAAAACACATACAAGTACACACACACACACACACACACACACACACACACACACACACACACACACCACATGTTGCAGTCCATTCTGATTCCCCTCCCCCCATCTTCCCCCCTCCTCCAAACTTTTTTAATCTCCCAGTTTCCTACCACCCATCCATTTACCTCCTCCCACTACTTTTTTTTAATCACATGATATCACATGTTTAGTATAAAGCCAATAAACTGAAGATCATCCAACCACCACACTCACTCATTCACACACACACACGCACACGCGCACGCACACGCACACACGCATGCACGCACGCATGCACACACACACACACACACACACACACACACACACACACACACACACACACACACACACACACTGTATCATGTGCATGCACACACACATGCACATACATACACACACTCACACACACAAACACACAAGCTCGCATGCACACACACACACATGCATATGCACACATGAACACGTGCACGCACACACATGCACTCACAGACACACATGTACATGCACACACACACACACACACACACACACACACACACACACACGCACACACACACACACACACACACACACACACACAATTACTACAAGATATATTAAAAAAAAAAATTAAATTGCTAGACCTTTAGCATTAGTGAAAATAATCCAAAATTGTACAAAAGATGCTCATCAAAGTTTCTTCTCAATCTCAAGATGCTTTCTCATCCAAACTCTTTGTACACAGTTTTCATTTGCCCAGAAGATACCATTTTTGATCAAGATACAATTTTTTTAATCACTTGTATACCAACTATACTTTCTGCAGTAACAATGATCACTGAAAACAGATGAGTGAGAAAGGGAGTGTGACGGTGGCAGTGCAGTGATTGAAAATCCTTGACCAGAATTCTAGTTCACAGCATGGAAGGTGTGGCAGTCTGTGGTTCACTGTAGAGTGGGGCGAATGTGTGCAGGAAATAACAATGGCCCAGACCCTGTCCCTACCCTGGGTGCCAGAGGTGAGAAGTGTGGTAGAATAACACGGAATTGTTACTTGATTATCATTGATCATTAGATGAGAACTGTGGTAACCAGGTGATCCAAGAACACAGAACTTGTCTTTAAATGAGAGCTGTCGTAGCTGGGTGATTTAGTTAAGAAAAGAACTTTTCAGTCTGAGTGCCAAATGAAACAGACTGCAGCATTGGTGAAAATAAAACAAAGTACAAATACGCTGTTGAAATCAGGTGCAAAGCAACATTAATGTAATACACAATATGAGACAGACAGACAAGTGTGCAAGATACTTACTTCAAGCGTGACAATTAACAGATGTTAAACAAAATGCACGAAATAATGCACCCCAGAAGAAGACAGGTTTCTAGACAATTTACATGTCTGTTTTGTTTGGTTTGATGTGATAGATGAGAGCATTGTTGTGCATTCTGTTTTAAGTGTTTGTCGATGTTTTGGTTTGAATGCAGTTTGCTCAAAACTCTACAAGCCCCTAGAGGTGGGCAACGTGTGGAATGGGGTTTTCCCTGTCCACCATTCACATGACCTGATAATGGAGAGTGTGGAATGGGTTTTTGTCCATGTTTTTGGTTTGAATGCATTTCTCAAATCTCACCCCAAGGTGTGGCAAGTGTGGAATGGGGTTTTCCCTGTCCCATCATTCACACTGACCTGCTAATGGCAGAGTGTGGAATGGGGTTTTCCCTGTCCCATCAGTTACACTGACCTGCTAATGGCAAAGTGTGGAATGGGGTTTTCCCTGTCCATCAGTTCCACTGACCTGCTAATGGCAAATGTGGAATGGGTTTCCCTGTCCCATCATTACATGACTGTAATGGCAAAGTGTGGAATGGGGTTTTCCCTGTCCTCATTACACTGACCTGCTAATGGCAGAGTGTGGAATGGGGTTTTCCTGTCCTACCATTCTGACCTGCTAATGGCAGAGTGTGGAATGGGGTTTTCCCTGTCCTACCATTCACACTGACCTGCTAATGGCAGAGTGTGGAATGGGGTTTTCCCTGTCCTGCCATTCACACTGACCTGCTAATGGCAAAGTGTGGAATGGGGATTTCCCTGTCCCATCAGTTACACTGACCTGCTAATGGCAGAGTGTGGAATGGGGTTTTCCCTGTCCCATCATTTACACTGACCTGCTAGTGGCAGAGTGTGGAATGGGGTTTTCCCTGTCCCATCAGTTACACTGATCTGCTAATGGCAAAGTGTGGAATGGGGTTTTCCCTGTCCCATCGGTTACACTGATCTGCTAATGGCAAAGTGTGGAATGGGGTTTTCCCTGTCCCATCATTTACACTGACCTGCTAATGGCTAAGAAGCCCCTTGATGTGTGCAATCAGAAAGTCAGATACACATGCCAAAGAGACACCGATTTTACTTAAAGAGCTGATGGACACCACCACAGCAACATCATTTACCAAAAGACATTGATGTCTTGTGTCTGTTCTGGCATGGTTATGACCTTATTCATAGGTCAGATGCTATACTGTAAAAAAGAAAAAAAAAGTCCACTGCATGTCATAGTCAATACATATAGTGAGACTGTCTTACTCATGTATGAATTGTTTTCAGGTGATAAGCTGTTTAACTTGTTGTGTGAGAGACATGTGGTTAAGAGGACCACATAATCCCTTTCTTCTCTTGATCCTTTGAGGCACAACGCTTGTGAATGTTCTCATTTTTGTGTGTGGAAAATCATCCACACACAGTTTGCTGC
>CM065727.1:17014943-17017443 GCA_033310375.1 Conus canariensis
AAAGATGACATTAAGGACATGTGTGACGGTTATGCAGGCTTACATAAAGAGGTTCAGTTCCTGAAAGGAGAAGTGGCGATCTTCGTAGAATAGGGGTGGGGTTAAGAGTTGAGTCAGAGAAAGAGTGATTGTGAAAGAGAGAATAAATACACAGGGGTTAGGACAGAAACAGAGTGAATTAGAGAGACGACAGACAGACAGACAGAGAGAGAGAGATAGAGAGAGAGAGTTTTCATTCAACGCCCATCTTGCGCTAAATTGGATGAAGAAAAGTGATGGCTCATTCATTTTCGTTGTCTGGAGTGTTGTGAGTCTTGCCTGAAGAGGACCTTAGAGGTCGAAATGCATCATGTTTTGTTTTGTGATTTGTTTGTCAACCTTTTTTTTTTTGCGGAGCTTTAGCAATAATTTTTCAAATTTGTTTAGATTTCCGCAGCTAGATCATACAGGAAGAAAGTATTGTTCCTCACTGACTTTTAAACTTATTGTACAGTGTGGCCAATGCGTGCAGGAAATAGTGTCGCCCCTGTAGCTGACAGTGTTGCTGTCAGCCCTCGAGGTGAGAGATGTGCCTGACTTACGAAGCATACACCACTGAGCACCAGTGTCACTACACCCATTGACCCACATCACTGCATTCATTCCATCTATTTATTCCATCTTTCTCTTTCTTCCCTCTCTCTCTCTCTCTCTCTCTCTCTCTCTCTCTCTCTCTCTCCTCTCTCTCTCACTGTCTGTCTGTCTCTCTCTCTTTCTCTCTCCTTTTAATTCACTCTGTTTCTGCCCTAACCCCCTGTGTATCTTATTCTCTCTTTCACAATTAGTCTTTCTCTGACTTAACTCTTAACCCCCATCTCTACTCTCCTTTTATGTTTTATCTCTGTCTCTTCGACTCTAACTCCATCCA
Source organism: Conus canariensis (assembly GCA_033310375.1). Classification (NCBI taxonomy): domain Eukaryota; kingdom Metazoa; phylum Mollusca; class Gastropoda; order Neogastropoda; family Conidae; genus Conus; species Conus canariensis. Next base: position 17,015,851 of record CM065727.1, read on the forward strand.
TCCCCACTACTACTGCTCTCCCTGTCTGTCTGTGTGTCTCTGTCTGTCTGTGTGTCTGTCTGTCTGTCTGTCTGTCCTGTCTGTCTCTCTCTCTCTCTCTCTCTCTCTCTCTCAATCTGTCTCTCTCTCTCTCTCTCTCTGCATGCGTGCATGTGTGTGTTCCAAATTCTGTACGTACTTTGTCATATTCATTTTACTGTCTGTTTTTATACATGCTAATTGTTGTACATTTTAGTACATTTCCATTTCCAATTATTACATTTTGTGCTTAACTATTCTTTACATTTCTGTTGTTCCCCCTCTCCCTTCCACCACCCCCCCCCCCCCCTTTTTTTTTTTTTTTCAAATTCCATGTCACTTTGCTAAATACCTTATACATATTTTCATGCCTTATGAAAAATGATTACATGTTGTGCCTTGTTTTCACTCTCTCTCTCTCTCTCCTCTCTCTCTCTCTCTCTCTTCTGCTGTCTGTCTTCTGTCTGTCTGTCGTTGTCTCTCTCTCTCTCTCTCTCTCTCTCTCTCTCTCTCTCTCTCTCTCTCTCTCACTCTCTATCTCTGTGCATGCATGTGTGTGTTCCAAATTCTGTACATACTTTGTCATGTTCATGTTACTGTCTGTTTTTATACATGCTGGTTGTTGTACATTATAGTCCATTTCTATATCCTCCCCCAGCCCACCTCCCCCCCCCCCCCCCTTCTTCCCCTTCGTTATTATTAGTTTTATTCTTATTTTTATTTTTTGTTTGTTTATATTTTTTTTCTCCATTTCCCTTTTATTTTCATTTGGTGTTCCACTATGATTGCATGACTGCCTTGTTTGTTTGCTTGTTTGCTTTCTTACATTATTTCATTTCACTGCGTGTTGTAGTTCCTACTCAGGGCGAGGACTGGATGTAAAAAAAAAAGTGCATCAGTGCTTATCTATTATCCTCGTAAATAAAGAATTTTATCTTAATTTTATCTGTCTCTCTGTCAGTCTGTCTCTCTCTGTCCTTCCCTTTCCCAATTCTCAAGTGTTCTGTGATTCTGTGTGTGTGTGTGTGTGTGTGTGTGTGTGTGTGTGTGTGTGTGTGTGTGTGTGTTTGCTGTTAGCCTTGTTTTTTAATCAAGCACTCTATATCAAGCATGAGTTTAAAGAAATTATTCCTTGTTCCGCACCCATCAGACAGTCTAGTGTAAAGTGTGGCCAATGTGTGCAGGAAATAATGTGCCCCTGAAGCTGACAGTGTTGTTGTCAGCCCTAGAGGTGAGAGATGTGCGGGACATGGGAAACATGCATACACCACTGTGTGCCAGTTTGACAACACTGACTGCCATGCCTTACTGCACTTTTCCTTCACCCTTTCTTCCTCCCTTCTCTCTCTTCCCCCCCCTCTCTCTCTCTCTCTCCCTCTCTCTCTCTCTCTCCCTCCCTGTCTCTTATTCTCTAAGAAGGATTTATGGGATACCACTTAGTGCTCTGTGTCTCATATGGCAAAGTTCTCTTTACGGGCTGAAGCTTTTGTCATGAATGAGGGACACCTAATATTGTGCTGATATTGCACTTTGAAAATCTCTTTGTCTCAGTCTCTCTCTGTCCATCTGTCTGTC
>CM065727.1:17029943-17042443 GCA_033310375.1 Conus canariensis
TGCCTGTGTCAGCGGTGATAGTTGTTTCACCATGCAGTCATTGAGGAACAGTGGCAGGCCAGTTTGTATTGCTGTGTGTACTGTTGCCTGTGTCAGCGGTGATAGTTGTTTCACCATGCAGTCATTGAGGAACAGTGGCAGGCCAGTTTGTATTGCTGTGTGTACTGTTGCCTGTGTCAGCGGTGATAGTTGTTTCACCATGCAGTCATTGAGGAACAGTGGCAGGCCAGTTTGTATTGCTGTGTGTACTGTTGCCTGTGTCAGCGGTGATAGTTGTTTCACCATGCAGTCATTGAGGAACAGTGGCAGGCCAGTTTGTATTGCTGTGTGTACTGTTGCCTGTGTCAGCGGTGATAGTTGTTTCACCATGCAGTCATTGAGGAACAGTGGCAGGCCAGTTTGTATTGCTGTGTGTACTGTTGCCTGTGTCAGCGGTGATAGTTGTTTCACCATGCAGTCATTGAGGAACAGTGGCAGGCCAGTTTGTATTGCTTTGTGTACTGTTGCCTGTGTCAGCGGTGATAGTTGTTTCACCATGCAGTCATTGAGGAACAGTGGCAGGCCAGTTTGTATTGCTGTGTGTACTGTTGCCTGTGTCAGGGGTGATAGTTGTTTCACCATGCAGTCATTGAGGAACAGTGGCAGGCCAGTTTGTATTACTGTGTACACTGTTGCCTGTGTCAGCGGTGATAGTTGTTTCACCATGCAGTCATTGAGGAACAGTGGCAGGCTAGTTTGTATTACTGTGTATACTGTTGCCTGTGTCAGCGGTGATAGTTGTTTCACCATGCAGTCGTTGCGTGCAGGGAATAGCAATGCTCCCAAAACTGATCATACTGTCAGCACTAAAGGTGAGAGGCGTGCTTTTACACTGAACACTGCTGCTGTGTACATCACTGTGTGTTTCAGACAAACAAAAAAAATCGATCCCCCAATACATGATTGTGCTTTTGCATTCACCCCCTCTGAGATTTATCTTTTGTTGCATGACATGGTCAGCTTTGTATGACCAGCTGATCTCTCTCTCTCTCTCTCTCTCTCTCTTCTCCTCTCTCTCTCTCTCAACAAAAGAAAATGCACAAAGGGCATGAAATCACATCAGTTTTGAAGACGTTTATGTTATCATTAAAGATAATAAGAACAATCAGGGTGTTGCTTCTAGCTTTGTAAATGAAAAAACGATGATCGGGGACAGATGGCTCATTTAAAGATTTTTTGTTTCCATCACCATTATGACCGTGAATCCTTTTAATCACAGAGTTAGGTGTGTGTGTGTGTGTGTGTGTGTGTGTGTGTGTGTGTGTGTGTGTGTGTGTGTGTGTGTGTGTGTTAAAAACTGATACTGTAAACTAGCAGCTGTGGTGTGATGGTTAACAAGATGGCTTCCCAGCTGGAACATAATGATTTTAATTCCTGTCAGTCATTTGTTTGTGGGATTTTTCTGAACAGATTTGCTGGTGGGAGCTGATTGATTTTATTCCCATTAGAGTTTTTTTTAATGGGATTTTTCTGTCCAGACCAGCCCCCGCCCACAGTTCAGTTCATTATGGAAAGACTGGAACCATACTGTCTGGTTTCATACAGTTAATGGATGCATCTCTTAGGGTCTTGGTCAAATTTCCTGACCAACACTGCAGGTGTCTGTGTCTCTCAGGCCTTGTTGATATCATTGCAGTAAGCATAGAGTACAGCTCTGTCTTACAATCCCAGAATGGAACAGAACTCCAAAGCATCATCTTCTTCATCCTGATCCTCATCAGGCAGCATTAATGAAAAATGGTCTCAAATTCTGTGGCCCTTCATGCCCTGCTCTGGTGGTGACTTCAGTGTCAGTCTCCTCTCCATGTCTGTGCCCTTGGTGAGGTTCCATCGAGATGGCTGATATCGGCTTGTTTGTGGGGACTGTCACTGGACAAACACAGTGGCATTCTGCAGAGGGGTAACTCTGATGCTGGCTCTGTGACTTAGCAATTATTGTCGTCAGCAGGGGGCTTAGTAGGTGTGTCCTGCATCAGCAGGATCAGAACAGGCGCCACTGACCACCACTGAAGTGGCATGGCAGCAGTGCAGTGTCTCCTCTGGCCGGTTGTCTCATGACAGCTTGACGATCATTGTTCCCTGTGGATTGTGAGTGCTGAGGCTGTGGCAGGACAAGCCAGGTTGTGGTTGTGGACTGATTGTTTGTTGTGCTGTGGTGAGAAATGAAATAACGACACTGAGACATCTTCCTGTAGTAGGATCATTACTACCTAACTGTAGTAGAGAAAGGGATAGCGTAGAATAGAGAAGAATGAGCTATCTTGCCCCCCCCCCCCCCCCTTTTTTTTTTTACATGTAAATTAAATTTGATTGATTGTTTGTTTGTCTTATTCACTTATTCAACTGTTTTACCAGGTTTGACGAGACTCAGTTTCTGCTTTGCCAGTTTGTTTTTATAGGTTGTCATTCCAGCTGATGTTCATTTACACTGTGTACAGGACATACAAACGCTCCCAAAACTCAGAGTGTTGCCAGCACAAGAGGTGAGATAGGTGCCCACACAATAAAAACTCCATCAAGCACTTCACACATACTAAGGGTTGAAATACCGGCTTGGTTGGCAACTCATTCTCAAGTACCCACCTTGCACTCCCTCTGCCCCACACACTTTCTCAGTAGATTCTTGTGGAATACTTGGTGCTGTCCATTTCATACTGTTCTTTTGATTGAAGAAAAGTCATATCCAGAGAGACTAAATACTCTGTACTCACTGTCCGAACAGATGAGCAAAATTAGTGCTGTCTGATTTGCATTCACAAATCTTTTTTTTTTTTTTAAAGGAAAAGAAAAAAAAAAAGAAAAAGGACAGCCGCTGGTTAGTGTTCTTTTCTTACTTAGTGTTTTAAAAGAAAAGCATGTCATTGGAAAGGAGGTTAAGAAAATGAAACGTCTGTGAACTAGTTAATCCTCTGTGTCATGGATGGGATCGTGAGTGCTAATTGTTTTGAATGGTCTGGTGTAGCTGTAGATCTCTCTGTTTCCTCAACAAGACATGCTGCTTTGGCTGTGTACTGGTGACAGAAATCATGATTCCGTTCATGCTTACATATTCTTATCTCACTGCATTTCCCCAACATGACATGCCTCTTTAGCTGTTAACTGATATAATAATTCATTATTTGATTGATATTGAACAATTCAAACATGTTGCTTTGGAAGTTTAAGGGATTTGTACTAATGTTTCAGTTAATTAACAAAAAACAAACAAACAAAAACCATTGAAATGAACTTGCATTAAGTACTTACGTAAATCATGTTGATGTTTTTGAAAAATTATGAAAATGAACAAATGAAACATTATCCATGCATTACGCGCACACACATCCACACACGCACATGTGCGCACGGACTTGGTGCACTGATGAATGCTGCACAATCTTGACAGAAGAAATATAGCTCTAATGTTAGTCACACACGCACACGCACACACACACACACACACACACACACACACATGGACTTGGTGCGTTGACAAATGCTACATGATCTTGACAGAAGAAATATAGCTGTAATGTTAGTAACAAATTACGAGCTGGAGAGGTGGGGCTGAAAAAAAGACGGAGAGTCAGTCCAGGATATGATTAGAGACCAGAAATAGCTGTGATGGTAGACTGTTTTACAGGCTTGTATAAAGACATTGTACATTTAGGATGCAGTTACAGAGCTGGAGTCACACTGACTGCAGAATTATCAATTAGCATTATCAATTAGCAACACTGTACAGAGTATGATTATAGGTAATTATAGTGGGGGGCATGATGGTCGTGGGTTCAAATATTGTATGGGCAATCAGGACAGAGCACGGACCATTGAGTTTCTTGTTTGTTTGTTTTCTGTCTCGTCTTCTGTCAGTGGCATGACTCCAGGTTGCTTATTCTGCCTCCACCCTTCCTCCTCCACCTTCACCACCACACACAGCTACACCCAGACTCACTCCTTTACAACCTCTGCACTAGCAGTGCACAGGGAGCAGTCTGCAGATTATCATGACGCATCTCATCGGGATGGCACTGCACTTCTGCTGAGTAACTGTTGTGGTGCCTGGTTTGATGCAGCTTTGACATTGTCCACAGTGACACTGGGTGCAGGAGTGTGTGTTACCCTATCCTGTAATTCTGATTTTTTCCTGGATCCAAAAAAAAAATTGAAGTTTTCTTGTCAGTGCAAAATGTTCCATCCTTCCCTTATGTTTGTGGTTTGTGATTGAGTATGATAATGCACATTAAACATGCCATCTTTCTTTTTCTTCTAGATTTATGGAGAGAGAGAGAGAGAGAGAGAGAGTGTGTGTGTGTGTGTGTGTGTGTGTGTTCTTTTTCTTTTGGGGGGGCTGGCCTCTCTGATAATCAAATTGAGAATCTTCAAAATGTTCAAAATTTTTACCTACGTTGATTTTCAAGGCATCAAAGTAAACTGACATCACTCTTTAGATCAATCTCCAGTTTTTGTGGGGTTTTTTCAAATGAGAACTGAGTTCAAATTAGCCTCCATCTTCTGCAACATAATTGCAGATTTTGTTCCACAATCTCTTTCCGAGATACTTCAGATCTCCGTTCCATCTCATTCCTTGTGCTGCTCAGCAGATGCTGGCAGTTTATCCATTTCTGTTCCCCGATGTAGAGCAAAACAATGGGACTGTGAGCTGTTGGTGTTTGTGGACCTGTCAGTGGGAACAGACTCCCTGTGTGCCTGTACAAAATTATGTTGAGTTCAGGGAATCCCTAATTGCCTTCCTTTTTTTCAGGCAGCATATTTCAGCCAATGTCCATCTTTGTGATACTAAAATGTGTGCCATGCCCATTCATAGTTCTTGCCTGCGTCTGGATGGGTGTGTGTGTGTGTGTGTGTGTGTGTGTGTGTGTGTGTGTGTGTGTGTGCATGTGTGCATGCGTGCGTGTGGGTGTGTGCGCGCGCGCCTACTTGTGTGCATACATGCATATTTCTGTGTATATGTGTGTGTTTATATGTGTGAGTGTGTGTGTGTGTGTGTGTGTGTGTGTGTGTGTGTGTGTGTAGAGGAAGAGACAGGGTGAGAGAGGGGTAGGAGAAGGGGGTAGAATGGTTGTGAAGAGTGGGGAGAGGGGAGATGTGGGAGAACAGGGGCAAGCGTAAAATTGAAGTCGAAAATAAGATAGATGTGGGAACTGAAACTTTGTATTTGGGTCCAGATATCAGTTTGGGGGGGGGGGGGGGGGGGGGGGGGGGGGGGGTTCTGTATTTTTCCCCATTTTGTAAACACATGTACTTCATCTTTGATTATTCTAGAAGCAAGTGTGTACATAAGCCTTAATATATCATTGTATGTTATGTATAGTGCAGCCAATGTTTGCAAGAAAAAGCAATGTCCCAGGAGCTACGAATGTCATCAGCACAAGAGGTAAGACGTGTGCTCATATTTAACAGAAGTGAGAATTTTACACTGTGTGTTTGAAAAAAACGAGCATACAGCACTGCCCTGCTCCCCCCTCCCCCATGCTTTCCCTTTCTTCCCCTCCACCTGAAGCAAATTTCTTTGGTTACCTAGGTGCTTAGCATCTCACACATTGGTCATCACCATCAATCTCTCCTCTAACTGAAAAGCCGTTCCTAGTGAACAAGTTAGGATAAACATCGGAGGGGTGTTTGAACGAGGGCCTTATCGCCTTTATGAATATGTACAGAGATTCAACGCCTTCTTCCTTGTGCTGAACTCTGAAGTGATCTGAAGCGATCAAAGCTAAGTGAATTTTCGTTATTTTATTCGTTTGTATCTCACCTGAAGAAGACCTAAGAGGTCAAAACACGTGTTTTGTCTTGTGACTCGTTTGTCCACGTTTCTCTGGGCGGTTCGCTAACATTTATTTAAGATTTATGTACAGAGGCAGTAAGGCCTGTATGCAGGCACCCTCATGTCTCATTGTCATACTCTAGGTAGTGATTGTCTCTCTCTTCTCTTTATCTGTCTGTTTGTCTGTCTATCAGTCTGTTTGTCTGTCTGTCTGTCTCTCGCTCTCTCTCTCTCTGTCTCTCTCAGCTTCATTGTCATGGACCTATGGCCTAATCCTTAAATCTCTCAGACACAGACTCTCTCTCTCTCTCTCTCTCTCTCTCTCTCTCTCTCTCTCTCTCTCTCTGTCTTTCTTTCTTTCTCTCTCCTCCCTCCTTTTGAATTTCATCCCCTGCCATTCTCTTTGTTTCTGTCTCTCTGCCTGTCTTGTCTGTCTGTCTGTCTGTCTGTCTCTCTTTTTCTCTCTCTCTCTCTCTCACCCTCTCCACACTGCTTCCTGTCCTGTCTCTCTCTCTTGGTCTCTCTTTATCTCATTATCCCTTGTCTCGCACACATTTTCACATACACACACTTCCACACATATTCTCATTACCTGTGCTCATCATGACTTGCTGTACTGTGTTAATATTACACCCACTTGGAGTACAGTGATACTATCCATGTAGACTCCCTTCGTAAAGGCTTTTCTTCAGAATATTTTGTTTTTGTCTATACCAGAGTTACCCTTTCTGTAAAACTTGTTTCTGCTAAGTATTGATGTTTTGCAGACGCCAGATTTACCTCTCAATACAAAATCCTTTCTATGAAGAGCTGTCTTTGTGGAGTGATTTTTTTTCTTTACCTTACTGGATTTTCTTTAAAACAAAGACTGCCTTAAAGGGAGAGCTCACTCACGCTGGCTCCATGACAGAAGCAATTGTTGTTGTCAATAGGGGGCTAAGTGGGTGGTGTCCTGTGTATGTTGGATCAGAACAGGCACCACTGAACACCACCTAAGTGACTCAGCAGCAGTGCAGTGTCTCCTGTGGTGGGTTGCCTCTTGACAGCTTGACATTGGCTGCTCTCTGTGGATTGCCAGTGCTGGGGTTGCGGGGGGCCGGGCCGGGTTGTGGCTGTGGACAGGAGGGTTGGAATGAGTGGTGTGGATGTGGCTGTGGACAGGAGGGTTGGAATGAGTGGTGTGGATGTGGCTGTGGATGGGAGGGTTGGAATGAGCGGTGTGGATGTGGCTGTGGACAGGAGGGTTGCAATGAGCAGCGTGGATGTGGCTGTGGACAGGAGGGTTTGAATGAGCAGCGTGGATGTGGCTGTGGACAGGAGGGTTGGAATGAGCGGTGTGGATGTGGCTGTGGACAGGAGGGTTTGAATGAGCAGTGTGGATGTGGCTGTGGACAGGAGGGTTTGAATGAGCGGCGTGGATGTGGCTGTGGACAAGAGGGTTGGAATGAGCAGTGTGGATGTGGCTGTGGACAGGAGGGTTGGAATGAGCGGCGTGGATGTGGCTGTGGACAGGAGGGTTGGAATGAGCGGCGTGGATGTGGCTGTGGACAGGAGGGTTGGAATGAACGGCCTGGATGTGGCTGTGGACAGGAGGGTTGGAATGAGCGGCCTGGATGTGGCTGTGGACAGGAGGGTTGGAATGAGCGGCCTGGATGTGGCTGTGGACAGGAGGGTTGGAATGAGCGGCCTGGATGTGGCTGTGGACAGGAGGGTTGGAATGAGCGGCATGGATGTGGCTGTGGACAGGAGGGTTGGAATGAGCGGCGTGGATGTGGCTGTGGACAAGAGGGTTGGAATGAGTGGTGTGGATGTGGCTGTGGACGGGAGGGTTGGAATGAGCGGCGTGGATGTGGCTGTGGACAGGAGGGTTGGAATGAGCGGCGTGGATGTGGCTGTGGACGGGAGGGTTGGAATGAGCGGCATGGATGTGGCTGTGGACAGGAGGGTTGGAATGAGTGGCGTGGATGTGGCTGTGGACAGGAGGGTTGGAATGAGCGGCGTGGATGTGGCTGTGGACAGGAGGGTTGGAATGAGCGGCGTGGATGTGGCTGTGGACAGGAGGGTTGCAATGAGCGGCGTGGATGTGGCTGTGGACAGGATGGTTGCAATGAGCGGCGTGGCTGTGGACAGGAGGGTTGGAATGAGCGGCGTGGATGTGGCTGTGGACAGGAGGGTTGCAATGAGCGGTGTGGATGTGGCTGTGGACAGGAGGGTTGGAATGAGCGGCGTGGATGTGGCTGTGGACAGGAGGGTTGGAATGAGTGGCGTGGATGTGGCTGTGGACAGGAGGGTTGGAATGAGCGGCGTGGATGTGGCTGTGGACAGGAGGGTTGGAATGAGTGGTGTGGCTGTGGACAGGAGGGTTGCAATGAGCGGCGTGGATGTGGCTGTGGACAGGAGGGTTGGAATGAGTGGCGTGGATGTGGCTGTTGACAGGAGGGTTGGAATGAGCGGCGTGGATGTGGCTGTGGACAGGAGGGTTGGAATGAGCAGTGTGGATGTGGCTGTGGACAGGAGGGTTGGAATGAGCGGCGTGGATGTGGCTGTGGACAGGAGGGTTGGAATGAGCGGCGTGGATGCAGTGCCGCAGAGGTGGCAGAGAAGATGGGACAAAAAAGAAAAAAAAGAAAAAAAAAAATTTTGAGAGATTTCTGGAGTGATAATTGAAACATTCCACTGTAGCAAGGAACAGTTGACTGTACAGTGCCGCCAATGTGTGCAGGAAAAAGCCATGGCCCAGAGGCTGGTGTCCTGAGGAGTAGAGGTGAGAGCCTGCCTAGCATCACTGCATTTCTCTTTGCCTCTCACTTCAGTGTGTGGGACATGGCCATAGGTGCTTTGAAACTCACCTGACAGCATCCTTTTAATTGACCAAACGACTGTGTCTGTTTCCATTCCTTGACTCCGCCTTCCTGTGCCCCCACCTCCCATACGCTTCCCACCTCCATTCCACTTCCACCCACTCTCCCTGTCACTGTGTAATTTCACTTTCCGTGATCACTTTCACTCCCTCTCCTCTCTCTCTCTCTCTCTCTCTTTTCAGTTGAACTGTAAGAAGTGAACTAAATATTAACATTTACTGGTGCAGTTACAAAATGTGGCTATTTTTTTTTTTTAACATGTGGCTGTTGAACAATGCCTTTGAAAATGAGAACTGCAATTTGCTTTGATGAATAACAGATGTGATTACTGATTCTGCATTTCACATTGAGAATGTAGTTTATGATACAACAAACAACATGATTCGTAGTCTGTCTTTGTGTACAGATTTCTGTCCAGAATGAAAAGTGTACGGTAATTATGACATTGCTGCATCTTTGATTCTGTTCTCTTGTTCTCTTGAGGCCTGTGTTTGTAACGCATGCCTGTTCGTAACAAGAAGCCAAATGTATCATTGAATTAAATGTCATTGGTTTGCTTCAGTGACAAAATCGAGCTTCTGTACATGTATGGTCTTTGGGGTGAAAATTTCCTTCTGTCTTGGTTTTTTTTTTTATATATACTTCTTTTCTGGAATAGTGAAATGATTTACAAATGATTTTGCATTCTGTGAACTACACTTAATCTGCAGGGGCAGGATTGCTGTCATCTTGTCTCACAGGCACTGCATGGTGGTTTGCTGCATGCTGTTGTGACAAGTGTTGGGTGGTGGGTGGTTTGCTGTATGCTGCTGTGACAAGTGGTGGGTGGTGGGTGGTTTGCTGCATGCTGTTGTGACAAGTGGTGGGTGGTGGGTGGTTTGCTGTATACTGCTGTGACAAGTGTTGGGTGGTGGGTGGTTTGCTGTATACTGCTGTGACAAGTGTTGGGTGGTGGGTGGTTTGCTGTATACTGCTGTGACAAGTGTTGGGTGGTGGGTGATTGATTTGGGGTATTCTTTACATTATTATATTATAGCTGAGCTGAGAAGCCTGTGGAAAATGCATGATGCTTCAATATAACATTAAAGACCTTTCATTTGGAATTAAGAGCACTGCAATATAAGCAGATGACGGATGTCAGGTGCAAAGAAAATCGAGTCGCTGTGTGTGAGAGAGAGAGAGAGAGTGTGTGTGTGTGTGTGTGTGTGTGTGTGTGTGTGTGTGTGTGTGTGTGTGTGAAAGAGAGAGAGTCAGTTTGATAACAGACAAAAAAACCGGGAGTTGCAGTTTCATTCCAAATGAAGGGGATGTTTGTCTCCTGCAGAGGCCCATTTCTTAGTGATAACAAGTCCTGCTGCACAGTCCCTCCTCCTCTTAGTGCCCCTAGCTGTGTGGTGTTGCACACACAGTAAGCCAAAGATGGACTGAACACACAACCCCATGTGTGCAGGGTACACCAGTGCGTCAGACCCTCACAGTGTTGTAGACTGGGAAGGTGAGAGGTGTGCCTCGAGTCATGATCACACAACCCTGCACATGTCTGGTTGAATCGTCTGACCTGGAAAACACCTTGCACTATTTTCTCTTAACTTATGAAAAGAAACAAACTATTCATTGAGTGATGAGAATATGTTTACCACCATATTTTAAACTGATGTGGAAACTGACCTCAATTTACATTGCACTGTTTTCTCCAGATCTTGATAAAACATATACATGCACACACACACACACACACACACACACCACACACACACACACACACACACACACACACACACACATGCATATGCACACACAGAGAAATTTAACAGAGTAAAGAAAACATATTTGCCATCATATTCTAAACTGGTGCTGATTTTGTTGTTCCATCCGGAATAATTCATTTGAACATTTTAGCAACCTGTGCATCAGTACATTTTTTACAGTAAAACTTGCCTCATCAACCATTCCCTTCAGCTTCCTCTTCTTCCTCCCCCTTTTCCTCCCTTTCTCTTTTTCTCTCTCCACTCTCTTTTCTTTTTTTTAAATTTTTTTATTTATTTTGCTGTCCCAACCTCTGCGCCACCACACGCCACTCATTCCGACACCCGTCCACAGCCACAGCCTGATCGGCCCCGCTGCAGCCCCGGCACCGGCAATCCACAGGGAGCAGTCAGTGTGAAGTCGTCAAGAGGCAACCCACCGGAGGAGACACTGCACTGCTGCCGAGTCACTTCGGTGGTGTTCAGTGGCACCTGTTCTGATCTAACATATGCAGGACACCACCTACTAAGCCCCCTACTGACGACAATAATTGCTTAGTCGTGGAGCCGGAGTGAGTGAGCTCTCCCTCTGGAGGGCGCCACCATGTCCGTCCAATGCCAGCCCCCATGGACTCACCGATACTGGTGACCCCGACGGAACCAAACCAAGGCCATAGACGTGGAGAGGACATTGAAATTGAGGTCACCATGAGAGCAGGGCATGAAGGGCCACAGAATTTGAGACTGGTTTTTTTTTTTTTTTTATGCTGGTCAATGAGGATGATTAAGATGATGCTATGGATTTCCATTTCGGTCTGAGACTACATGACAGGGCTGTACTTGACGCTTCCTTTCATAATATATCCTGGCGTCAACCAGGCCCGAGAGATACAGGCACCTGCAGTGTTGGTCAGGAAATTTGAGCAACATTCTCAGAAATGCATCCATTACGTGGATGAAACTCGACTGTGTGGGTCCCAGTCTTCCCAACTGAGTCTGCAGCAAACTCAACTCTGGGTAGGAGCCGGTCGGGGCAGAAAAACCCACATGACTCTGATGGGATTCGAACCCACGACCTCCCAGCCGGGAGTCCGCGATGCTAACCACTTCGCCACGGCTGCTGGTCTCTCCACTCTCTTTGTTGTTTTAATTGTCTGTATGAATATACATGTATGCAAACACATGCGAGCGCATGCACACACACATGCCCACACTCTCTCTCTCATGTGCGTATACACAATCAGACATGCACACATGCACACAGACACATGCACACACACACACATACACACATATACACACACACACACACACACACACACACACACACACACACACATTGCACCTCAAGACATACAAAATAGCACAATTCATGTGATGTTCATGGCAGTCTCTGCATGTTTCTGTGATGCTGATGTTAATACATGTAGACAAATCCCTCTGTTGAGTAAGGGCAATTAACAACATATTGCCAGATCTAGATATTGGATTGGATGTATTGAGTGCAAGCCACAAAAAGCACAAACCAGACCACAGGCTTGTATTTCGTGATTCAAAAGAGGCTCTTGGGTCCTGATTTCTTCAACAGATAAATTCTTCGCCCAAGTCTGTCAAATCTTCCCTTCACCTTAGGCTTGTTGTATCATGTCCTACTAGTGTATCTTTGCTGCCAGTGAGTGGTGGTTTATACTGCAAAGCCACTGTGTACAGGATATAGCCCGGCTTCAGAGCCTGGCAATGTTGAGAGGATCAAAGGTGAGAGGCGTGTTGAGGTAAAAAACAAAAGTGCTTACTGTTTCTGCACGTTTGCAGTTGGTCAGTTTGCCATGAACCTCTTGACACTGTGTGTGTGTGTGTGTGTGTGTGTGTGTGTGTGTGCTTGCATGCGTACGCGCGTGTGTTTGTGTTTGTTGTTTGTGTGTGTTATTCAGCGACAGTATATAAAGAAACCATGATTCATTGCACAGCAAAGTAGTTATCTAACATGCTGCACATGTTCTGCTCCATGGAATAAGATGCCACTGTAGCAACACACAAAGTGATTGGTTGGTTGATTTTTAACTGAGGATTCGTGTTAGGTGTTTATTC
>CM065727.1:17047443-17129943 GCA_033310375.1 Conus canariensis
AAAGCTTAGATGTTTCTTTCATTAATATTGGTATTGGGGCTCTGTGTGTGTGTGTGTGTGTGTGTGTGTGTGTGTGTGTGTGTGTGTGTGTGTGTGTGTGCATGCCTGCATGTGTGTGTGCATGCGTGCGTGCGTGCATGAGTGAGTGAGTGTGTGTGTGTGTGTGTGTGTGTGTGTTTGACTGGTTGCTGTTTTTGCTTTCGATTTTTACACCTATTGTTTTTAATTTGAGTGTGTGTGTGTGTGTGCGTGTGTGTGTGTGTGTTTGACTGGTTGCTGTTTTTGCTTTCGATTTTTACACCTATTGTTTTTAATTTGATGCAATGCAAAGAACAATATTTTTTTTAGAATACAGAGGGAAAGAGAAATTTGCACACGACATTCATCATCGTGATCTTTGATTCCAGCACGGGCTCTAGGCCGGGGCAGGGGTCGCGGGGGTAAAGGTCGAGGACGAGGACCAGGTCGTCAGAGCCAGGCCAAGTCAGACAGCCAGGTGGACGTGGTGATAAAGCGAGTGCTGTCTGCCAATGAGCTGCGGATGAAGGAGCTGCAGAACCAGCTGCACGACATGAAGAAGCAGCTGAAAGTGGTGAAGGATGAGAACAGGCTCTTCAAGCAGGTGCAGCACAAACAGGTGGGCCCCCCTTTCCACAGCCAGCCTGCCTTGGTGGGCCCCCCTTTCCACAGCCAGCCTGTCTTGGTGGGCCCCCCTTTCCACAGCCAGCCTATCTTGGTGGGCCCCCCTTTCCACAGCCAGCCTATCTTGGTGGGCCCCCCTTTCCACAGCCAGCCTGTCTTGGTGGGCCCCCCTTTCCACAGCCAGCCTATCTTGGTGGCCCCCCTTTCCACAGCCAGCCTATCTTGGTGGGCCCCATTTCCACAGCCAGCCTATCTTGGTGGCCCCCCTTTCCACAGCCAGCCCATCTTGGTGGGCCCCCCTTTCCACAGCCAGCCTATCTTTGTGGGCCCCCCTTTCCACAGCCAGCCTGTCTTGGTGGGGCCCCCTTTCCACAGCCAGCCTATCTTGGTGGGCCCCCCTTTCCACAGCCAGCCTATCTTTTAACCTTCGCCATTGCAGAGCAGTCCTCAGCAGAGGCTGACAAGGGCTGCTGCTGAGCTCACCGTTTTGTCTCCAATGCAAGATTGCACTGATTTGGGTTTACTGTGTGTGTCTTAATATTTTTGTCTGCTTGTTGATGTCTTGTGTACATTGAAGATCAAAATTAAATCCCCATAGATCCACAGATAAAATCAGCAAAGGATCTGTTGATAATTTTGTGAATAAGCCAATGTTCAGTGTGTCTGGAGATGTTAACCATCAAAATAACATTCTAGACATTCTTTAGCCTATAAGTACCCCTTGCATTTTTAATGAATCATTTGATCCATTGTGTCAGAACATTTACATGTATAAAAGGTGTGCCTCACCTAATATTCATATGAATATAATAGAAATATGTTTATCAGTGTATGTGGTAGCCTGCTAGACTAGAACACAGATTCAAACATACTTGAACTGACAGAGCTGGAAGTTGCTGAGATTTCAGTGCTGAATTGAAGTCCAGACTCGGCTGTATTGCTGCAGACATGGAACATGGCTGTAGATCACGTGTAACTAGTTTGCCAGTTGTTGCGAATCAAAACAATATTATCCATCCTTATGGTGCTTTGGAATGTAAGAACACTTGGTCAGAATTTATAAAAAGAAGACAGAAAAGATACTGTCTTTATACAAGGTTTGGTTAAAGATGAGTGTTACAAAGCAGACCTGTTTACCCATATGATTTCACTGTATTTTGTACACATGTTTGATGAAAATGCAACGAATAGGATGAGTCAAAAAGAAACACATTAGAAAAACATTCTGGAGACAAAGATCTTATGCAGTAATTGAACTTGTGGAAAATATCAGCAGCAGAGGCTTTGACCAAAGAGTGACAACTCTTGCTAACTTCTGTGCGCAAACCAGCTGCCATGGCAAAGTGGTTAACATCACGGACTCCTGGCAGGGATGTCCTGGGTTTGATTCCCATCAGAGTCATGTGGGATTTTTCTGCCCTGACCGGCTCCTACCCAGAGTTGAGTTTGCTATGGGCTCAGTTGTGAAGACTGGGACCACACAGTCCAGTTTCATCCACTTAGTGGATGCATCTCTGAGAGTGTTGCTCAGACTTCCTGACCAACACTGCAGGTGTCTATCTCTCGGGCCTGGTTGACGCTGGGATATATTATGAAAGGAAGTGTAGAGTACAGCCCTGTCGTGCAGTCTCAGACTGGAATGGAAATCCGTAGCATCATCTTCATCATCCTCATTCTCATTGATCTGCATAAAAACCAGTCTCAAATTCTGTGGCCCTTCATGCCCTGCTCTCATGGTGACCTCAGTTTTGATATCCTCTCCACGCCTGTGGCCTTGGTTTTGATTCTGTCAGCGTCACCAGTATCGGCTAGTCCATGGGGGTTGTCACTGGAGGAATGTGGTGGTGCCCACCGGAGGGAGAACTCACTCACGCCAGCTCTGTGACTAAGCAATTATTGTCCGTAGTAGGGGGCTTAGTGGTGGGTGGTATCCTGCATATGTTGGATCAGAACAGGTACCACTGAACACCACCTAAGTGACTGGCAGCGGTGCAGTGTCTCCTCCGGTGGGTTGCCTCTTGACAACTTGACATTGACTGCTCCCTGTGGATTGCCGGTGCCGGGGCTGCGACGGGACTGACCGAGTTGTGGCTGTGGACGGGGTGTCGGAATGAGCGGCGTGGGTGCACTGCCACTGAGATGGCACAGTAGGGAGAGCAAAAACAAACAAACAAACAAACTTGTGCGTGAAGTCGCATTTCGCAGTGTCCATTTCTTCGACAACATACCCTGTAACATTGATAAACCAGCGAGAGCGCATGAGTGTGTGCCGAAGTATGCTGATGAATCGGGTTTGAAAGTAATTTGTATCAGAAGAACCTGTGTCACTGTAGTCAGTGCAAGATCAGGTGGTTACTACTGGTAAGAAGCGTCTGCAATGTGATGGCAGGTGAAAACAAAAAGTAGGACCCTCCCTCCTCTCTCCTGCTTTCATAGAAATCTGGAATTTTGTTCATACTCTTTGCAGAAATATGTTCATTTTCATTGAAAAGTATACCAAAAGCAGTTTCAAGGTGAACAGGTCTGATAAAGGTAGCTAGCTAAGCAATGTTTCCATCACTGTGACAGGAACGAGCGCTGAAGAAGTTTGAGGACACGGAGAGTCAGCTGCCCCAGCTTATCCAGGCCCACAACAATGAGGTGCGCTCCCTCAGGGAGCAGCTTCGACGGGCGCGAGAGAAGTACGAAAAAACTGACCGATACCTGCGAGATGCTGAGGACGAACTGGAGAAGACGACCAGTCTGATGAAGAAGTACAAGGACCTGTCGGAGCAGAAGAATCTGAGGGAGCGGAACGAGCTGGACCAGCGGCTCAGCAAGGCGGAAATGTCGCTGGATGAGAAATCAAGCAGATTGGTGGTATGGGATTGTGAGGAAAAGTGGATTGTGGTTTTCGTTTGTGTGTGCGTGTGCGTGCGTGTGCATGTGCACGCACATGTGAGTGAGTGAGTGAGTTCTTTAATTTAGAGTCTGTTCACACTTGATGATATTAGACTTAAAAAAAAAAAGAAAAAAGGAGCGAGGGGAAGGGGAGCGTTTATGAAAATCTATTAATTTGATGCATGGAAAGCACTTTTGCTATTTGCACAATTTCTGGTTTGTGGGTTATTGTTTTGATAGGATCATGTGCAGTCACTTCCACGTTTGATTCTTTATATAATGACGTTTCTTTCCATCATGCTATGAGTAAATTCTCTCTCACTGAGTCTCTGTCTCTCTCTCTCTCTCTCTCTGAGTCTCTCTCTCTCTCTCTCTCTGAGTCTTTCTCACTGTCTCTCTCTCTCTGAGTCTTCCTCTCTCTCTCTGTCATTTGCACACTCTTGTGGATCTGTTTTTATTTTGTATTTCTTTGTTTTGCACTTGAAACAAGTATTGTAAAGATACAGGTCTCACAGTAAACAAAGCCCTGGCCTGCTGAAGCGGCTGGCAGTAATAAAAAAAATTCATTGTGTTTAGACCGATAAGATGTGGACAGCATGTGTATGAAACTGTTCATGAGTATATGTGTGTGAGTGTGCATGTATGTGTGTGTGAGTGTGCATGTTGTGTGTGTGTGTGTGTGTGTGTGTGTGTGTGTGTGTGTGTGTGTGTGTGTGTGTGTGTGAGAGAGCGTGTGTGTATGTGTGTGTGTGTATGTGTGTGTGTGTGTGTGTGCGCGTGCGCATGCGCATGCGTGTGCGAGCATGTGTGGATGGGTGTGTGGTTTGCCAGATTCTGTAACTTCCTGGCAAAACCGCTATTAATCAGTGAGGCTGGTAACCAGTTGAATCAACTTCAAATTGTTGCACAGCAACTGTGTTTTTAGTGAGTCTGGATAAAAACGTGATGCTTATGTGCTTGTTGTTAGGCATATTGCTAAGTATGCATTTTTTTTTTCACAAATGTATGTGTCATACGTGGGTGGATGCATGGATATACCTAGGAGTAGAAACAACATTGTTATGCACTGGGATATTTTGTGTTGTGTGTGTCTACGCGAATGCGCCATGAAGCACTTTAAGCTCCCTGCAGGTGAGGAGAAAAATAAATGTTCATCATCATCATCATCATCATCATCATCGTCAGCATAATTGTTATGATTGTTAATGTTATTAACTTCACTATTACATGAATCTCCAGGAACAGGAAAGGCACCTGGAGATGGTGAGGAAAAACCACCGCCATGAAATGGGCATCGAAAGAGCCCGCGCCAAAGAGGCCCAGAAACAGATTGATGAGATGAAGGAGGAGAAAGCAAGGCTGGAAGCCCTGGTCAAGGTACGGAGATTTCAGAGAACTATGTGTGTCATGAGATCAGTTGACTGTGGAGAACATTCATACCACCGATGAACAGTGATGTATCAGAATTACTGATACTGGTGTGTTGTTTGGTACTTTGCCCCAGAGGGAGTTCAGACCGTCAATCACTTTCCACACTTGGTTCACTCTGAGCTATACTTTCTACCTCTGTTCAGTTGGTGTCCCCCTTTCACCCTGCCTTAGAGACATAAACACTTTACAACAGACGCCATGAAAACTTTGTTCAGAGATGTCCCACCTGATGTGATCTTTGAGTTTCTGAAAGAAAATAACATTTTTCATCTGATCTAAGATTTTACAGAGGAAAGATTTTTAACAAAATTTCTGGTGTGTTTTTAGAAGGTATGTTTTGAAGGGTTGTGTGAATGACTTTTTTTTCTTTTTTTTTAATGACTTGTGAGTTGACTTCAGTGCGATGACAGCTTTGATATGGCCCTTTGCAGTCGGCTGGGCTACAAGCAACTTATTACCTTACATTACTGTGCCTTGGTGTCTCTTCTCCAGTTGTTTCTGGATAGTGGCCTCTCTCACCTGTCAGGTCTGAGAATCAGTTGCTCTTTGGAGAAAAGACACATTAGACATGGTCATGTTATGAGAGAAATGTATGTGCGGTCATACTGAAGTATGACCGCACAGGAGTCACCAGATGGAGTCACCAGATGGACTAACAGTTCACTGCTCTGGTTTTTAAGACACAAAAGGTAAGATAAGGCCATGAATGATTTCAGCAGCATAAAGGATGGATGCATTTAAAAAGGTCAGAAATAGCAGAAGATACAGTTGGGTGCATCAAAGAATAGGGTTCAGTGGAAAAGAGAAAATTTCTCAAGAGAGAAAGTTCAGTCACAGATGATGCTTCTGCTTCAGAAGAAAAGTACACCTTGGTTCCTGCAGACATGATTTAACCAATGATTTGGAATGGTCAGTGTTCTAAAATGGCATGGTTTGTCATAGTCCTTGTGTCTTTGTGTATATTTTGAATGTAAATTTTTCTGTTCAACCATGGTGAAATCTGCATTCAGCCTTGCGCCCTCTTGTTAAGGTGGGGTTAAAACTGGAAAAAGAAAGGCAAGAAATATAATCATTTTATGCTTCTAGTCATATGTTTGCTCGACTATATTGTGAACATGAATCAAGATCCAGCATGAAATAGCGAAATGTTCATTTATATTTAGAGAGAGAGAGAAGGAGGCAGTGAGAGATATTAGGGGGGGGGGGGGGGGGGGGGAGCATTAGGTTTGCATGATTCCTAGTTTTTGTATGCATTTCCTAGTATTGATCATGGAATGCATCTTTCTGAGATTTAGCATGCATACCTTTGTGTTCTGTCAAGGGCTTGTCTGTTTTCAGGAAAAAGAGAAGCAGCTGGACGCCCAGAACATTTACAGCAATCGCTTGTTGAACGGTGGCACTCCCGCCCACACTCCTCCCCTGTGGCGACAGAACCTGAATAAACAATCAGGGTCAATGACTGACCTCAGTTTCCGAGAGAGGGCCAAAGCCTATGAAGACAAGAGGAGGGCTGATGTAGCAGGGAAAAAGGTGTGTACTGTTTGGTGTACATTGGAAGGCAGCAAAAATTGCCTCTTTTTCCAGTTTGAAGTGAGAAGTTGATGGTTTCCTACACAGAATTACACTTCACACTTTGTGGCTTTCTCTCTCTTCTTTCTCTCCTTCTTCAGCATTCCCCTTTCCCTCCCTCCTCAATCAGAAGTCTGTATCCTTCATCATTCATAAATTGTCCATTATTTCAGCATTTCAGAGACAAAATAAACCAGCAAGTATCTGATGCCTTTCAGTTCCAGAGACTTAATTACAAAGTACTCGTGTACTGCATCCCTATGTTCATGAAGCTCCATTTTGTCTTCAGCATTTGCTTTTCTTTAAAAATCTGTAGTTGTGCAATCATGTGTGTTGCTCTGTGTTTCTCTGTCATGTGTCTGCCCTTTGTGTGGAGAAGATCAGTGTTTACCTCTGTGACAGTGGGTCTGTGTTGCATTTTTGGCCTAGTGGAGAAAGAGCTAGGCTTAGAAGAAAAATCTCCAAAGTTGATGGATCCAGTCATAGTTGGGTTGGGATTTTTTTCTTTGTTCTCGCGTATAGGTCTGAAATGATGGCCTGGGTTATAGTCTTTTGAAAAGGGCAAATGCTTTTTTCGTCTTTTCATTGTGTTTTCAGTCACTTTGCTTATCTTTTAGTTTTCACCTAGAGCATTTTTCTAAACCAACATTTTTTTCCTTTCTTTTTTAATCGTAATCAGATTAGTGCCATTGTATTGAAGTGCTTTCTCTCAGACAGCTTCCTGAAAGCTTGTTCCTTGTCTGACTCTTAGTGCTGCATTCTCTGCTGATCTTTGTCATCTTGTTTGGCACATGGCTTGTTTGATCCATTTCTTTCATACATGTTTGCTCCTTTCCATGCTCTTTGGTACAGATAGATAGGATAGATCCTGCCTTTCCCCAGTTGCAAAATGGGTATTTAAAGATGTTCCTGCAACTTCAGTCAATCCTGTGTGCATCGCTGATGTTGCGGTCAGATTACATATTCTGGATTAGAATGTTGATATGCATACACACACACTTCAGTTCACATGTGACAAGTTACATACATGAATTTTTTTTTTTCTTGGGGGGGGGGAGGAGGGGAATGTTGCTGTCACATCTTCTGTGCCTCTTAAGTAGTGGCATTATTCCTGCACTGCTTATTGCGGCCTTTCCTTTCACAGTTACACCCATGCTACCCCTGTCATTGTCTCAGAATCAGCAGAGTACAGGGAGCAGTCAGTATCAAGTTGTCATGAGGCAGTATCACCAAAGAGACATTTTGCTGTCTCCCAGTCACTTCAGTGGTGTTTAGCGGTGCCTCTTCTGATCCAGACATTTTGCTGTCTGCCAGTCACCTTCAGTGGTGTTTAGCGGTGCCTCTTCTGATCCAGACATTTTGCTGTCGCCCAGTCACCTTCAGTGGTGTTTAGCGGTGCCTCTTCTGATCCAGACATTTTGCTGTCTGCCAGTCACCTTCAGTGGTGTTTAGCGGTGCCTCTTTGGATCCAAAATTTGCAGTACATCTTGTGGTGGTCCCCTGACTGATGACAGTAATAAGGTAATTGTGGAAACAGAGGGAATGAGTGGTCTGTCCTGAAAACGATATGATTCCCATGAAGCAAGTCCCAGTGAAAACGATATGATGCCCATGAAGCAAGTCCCAGTGAAAACAATATGATGCCCATGAAGCAAGTCCCAGTGAAAACCATATGATGCCCATGAAGCAAGTCCCAGTGAAAACGATATGATGCCCATGAAGCAAGTCCCAGTGAAAACGAAACGATGCCCATGAAGCAAGTCCCAGTGAAAACGATATGATGCCCATGAAGCAAGTCCCAGTGAAAACGATGTGATGCCCATGAAGCAAGTCCCAGTGAAAACGATGTGATGCCCATGAAGCAAGTCCCAGTGAAAACCATATGATGCCCATGAAGCAAGTCCCAGTGAAAACCATATGATGCCCATGAAGCAAGTCCCAGTGAACTTGCAAGTACAAGCAACTCACATGAAGTCATCATGGGCAAGAATGTGGAGAGGAAGTGAAAATCATGAGAGGTCACCATGAGAGCAAGGCATGCGGGGCTACCTGTCAATTTTTTTAAAGTCATTATCCTCATCATCAGTGTTGTTATGCTTCAGAAATGTTCAGTGTTGATTGATGTGACTCAATGTATGGCGAAGCAGTCACCACATTTTTTGCTGTTCTCATGGTTTCAGCTTCACTTACCAAAACTACCAACCTCTCCACACAGAGTGATGGTGTGTACTTTCTCCTTCCTCATCTTCTTCTCTTGTCAGATCTTGTTGATACAAATGGTCGGTCATGGTGGTTGACTTTGGGCGCATTCCTGGTTATTAATCAAATACTTGAAGACAGTAACAAAATATGCAGTGATTCTCATAATACATTTACTGCTGGGATATGTGGGTTAAATGCCTGCTGTTTGGAATTGTCTTCTGTTTTTTCTTTTTCTTTTTTCTTCATCCTTTTTTAACAGCTTCTTAATTACATGGAGAAGGGCTGAGTGCATAGGCTGAAAAGTGTTGATGATGAGTAGATAAACTTTTATGTTTAACAGATAAACTTTTATGTTTAACAGATAAACTTTTATGTTTAACAGAGCAGGGTTGTTGGGTTTTTTTCTAATAAAGAAGCACACACACACACACACACACACACACACACACACAAGGAATTGTCGAATGAGATGATTGTGTACTTCAGTCATTTAATTGTCTTGTATCAGCATATTACCAAACGTTAATTTTTTTCCCACTAATTCATCAGTTAAGATGATTGAAATGTCAGTTAAACAATGCTTTGGACACTTTCAATATGTTAATAATGTAGACCAAAATACCTGAAAATTAAGTGCTGGCATGAATTGGCTGTGCAATCTACAAGTGTCATGGAGGAAGATATTTTGGTTTCAGATGACCGAGTTTGATTACCGACCATGACTTTATACCCACGACGGCATTCTAGACTCTGTATTTCTTCTCTTTTTCTCCTGTAGCTTGTATCTGTACTACTATACGATGTGTATGCTTTTCTGCCTGTGAGCTGAATCTGTTTACACTGCCATCCATATTGCTCCTGTGTTAGCACCTCCTGTGCTGCCTCTGCCATGTTCGTTTATCGCTCTCATCTTTCTTGCCGTGATCTGGTTTTGTCTGATGATTTTTTGGCTGATATTTGTTTGTTTTGAATGTGTTTCTGTGCGTTTGACCAGAGATCATTTTTAATCTTTTGTAAGGTTTTGGTGTTTGGTATCAAAATAATAGTGTGTTATATGTACTTTGTTTGGCATTTCTTTAACCAGTGAAATCTTCAATCTGTAGTTGAATGAGAATGACAGCCTGTTCAATATAAAAGGAGGCTGTTGAATCATTTGACTGTCACTGTGCATTTGAAATGAGCTGTCACTGCTGTGTTATCAAGAAGTAATGATAGTTCCCTGTGTAAAATGTTTACTTGTGGGTCACTTAGGATATAGTCTCAGTTTGCGTTTGGGATCTTCTATGTCTCCCATCACTTTAAAAGGAATTCAAGCTGCATCTTTTGACAGTACCTAGAAAATCAGTAGGAAGCGAATCCTAGAGATCCTCTCTTCCCAGTACACCCCTCTGTCTCTGTCTGTTGCTTTATGTGCATGCATATATCAGGGTTTGAAATGGTCAGGCATTAAAAAGAAAGTAAGTCAGTGTGTTGGTCGGAGGCACACCAGTTCAGGGGTATTAGACGTTGGGGCATGAGAAACCTTTGCAAGAGAGGTAGATGTGGAGGAAAGAGGGGAGAGATGGAGGGGGCTTTGCAAGGTGAGCACTTATTTGCCATTTA
Source organism: Conus canariensis (assembly GCA_033310375.1). Taxonomy (NCBI): domain Eukaryota; kingdom Metazoa; phylum Mollusca; class Gastropoda; order Neogastropoda; family Conidae; genus Conus; species Conus canariensis. The sequence continues at coordinate 17,057,770 of CM065727.1, forward strand.
TTTAGGGCATAGAACAATGCTGTGTTCATACTGGATGGTTCAGGGAAAGAAGACGGGAAGCATCCTTTGCTCTTTGTTAATGTAGACTTTCCCAGATCATTGGACCATTTTGTTCTTGGCTGATCTCGGTGTAACATCACTGATTATGGTCAGTGTAACATCACTAATTATGGTCAGTGTAACATCACTAATTATGGTCAGTGTAACATCACTAATTATGGTGAAAACATCGTAAACTGAAGATTCATTCATTCATTTCTCAGCTGAGATTTTTTTGGGGGAAGGGTTAAGAATGTGTATCTGTTGATGTGTTTCTGCCAAATGGCAGATTGTAAGCCTTGGTATATATGAATATGCATTTGTGCAATTGTTCATGTCTGTTTTGTGTATGAATAACTTGAGAAAAAAAAACACACTAAAAACTTAGAAAACCAATGAAAAATCAGCAGAAAAATTGTCAATCTATCTATCTTAGTGTGTGTGTGTGTGAGTGTGAGTGTGTGTGTGTGTGTGTGTGAACTGACTTAGCAAAAAAAGGGGATTTATCAAATGGTCAAAAACCCTGCAAGTGAGTAAAGGTGTGTGTGTGTGTGTGTGTGTGTGTGTGTGTGTGTGTGTGTGTGTGTACCCAGTGTATTTTTTAATAGATCCTGGCATATTTCAGAAACATTTTTTTTTAATAATCCATGTCGTCTTAGTAGTTCATACAGGAAATCAATGTTTCACAAGATTTCCAAATTTGAATGCTAAAGATGTCAACAACAACAAAGTTATGAAAGATTGTTCTTGGTTTTTCTTAAATGAAGGGTTTTTAGCATTAAAAATGTCAAGTTTGCAGTATTTTCATGAATTAGAACATATTTCATATATGTTTGTAAATTTGATAAACCTGCTTTTAGGATGTGTACATATAAGTGTGTGTGTGTGTGTGCGCATGCGTGCATGTGCGCGCATGCACACGTGCATGTGCACGTGCGCGCATGCACGCACACGCGCATGGAAGTGTTGGTCTTTCTCTGAGTCCATGTGTTGTCAAACAAAAACCAAGAATGTCTACCGAGTATTTAGAGATTGCTGAGCTATTTTCTCACACCATGGTTTGTTGTATGTTTGTGTCAAGCAGTGTGAGTGTAAAGTTGGTATAATATATATACATATACATGTGTATGTCTTTTTGACTTTGTTTAAACCTGTACCAGTAACCCAGTGGAGTGTTTGTACTGACGTAATGGTTAGCAGACCCTCTGGGCTTCCTTTAGTGCAGCAGGCATCTCGAGAACAGTGTCGTCAGCTAGGACAGTTGCAGTTGTTATTTACTGGGTGCATTGTCATGGTTTTTGTTGAATTATTCATATATGTATGTAAATTTATTGTGTCCTCCTCTATACCTTTCTCTCACATCCTTGGACACAAGCATGGATGCACATGCAGTAACACGCGTGCGCACGCATGCACACACAAACATACACTTTCTCTCTCTCTATCTCGCACACAAAAACTTGCTCTCTTTCTCTCTCTATCACACACACAGACGCAGACATTCTCTCTGTCCGTCTCTCTCTCTCTTACAAAACTCTTTATCTCTGTGTCACACACACAGACACACACTCACATACACACTCTTTCTCTCACACGCACACACACGCGCACGCACACACACACACGCACGCACGCTCACACACACACACACACACACAACACAGAGCAGTGAGCAGACCATGTTACCTAGATATGTGAAGGCCTGACCAGCAGCTGGTTTGATGCGCTGGTCAGACATCTGCCAAGCCTGATCCTCTTGTCAAATCTTCTTATCTAGTTGTTCCCCCCTTGCGCTATGAGGTCTGATGACTTAGCAGATGTAATGTAGTGTGTGTGGGTTAATCCACACAAAGTGACATTGCCTTTATGACACGGAACTGTTCATGCTTTTAGTGGTCCATCAGGTAAAGTCATTAAGTCTGATCAGGTAGCTAGTTAACTGGCAAACGGTGTGTTATTGGGTCTGTGGAGGTTGTCTTTGATGTTTTATGAAATAATGGGGATAACCTGATCCTAGGAGCTGTTGTAGCACTTTATATGTTTATGTCTTTGTGTTGTGAGAATAATGGTGATATCCATATGCAGCCCCTGTGATTTTGTGTTTCCGCTGGTCTGCTTGTGAGGAGCTTTTCATATCTCTTTGTGCTTAGGTTTTGGTGTTTTGCCTTCCTTTGGGGGTTTTCTTTTAATTTCTCTGCGGGTCTGCTTTGTTTGATTTTGATACCCACAGTTTTTTTGTTTTTTTTTTGCTTGCTCAGATGTTTTAGAACCTTTCGAGGGGAAAAAAAGAGGAAAGAAATGAAATGTATACATCCATGTTAGAATATACATATCCTGTAAGCATATCACTGTGTGTCTGTGTGTGTATGCATACATGTGTGTGCTCTTATATAGTTTTTAAAGGTGCTTGAGAAGACACTTACACACAAAATGAATGAATAGATGAAATAATAAGTTATAGCATGCTTTCCATTTCTTTCAGAATTTTGAAATGTAAGAGTATGTTTAGTTTAAGAGTATTTAGTAAGTGATTTAAGCAGTGAGAAGTAAGCACTGACGTAAGAGAATGTGCATTTTTTTAAAGTAGTTTATTTCAAAATGAAGAGAGTAAGTTACCTACTTGCTGTAGCTAGATTAGTTAAGAAACGTAACATGTTTTTACTTTTTAATGTTTCTGTTTCTTTTTCTCCATTTGTAAATTTATATTACAAAGTTGTGTTTGTTTATGATTACTTATGTCCACTACCGAGGGAAAAAAATAAAGCAGACTCCCACACAAAGACACACACACAAAATCTCAACACATACACCACACACACGCGTGCACACACACACACACACACACACAGAGTTTCTCAGCCCTCCACTCGCCCACCCACATGGACCCACCCATCCATGCACTCATACCCACACAGAGGAACAGAGACACATACATACACGTGAAGGAATGAAGAGAAGAAAAAGAATCAAAATGCCAGCTATTCCTGGATATATTAACAATTCTATGAACTCCTTTTTAAAGAAATTCGTTTTAATGTATGTGTATTATGACTTGCTGGAAGTGAAGTATGGCTGAAGTGAAAACATTAATGGATGACTCTGTGTGTGTGTGTGTGTGCGTGTGTGTGTGTGTGTGTGTGTGTGTGTGTGTGTGTGTGGTGTGTGAAACCTGTTTCTTTGTTGTGTGAGAGAAGTGATACAACTCCGTTCCCCTTTCCTTGCTTTTTACAGGAGAAACCTGCCAAGAGCCAGGAGCCAAAGCCGAAGGTGGTAGAGCAGGAACCAACAGAAAACAAGAAAATGGAACGTCAAGACAGTGAAGCGGAGTTCTGGCATCGGCAGGAGGAGCGCTACAAACTGGATCAGCTAAACCGAGAGAAGCAGGAGGATGACCGCAAGCGGAGGGAAGAGGAGGAGGCCAGGCTTCGGGAGGAGCAGGCAAAAATGAAACGCGACCTGGAGAACAGGGCTAGAGCAGACCGTGAGAGAAGGGAAGCTGAGGAGAGGGAGCGAAGAGAAAGAGAAAGAAAGGAGGAGATGGAGAGAAAGGAAAGAGGTGCCAGGGAGAGGGAGGAAAAGGACAGAGAGGAGAAAGAGCGCAAGGAAGCGGAACAGAGAGAGATAGAGAAGAGGGAGGAGGAACTGCGAGCAAGAGAGGAGCAGGAAAGGCTGGCGACAGAGGCACGTCTTGCCGAGGAGCGCCGCAAAAAGGAAGACCTCTTGCGCCGGCTTCAGCAAATGGACGGTTCTGGCAATCCATCGCAGCCTTCCAGTGACCCTTTTGCTCCATCTGACAGCACCAGAGCCAGAGGTGGGGATCCTTTTGCTCCTTCTCCCAGCAAAAGGAAAGACTACACTTTCACCCAGACAGTGGAGAACCTTCACAAGGGCAAGCCTTCACACGATGTGGGGAACAGTCCCCAGATGGATCGGCAGAACAGGTTGAGAGCGGCGGGAGACGATTCAGATATCGGTGGTTATCAGCCCTCCTTTACTGGCCCTATCAAAACTGTTGGCATGAAACAGAAGAAGCCGTTTTCCCTTTTCAACGACAGCGAAGCTAAACCAACCGCTGGTAGCGCAGACAAGAAATCCAGACTGATGGCCGACTTGTTTGGCCCACAGAAGGACTCGGACTCAAAGAAGAGTGACGGCGATGATTTGTTTCTTGGCACCAGACCGGCGCCCAGACAGCCGGTGCAGAACAAGAGAGCGGGTGTGTTTCCGTGGGATGACCCCCCACCCCCCACCAGCAAGCCGAAGGAAGTTGGGAGGCGGGACTCCAGCGCACTCTTCGGAGGCGGGGCAGCTGTGGTTGATGACAATGATGAGAGTCTTGGGCACTCCAGTGCCGGCCCTAAATCCACGCTGCTGCCCCGCAGACCACGTCAGACTGCGACCACCTTCAACTCCAAGCCAGCCGTGCTGGCGGTGGACAATTTTGACGATGACATCGAGGAGGTAGTTCTTTAGTCCGCTTTAGTTTTGGTGCCATGGCAGGGTTTTATCACAGAGTACTGTTTATATTCCAGCACGTATTATTTACTAACTTGTTTTATTTATTCATTTGTTTATGCACTGTATTTGGAGGGAAGAGACAAAGGGTACAATTGACATGATGGAATATCCTAGCTTAATTTTTTAAGTGCATGTTGCCATATCTGAATACTCACATTGGTCGTGTGCTGAGGCCTTTTGCCGTGGACACTGTTCGTATGGTCGAAAGGACCAGTTACACTTGCTTTTCATCGTATATATCCCCCACCCCCACCTACTGAGTTCCCTCTTCTTTCACCCTTCCTCCTATCCTCTACCATCCCTCTTCATTCAAAGAAACAGAAAAGGTTTGTCAGTGTGAATTGGGGTGAAAAGCTGGAACACTCCAAAATACTGTAATCGAGAGAAACTACAGTTTTCCTTCTTCAGCTTAGAGTGGTGTGAAGATCAAAGGCTTATCTCCCTTATAGGAGACCAGCAATGAAGTTGAACTCCCACTGGAGTTAGACTGCTACACACAGGTGTAGCACTGTGAAGCAGACTGTAGCTTTCCTTCCTGCTGTGTTTTGTCTTGTCTGTCTGTCTGTGATACAATCCCTGAAAATGGTTTGATGAGGTTGTCTGTCTGCATGATAACTTGAAAAGTCTTTGTCCAGTTTTACTGAATTGTTTGATATGTGTATGTCTACTTGTGATAAACTTTTCAGGTGTCTGTGTGCCACATTGAGGAATGTTGATGGACAACTGTTCCACTGCACAGTAGGTCTCCATTTCCTGCAGGGAATGGTGTTTGGGGAGAGGGGGGAGGGAGGTCATAGGGGAAGGGAGGTTTACAGGATTTGGGTCTCACTGGAAGGTGCTGTTTTCCTTCAGGCCTTGTTTCTTTCCTCTTTTGATTTCTTTCTGGAAAGAAAAAGTGCCAGAAAATCAGGCCTTGTTTCTTTCCCTCTTTTGATTTCTTTCTGGAAAGAAAAAGTGCCAGAAAATCAGGCCTTGTTTCTTTCCTCTTTTGATTTCTTTCTGGAAAGAAAAAGTGCCAGAAAATACATCCTTTTGCCCTAACATGACTGTCACTTTGGTTGGAACTGAGAGACAACTGGTGACAATTTATTGACAGACTTGGTAGAATGTTTGTCTTTTCTCAGAGACAACTAGTGACAATTATTTTCTTTTTCTCTGCTTCTAGCTATGTTATATTAATATATTCAAGAAAACTGGAGAATACCAGGTTCAACTGCTCTTTTGATGTAGGAGTAATTAAGGGTTTGTTGTTTTTTCTTCTTTTGTTTTCTTAAATGCGTGTGTTTAGCTTCATTGCCAGTCCAGCCAAGCCATACTGGGTTCAAGGATTGCTGTATTGTAACTATTGCTGGAGTTCATGGCTGTTGTTTCAAGGCACAGATTATGTGCTGGAGGAAGGCGTACACATCATATGGTAATTAACATTTTGACTGCTGCTAGAAGTGAACCTTTACAGCATCATGACCTGCCGGTGGCAACATTTGTAACTGTTGAAGGCAACAAATGGCAAAGGGGAGAATTATGAATTTAACACTTTCTCCCCTCTCCATACCTAAGAATATTCTATTGGTCACATGACTTTTATTCCTTTGATTCAGTAGGTTGTGGGTGAAAGCTCTATATTTTCAAGGTTTTACAGGTTGTTTTTATTGCCTTATCAGTGAAACAAGAATGATGAGTTTACAGCCGTATGTTCAAGGCAAAGAAAGTCAGCAGAACATACCTGTAAACAATTCTTACTTGCAGCAAAGATGTCTATATTCAACTGACTGGTGATCAATATTCTGCATAGCAGGGTACAGTGAAGATAGCCTACATTGCAGGTGTGTGCAGGCAGCCTGGCATTACATCACAGCACAGGCTGGCTGACTCTCACTCAGCAAACACTGACCAGGCAGACAGGCAAGGAAAGGATGAAGGCATACAGAAAATCAGGAGTGTGAAGTTAAATGGTTGTGGACTCATTTAGGAATAGCTTGTAGAGGTATACGTTTATCCAGCCGCCTAAGTAGGCAAGACAAGACAAGGCTTGGCTGTCTGAGTGGGAAACATAATGTTGACGACGGCAGTGCAGTAAGGCCGTGATCACATGTGTGTGGACCCAGTGCGTTTTTTTTTAGCTTTTCTTATTCATCCAAATTTCCATATTCCTCTTACCCTGCGTTTCCCCCAAATCAAATGGCTAAGCATTCTTGGTTGTTTTTTTTTGTTTTTGTTTTTTTCTCTTTGGTGATACATCTCGGTGACTGCTCAGTAATTTGCTGTTGTCAATATGTAGGCTATTGTCCTGTTTAAGTCCCATCTGGTTCTGTGATATGATGTTAATGACAGATTGACATGAGTACAGTATTCTTCAAATATGCAAATACCAGTATTACAATGCATGGACTGATATGGAACAGTTATCATGCTCTCACATCCCAAATGTGAACAAAAAGCAGGTCATGAAACTGCATGAGCTGGGCTAATGTACTTTGTTTCGACAATTTTACATGTCAGCATGAGATGATATGACTCAGATGTCTCTCTTACATGTGATACAATAGTTCTGCTGTTGATCCAAAAATACAGCATTATACTGCATTTCCCTAATGGCGATAGGCACTTGTATGTGAACATACTTTTTACTCTTTTCAAAAAAAAATCATGCATGTGTGCACGTTCTCTTGCTTACCAGTATGTTCACCTGTGTCACCCGAATTCCATTAGCTATTTCAAAAGCAAGCTGTAAAATGTTTTTCACGGAACCTTTTAATTCCCTTACTATAATATAACACTTTGTTGATTACCAGATCTCAGTGTGTAAGTGTAAAAACCGCCAATATTCAATTATTTTGCCGCTGCCTCATATGTTTTGCCATTATCTCTGTATAACTGCGTATATCATGCAACATGTTTCTACCTGATATCCCACTGTTTATCAGTTATCAGAGATCAGCATGGCGCTGTGTGTGAAGCTGCTTCAAGGCCAGCCACCAAAGGAGACTTTTGCTTCTAGTTGGTCGCTTTGGCCTGTTTGGAACCGTCCATTTATTATATTTCTTTGTTCCTCTAGTCTGGCAGAAAGGTATCTATAGATATATTAAATACAAATGAAATTGTAAATTATTCAAGATGATGTGATTTATGTTGCAGTTGTTATAGTGTGGAATTGGATCTGCAACAGTAGTGTATTTGGTTCCTCATCGTTTTTTTCAGCATTACCTTTGAGTTGTTTCAGTGGGTTACCCCATTCCCAACCTGCATGATATGTGCCAGTTTTGTGCTGTCTGTTGATAGGCAACATATAATTGTAGAAAATTCCTTTCACAAGTACCCAGACTGATCCTTTTAAATCCTGCCTCTTTATGCTTGTGTGCTGTGTGCATGTGATGTTGATGATGCGATGAAAAGAAGTCTTCAGTGAAATGAGACATATACTATAAATAATGAGCAAGACAGGCTCCATTTCTAAGGTGAAAGCGTGACATGTACATGACTCCAAACTAATGCCATTCATGATGACATTTGGAGTAATGTAATTAGGGACAGATAATGAGTGAGTGAGTGACAGGAGAAATAAAATCATGTGTGCACTTAGTGTTCATCGGCAGAAGGATTTTACTATTTGTCATTGCTGGATATGGACATCTAGTATTTCAATTGTATACCTTGCTGCCTTTGTTTTAAATGGATTGTAGTTACCAGTTGGGCAGATTTATACATTTTGTTTTGTTTTGTTTTACTTTTTTTTTGTTTTGATATACAGCCTGCTTTGCTCCCAGAAAAAAAAAAAAAAACTATTCAGTTTAAGAAATCTTTTTTTTCCCCTCCTCATTCTCAGATCAATTTTTGAAAGCAAGCATGGTTGATGGTTGATGAGGGTGAAAAAAGATTTAGCTCTTGCATACAGTTTTACATGTATTTGAAAATATGTTGATCTGAGTTGTATGAATCGTGTAATGCAATCCTCCATCCCACTCCCACCTACTTTTTTGGTGTGGCTGCTGCTTTTTTCAAACTTGAAAGTCTTCTTTAAAAACAGAAATCCCATAAAGCTGCTCATGGAGACAGTTGTTTCACAGACTGCCTCTTTGAACTGGTTTTCATCTACGCATGGAAAAACGTTGAACACCTTTCAGTCAGTTAAACGGCAATACTGAAATGGTGATTTCACAGCACATCATTGTGTTCACTTTCTCTTGCGTCCATGTCTTTGCTGCATCATGAAGAAAGGAATGCATTTGTTGTTAATCTGCACCGTTTTGTTCACAAACAAATGAAATCCATGAGAAAAGACACTGTCGGTAAACTGTGCACGATCGTTTAGTTGCCAACATGAAATTCACTTCACTAATCAGGTCATAAAATTTCTCTGACATTTCTTTTTTCTGGTGTCAGTATTTTTGGTGACACATCCTGTTATTAGATTCAGCAGCTGTTGAAATGAGCACATGTGAAACAAACTAAGCCACCGATATGCACATGTAACTTTTTTTTTTTTTTTTTGCCTGTTGTTAAATGAATGTATCTGTGTGTGTGTGTGTGTGTGTGTGTGTGTGTGTGTGTGTGTGTGTGTGTGTTAATCATCAAAATGTAAACATAAAACTAAGGGGCATTCCATTCTTTTGAGTTAAGAAATTTGATAACTACTTTCTCCCTCCATGTTATGTTTGGCTTGAGAGTAGACTAAAAAGCAGGAAATATCAAGGAAGGAAAATGTATTTAGAGGTGTTTATGGTGCTATTCTGATTGATTCACGATTCAACACATGCCATATGCCAACCAACATCCAGCTGACAAAAATGATTGCTTAGTAATGTAGACAGAATGTGTCTTCTCCATGGTCAGTTAAACAATAGTTTCCATCATTTCCACCAACTGTTGAGACTGTGACAGTAGCGTACCTCACAACAGAGAACAAGAGAAAGAGACAGCTAATGAAAAATCGAAGAGACCTTGAAAGCAGGGGGTGAAGGGCTACAGACTTTCACTTGACAAAAATAAACATTATGATTGATGGAATACAGTTGACAGTCACTGTATAGAAATCCATTTTTACCTAAAACTCTGTGGTATGACTGCACTCTATGCATCGTTTGAAAGCGGATTGTGGTGTTAACTGACTTGAATGACGCATCCTTGTAGTGCTGATCAGGGAAGTCTATTTTTATTTTTAAAACCGGAAACCACCAATTGGAACTGGGCACAGGACAGTCTCAAAGGTACACAGAAAACAGTGTATCCTAAAGCATAAAAATGGATATCATGTTTTAAAAAGTGAAATAGAAAATAATGAAATACATGTAGTTCACCCAAATTTCAGCTGAGAGTAAAAGTGATGATGGTTGCTTGAAAGGGGAATGGGAAATGACTGATAGGGGTACATCTTTACCCTCACAATGAAATGGATGTAGAATGGGCACATAGATTAGTCCTGTGTGTATGTTACACCACCAGTAATGCCTTGTTTATTTTTGAATGGCACAAATCATTCATCATCAGTCTTGTGAGTAATGACTACACTGTTTTATCACATGGCATATAACACTGCAAAATTTTAAAGAGAAATTCATTACTATTTTTTTTTTTTCCAAAATGATTATTGTACAGCCAGTGCTTGGAAACACATTGCTGACTCTTGAATGGTTCTTTATATTTTTTTTACAGTATGATTCCGTTTTTTACACACTAAAATGTTCATGCTTGAAAGGTTCAGCACTGGGATTTTTTTTCTTTTCATTTTATAATATGCACAGCACATTGTATGTGCACTGTTGATGAAGCACTTGCAAGATCAATATATATTTTCTGAAAATTTTCAGATATGATTTTTTTCTTTGTGTTTTGTGTGTGTCTAGGTATGTTTCCACACAAAGAAGACTCTGAAAAAAACAGATAATCAGATGTGAGTATAAATTAACTCTAATAATTATGTTTAAATTCATTTGGTGATTAAGAAATTTTAAACGATGAAAGGACACTTTAGGTAATAGAGGAAGACGTGAATGATACATAACAAAGAAGACAATTTCTGCTTGGAGGAACACTGGCATCCCTCCAAACAATATTGCTCAGGGCACCCATTTGCCTAATACAGATTCAGACACGCAGCACACCGAACAAAGAAATAAATCTGGTCATCCATAGAGGATGCTTGCTTGTTTGTTGTTGTGTGTGCGAGTTCAGAAAGTCTTGCATCTTCGCTCAGCAAATTAGTAACGAGTCGTCTTGCTGATGCCTAGTCTTATCTGCGCTAGGTACATTTGTGCCACAAGCAGCACTAGTTTAGAGTTCTAAACATTTCACCGTTTCATCATGGGAGGAAAAGATGCTTTCTTTGCTATCACGTTCACTTTCCATTTCACTTACCAAATTACACATTCAGCCCCGTATCTCACACACAACAAATGGTGTAAGTCAGTAACAAACTGAATAAGTGTACTTCTCTCTAAATAAATACATATCAAGCAACAAATTGTCCATTTATGGATCCATTCAGGGAAAAACAATCATTCAAATGTACAACAAAAATGCGTGTATGCACTCACTTTTGGGTGCATATATTCAACACATCAGATCCAGAAGACTAGCACCCAAGCTTTTTCAGAAAAACATTGCAGAGTAGGGGTTAAATTGTCATAATTCTGTGTCAAATGATTCTTGACATTTCATACAGAATGCCAACATGTCGGTTTCAGCAAATGAGACAAATACAGACATGGTGAGACGATGTGTACACTGTGTGTTTTGTGTAATTCAAATTGCCATTTTCATACATTCATTCACAAGTCATTGTGGCTGAGTAGCTACAAAGCTGTCGAGCTTACAAAGCAATGAACATTCTTTTGATCACAGATAAAAAAAAGAGTATCAAGCCAAACTTGCTCTACTTTCCTGACGGCACACTACACCACACTAAAACCAATCTCATAGATTATCTACCTATGTTGTAAACATGCCACCATCTAAGACAGCTATCCATCATGTGACATGCAAAGACAACAATCACATGCGTACCATTTCCATGGGTGAAACCATGATAAAATGAAATGCAGGAAAGGCCAGGGCACCAGGCCCCCTGGCAGGGTAAAGGGGATCAGGAGACAAAGCTCCCTGAAGCTGAAGAATTTCTATACCTTTGATAGGTAAAATCTGGGCATTTGGAGACACCTTACCTCCTTTTTACCATGTTATCCACAAGACCACCATCAAAACTGACATTAATGACATGTATGCAGTGGAGTTCACTTAATTCAAGAAACTGGAGGCAGCAATAACTTTTGTTAACTTTAAGTTGTATTTACTACTGAAGAAACATGATGACAGCTTACAGCTTGAACTCAAGAAATAGTTTGTGGTGACCAGAATTTGTACATCTGGTGTTAGAATTCCCTTGTACAGAAAAATTGACTTTTTTTTTTTTTCACTGCAACCACAAACTTGTGTGGTCTTGTTTATTCCAGCAGGAAGTTCAGCTGCAACCCTGTCTCTCACAGTCTCAGGGGGAAGGGGTGGTAGTGGCATATGGGTGGGTGGAGGTTATTGGTGCAACAGGTATGTAGCTTACAGATTTCACTCTTTCATCCCTGCCAACCGCTAGAGCGGTTTGACAAATCTTCTCCTTTCATTCCTGAAAACTGCCTCAGCGGTTCAGAGAAACATACTCCTTTCCGTCCGGCAACCCGCTGCAGCGGTTCACGCCTTGAAATCCGCGCCCACCTGTCACAAGGTTCGCGTGTCCTAGCGGCCTTCGCCTTGTAACGGGACTCACGGGATGTTTTGACAAGTCATGCCTGCTTACTTCCTCAGCGTGGGAAAGTGTCTGGAACCAAAATTTTATCTTGACTTGACCGTGAGAGCACACTGTTTAATGCCTACTGAGAAGATGGAGGGTGAAGAAAACGCGGACAGCGATCAATTTTCTGGCGACGAAATTTACAACAGTTTAGCCAATGACTTCGATCTGTTTGATCTAACAGAAGAAGAGAGAGCAGAACTTGCCAATGCCATCAACGAATATGACAGTGATACTGGTGATAAATTGGATGATGCTACAATCGGCCATGATTTGACTGGACAGGTGGGGATTTCACACGAACCACGCACACCTTGGAAAAACTTTGAACAGTGCCCCGGTCCTGTGTGCATACTTGATACGTCAATGAAGGCAGTGGATTATTTTCAGCTGTTCTATTCTGATACAGTCCTTTCAAAGCTAGTCAGTTTTGCAAACGACAATGCCAACACTAAACGGCAGACTGATCCAGAAAAAAAAAAGTGGCAGGTGTTGGAAAAGATCACACCTGTGTGGTATGTGTCGCGCGACACAAGCAATATGAGTCAACACACCCTGGTGTGAAATACAGTGACAATCCGTTCAAGAAAAGCAAGACAACGATGATGTGCGAAAAGTGCAATGAATATCTGTGTTGCAATAATCAGAAAGATTGTGTTAAGGTGTACCACACCCGTGTTTCCTTTGTGTGACACCTGGTTTCACGTGTGACCCTTTGACACTAAGACACTAGCAGTGCATCACTTTCTAAGACTGACATGTTGTGTGTTGTTTGTTGACATTAACTCGGAAGTGTGACTTTCGGACAAATACTGTGCAAAGACTACTGAATTCGGTAAGACCATAGTGCAGAAGGAGTACTGTGGGGACATTTTTATCATTGCTGTGCATTTTTCCTTGGACATGGTGACATTGTGACAAAGACACTTGTGAAGCATTCTTTGAAGTGGATTTACCGGAGGACATCAGACTGTGAGTTACATGCATGGTTTTTGCTGCTCGCATGTTTTTGAACGCTGTATAACATTTTGTTTCTTTAAGTTTGAATTAATTAGTAGTTGTCACCAGTCTTGACACCTGTGTGTCACCAAATACATGACAAAGGGTCGGAAAACCGGATCAAAATGTGCCGGCACCATTTCTGTACACAACGGTGTATGACATGCTATAGTTCGGTAGAAACACCAGTCACACAAAAGAATCAGAAGTACACACCCTATTCTTTGCTTACTTTTTTTTCCTGGAAACCCAGGAATGAAGGGTACTGCTTGTAACTAAGAAACATAGGAATAAGGGGAAGTAATGTCCAACAGACAACCAGGGATGAAAGAGTTAAACTGCGAAGTTATAAACTGATACAGGGATTTAAACTTTAACCCCCCCCCCCCCCCCCCCCCCCCCCCCCCCCGCTAGTTTTTGAAGAGTTCAGAGAAATTTCAATAAATGTACCATGAAGACTATTTAATTCTGGGCACAAGTTACTTTCTAGAGGAAGCAAAAATAAAGACGTGAAATGTATAGATTCTTATTTACTATAATTTATGAAACAAGTTCTAGTAAACCTTCTATACAAGTTGTATTATCAATACACTGGGGTGACAAGCCTAGGGATATACCAATCTCCTGATTATCATAAATAAGGCCTGTAAGATCAGTGGACATGACTGCTTTACCAAAATAAATCATGTTGACATCTGCCATATAAACAGACTGTTTAAAATATACAGACTGAACAATATTTGTTCATTTTGCCAACTAAATTAACCAACTGGTGCTTTGTCACACAACACGAATAAAGAACCAGGAACCACACATTGCCTGTTTAAAGAGGCCTTTCAGCTCGCATTAACTGACAAGATAAAAGGGCAATGATTGTACTTGTCTTTGTAATTAGTTAGGATAATACTTTAACACTTTTTTTTCTTTTCTTTCTTTCTTTTTGACTCTTTTTGCGAGCATATAACTACAGACATGCTTACCAATTCGACTTCACCAAATTTTGTTCCCATGATTGGCAAAACTACTATGAATATGATGAACTTTAAAAAATAAAAAAAAGTATAAAAGATTTGGGACAAAAATTCAAGAGACGAGATTCTTGAGCGGTAATTGTGCTTGCGGACTCTAATTGTAAGAGGGGAAATCTATCCAAAGAGCAACAATTCTCATTAACTTCCATGCGCAAAATGATGTCAGGCAGTGTCAAATTTTTGACAACATGCCCAGAAACATTAAAACAAATGAGTGAGTAAGCATGAGTCTGTGCCGAAGTATGTTGATGAATCAGGTTTGAAAGTAATTTGTGTCAGAAAGAACCTATTTCACCGTAGTTAACGTAAGATCAGGCAGCTACTCCCCAGGAGAAGCCTCAGCTGTGTGGTGGCTTATGAAAACTTGTTCTGAACACTGGCATCAATAACAGATGTATCCATTAGGCACAAGGAATGGTATTGTGACTATTGGCTGAAGCAGCATTTGCACATTCTCTCAGCAAAATGATAAAGGAATGACCAGTTTGGTAAAGAGAAACCAGGACCGGACGGAATAATCAGGATGCAGTTTTACCAAAACATTTGGGGAAAAAATCAACCCGATCATTTCCTGACTTCAGGATCTCCAGACAAACAGTGAGGTCGAATTCCGGTTTCCGGCAATTCCAGGCGTGTGGTTTCATCCATGCATTTCCCAAATCTGTATCCTCCTCTACACACCCACTCCTTCTTCCCCCAAACAAATTAACAGCTTCCACAAACCGAAGGTTGATCAATGCTTAACCAACTCCAGACTGGTGCAACAACTACAAAACTGCACACAATAATAACACACACACACATATATAATTTTGTGATGCAGCTGATTTTTTCAAGTACACTGACTACACCCAAACAATCCTACAGTAAAAGTAAGTACCCAAGAAATGCCATGGGCTGATTTGAACAGCTATGCTGGATTTGTTCATTGCATGTGAACATGGCAAATGAGGCAAGGGTTTTAGCATGGGCGTATGCAAGTGTGTATATGTGTGTGTGTGTGTGTGAGATTTACATGTTCAAGCCAGTAGATTTTCCTACCCATTCAAAACAAGAAGTCCTGTCACATGTCCTGATATGTTCATGAAAACAGCATTAATCGTTCACTGTAGAGCTCAGCCATTCCCATTTACAGAATTTGACTCTGAGGCGAGTGACTGTCTCAATAAGGAACAAAGAGGAATTCTAATTTCACGCTGGCTCACAGCAAAATGGTTCATTTTCCACTCTGGGATTTGTGGGGAGGAAAACAAATGACACAAAATGATAAATGCAACCCAACTCCATGGAAAAAGGATGGTCCCAAACATACTAACATGGTCAAAGTTCAAAACGACACGGAAATACATGACAGTGGTCAATTTCACATCTTTATCAGAAAGCTTACAGCACACTGTCATTTTAGGCTGAGCTACATGTGCAGTCAAAACCTGTGCATGTCCTTTCCAGGATATCGCTGTAACACTACATGCATATCATACTCACTGATCAACCAGTGTGCATGCAAACAGAAAATTTAGCTCTACACATACATCACCATTTTGTCACCCTCAATTACCAACTAGTTCAACGCACTGATATCACTCTATCCATAAGTACTGACCTTCAAATACAACAAAATATTTAGCTGTGTTTGTGCCCAATGTGTTTCACATTAAGACCACTTTTACTGATCAGAACATGACAATCCGTGAATTTTTAGCACATGTTCTTGTTGCACAGGTACCCTCTTTCTCTGGCTGCTTCGACCAACATCTCCAGGGCCATTTTACACTGTCATCTTCATTCATCCACCCCACAGAAATTTACCTGGCACTTTTATTTAATTCAGCTGTCTATCCATAATTCTTCTAGCCTGAGGGCTGCCATCTCCTATCTTGAAAAACGACGAAAACTCCAAAGCTTGACTGTTCTTTCTTCAATTGTCATAAGCCAGCTCCACACCAAGCACTCTGCTGGCATTAAGTTTCCAAGGTAAATAACTCTGGGTGACTTTCAAACTTCCATTGTGATTGTGGGGTAGAGTCAAAATACTGGTACCATCATGCAAGAGTGTAAAAAGTCTGTGTGCTCAATGGTGAAAAATAAAAACGCAATTCATTGACTTTGGTCATGGCAGTCACCACAAAAAAATCCTTTACTTCCAGCAGACTAGTGCCACAACTCTTTAAAAAAGAAAAAAAAAACTGTATTCTGACTTCTGCCACATCTATAGGCAAGAGAGTTTCAGTTGTCAAAACAAAAATAACAAAAGAGGAGTATTAAATCACAACAATCTTCAACATTTATGTGTTTGTGAATGAAGTTTCAACATGTGTACATTAAAGTGAGATCACAATGTCATTAAGGCACATGTAAATCCATTAAATAGAAACAAAGATAAGGAAGAAAAAGGAGAGGAGAGTGGAGATGTACAAACAAAACTATACCATAATGAGAAAGAGAAGGTGAAGAAGAGCGGGAGGGAAGGAGGGAAGGAAGGCCAACAGATAAGAGTAGAATCCTACACGCTCACAGTACCTACAGCAACTCCAGAATTCGGCAGTCTCAAACACATCGGTTCTCTTGAAAAGTGGACACTAGACAAGAAGGCGCTTGGCTCGATGAACGACTGAATTGCAGACCAGAACCCAACTCACAATGCCCACCCCACCTGCAACCAATTCATACACACAGCACTGACCAGGTTATATTTCAACAGACATATAGGTCATATTTCCTATTAATTTTCTTTGATAAGATCTTCAAGAACATGACTGAATGCTTCTGCGTTCATAGATATCCAACCAACTCAAAAGTTCCATGCAGTGTTCAGCCTCCTGTCCTTGTGCATAGAGCAGAATGGATTATTAATACTTGGTCCAAGTGAGAGGACATTAAATCCTGATGTCAGAGTCAGGTGGAAATATACCACTCAGAATCTCAAAGTCTTTTAGCATCTGTGTGCTTTTGCAAATCTGATGTGTGTGAAGCTTTCCATCAGTTAAACTGCACTGTGTCAGTGTGTGCTTACAGGGTGAATACTGCTGCTACGCTGGTATCTTCCGAATCCATAAGAGATCCTTCATTTTCTTTTTGCCTCATCTCCATGTGAAGTCCAACTTTTAAAATTTTTTTGTTGAAATACAAAGCAGTCGCCATGGCAGCTTAGTTCACCAGTTCCAAGTCAAATTGTGAACAGTTCGCTCAGAATATCATTTATATCATTCATTCAATTCTCTTCTACATGTTCTCAAATCTTTACATCATAAATACAGTCATGGATAAGGACTCACATACAATGATCAATTAAGACAATGATATTTTTTCATATTGTTGCACAACAATGTTTTTCAAGAGAACGCTGCATGCTCAACATAAGAAAAAAAGTGTCTGCTTAACCAGCACTCACTAGCATTTGTTGTGTGTGTGCAACTGTCATCTTCTGTTCCATCTGTGTGGGACTACATCCACACAACTCGACACGACTCCCCTCTACCTAAAACCTAGTGCTGCCCCCTGGACACCTCATTACCACACATACACAAGCATACAGAGCTCTACCAACAGTTTGCACTGAACTACCATTGCTAGACATCCATCCAGCTACCCACCTAAGAACTCCCTCCATTGTTGCCAAGTCACATTCAGTGGCGCTTGCTTGATCAGACTCAACAAATACAGGACAAAACAATTACTGAACATAAAGCAATCTATTTTTTTTAATGCTCTGCGAGCGTACGTGCATGCGTGTGCGCACACATGTGTGAGTGTGTGTGTGTGTGCAACTGAACAGCCTAAAGGTCTCTCTCACTGACAAGGTGTTCTGCTATTCTCTCTTACCTGTAACACCTGATGGTACAGCCACCAGTTTCTGCACTGGAAAGAACCATCCCTCGGGCAACGTGATCAGTGGTTCTGCTCTGTGACTCACCACCAGGCCCAGCATGATTAGACCCTGCAGGAACAGTCGTCATTAACATGAAAATAATCATGATTAAGATGATCATGATAATGATAATAATCATGTAATAATAATGATGTGGTGGTAGAAATTATAGTACAACTAGTGAGCTAGTTAAAGTCAATTCATTTCATATCCTTCTGTGAATTTTGACATTTACAAAAAGATTTAGGCTTGGCATTGTTCACTGGTGGCTGACGCACATAAATTTGAGATGACCAGTTTTACCAACAGCCAGTAACCAGTTCACCAATCTATTTCAAATATTGATTTATAAATTTTGAAAATTACCCTCTGATTTTGTATTAACCTTGTCAAATCACCCCAACATACTGAACAAAACTGAATTCTGCCACTATGACATGAACATACCAATGCGTTGCACACACACATCACACACACACACACACACACACATGCCTTCCCTTACAAAATATCATGGGACAGACTACACTTGTACAGTTTCATATAAAAGAAATTTTAAGATTTTCTGAAAGCATCTTTCTCCAATGCAGGCATGTACATGTGTGTGTGTGTGGGTGTGTGTGTGTGTGTGGTAATGTAATGGTAATGTTGCTTATAGCCAAGTCAACCGCAAAGGGCCATAGCAGGGCCGTCATCGCGTTGAAGTCAACCCACAAGTATGTGGGTGAGTGTGTGCATGTGTATGTGTGTGTGTCACTGTGTGTGTGTGTGTGTGTGTTTTGTGTGTCACTGTGTGTGTGTGTGTGTGTGTGTGTGTGTGTGTGTGTGTGTGTGTAGTAATGGTAATGGTAATGTTGCTTATAGCCAAGTCAACCGCAAAGGGCCATAGCAGGGCTGTCACCACGTTGAAGTCAACTCACAAACTTGTGTGTGTGTGAGTGTGTGTGTGTGTGTGTCACTGTGTGTGTGTCACTGTGTGTGTGTGTGTGTTGTGTGTGTGTATGTGTGTATGTTGTGTGTGTGTGTGTGTGTGTGTGTGTGTGTGTGCGTGTGCAAGCGTGCACATATGTGCATGTGTGTGCCTGAATGTATATTGTATGTTCATTAGTGGTGTGTGGATGCTGCATGGTTTGGCACGTTTGTGTGTATGCATGTGTGATTGTATTGTCATAGGGCACAGATGATGTAACAACATATTTGACGTTGACCTTCAGTGGTTTTCCTTCTCCTCGAACCAAAATGCCAAACCACCCTTTGATCACCTGGAGAAGACAGTCTGGCACTAGTGATGTGCTGAACTTTAACCTTCAACATCTCACTGACAGACTGACATGATAAGTTATAACTTCCACAGCAAGCAGATTTTTTTGTGTCGGTGTACTTTTCTTTCTTTTTTTCTTTACACCACATAAAAGCTTCAGTCTAAAAGAAAGGACCATTTAACTCTTTAAACATGCTTTTCTTTTCTGCAGACCAAAAACAGTGTAGTGTTCTGATCATATCATCTTGAGACAGATCAGATGTTGATCATTCCCAAAACAAGATGGCAGCATGAGGGCAGCTTGTGTTTCCAAGATAAGTGAGGGATCTGATATTTGATATGTTTATATGATGAAGGAAGCATTAGTTTCTTGGAAAAAAAATCATCTAATTCTTCTAATGCATTTGCTCATGGGCAGTAAAAGCATTGTAAGTATACATACCAACATTTTAAAATTTTTCTTGTTTAGTATTTATAAACATAGTCTAAAGAATTGAAAAAATTTACAAGCAACACAGCTGGACAGTTCAAAAGTAAACAATTCTGTGCAAGTCTGTGGCATACATAAAATATAGCCAAAATGTTACATCATGAGATTACAACAGATCTGTTTTAAGAGCACTGCCTTTGAGTTAATCTTGAACTAATAGTCATGACCAGTTATCACTATAATTTATTCATAATGGGACAGTCACATCACAAAAGCATTTGCTCAAATGAAAACCCAGGTTTTGAGTTTGAGGTCGGAGAGTAAACAAACATCACTGACAGCGTATGTTCATGGTTTGCTTAGTACACTGATATGCAGTTTACTCACGTAAAAAAGGATGTCATTGATCATTTGATGTTATTATTTTTGAGAAAAGAAAACACACTGCAAAATTTATATAGCCTAGGATGATATATATGGCTGAAAGAGCTGAAAGGGAATTGCAAATGGTCCAAAAGTAATGGGCAGTATTGGTTATGAGTACACTGCACAATCAAACTGTAATACACTAGCTTGCTCAGTGATGGTTTATGTTTTCCAGCCACTTACTTGTATGACCTGAAGCATGACTTTGATGCCCATACCAAGCATGGTCATCTTCTTCTGCCTCGCTGAACCTGTACACACAGAAAAAGGACTTCAAATAACTTATATAAAGTATAAGATACTCAGGCAAAATTCTGTCACAGAAAATATGTCCATGTCACTTTTTCCATTCCTGCCATCCTCGCCACTGCATGAGAGGAATCCCCTATGGACAGTGCCTGCGTATACGTTGGATCTGTTCAGAGGAAGAAACTTTTCATCCACGATGCAGTGACCACAAAAGGAAGCTGCAGCTCTAGGCGAGGATATCCAGAGAAGCTGATACAGGGGGCCATCACAAATGTCACAGCTCTTCCAAGAGAACAAACTCACCAATACAAAGTCAAGAAAAATTACGAGAGGGTTCCCTTCATAATAACCCACAACCCCTCTCATCCAGACATAGGAGGATGGCTCAAAGACATGATGCCTGATCTTTACAGAAGCCGTAGAATGCAGAAAGCCATGCCACAGTCACCAAGTGGGGGGGGGGGGGGGGGGGGGGGGGGAAGAAACTGTAATAATCTCAGGTCAATTTTAATGCCATCCAAGCTACCACAAGTCTGCACTCATAAACAAAGTGACAGATCACCAGGAGTTTACAAACGTACAGCCAGTAGATGTGTTCTTTGCCAGAAACATCTTCAAGAGACATCCACATTCACCAGTGTTAGAACAGGGCAGACTTTTCACATCAGAGGCATTATGGGCTGCAAAAGCTCCAACCTAATTTACTTAGTGGACTGTGCTAAGTGTAAAGATGTTCAATATATCAGAGAAACAAGCCAGACTGTCCAGGCACACACACACACACGCACTCACTCACTCACACACACACACTCACTCACACACTCTCACTCTCCTCACTCTCACACACACCACACACACACACACACACACACACACTCACTCTCACTCTCTCTCTCACACACACACACACACACACACACACACACACACACACACACACACCACACCAGAGGCATACGCGCCCGCCCGCACACACGTGAGTATTCCCACACAAACGCAAGTACAGACATACAGAAAGGGATGGGGAGGGATGGTGTGGTGGGTTTCAGAGTTAATGGTGAGAGAGGATAATGAAGGAAGTGGGAAATAAAACAATTGAGGTTCCAGTTAAATGCAATGTGAATGTATGCAGCAGTACCTCCATCACCTGACTGAGGGCAGGTGATGCATTTGGAAATTATGGAGGAAGGGGATGAGGTATTATCGGGTATCTTTAGTCGCATCAGCGTGAGCTCGAGCTTATTTCCGGTTGTTTTTAAGGTCTTGACCAACTACCCTAGGTTCTCATTTCACATGATACTCATTGTTACCATTTCTTTCTTTAACTCTGGTAGCCTTAGGTTAGGGATTAAGCACACAAGATTTTAAAGCAGTGAGTGAGAATTCAAGTAAACTGGGAGTGAGAAATAATCAGTTTCAGGATAAAAATGCTGTGCTTCGGGCTGTCATTTTATGAGCCCATGGTTTTATATGCTTGAAAAAGGTTTCACAAATAAACCCAAAATTTGCAATCAGTTATTGAGTGTTGGTGGTTTTTACTGTTCAATTACTTTTTCAGGATAACAGCCATAGTCATCATGTGGAAAGGCGTGAATGTAAGAGACAGTGTGTGAGAGACAAAGACAGAGAGAGAATGTGTGTGTGTGTGTGTGTGTGTGTGTGCACGTGCGCTGCGTGCGTGCGTGTGTGCACGATGCCACGTCTTACCAAGATGGAATTAATGCAAGTTTGATTTGCTACATTTCATGAATCCTCTACTGGACAGAAACTTGGAAGGGGGGAATGAGGGAAGGGGGGGGGGGGGGGGGGGGGGGGGGGGGGGGGGGAAGGGGGGGGGGTGTCATCAGCAGACAGTGAGTTCAGTTTCATCTTCACCTTTTGTATGAAAAATTACAAAACTTTTGTGACATAATCAATGCTAGTACTAGTAGTGCTATGGCTTTATTCTGAGAGAGAGAGAGAAAGAGAGAGAGAATAAGAGCTCCCACGGGTTAAGCCATGAACACTTTTCAGAATGTTCAAGTCAGTTACCAGTCATGCTTGATTTGTTAACATCTGTCTTGTTTGCCACATGTTTATCCAACAATTTTCTTAAGTTGATTTCATGACATCTGATAATCTTAAAGTTAAAACCATCCAATCTAAGCATCAAAAGAACAGTAACTCTTGTTTTGTGGAGGAAATATCTATTTGGCACCCATTGCCATAGTGCGCCATTGTTCACAAGATATTCAGAGAACCTGCACGCACAAACCTCATTGAAAAAATGCCTACCGCTTTCTTTGATCTGCGCCACTAGCTTGTCAATCTGCCGCTGCAGTTTCATGTAACGAGCAAACTCATCCATCATGCTGATGTGACTCTGCTCATCTTTCATGTCACGCAGTTTAGCTCGCAGATCCAGCTCTTCATCGCTTGGTGAAAACAAGCGACGTCCAACCTGAAAAACAAACAGTTGTGCAGAGGCCAGGGTTCAGATGTAGACTGGATCACGGCACAGACATAGTTTTTCATAATGGAAAAGATACAAGAGATTACAAACCACCTTTATCATGCTATGATACAGCTACAATACCCTGAATTATTTGTACTGTTTAACGAACCAGTTATCTTCATGGTGTAATGTTTTGCATATAAATGTTTGTAATAATCTACGACTGATTTTCATTTTCATTACAGTGGGCTGCTTTGTGAGACCCTTAATTTATTCACATTATTGGCAGGTGTACTATGAATTTAAGATGGCTCAGCTTCATTAAGTTTATAATTTATTTTCAAAATACTGACAATGTTAGAACAAGGTGTCCTATTAATGATCAGGCTTCAGAATACTTCAATGTTTGCTATGTTAAAAAAAAAAAAAAAAGTGCAGATCAGCTCAGTCACCATCTCTAGTTTCTTTCAGGTTGTTGACTGTCAGCTGATGCCATTAACTACATTTTTTGTTGTTTCTTTTCTGAGCTGATTACCATGCAATTCTTGGGTGACACCATGTTGAGGTGGACAGACAGGTGAACAAGGTCACCTCTGTGCCTGATACATGTATACAAGCTCATAAAAATAATGAGATCCGTGAAGTCCAAACTTTAATGTTGACATGTGCTTTTTAGGGGGTGGAGATAGGGGTGGGGGGCTTGTCACTGATTATCCTTTCAAGAAAGATATTCAACAGGACTGGTGACAACAGACAGCTGTTCCTCACTCCCAACAGTGGACTCTGTCACTTAAAGTACTGCTCTACTGACTTTTCCATAAAAATATTGTTAGCTATGTGTGGATGAGGATATGTGACAAAAGGCAGAACTTGCATCTCAACCCAACAGTGTGCTATGACATTGACAGAAAGTCCTTTGACCATCTATGCAAACAGTACTTTTGTTTTATGACTTGAAAACTGTATGAGATTCTAGCCCATGTTGTACTTCTTCATGTCTCCCACAGAGAAAAAAAACACTCACTCAGACGCCGTTTTTTTCCCTTTTTTTTTTTTAATGAATCATGCTTTATTTCAAAACAAAACACAAGTTACAAATAAGGACTACAAAACGCATAAGACAATAATAACAACAACAACAAAACATAATCATCATCATAATGATCGTAATCATCCTCATCATCATTATCCATTAATGAGCATTATACATGACATATGTGTTTCTTTGTCAAATCAAAGACATTTAGTAATAACCACAAAGGACAAACACACAGGAAAAAAAAAAGATAAATAAAACCAAAATGACCGAAACAAGCAAATGAATTACTCAAACAAAGAAAACAAAACAACTGGCCGTTGCCATCTCGTTTGGAAGCCTTGAAAAATTAAAGTATTAATCCAATAAAGAAGAATATAGCCACTGTGTAACTGTAAGTAAGAAACTTTGTGAGTTACATGTATGTACTAATGTAGCATACAAGCAGCATACTTTTCTATTTCATACTTAGCTTTCAAGTACACACTAAAAACTTGAAATAACAGTAAATCCTTGTTGTAAATATAGAATTTGGCATACAACAAGTACACACTAAAACTTGAAATAACAGTAAATCCTTGTTGTAAATATAGAATTTGGCATACAACAGATTAAATCAAAAGTCCTATCTGATCTAAAATTATTGTCACAGCCAAACAGGACAATATTTTCATTCAGCAGTAGCTTCATATCTTTGCATTTTTTGTTTGCTGTATTTTGAAATTCTTGCCAGAAAGTTTGCACATGAGGGCAGTGCCAAATAGATGTTGAATACTTTCTTTTTCTCTCATACAAAAGAAGCAATTTTCTGAATCTTCAACGTCCATGTTTTGCAAAACAATATTAGTTCCCAGTATTCTATTAATAATTCTAACCTGAAATCATCTTAACCATACCTTTTGTCTATCGGATTTTCTGAAAAGTTTTAGCCCACATAACATCCTTCGGTAATCTTTCATTCCATTTGTGGCAAAAAGTTGGCTCTGGGGTTTCTTGATTCAGTAAATCGTAATAAGGTGAGGCACCCCTTGAAACTGAACACATCACAGTTATCAGTGTACTTGACTCACCTTCTTCACCATATCTTATTTCTATTGCAACTTCTCTTGAATACTTTTTCACACCACTAACATAACCATTATATGTCACAAAATCTGCACTGATGTTATATTTATTAACAAAGGACTGGAAACTCAAAAAATGACCATTTTCAACTAAAAGATTCCGTGCGCAGAATACACCATTTTCGATCCAATTTTGTTAAAAAACTAGATCTGCCCCCAATCCTCAAATTCGTGTTGCAAAACAAAGGCTCTGACTGAACAGAGTTCTTCTGCAGTTTTGACACAAACAATCTTACCTAATATGCTTTGAATACATCTCTCCAGAAGTTATTTACCTTATCAAGCCCAGACAAACACCTAATTTAGAAATAATTTCTGCTTTGTAATATGATGAAAAAAGTACTTTCTTCCACCTATAATTACTTGATAAAAGATTACGAAACCAAGTAAACTTCAGTGCATTTATTCGTTTCCATACATGCTTGGTATTCCTATACCCCCATGCTGAATACTTTTCAGTCGTTTTCCGGTTAATTTTGTCTCTTTTTTTTTGTTTACCCCATACAAACTTAAATATAAATTTCTGAATTTCATCACTTATGTAGTCTGGTGGGTTCGGTAATAACATCCATAGATGGGTTAGTTTTGATAAGATCATGGATTTAAGTACTGCTTCTCTGCCAAGTGGTGTTGTCTGCCTCTTTAGCCAAGTTTTATACAATGTTCTTATTTCTGCAAACTTTTTTTCAAGATTCATAATTTCGCGTTTCTTTAAGTCACTCGTAAACCAAATACCCAAAATTTTTATTTCAGGACGGTTCCATATCTAAATGTGGCATATATTTCACAGGCGAGTTTCGTTTACTTCCTAACCATATTGCATTCGTTTTTTTCCGCATGTAGTAAAAGTCCCGACACTTTTCCAAATTTTTCAATTGTCATGATCGATTCTTCGAATGATTGAGTTCAGTATCTCTGCACACTGTGATATTTTGTTCTCAGTATTACCTATTTTAATTCCTTTTATGTCTTAATTTTGTCCTATCATATTGGCAAAAATGTCCACACAAATAACAAATAAATATGGTGAGATTGGATCTCCTTGTCGGCATCCTCTCTCAACAGGGAACAACTTAAACAGTTGACTTAATATTTGTGTAGAATGTTTTTATCCATTGACAGAAACTTAGACCAAAGTCCAAAGCCAAAGGCATGTAAAACCTTAAACATGAAATCATAGCTTACACTATCAAAAGCTTTTTCAAAGTCTAAACATTTAAACGTATCCCTGTTTGTTTTTTTTGTGTGTGTGTTTTTTTTTGGAAGTAATCATATAATCAATCATGTCATAAATAAAATGAATATTATTCCCTGAGTGCTTCTTTCTGTCATGATAATATCAAAGCTGATGATGACCTGACATTATAAGATGATAGTACCCGTCTAATGGTAAATGGATGAAGATAAAAAAAAAAAATAAATAAATAAAAAGCCGGTTTGTTAACATTAATTCTAATAATTGGCAATTTTGAAGCTCCCGTTTGTATTAATCTCATTGGCTGGCCCTCTCACAAAGAGATGCCATTCTGTCCATGAGAGCGCCGATAGACGATGTCGACGTCTTGAGGGGCTTCTAACTTAGGACTTTGCCTTACATCAGGCCAGAGCGTTCGGGGGAAAAGCATAAGAATTCACGAAGAATTTAGGAGTGCGAGAGGAAATATTTTTAAAATGTGCAAAATCATACTCACAAAGGTCGCGATTTCATTTACAAATGTGTTCAACACAGAAAACACAAAAATAAGTAAAAAAATGAACACCATAAGAAACATTCTGTTTTTCCTTCCAAGTTCAGACCATCTATCGGCTCCAAACCGGAAGCACATTAAGCGTTACTTCCCATCGTTTACCGGTGTAGTCCTATTACTAGTCTGTCTCCTTTAAATCAGGACAGGACAATTTTCACCAGAGCTGCGTGTGTAAACTTGTAAATTCTGTAGCGTACGGCTCTGGCATGATGACATCTCGCTATGCTATCAGCTTAACATTGACCCCGTTTGCTAGCAGACATGCCCATTTCATGGGTACATTTTACAGGAACAAACTAATCGAGAAGCAGGCTAAAAGAGATCATGACAAAAAGATTGCCGAGGAATCTGATTAAATCCAGTATATTTTTTTGGAAACGCGAATAAGATAAAAGTAAGCTTTATACTGGCAACAGATAATGATAGAACGCCTTCTTCCTTGCGCTGAACCCTGTGAAGTGATCTGAAGCGATCAAAGCTAAGTGAATTTTCGTTGTTTTATTCGTTTATGTCTCACCTGATGAAGACCTAAGAGGTCGAAACGCGTTGCGTTTCGTCTTGTGACTCGTTTGTCCACGTTCTCTGGGCGGTTCGCTAACATTTATTTAAGATTTGGATAGAGCAGAAGTTTTAAACGATTTCTTCGCGAGCGTTTTCCGCGCACACACACACACACACACACACACACACACACACACACACACACACACACACACACACACACACACACACACACAAGTTGTGTAAGATGTGCCTTAGAAGAAACGGAGTACGCATGTATCCCATATAAAACAGGAATTTGGACAGTGGTGAGGAATCGGTCCCGACTATTAAAACGCTTCTTAAACTCCAAGTTCTGACAGTATCCGACCACCACGAACGTTCAAAGAGTTTAAGGTGAGCCTGCAGCTAGCGGTACCTTTGAGCGTCGTATCATTTATCTGATCTGTACATTCATCAAATCTGTACAAACAGTCCTTTGTGCGTAATATTATTTATCTCATGTGTACAAACAGTCCTTTTGTGCGTAATATCATTGATCAAATCTGTACAAACAGTCCTTTGTGCATCATATCATTTATCAATTCTGTACAAACAGTAGCTTTCAAAGTGAGGTGACTGCAGGCAGAAATTTAAAACCAACTTAAAGAAAAGATTTACTGTTACACCGATCGAAAGAGACAAACAAATTACAAGACAAAACACGTGTTTCGACCTCTTTGGTCTTCTTCAGACAAGACAAACAACATTCAATACAATGAAGACGAAGAACAATCATTTGTCTCCTCAAATTGGGTATAAAATTGATGCATAGTCTTTAAAGTAGAGAGCAAGTTAAGACTTCCAGTTTTAGTTTAGCTTTAAACCTGTACAACTTTCAGTCACATTCTTCATCCATTTCGCGCCCAATTTGAGAAAATAAGTAATTGTTTGTTCTTCATTGTCATTGTCTCGAATGTTTTGTTTTGCCTGAAGAAGACCAAAGAGGTCAAAACATGTCGTGTTTTGTCTTGTTGTTTGTCTCTTTCGTTCGGCGGAACAGTAAATCTTTTTTTTTTTTTTTTTTTTTTTTCAAATTATGTACGAACACGAAAACTACTTCATTAGTGGAAAAAAAAAATGTTGCTGTTTCAAAATGAGGTATTTGATCAGATCCCTGTAGGCCACAAAGCATTATTGTACTATTTGTAAAGTTTCATCATCTTTTGCACTTGAGTTATTGTCACAACGCATGACAGATTTTACATTGAAAGCTTCATGCCAACGTGGTCTTCAAAACAGGAAGTCTTGTTTTTCAACGTTTAGAGGTAGGCCCAATGGAGATTCCGACTGATTGATTTGATTATGGTGACCTAGCTGACCGATTTAAAAGGCTCTGCAGAGATTCCGTTTCTCGTCCGCGGCTACTGTGAAAGTGTAAGAATTCTGATGGCACTCAGCTGTTTACAGTTGGGTATCTTTTTTCCGTGTCTAACCTAAAGAATCCAAATGGAACAGAATTCTGTGGCTTTGGAGGAGCACAGTGAGAAGGAAGCATTCTTGGGCAAAGCCCTTTCGCCATTTGTGTTATTAACATTCTTGATAATGAATTTGGAAAATAAATGGCGTGTCTGACTTTGCATGCCATCGCCTCAGATATAGTAATGTTGTTGGAAATGAACTGACAAGTCGACTGTGTAACAGAGCAAGAGAAGATGAAATACATATTTTGTTCTGCTGTCCTGCTCTGAACGATCTTAGAATAAAATTTATTCAATCCAAACATTACACCGACCCATGTAATTTCAGGCTAATACTCTTACTATCGACAAGGAATGAGAATACACTTCTAAATTTAGCCTTGTATATTTATGACGCAAGTAAGAGAATTCGGACAGTAATGTCTTAATGTACTCTGCTTTTTGTAACATACCTACTTTTTGCATAATGTACTCTGCCTTTTGTAACATATCTACATTTTGTTTCATGATTTCGTTTTGTTACGTATTAGGAATGTTGTATGATGCATGTGTGAAACCCCGTTCAGCATGGGGCTGTGACCTTAAACTGAATAAAACATTCGCATTCTTCATAATGTTTAAGTGTTTTTCCCCCTGTGTATTTGCAGATGCAACAGTCTCTCACACAAATACAACAAAAACAGCAAAACAAATAAACGAACAAAATCTGGAACTTGAAACGATAGCAACAGCAACAACAAAGATTTTGCAGGACGAAATGAATTGTTTAGGTGAATGATCAAAGAAATGGAACATGCCTGTTGTTAATGCTATTGTGGGGTTTAAAAATGATGCCGTGCACATAGATGAGGGTAAAGTTCTTTTAATTATGTTTCAAACTTTGTGGAAATAAATGAGAAGATGCACACACAAAGATGCACACACAAAGCAATGCACATCTAAAGCAAACTGAGTTCTTAGAAATTTGTATATCTTTTGAATTCATACTGAAAGATTATCTGTCAAGAATCTGTCCCCAAAAAAGTCTCAGCTGGAATGAGGCCTACATGAGGCAAATAGCCCCTCTCCGGATCAGTTTCGTTCGCAGATCTGGTAAATACATGGCTTCCTGTCCTCAAAGTGCAAAACTGCTGAAAAATCAGATGCGGGAAATCAGATGACCCTTAATGTCCCCTCTCCCAGCATAAACAGTGTCACTGTGTGAACTCGCGCAAACCCGTGCAGTAACCCAAGGACGGTGTTAACGTTGGTCTAACGGGTTCCACGCTTGTCCTTCGCACCCCAGACACGGACGCGCCCAACAACATTCCACAAAAAGTTCACCTTTCGCTTTTCTTTATTCACACACACACGACCAACAATGAAAAGGAAACAGGTACGGACAAAAACGTGTCTTGTCGAGTTACTGCGTTGTTGCTAACAATAGGTTATGACGTGATTGGGGCCGTGATTCTGGTTATAGTTTGCCATTTTCCAACACTTCCATAAGCTGGTCTCTTTAAGGTTTCTTCACAACTGATGAAGTGAAGGTATTCGTATTTTTCTCGTTTACTTTAATAGGTAATTAAAATAGGGTTACATCCAATATATGTGCAGCCGTTTGTCCTAGTTATGGTGAGGTCATTCCGTTAGGATCAGCAGACCTACCATCGTGACCAAATACTAATAGGGTTCACTACTTCCTTACTTTCTTTGTTGTCTGCATGATGTCTGTTGCGGTATGCAAGCAGATAGGTATAGAGTTTACAGGGTATCAGCACATGCTGACATAGTGCCATATCGTGCTTGGCATTGCAGAAGCGCCACCAGGCCCAAACATTACGGCATAATGCCACCAGTTCCATTCTGTCTCCACTGATGAGAAATTAATCACGGAACAAGCACAATACACACGAACACAACAAAACGCCGATTTAATACGTTAGTTACTACAGATAAGTGAATGTTCGACAAGAATGTTGTTGTGAAACAACACTACTGATAGCAGTCAGCATGAGAAACTACTTGTCTGTCTTGTATTGTCAACTAAATCTGCGTTAGGCCCTACTTTACTCTTGTTTAGAGTGTTCATATGTGTTTTGTCTTGTTTACAATAACTCTGCAGTTTGTTTGATTTCCATACAATAATTGACAGCGAAAGTTTGGTTGACATCCATTGAGTTGGCTGACTTTGAGGATGAAGGCTGCTTCTCAGTGATTTTTAAAGATGTCAGGTGACGCATTACCTCAATAAATACAGGCATTGGACGTCTGCGCCTTCAGTTTTCTTTTCTCTTTTCTTTATTTTTTTTCTCGTCAATTTAATTCATATGGAAATTTCCAATTGATATAGAATTTTCCAGAGTGACGCATTAAAATTGCATTTCCAGCTACAAATGCTGTTCCACTGTACAACGGTGAAAGCATTGATGTACTGCGCAGGTTGGGTTTCCTCGCTGGTATACATTTGTTTGTTTATTTGATTTAAATCTCGATCTGTTTGACGGTTTATTTTCATTTGTAACCCCCCCCCCCCCCCATTTTTTTTTCTAGCGCTGGCTTGGCAGGGAAATTTTAGATCACAGGTTTCCATATCTTTTTACATCATATGAAGGGGAAAAACAAGATGAACGAATCAGCCATTCCCCAACTCACGCCATCGTCGGGGGCTACATCCGAACAATAGAAAGTAGACACGATAAGCAGTCATGAAATTTATCAATTCAGAGAGAGAGAGAGAGATGGGGGAAGGGGGGGGGGGTACCAAGGGTACACCTGAGTGTATTTCTCCTGGTTCATTCGTACTTACTAATGCTTTGTTACCAGGATGTTGAATCAAGGTGTTTTTTTTTTTCTTCGTTTGTTTGTTTTTGATGCGGGAACAACATATTGGGTTGTACACCCATCTTACTCTATAGATCCCTTTCCAATTTAAACGCCCCATGCTGTGTGGGGCCGATTCAGAATGTCATCACTGGCCTTCCTATGGCTGTATCCTAGGACAATCATTTGGGCCGCATCATTGTGAACTTCGTCTTTGACGTCGTAGGTAAGATTAAAAATCCCCCCCCCCCCCCCTTTTTTTTTTTTTTTTGCTACCTTCTGTGCCGCCCCAGTTGCAATGATCCATGCGGGTCACCCAGACCATTCGTCCACAGCCACAGCCCAGTCCATCCCACCACAGCCCCGGCACTGGCATTCCACAAGGCGCAGTCGCTGTCAAGTCATCATGAGGCAACCCACCGGAGGAGACACTGCACTCTTGCCAGGTCACCTCGGAAGTGTTCAGTGGCGCCTGTTCTGGACCAATATACGTAGGACACTCCCTACTAAGCTGCATACTGACGACAATAGT
This sequence comes from Conus canariensis, assembly GCA_033310375.1. Classification (NCBI taxonomy): domain Eukaryota; kingdom Metazoa; phylum Mollusca; class Gastropoda; order Neogastropoda; family Conidae; genus Conus; species Conus canariensis. The sequence goes on from CM065727.1 coordinate 17,090,005, forward strand.
TGCGTAGTCGTGGAGTCGGCGTGCGTGAGCTCTCACCCCGGACGACAGTCCCCATGAATTTGCCGATCGATACCAGTCCTCCTGACAGAATCTAACCAAGGCCATAGACGTGGAGAGGCAAACGGAACTGAAGTCACCAGAACAGCAGGACACGAAGGGCCACAGAATTTGAGACTTCTTTTCCTTTCCTTTTTTTTTTCCCAATGCTGATCGATGAGAATGAGGATGATGAAGATGATGCTACGGATTTCCATTATGGTCTGAGACTGCATTACAGGGCTGTACTCTTCGCTTACTTTCATGATATATCCTGGCGTCAACCAGGCCCAAGAAATACAGGCACCCGCAGTATTTGTCAGGACATTTCAGCAATTGAGCAACACTCTCCGAGACGCATCCATTTAGTGGATTAAACTCGACTGTATGGTCCCAGTCTTCCCGGTTGAGCCCGTAGCAAACTCATCTCTGGGTAGGAGCCGTTGGGGCAGAAAAATCCCACAAATAAATGGATCTGATGGGAATCGAACCAACGACCTCCAAGCCGGGAGTCCGCGATGCTAACCACTTGGCCACGGTTAGAAACATTTTCTTAAAACTTTATCTACTTCTCTGTGTGTGTGTGTGTGTGTGTGTGTGTGTGTGTGTGTGTGTGTGTGTGTGTGTGTGTGTGTGTGTTCGCCCGCGCACGCGTGTGTCTGTGGCCTATGCCATGTGCATGCATGTTTGTTATGCTGTACATTTTTTGATATAGTCCTTTGCAATTTGAATGATGTTATGTGTGTGCATGTATGTGCCAAGAACATGAAGTCTGGAGCTTTATGAACAACAACAATCATCATTAACATTATCATCACCACCATCATGAATGTCATATTAAAGTCAAGTGCATCAAGCATATGCCACCAACAAAAATATTGCGAACACCGCTGTAACCTCTAGATTTTACAGACTGGACTTTGAAGTACACTGTTCAAACTGTGGTTCATTTACTTCAGCCCGATGTTCCTCAGTCCTGTCCCATCGTGAATGCTGCCTGTGTTTGCTCCTGGTTCGTGGTGCTTTGGGCTTTGTTATTACTGCGGTTGAACCTTTGGACAGCTACCAAGGGCGTAAGTCGATTTAGTTGCGTGTCTTGGCTTTTTGTGAGGGTGAGGTCAATTTAAATGGAACAAGAATGCGCACGTGTGTGTGTGTGTGTGTGTGTGTGTGTGTGTGTGTGTGTGTGTGTGTGTGTGTGTTGTGTTGGTATATTCTGGAAACAAGCGTCCCCCCTTTCACCAGGCCTCTCCTAAGGCGTCCCAGGTACTACCTCTACGCGCTGATTATGCATGTTCCATCCTATTTAGGCGTCCCAGACTCAAAGGTTTGGAGTTCACGTAACAGTCTTCTCTCTCCACGTAGAATCAAACTTCTTTAACTGCTTCATGGACGTAGTCTAATTTTGTAACAGCATCTGTAGACGGACACCTTGAGGGACAGCTTGACAGCAGGAAGTCTGAAGAGACGAAACCTCCTCAGTACGTCAGCTTCTGCCCTGAATTCCTGACACTCCAAGACGATTGTCTAGACGATTCCTGACACTCCAAGACGATTGTCTAGACGATTCCTGAGATTGTCTAGACGATTCCTGACATTACAAGACGATTGTCTAGACGATTCCTGACATTACAAGACGATTGTCTAGACGATTCCTGACATTACCAGACGATTGACTAGACGATTCCTGACACTACAAGACGATTGTCTAGACGATTCCTGACATTACAAGACGATTGTCTAGACGATTCCTGACATTACAAGACGATTGTCTAGACGATTCCTGACATTACCAGACGATTGACTAGACGATTCCTGACACTACAAGACGATTGACTAGACGATTCCTGACATTACAAGACGATTGTCTAGACGATTCTTGAAATTACAAGACGATTGTCTAGACGATTCCTGACATTAAAAGACGATTGTCTAGACGATTCTTGACATTACAAGACAATTGTCTAGACGACTCCTGACATTACAGGACGATTGTCTAGACGATTCCTGACATTACAAGACGATTGTCTAGACGATTCCTGACATTACCAGACGATTGACTAGACGATTCCTGACACTACAAGACGATTGTCTAGACGATTCCTGACATTACAAGACGATTGTCTAGACGATTCCTGACATTACAAGACGATTGTCTAGACGATTCCTGACATTACCAGACGATTGACTAGACGATTCCTGACACTACAAGACGATTGACTAGACGATTCCTGACATTACAAGACGATTGTCTAGACGATTCTTGAAATTACAAGACGATTGTCTAGACGATTCCTGACATTAAAAGACGATTGTCTAGACGATTCTTGACATTACAAGACAATTGTCTAGACGACTCCTGACATTACAGGACGATTGTCTAGACGATTCCTGACATTACAAGACGATTGTCTAGACGATTCCTGACATTACAGGACGATTGTCTAGACACTACAAGTCGATTGGGCCGCAGTCAGGTCCTGACTCCTTGATGCCCTTCTGCTGTCAGAAATATTTTTGGCGCCATTGGGATTCAAACCTGCGCCTCTTAGTATGGCTGGGCGTCTGGAGGCGAGCATTTTGTGACGGGTATCTAACCCACATCGCTATCGGACACCTGTTCTAAGATGGGAAATTCAAGCGTTATGAAGTTCATGAAGTTGTGAAACTCACAGTTGTTCCTTCTGGAGCAGATCCAACCGGAGCTCTTTTCGGCTGCCTCTGCCATTGCCTTGGTGTCGTCATGCACAGATCCCAGGACAAGGGTGACGCATAAAGGAGACTGCATGCCTTATTTCATTTCAGATGAGACTTTTTCTTTTCTTCTCCTTTTTTTAATTTTTATTTTTTTAAGTGTGTTTTCGTACATAGTCCATCCCCCTTACTGACATACTGCCTTCTGGATTCTCTTGGCATCCTCTGCTTTGTTCAGTTCCTGTTTTACCATATGTCCCTGCTTTTTTTTTGTTTTTGACCACAGCTTCATTGACTGTGATCCCAGTTCTTGACTGTTAATCTGAATGTACGTGTGTTTGTGTGTGCGTGCATGCACGCGCGTATGTATGAGAGAGAGAGAGAGAGAGAGAGAGAGAGAGAGAGAGAGAGAGAGAGAGAGAGAGAGAGAGAGAGAGAGAAAAAGAGCATAAAATTCATACCAAATCAGTACACTCAACAGACTGAACACCGTTGAAAATTACTGCATTCACACAGAACATATGTACACACATTCAAAGAGAAATTCTTTTGTGTTGGTTTCACATCTTTATTTTCTGATGGGGGAACGTTGTTTGCCAATGGCTATCATGTGGATGCTGTCAAAAACATACTGAGTAGAATGAAAGTGATAATTATAATAATACAAAATAATGAAGTGCAGTTCGAGAGAAGAAAAAAATATTACAGCTAGCTGACAACACTGATGAATAAAACATCGCCTACAAAATATGCATCCTACACTGGAAGTGTTAGTGAAACTGTGCTGTTCACAAAAAACAGGGTGTGTGTAGGCCTATAAATACGAGAGAGAGAGAGATAGAGAGAGAGAGAGAGAGAGAGAGAGAGAGAGAGAGAGAGAGAGGAGAGTTTAAATAAACACACAACATAACTTGACATGACCACACGTTGCTCTGAACCTCTCAGTACTGCAACAGCATGACACAATCTATACTCTGTCAGTTCACAGACTGGGGGGACCAGTACCATCATTCAAATGTATCATGGATTTTGTGTAGGAATATAATCAGAACGACTGCAGTCCACATCAAAGTACGCGCATACTAGTCAGCTGAACACTTTGGGACAATGCTCATTTGAGAAAGGGGGCGCTTTTAAGTTCCTAACCATTATTGATATTTACAGCACGGTTAAAAACGTTAATTCACATCTGACAGTGTAATGCACATTGAATAAATTACATTCATTCAATCAAACAGAACGTGGATGATAAACATATCTTGACATGACATACAATCATTTGTTTTAAGGATTTTTGTTCATATTATTTTTGTAACCATATAATTATACTTACGAAAACACTAAACTGCAAAACTCAAACTTTTTTTTTGGTCGCTTTTCCATCATTTCTCTGTGTATATTTAGCACTGACAGGTTGTGATATTTATGTTTGAATGTTTAACAAGAGGTAAAGAAAATGGTCAGCTATGGTAAGCAATTATTTTGTTTTGTAATAAAAGATTGTTCTGTTCATCAAATTCATATACATATGGAGGAGAAAAAAAAAGCATTTCAGAGAGTATCCAGAGATTTGGAAAGAGTTACATACTACATACAACTTCACACTTGTGGCAAATCTGCATGATTTGTGTGATACCAGTCCTGCTCATCAGGAGAACACCATTTTCTTGTCTTTTTCCTTCTTAATATTTCCAAAAAATCTGTCTTTTTGAGCTAATTAATCAACCATCTTCACAGAAACAAGGGGATGCTCTGCATTTAGTCATTTTGACGACTCAAGATCTGCACGAGAGACGTCATGCACAGGCCTTGCAAATCTCATGTATCCAGATGCAGACTGTAAATACTGGATTTGGATTTATGCTGTGCAAGCTGGTGTAACCGGTCATGTTGCGGCAATAAGTCTCCTGCATCACAGGTGGGGGTACATGAAAGAAAATGGGTCATAAGATTTCCAGCCAACTGACAGGTAGTTCACTGACAGGATGAAATGTCAGCAAACAAACATGACAAGGGCAACACAAGCCTTCTACTTTGACATGTAAACTGAGATGAATGGTCAGATACACCCTCTGCTAAATCACAGGGAAAAACAAAACAAAACAAAACACCCCACCCGATTGCAAACAGTTTCCTATCAGGTGAGTTTCTAACCAGTTTTTTCTTTCTACATGATGCTTGTTTCTTTCATTCAGTCTTGATGCACCTGTGTGTACACATGCCAGAGTCACTGTGCCATGACTCCATCATCTATGAGCACATATTGGCCACAGAGCTGAACGAAAAGCTTTCAAAGAAGGTTACTGAATTCCACTCTCTATGCAATTAATCATAATCTGACATCAGCGATGATCAATGTCCAACAGTTGACATGCAGAACACACCTGACGTAATGAAAAATATGGGATGAAGTCTACCTCATCATAAGCTAATTTTTTTTTTTATAATCATTAAAAAAAAGAAAGTGATTCACACTGCACCAAACACTGATCTGTATCACGTTCTTCATCTGTATCACGTTCTTCATCATTATTTGAAAAAAAAAAGAAAACCAGCCTTGCTCTGTTCTTTGGCTGTTCCTACAATCCACGCTGTTCCTTCAATCCAGTACCGCTGCTGCATTCTATGTGCAAGACCCCCTCCCTCTCCCCGTTCCAGAGACACTCCCATGATTAGACACCAGTAGCGGAGTTATCACAGCAATCAACAGATTGATACAAGTCTGCAGGATTATGATATCATTTCTGGTATTGGAATATAATTATATATATATATATATATTGATATATGTATATGCATACAGGATATATATCTCATGGATGTATATATTGTACAGGTATCAGATGTGAAACTTCGGACAGAGTGCTGTACACAGTCTGTACAAGGTCAGGCTCAGAAATGGAAGAGGCAGTCACAAGAGTACAGCCACAATACAGAAAGTAGGACACAATAGGTGCAGGAGACAGTGGTTAAAAACTCCTGACTGACAAACACAAGTCACAGACAAACTCCTGACTGACAAACACAAGTCACAGACAAACTCCTGACTGACAAACACAAGTCACAGACAAACTCCTGACTGACAAACACAAGTCACAGACAAACTCCTGACTGACAAACACAAGTCACAGACAAACTCCTGACTGACAAACACAAGTCACAAACAATCAAACAAACAACAGACATGTCTTCACCATCATGTCTGTACCCAGCATCATGGAAACTGAAGTGTCAGTCAACTCAGATCCATTGTCCTCAAGAATACCTGCTGCACATACACCTGAATGTGAATATGTGATAGTCCACTTCCATCCAGTTATATGTACACATAACCATCGTTTTACAGCAACACATTTTTTAACAATCAATTTAAATAGTCATATAATAAAACAGACGAGGTACGAGTTCTGAAGTTCTACATGTAGAACTTGTCTACAGCATGTTGTTTGGCTAGTTTTACATTAAATCTATTTCAGAGCTAAAAAAAACTGCTCCTCAACATCATGCCGCCAGGTAAAAACGGGTGAACCATTCAAATTTTAGCAAAACCAAAAAGGAGTATAAAAGTTCACAACCTAATTCAAACTCATGTACAAACATAACACCGATAGACAAAAAGAGACATTATGCAGTTAAATGCTAAGTATAAATATGAGGGAGTGAGAAAAAAAGTAATTTGATATTGCAAAGACATTATGAGTGGTAAGTCAGTCCAACAACGGAAAATGCTGGCATAAAAAAAAAAAAAATGACGAGAAAAAGAGATTCAAACACCAACACTGGTCTGAAGAAGAGTGAAGTTCTAAATGCTAGCTGATCTGGACCTTGACCAGAGACAAAGCCAACACGAATGGGTGCAGAGCTGAGGGATGACATCTGCCCAGGAAACGCAACTTCCCAGCTCCCATTTCTATTGTGGGCAGTCAGGTTTCTTTTCTTATGATTTTTTTTTTTTTTTCTGAATTAAATCAGTTATCCTGGCCTATTCGTGAATGTTGATCCTTCTTATGAGCTACAACTTCACATGGCCGGGTGTTAAAAGCCTTGAAAACACACAGAATTAAAAAAAGATAAGGGGTCTTTGTGTCACCTTCTGTACAATATCTACATGGAACACCAAACAGCAGAATGTGTGTGTGTGTGTGTGTGGGGGGGGGGGGGGGGGGGGGGGGGGGTTGGGGAGTGGGCAGGGAGAACAGAGAGGGAGAGAAAAAGAGAGAGAATGTGAACAAAAATTTTGATGAGAGAGAGAGAGAGAGTAGACGGGGGGCGGGGGAGGAAGGAGTGGGGGTGAGAGAAAGATTCCTATCTCTTTAAATTTAAAACTCTGGCCAAACGAATGCCAGATTGAGAGAGAGAGAGGAGAGAGAGAGAGAGAGAGAGAGAGAGAAAGAGAGAGAGAGAGAGAGAGGAAAAGAAGTGTGGTGGTGGTGAGATTAATATCTTAAAAAGTACACATTCTGGCCAGCTAACATCACTGTCAAATGAAACGATACTACACGATTCAAACAGAAACCAAAACAATAAAGACAACCCCTCCCACCCCTCAATAAGACACACATACACATTCCAAACCACATCACTTGAAACATTGGAACTACCTCCAATTTCAGTCATTAATTACTACTTAATTAACTTGCTTGTAAGAATTTTGTTTGCACACACACACACACACACACACACAAATAAGTATTTTTCTTAAAGATGTTACAGTAGTCTATGAGCTTCCAAATGGTAAAAACATAACCACAGTTTCAAAAGTCATCACTGAAACATATTGGACAAAGAATTGTGAGCAGAATCAATTAACACCTGGCATATCAACAAAACTGGTATTTTATTGTAACAAATGGTTGGAAGCTGGTTGATTTTTGGCATTTTGTTTCATAGAATTGAAAACCGAAGGGGACTGTGCTAGAATGTTAATGAACTGAACCACACTGTCTCCCTTGTCTATCAGAAAGCAGAAGTCTGTAACGTGAAAACACATCAATACACAATCCTACACCAAAATTCCTTTCTCAGACTGCACTTCCATAAATATTCACTGTGGGTCACTTTCTGAGCAGGACAGCCAGTCAGTACATCTAGAGTGGACATGGTAAGGGAGAGAACTGACAAACCATAAGCATCTCCGGTATTCTTGCTGGCCTTTAACTGCACACATACACAGATGTGTTGGATGCAGGAAACTGGAGTTAAAAAGTGAAAACAAACTGTACATCTTCTATTAAATGCAAATAATAACAGAAATTAAACTGAAATACAACTTTCAGCAGAATTTCACACAAAAGTCAAACTCACAATTATTGTTATCATGTAAAAAAAACATTCTTAAGAATTCTTTTGAAAGAAAAGTCAGTAAACTGGATGTTTAGTCACTATAAAGGTTTGTGCATTCTTATTGGCAATCTTTCTGAATAATGTAGGAGTTTTGTCAATGATCTTGAAACCTTTCAAGTTTTTTTTTTTTTTTAAATGAACTCCATCAACACCAAATACACTAAAGAGAAATCTGATTCACAGAACCATAGTGAAGTGAAATACATATATTCTGCAGCCAAATCAGTGAAAGAGCATCCAGGAGCGTTTGGTAACCTGTATGCATACAGAAAAAAAACAAAACAAAAATCACCCAAACACACACACATAAGAGGCACACACAGACACACAAAAACAGCACTTTGACAACAACAGGGCCAACTGCGCAGAGTATTTTCAATCAGGTTTTGGTGGCAAATGAGGGGAGATACAGTCTGCACATCTTTAGTACATAAAGAGACAGGTCAATGCAAAATATGACAGATACCAAGATCATCTGACTGTGTGACTTCAGAACAGCCTTCAATGACATATATACACCATAAATGCCACAGACTGACAAATGAGTTGCTTCCAAATTAGCATGCAATGACTACACACACTGTACAGAACTGATAGAAGCCTGCATTCCTCGTGACAAACTGGACAGGGCAAAGCAAAGTCAACTCACAAACCATGCCAGCTGCATCATCAATGTCACCTGCCTTCCCAAACAAATGACACGTCACGTGAGGTCCAGCAGAAGCCCCAACTACCGGGACACAACGGCTGACATGACAAACAACACAGTCACTGCAGTCCCGCTGCCCTGGCTACCATATTCAAATAAATAAACGCAAATAAACAAAGACAGCAAATTTCAGCACCCGGGATCATTTAAATGAAGCTGAAAGTGTCAAACAACTGAGTCAGAAAGGAGAGGGAATAAAAACGTCCATTCATTTGCTGGCAGATGGCAACGGGATTGAGGATGGGCGACCACATTCTCATTCATACAGTCTGTGAATAATAAAAAAAAAGTGTAAAAATTATACCCACATGCACACACTTGTGTCACATAACATACTCTAGATACTCAAGCACTTGCACTACATTCTTAACTTATTAAACCGAGTTTCCTTAAAAAGAAAAAAAGAAACACAAGCAACAACCTCCTTGTTTTCAGTCAATCTGTCAGATATTTGTCACAAGCTGACAGTTTAAGTTCATTTGATGACTTTTATCTTAGATCTGATCTTAGACCTGTTGCAACATGTCAATTTTGAGAACAAATTAAATCATTACTCTGATTATTATGACCATCAATTAAAACAAATATAACATCAAAATTTCAGTCTGCACTACAGCATACCATCAAACACATGCATTGCGATTCGGTAACAACCAAAGAAATGCTAGCCAAATGCAAACTAAAAAAGTGTATCCTTTTTTCCCTCCACCTCTCCCCACCATCCACATGTCCCATCCTGCCCGCCTTCACCTAGCAATTAATTATACTGAGAACTACTTTCATACACACATACAAAAGCCAACCTGCTAGCTTAGGATTAATCATTAATTTCTTATTGAGAAAACGTGCTCATTGACTGCATTGTTCATCTATATTTCATTACTTGTTCTTTGTACCATTCTTTCAAGAACAAACTGGTTGGAAAATCGTTTCCAGCTAATGTAATCCACCTGCAGGAGATGGAGGAGATAAGTAGTAAGAGAAGGATCCACTCTGTCCACAAGAAGCAAATGCCAAGTCAGCAAGAACACCCTGAACACAACCTACAGTCTACTGACAAATGTGTGCCTACACATGGAGGCACAGTGCATTCAAATCCATACATTGATCTTCCAAGCTGGCATCATGCACACATTCTCTGTGAAATGGAAAAAACAGCTTGTGAGTGCCGGAGAATTATTCCGATTCAAGTAAATTCTGGAAAAAGAAATTAAAAAAAAAGGGAAAAGAAATAGGACCAGAGGTATTGTCCATATCATGATCATTGTGAAATGGAAAACTGCTCGTAAGTGTTGGAGAAATATACTGATTCCAGGTAAATTCTCATAATGAAATATCTGACTAAAGAAAAGTAAAGAAAAAGAGCAGAGGTATTTTCCATATTATTATCATTACAATTATTGCAATTTCTCTCCACAGGGTGGACCTTTGGAGAGAAAAGGGGCCCCTATCCCTCTCTCTTTGCTTCTTTTTTGTTTTACAGGTAACAAACAAGAGACTGCTTTGTGCCAGAATATATTACATTTTCATCATGTTTTCAGGTATGCCTTTCCTGACTGGTTGGAACTTCTTACCCTTTCTTTTTTTCCTATTGAATTCATCAGGGTCATCTGATTATCAGAATATGAAGAACAGGAACAAGGTGGTGCGATTTTCTTGTACTTTCAACCTGTCTGTGTGGAATCCTGGTTCTTCCTCAGTGCAAGTAAGAAAGTAACAACACAAATTATGACATATAATCAATAAGAAAATATGCATATTTCAAAATAAGTGTACAGTATTAGTAAATAATTCAATAACACAAAAAAAAAAACCCCAGAAAAAAAAGAAATGAGAGGGAGTGAAACGGTGGTAGGGTGAGGTCGGTGGGGTGAGGTCAAGGACAATTACGTTACACATGTTGATAAGTTTCCTGTTCTGACTACGCTGTAGAATGCCAGTCATTGGGCAGTTGTGATCTGTAATTGTCCTCCCTTGGAAAGAGCAGTTTGCAATCATGTACTGGGAACTGTTTGTTTCCACTGTCTGTCTTGGTAATTTGGTTTCCTAAAAAAAAAAAAAAAAGGTGATTTTTTTTTCTTTTACAAAATAATTTTTTGCAGGCAAGATATGATCTTGTGGCCATCACTTCTATCATATACCACCGCTCAATGTAAATTAATCGTTTCATCTGAAAGACAAGCATCCAGACCACTGCTGAAGGTCTAACAGAAAAGCCAACCTACAGTCTGGTTTGCATGACTCACACCCTGGACTTGGATGTCTTCTTGCTTTCTGGGTGAACTCTGTACTCACACAGCCCCACCTCTTCGCTGACAACACTCTACTGTCTGTCAGTAATGTGCTGATATCAAACTGGTTCAAACTGACAACAAAAAGGTCATCAAAGAGACAGTGGGGAAAAACCCAAACAAAACCCATGAACAGAACTGAACAAGACCTGAGAAAAACCTGAGGGAAAAAACATGTCTGTGCATGCACGTGCAGGCATGTGTACACAGAGGCAGACATCACCACATTCACAACCACACACAGCACATGGTGGAGACAGCGAGTCCAGAGCCAGACTGATGTGGAGACAATTCGACAGGTGGGCCTGCGGACGAAGGCTGCTGCATGATGAACTGTAAGCAGTTAACACAAACTATTGCTGTGCTCTGAACCGGTGCCACTAGACTGTCAGCTAGGATATGCATGCTACTAGTGACTTGTCTCAGGGCGCTTTTCTCTCTTTCATGCTGCACTAAGACCAACGATCCACAGACATATGTCAGTGACACACAGGATGTTCGAGATCCTGTGTGTTGAGTAAACATTAAAAAATGAGCTAGCTAAGTATTATGTATATTCTATTTCAATTCTTGAAAAAAAAGTCAAACTACATACATAAAAGTCACACACAAAAGAATTAAAAACATATAACATCAGAAATGGGCATGACATAAAACAAAAGGTTTTGTTTTAATATGCTTCCCTCCCCTGCACTCAAAAAGGGTAAAAAAAAAAAAAAAAAAAAAAACTTCTACTGACTGACTATCAGCCACAAAAAAGTCCTGTACTAACTGTCAGCCACAAAACACCCTCTATTAATGATCAGCACAAAAAAAAAAAAAAGAAAAAAAAATCTCCTCACCCTGAACCAATGTATAACAACTGGAGGTATAACCCAGCACAACGAAAAGGCAAGCACCAAACACATCAGCATGGCAACAAAGCGACTGTGGTCAAATCAAGTCATAAGACACTTGGGAGACAGGGGAAGAGGTAGGCAGGAAGGGAGACAAACGCAGCATTCCACAGGATTCCAAGCTGGGTGAGAGGGGGGAACAAGAGGGGATGTGCACAAATGGAGTTGTCATAGCTACCGCAGAATGTGTAGAGATGTATGCTGCCTTCAGCAGCTGACCGAGAGACAGAGAGAGGTAGACATGTGACCAACCAGCAACTCCTGCTGACTATGCCTTCACTTCATGCAGTAGGTAAGAGTTCGCTCCCCTACACCTCTCCACACCAACTGCAATGCTACAAGTACTGCCTGAACAACTCAGTACTTGACATCTTTTGATCCAGCATGTGACTAATTTCTCACCCAGAATAAAATCCTGACGGGTCTAGGAAAGGAAAGATCAATACAAAAGCCCAACTAACCATCATTTGAAACACCGCTCTGCACTAATTACTGTCACTGCACAATTGGAAGTGTTGGACAACTTAGTGTCCCTCCCAGTTGTTTCAAATCCGTTCTTGTGCGTCAGTGTGACAACTGATTGTAGACTGAGCCAGCTTGAGTTCATGGATCTCTGGGTATTGTCTACAAAGCACACTTTGTTCAGCATATGGGACAGAGACCATTGGAGTACACTGCAATTGGAGTTGAAAGCCAAAACCAGCCTTTGAAAAGCACATGGCACACACAAAAAAAGGAAAACACCTCCATCCCCCAAATTTCTTGATTTGCTTAAAACACAAGACTTCAAAAAAATTTACTGCTCCAATCACTTGCGTGTGTGTGTGTATGTGTGTGTGTGTGTGTGTGTGTGTGTGTGTGTGTGTGTGTGTGTGTGTGTGTGTGTGTATGAGTGTGTTGTGAGTGCATGTGTAAAATAACCACTTTATTTTATTCATTTACGAAAAAATGAACGAATGAGCCAAGAGGATGAGTGAAATCAGTTCCAGCATCATACAATACCACTTTTATGAAAACAATGCTTTGTGTATGCTGTCATTGCATGCATGGATACAGGAAGGGCGTTACGCTCCCTTCCCTCCTGAAGACACCATCCTCCTTTCTTCAGATATATGCTTTCTGCTGTTATAGTTCTGAAAAATGTGAAAACTGAGATTTGAAAAGGAAACTTTGCATGCAGCTGAGATCTAAAAAGACAACTTCGCAGTCCACGTCTTTTCATCTGTTAAAACAGCACAGGGCTTTGATCCCTAGCCTTTTTTTTTTGACAAACAGATTGTCAATGACCATGGTGCTGAAAGACACTGTGCTGTGTAGCTTCATTGTCCCATTTAGACACTGTGCTGCGTAGCTTCATTGTCCCATTTCTTCTTTCTCGGCCTGAACTCCAGGCGGCGGGCTCTTCCTGGACAGAACGTGTCCCCAAGGCACAGCACCATAATTCAGTCTGTGCATGCTTTTATCCAATAGGGATTCCTTTTTCAAATTTTCTTTTTCACAAGTACAGAGTACAGGCTGCACAAGGAACCTCGGTTTACCGTCTCATCCAAAAGATTACCATGCAGACCACCAATGGAAAAGCCAATGAGGGAAAACCCCTAATCCCCAAAAGACTCCAGCCATAGACCCAGGATCCTCTAGCTTTCAAGGCGAGTGCATTACCTGGGTGAAATGTTCATCTGTTAAATTGCTTTAAAATCCCCACATAAAAGCTGCATCTAAAAGCAAATTCATTAAAAGCAAGAAAACTAAAAAGGCAAAACTCACACGTGCTCATCTCAAAATCCCCCCTTGAGAATCCCCCCCTCACCCCCACCCATCAAAAAAAAAACAAAAAAACAAACAAACCCAAACAAACAAACAAAAAACTTCCCCACAATAAATATTGGAAGAGCAAACCTATGAAAACAGCAGTGACAACTGTGAAGGGAACAGGATCACAGGAGAAAACAATGGGGTGTGAAAAAGCTAAAGATGGAAAGGCAGGTGTAAATGTACACAGACAACACAAAATTACAGCATAAAAAAAGCATAGGTAGGGGTAGCGGGTGGGTGGAGGGTGTGACACGTACAAAGAAATTGAGCGTGTGACTTTTCAACATATTATGTACAACAGAAGTTAATTGCAGGACCTTCTTCGCCATACTAAGCACACACACACAAAAAGAAGATTCACTCCCTTGTGCAAAGTACCCAACACAAATGACACAGCCACTGACTGTTGAATTTGCCAGCACATGCGGCACGCGTGCACACACACACACACACACACACACATTCTTCATAACTGTATACAGGCTTTCAGTCCACCCATAAATAGCTTCGTTTCAACACAACCATGAGTATACGTACAGAGGATCCTCTCAATAATGACCCGCAGAACCTCCTCCAAGTTCAGCCTGAAATGCAATCCCCACAAGTCCCTTCCAATTCAGCCTGAAATAAGATCCCCTCAAATTCAGCCTGAAACATGATCCCAAGAAATGCCTTCCAATTCAGCCTGAAATAAGATCCCCTCAAATTCAGCCTGAAACATGATCCCAAGAAATGCCTTCCAATTCAGCCTGAAATAAGATCCCCTCAAATTCAACCTGAAACATGATCCCAAGAAATGCCTTCCAATTCAGCCTGAAATGTTCTCCCCGGACATCCTGTCCAATTCTGCCTGAAACGGGAATGAAATCCGACTTAAGAGGCAAACCCACAAAACAGACCAAGGTGAAGTGTTATACACACACACATACCTACCCTCTCCTTTCTCTAATGTAGCCACACCATCACAGCAACGCTCCATCAATGTGCAACTTCTGCAGCAATCCACGCCTCTGTCACCGCAAGACTGACCCATCTTGGAAGATATTTCTGTCTTGTTACACAGTGTTGAACTACAGCCACTGACATGCTCACTGCAGGTAATACCAGGCCACGCTGACAGCACCAGCAAAGAATGCCCACAGCAAAGATGGGAGAATGGCCCACACTGGCAGAAAAACAGTCGACAACAGTAAATAAATGACCCCCCCCCCCCCCCCCTCCAAAACAAACAAAAAACAGAAAAAAACCTTACTTAAAGAGTAACAGAAAAGAGAAAGTTACGAGTACAGATCAACAAGAAGGCAGGGGAGCTTATTCATGCCTAAAGAACCTCCACGCAGAGGAAGTCTCCACGAGTTCATGGGAAAGGTCATTATCGGGAGGGTTCACTGCATCTGGATCAGGATCACAAATCCGCAGGAGAAAAAACAAAAACAAAAAAACAACCAAGGACGGCTGCTTCATCATAATCAGCAGACATGGGCATAGATGGACTCCAGCCGTCTCTCTCTCTGCAACGCCCTTTGTGCGGTACTGATCAAGCAAACTGGATTTTCCTAAATTCCACCCGCACTGAGCATTTCAAACAGTTTGGCGTTGAAATCAGTATCGGCAGATGTCAGTCAGCAGGCGATAACATGAACAAAAACAGGTTTAAACCCTAAGACGTGTTAGTGGGAGTCCGCATCAGAACACCTATCTAATGAAGTGAACATCTTTTCTTCTCACAATTGCAAAACGGATAGATACAGTTAGAGACTGGTCTTTTTCCCCCCAACATCAGATCAGACATGAAGCTCTCAGAATAATCCATTCTACTCACAATTGTTTTGGTGGCAGAAATATAAATTCCTGCTTTCACCAAGATCAATCATTTTGAAGCTTAATTTAACACACAAAAAAAAAAAAAAAAAAAAAAAGGAAAAGAAAAATAACTCCACCCTTTTAAATAAAAAAAAAAAAAAAAAAACAGCTCAAAATTTCATTGCAAAGTAACCCCCCCCCCCCCTCCCCCTTTTTAAAAATTAAAATGAGATCATCTCTCAGGCATATCAGATCTGTCAATGTGAGAATCATGATTACACATGTAAACTTTATCTGCACAATCAATTATCTTTAGCCTCCTGATTTATTTCTCCAGCTAAGCTAGTGACACTATGTACAATCATTATCAGTAATAAAATGACAACTGAATCAAAGCAAAAGTCATATTATGCTTTCTTGATTTCTCTTTGCTCTTTACTCAGTGTTAACCACTAGGTTCAGATGATAGTGTGTGGAGCAACATTTTAAAATCCAAATTTCAAGCACTGAGACACATCAACTAATCTTTGCATGACTGGCATGCAGCTGGTCAATCACACAATCAATGGAGAAAAGAAAACACAGAAAAGAGGTTTGGGGGTGTCTTCCACCTCTCACCATACCATTTTCTTTCAGTATGTGTGTAATTTTGGCTAGTTACCAAAGCAGGTGTTTCTAAACATTTCTGCAATAGACAGTTTGTTGCTGTGCTGTGAATTTGTTCACATTCCTTCCCTTCCAGACAGCCCCTTTCTGAACGACTCCTCCCAAGAAACAATGATAGTGAAATGTTCCTTTTCAATTCTCTCTATTTAAGAAATACTGATAGCAAAAATGTCCATTCAGTTACCCGTCTCTATTTAAGAAACACTGATGATGGAATGTTCCTTCTTGCTGTTTTAAAAACCACTGACGGTGAAATGTCCCTTTTCAGTTCTCGCTTTCTGTTTCAGTTCTTTCTATTTAAGAAACATTGATGATGAAATAACCCTTTTCAGTTCTCTGTCTCTGTTTAAGAAACACTGATGGTGAAATAACCCTTTTCAGTTCTCTGTCTCTCTTTAAGGAACACTGATGGTGAAATGTCCCTTTTCAGTTCTCTGTCTCTGTTTAAGGAACACTGATGGTGAAATGTCCCTTTTCAGTTCTCTGTCTCTGTTTAAGAAACACTGATGGGTGAAATGTCCCTTTTCAGTTCTCTCTCTGTTTAAGGAACACTGATGGTGAAATGTCCCTTTTCAGTTCTCTCTCTCTGTTTAAGGAACACTGATGGTGAAATGTCCCTTTTCAGTTCTCTGTCTCTGTTTAAGGAACACTGATGGTGAAATAACCCTTTTCAGTTCTCTGTCTCTGTTTAAGGAACACTGATGGTGAAATGTCCCTTTTCAGTTCTCTGTCTCTGTTTAAGGAACACTGATGGTGAAATGTCCCTTTTCAGTTCTCTCTCTCTGTTTAAGGAACACTGATGGTGAAATGTCCCTTTTCAGTTCTCTCTCTCTGTTTAAGGAACACTGATGGTGAAATGTCCCTTTTCAGTTCTCTCTCTCTGTTTAAGGAACACTGATGGTGAAATGTCCCTTTTCAGTTCTCTCTCTCTGTTTAAGGAACACTGATGGTGAAATGTCCCTTTTCCAGGTGTGGGAGCAGAAAATCATAGCTGTACCGAAAAGGCTGGGGGATCCAGGGGGCTGTTTTTGGCCCCCATGTGGGGTGCAGGGGCAATGCCCTGCTGGGGGGTCTGGGGGGCAGCACCCCCAGATGCTGAAGAAAATTTGTCTTGCCAAGACACTTTTGTGGCCTCTCCTTGAAAACAAAGTTAATAATTAACTTCATAGAAAAAGAATCTAAATATGACAAAATATGATTTACGGCTTAAATATCAAACAGAAAATGCTATGCCAAGTACTTAGAATACATCTTACAGTCAGTAAACCATTGAAACAAAATAGGATGCAATGTATTAAATATTACTCACCAGTGATGTTAACAGAAGATAGCACTGGCCAAATTTCGATCACTTATTTTATAAGTTCAGGGATGAAGATTCCTGGTTTTTTTTTTTTTTTTTAATATTTTTTTTAGTCTTACATGGCTTAAATTCAGCAGTGAATCAATGTCTGCACTAGTACTTGACTGGAACAAACACTGATCAAAATCAAAATCAGGCGCCAGTGACAGAGGAAAGCAGTGTTCCGCTAAAAATGCACGAGTCCGAATCTTGGCATCCAGCAGGGAATCAACTTTAGACACCGGAGCCATTATTGGAGCAGCAGCAGGAAGAGTTGATGTATGTTTCAGCGCCTTCAATCTCTCCACTCGACCTTTTGTACTCCCAGTTCTTATAGAACAGGGAGTACTTCGCAATGGGAACGACGAAATGCTGTCTGTGTATCTGTCTGTGGTCAAAATGTGCGCTCCAGAAAAAACTTCTGGGCCGATCTTTCTGAAAATTTGTAGGTATGTTTATTATGGGTCACAGATGATGCCTGATGTTTTATTTTACCAGAACAGCCGTTACTAATGGCTATAACATCCCAAAATGGTCTTCTAGAAATGGCAGTTTATCTCAATGACAAAATACATTGACACATGTTTGATTGTGACCTTTTTCAGCCCCCCCCCCCCCCCCCCCCCCCCAAAACCTGTATATTTTTATTTGACAAATATCGATGAAAGTACTGTATTTGATGCACCATGCAGCGCCCGCTTCATCTGTTTACCGCAGCCATTTTCGGAATGGACGTTTCAATTCGACCATCTCATCCATTTCTCCACTTGTTTTTCTTCAGGTCATTGTCGATCTTCCGTGCCTCTGCTTTGTCGTTAATCAGCTCCATTTTTGACAAATACAAAGCACGATGATAATTCTTTTTATTGTGGTCTTCACGCATTGAAAACAAGATTGCGGATTTCAAATATGAGTGGTGTGAAAACCTAAATCGGAACACAGAACGCACACACGGAGAAAAAAAAAAAAGGAAAAATTTGCTATACGGAATTCCGTATCAATACGGAAGGTCTCCCACCCCTGCTTTTCAATTCTCTCTCTTTTTGTTGTTGAGAAACATGGACAGTGAAGTGTCCTACTTGTTCATTTCTCTCTTTTCCTTCAGAAAGACTCACAGTCAAGTGTCCTACTTGTTCATTTCTCTCTTTTCCTTCAGGAAAGACTCACAGTCAAGTGTCCTTTTCTACAATTTCTCCACAAGTCTCTCTTTCTCTCAAGTGTCCTAGTTTTCATTTCCCTTTGTTGACTTCTCTCTTTCCATCTGACAAACACCGACAATGCAATGTCCTTTTTTTTTTTTTTTTCCTCCATTTACCAGTTCCTTTTAAGAAATAATGATTTGTTACTTTTTGCTTCTGTCTCAAGTGAAGTGTCCCTTTTCAGTTCTTCCCTTTCCCCTTCAGAAATGCAGAAAGTGAAGCATCCCTTTACATGCTCTCTTTCCCTGGCACATAGATGTTAAAAGAAAAAAGAAGAGCCTTAGTGATTTGAGACAGGTTATCTTTCCCACGACACTCTTCTTCTTTGATGGAAACCTTCGAAGGGCTGTAACCTGACCACTTCTTGGATTCGTGCATGATGACAATGAAAACACTGTTGTTTGTACTGTTGTGGTTATCTTTGGGGGTTCTGGTTGATTAATTCACAATGGGGGGGGGGGGGGGGTTTCGTGGTTATTCTCCTCCACAACCCAAAATGAGATGCAGTAAGTAAACACTCTTCCATTGACTGGTGACAAAATCTGTCTCTACCTTGTGTATACTTATCAACCTATCATGTTTTCACCATATCAAATCAAAATACGAAAAGGGATGATTAAAGCAATACCCCTATTCGACATCACACTGACCCAACAAGGAAAACATGCTCAGTTCCTTTTAATTTCAATGTTGCAATGAAAAATCATTAAAAATAAAAAAAACAATAGCAAGAAGTAAAAAGTTAGTGGCCTTTTATTTTACACCAGGTATCCTCTCTTCTCTGTTCTGGCTTTGCTTTGAAGAGCTGGTTGATGTTAAATGATATTTTCATGTTAATATGACATATGTAAATATAATGCGCTGTTGAAATCTGCTTATACAGTTGTGGAAAAAAAAAAAAATCAAAAGCAGTAACTAGTTCTGCCATCAAAACCCTTCCTCACCCCTCTCTCCACTCTATCCCCCACCATGAATGATAAAACATTGTTTAGTGTCCCCCCTTCATCACCCTCTCTCCACTCCATCCCCCACCATGAACGATAAAACACTGTTTGGTGTACCCCCTTCATCACCCCTCTCTCCACACCGTGAATGAGAAAACACTGTTTAGTGTTCTCACTGCAGTCCTGGTTCACTCTCTGTCCCTTCTTTTCCCAACACAAGAAAAAAAAAAATCCTCTCAAATTCGGCAGATTCCCAAGTACAATTCAACCCTGCCGGTCAAGCATTGCCCCGTGGTGTACCATCCAGTTCAATTATCCCACCAAACAGAGTTAATATGCAATGAATCAGTTTCTTTCCCTCGATGTATTTTTATCTGTAAGCAGTTTAAGGACCAGAGAGGACGTCAGCAATACATAGCAGACTATTTTCAAACAACTGAACATTCCAATCTTCTTACAAGCAAATTAAAGTCTCCTAAAATGGTGCAGCACACTCTCTGCCGTTTGTACATGTTACATATTAAGCCAAAAATGAGTTCTCACCGTGGGGACACAGTAAGTCCCCCACTGCCCCTCCCCCAATGTTCATGATTGGTACCGACAGCCACTGACTGTCTGGTTTCCCTTGAAACAGCAAGTGATTGTCCATTGTCTGTGGGAACAGAGCCCACCACATCCCTCTCACTGGAACAGAGCGTCACACAGCGGATCACTTCCCTCTCACTGGAACAGAGCATCACACAGCGGATCACTTCCCTATCACTGGACCCTATCACTGGAACAGAGCGTCACACAGCGGATCACTTCCCTCTCACTGGAACAGAGCGTCACACAGAGGATCACTTCCCTCTCACTGGAACAGAGCGTCACACAGCGGATCACTTCCCTCTCACTGGAACAGAGCGTCACCGAGGATTGCAGCTGGCGGAGCACACAGCTGCAAGCCCTCGGTGGGCACTCTGTCACCTGCCGCCCATCAAATCACAGCACGCGCACTCTCCTCCAGGACACTGCTAGCACCCGGTCCTGGACCTCCCGTTCTCCATGCAGACCTCAGCCTGCCCCGCTTGTCTGTTCACTGTGCATCCTGCCTCAGCTCACTCAACCTGCCATCACTCAGCTGCACAAACATGCGCTCCAGCTTCCTCTTCACTTCATCGGCTCACAGTGGTCAGTACAGGTTCTCAGCTCCAAGCAGAGGTTGCAGTATTCCATGCAGATGGGGGCTCACAGCATGCACCCACCTGCCAGGACACTGACTGCTCCGTGCCTGGCAGTTCAGGCTGAGATCAGCCAGTCCACAGCTCCAGTAGCCTTGGTTCAGGCCTCACGACACGACAGCAGTGCTGAGCGTACAATGTGGTCACACCCAGTGGGACCACACAGCAACTGTCTTGAGACCCAAATTCTGTGCATTTCAAGACTACAGTATGCCTGTTGATGCCAGTAAGCACAATTTGTGTTGTGTGTGTGTGTGTGACTGTGTGTGTAAGAGAGTGAGAGAGAGGGAGGGGGGGGGGGGGGGGGGCTAGAATGACTGGTGTCATTTCATATCACCACAGAACTCTACAATATCTTATGAAGGAGACAGGTCACAGACAGACTAAAAGCTTGGCTTTCATTTGTAATAGATGTTTGAACGGAGGTAAAAATGGAAAAAGTGAAAAACAAAACAAAAGAAAAGAAGACAAAAAAAACAACCATAAAAAAAAAAAAACGAAAAGAAGTGAAAATCCACAATTGCCGTTGAGGAAAAGTCACACATCCAAAGCTGTGATGTTGGCGGGGGCTCACTTCCAATCGACAATGTTGTCGTGGCCTCCACTCCAGCCCAGGCAGTCTGTCCCACCAGGGGGGTGGTGGGGTGGGGGTGGGGGTTGAGGGGGGGGGGGGGGGAGTGTGTGTGTCAGGGTGTGACTAGAGCCAGGCAGGAGACAGACACCGAGCACCATGAACATGTGTGCCTCCAATGCACACTCTGTGAGAAGGTCACCTGAGGGTCCAGCCGTTCCACACCCACAGCCCCAACAGTTCCGTGGTTGGCCGAGCCCCCCCCACCCACCCAGTAGTGTGCTGAGCTGTTCCTGGGGCTACTGAGCTGTCTTCAAAGGGGTTGCTGAGCAAATGTGTGTGCCGATGATGGAGAATGAGCGTCCGGTGCTATGTCTTTCCCGTGGCGGTGGTGGTTGTGGTGGTGGCGGTGGTGGTGGAGGTGGTGGAGGAAGCGGAGGATGTGGAGGCAGTGAGAGCGGCAGGCGTGGTTTCCTGACCACGCAGTGAGGTGGAGGACAGCGGGTGGGACTCCGATTCCTCCTTGATGGGTTCCATTTCTGTCTTGTCTCCATGAGATTCCTGCAACACAGTGATGAAAGGTGATCATGAGCACCCAATTTCTCAGACGCCTGCCCCCCTCATAACACAGTAATGTGAGGTGATCATGTGCACCCTGATTCCTCTCCGACTCCCCACACATCACAGCAATGTAAAACAAACATGTGCACCCTGATTCCTCTCCGACTCCCCACACATCACAGCAATGTAAAACAAACATGTGCACCCTGATTCCTCTCTGACTCCCCACACATCACAGCAATGTAAAACAAACATGTGCACCCTGATTCCTCTCTGACTCCCCACACATCACAGCAATGTAAAACAAACATGTGCACCCCGATTCCTCTCTGACTCCCCACACATCACAGCAATGTAAAACAAACATGTGCACCCCGATTCCTCTCTGACTCCCCACACATCACAGCAATGTAAAACAAACATGTGCACCCTGATTCCTCTGACTCCCCACACATCACAGCAATGTAAACAAACATGTGCACCCTGATTCCTCTGAC
The DNA here is from genome assembly GCA_033310375.1 of Conus canariensis. Classification (NCBI taxonomy): domain Eukaryota; kingdom Metazoa; phylum Mollusca; class Gastropoda; order Neogastropoda; family Conidae; genus Conus; species Conus canariensis. The sequence continues at coordinate 17,112,592 of CM065727.1, forward strand.
TCCCCACACACCTCACAGGTCAAAGCTATGGGTCTACTTACTTCTCCCCGATAGACAATTCGACACACAACATCGAACATAAAAGATCCATAACACAACATATCACCGCTGACGGATGGAAATCACTCATCTTATTTTAATGAATTTGAAAAAAACAAAAGGTAAAAGGTGCAACTGACTTCAAGAAAACTGAGTCTTTGCTATGTCAGCAAGTATGGCGAACCGCAAGCAGTCTACCAGGAAAACAACATATTCTGTTCCCTTAGTTTTCTTCCAAAGCTGATTTTCTGCTAATGGTTCCTCACGGTATATTAAAAAAAAGAAATCCTCGTGTCTCATACTTTTCATTTTAAGCATGCAACGATTACTGAATGTGCATTCCAGAAACACAAGAACATATTTCCCTCAACAATTTTCCTTCACCTAGAAGCTTTCTTTTGAGTAAAAAGAATATTTGATGACCAAAACTACAGATCAGACAGCAGAACCACAGAAGCAGACAGCATGCATGTCGGTTTATTCCCATTCTTTCTATTTGTCCCCCTTATGAAATTTCACGCCTTCCAGTGCGACTAAAACTGATTATATCATTGACCTGATACTGACCTTGGCACTGGAGGTCAACTGTGCAGCGGCTTCGGGAGCAGGGTTCAATGGCAGCTTTCTGGGCAACTTCCTCCTTGATGCGAGCAGACCAGTGTTCGTGGTTGTCTTTCATGTTCTTGGTCAGCAAACAGTTGATTTTACGGGTACGCTTCTGCTTCACAACCACTGGCCCTGTGGACGAAAAATCTGCATGTACATTCCCATCACTCAATCACGGGCCTTGCTGAAAAAAAACCCACCAACTTCATATGCATACTTTAGTTTTATAAACATTGGTCCTTTTAAACAACATATGACGTTACATGTCTGTTTTTGTTTCACAATCACTGATCTTGCTTAAGAAAATACCGAGTTTGTTTCACAAAGTGTCACCCTGATCAAGAGAATGTGAAGAGCCGGGAGCTGGAATAGCTCAGTTGGTAGAGCGCCTGACTCGTAATCTTGGTGATCCTGGGGTTGCGGGTTCGAATCTCCGCCGGGGCGTTTCAGTACAGGGGGGATTTTTCCCTTGGAGTTAACATTAGTTCTGACTCCATTTCCCACACAGTCCTTCGAATGAGACTATAAACCGAGGTTCTGTGTGTGAACGCATGCATAATATCTTGCACACACGTAAAATCCCATCACCAACTTTTGGAAGAGTAGGCCAGTTTGGCCGTTGGTATGGATGACACGTTACACACAGCATGCACCCTGCGTAAGAAATGGAAAGAATGAAGGAAGTAAAGAAACTGAGTGAACGATATTGAACGATATTGACTGGATGACACGGGAAACGACTGAACGAAGCGCCAGCTGGCAGCTCTTCAGTCGGCACTACCCAGGTAGGCAGCCCGTTGTGTAAGCGAGTGTTGATTGTAAAGCGCTTAGAGCTTGGTCTCTAGCCGAGAATAGGCGCTATATAAGTATTCATTATTATTATTATTATAAGATATATGTAATACAATCAGATATCACTTTAGTGTCTACTGACTTGAAAGAGGCGGTGATGTGGTTGAGGAGGTGATGGGGAAGGAAGGAAGGTTGTTGTTCTGCTCCGTTTCCATGTCTTCACAGTGTTTTTCTGAACGAAGGCTGGGGTTGGCTGGTTGTTTTTATCCAATGTCACAGGGTGAACAGCCCCTGTGGTCGTTGCCTCCACTGAATGTTGTTGATGGAGGCAATGTGTTTTAAGTGACTGCAATTCTTGATTCACTTGTGCCAAGGCCTTGGTCGACTTTGTTTTGACCTAGATCAAGTCTCAGCATTATCACTCACGCCGGGTCCATGACCAAGCAATTACTGTCATTATTAGCAGGGGGCTTAGTATGTGGTGTACTGTGTATGTTGGATCAGAACAGGCGCCACTGAAACACCAAAGTGACTTGGCAGCAGTGCAGTGTCTCCTCCATTGGGTTGCATCTTGACAAGCTGACATTAACTGCTCCCTGTGGATTGCCGGTGTTGGGGCTGTGGCGGGCTGGGCTGTGGCTGTGGATTAGGGGGAGGGGGTGGGGTGGGGGTGGGGGGTAGAATGAGCAGCATGGGTGCACTACCACTGAGGTGGCACGGAAGATGGGACAGAAAATAACAAAAAGGCTCAGCGTTATGCTGATGGTTGTGTGGTTTCATGCGGCATCAGGGAGATCTGTCCTCATGAGCTGTGTTGCCCTTGGCATGACCAGGGCTGTGTGTTCCCTCATTTTGCTGTGTCAGCCAGTGACAGCCTTTTTGTTGGCATGACCAGGGCTGTGTGTTCCCTCATTTTGCTGTGTCAGCCAGTGACAGCCTTTTTGTTGGCATGGCCAGGGCTGTGTGTTCCCTCATTTTGCTGCCCACCCTGGGTGGGCTGGTGTCAGCCAGTGACAGCCTTTTTGTTGGCATGGCCAGGGCTGTGTGTTCCCTCATTTTGCTGCCCACCCTGGGTGGGCTGGTGTCAGCCAGTGACAGCCTTTTTGTTGGCTCCTCCGTCCATTTGATGAGGATGGAGATGAAATAAGAGTGGTATAGTGGATTAGGGTAGGATATACATCTCTAAGTGTCACTGCTGCCATAACTGTATGTGGCACTTTGTGTTTGTGGTTCATTTGTGTGTAGTAGTGTGGTGTGGTTTGCCTCTTTGTGAGTCTGTTTTGTTTCCATTTATGCTGTGCATTGTGTGCTCTCTCTCCCTCCCTGTGGTGTGTGTGTGTGTGTGTGTGTGTGTGTGTGTGTGTGTGTGTGTGTGCGCGCGCGCCTGCGCATGCTTATGTGTGTGTGTGTGTGTGCTGTATGACTTGTTGTCACATTACCTTCTAGGAGAGAATGTAAGATCAACATTTAAAATAAATACTATATATAGTTCTACAAGCAATCAAAGTACAATCAATGGAAGAAATGATGATGTTCATGTTATAATGTAATCTGGTATTTACATAATTTTCATAATTATTTTCACGGATTCTGCCCAGTGATGACAGAAGTATGAGGAGGGGGGTACCAGTGGAAATCATCGTGATCAACTGGATAAAGAATGGTCTTTGGCTCAACAAAGCTGACCGTCCTCTGTCGTCAGGTCACTCACAACAAGACACCCTGCACCGTAGATTCCTGGCTACTCACCACTCTCATTGTCGGTTTCTGCCTCATCGTCTTCTTCAGTGTCTTTGCAGGTGCTATCTCCTTTCTCCACATCAGACTCTGCTGTTGTCACAGAACACATCAAATCTTTTTTTGTAAGATCAAAAGTTCACATCTGTTGTTAAAGCAAAGCCAAATACAAGCAACCACAACTATCAGCCTAGTGCAGTCCTAGTGTATGAAAACCACCACAACAGTTCTGCATCAGTGTTTTGGACAATAGTCCAGTCTCTCACCTGCCATGAAAGTGAAAAGAAATATAAATGATGTCAAAAATAATTTACATCAGGAATCTTTTTTTTTGTTGTTGTTGTGAAAAGGCAATGAAAAACCATTACTGGATCCTTTTTCATATACACATGGCATGACACAGCGACGGAACATCGATCTACTCTTCAAACTGGGAAAGAAGCTCCCCCTTAAGCTTCAAAATATTGTTTAAAGAATTATACACCATAGGGAAAGAAGCTCCATCTTCAGCTTCAAACATTGTTTAAGGAATTATACATCATATGGAAAGAACCTCAATCTTCAGCTTCAAAACATTGTTTAAGGAATTATACACCATAGGGAAAGAAGCTCCATCTTCAGCTTCAAACATTGTTTAAGGAATTATACATCATATGGAAAGAACCTCAATCTTCAGCTTCAAAACATTGTTTAAGGAATTATACACCATAGGGAAAGAAGCTCCATCTTCAAACATTGTTTAAGGAATTATACACCATAGGGAAAGAAGCTCCATCTTCAAACATTGTTTAAGGAATTATACACCATAGGGAAAGAAGCTCCATCTTCAAACATTGTTTAAGGAATTATACACCATAGGGAAAGAAGCTCCATCTTCAAACATTGTTTAAGGAATTATACACCATAGGGAAAGAAGCTCCATCTTCAAACATTGTTTAAGGAATTATACACCACATGGAAAGAACCTCCATCTTAAGCTTCAAAACATTGTTTAAGCAACTGCACATCAAGAGCTGCACAGTCCTCTTAATGCACATGTTAGACTGCGCAGGCATGCACTAGGACTGTCTCCACAGTGCAGGATGCACTAGGACTGTCTGCACAGTGCAGGATGCACTAGGACTGTCTGCTAGTGCAGGATGCACTAGGACTGTCTGCTCAGTGCAGGATGCACTAGGACTGTCTGCTCAGTGCAGGATGCACTAGGACTGTCTTGCTCAGTGCAGGATGCACCAGGACTGTCTGCTCAGTGCAGGATGCACTAGGACTGTCTGTTCAGTGCAGGATGCACCAGGACTGTCTTCACAGTGCAGGATGCACTAGGACCTGTCTGCACAGTGCAGGATGCACTACGGACGTCCTGCACAGTGCAGGATGCACTAGGACGCCTGCTCAGTGCAGGATGCACTCGGACTGCCTTCACAGTGCAGGATTGCACTGGACTGCCTGCTCAGTGCAGGATGCACTAGGACTGCCTGCACAGTGCAGGATGCACTAGGACTGTCGCACAGTGCAGGATGCACTAGGACTGCCTGCACAGTGCAGGATGCACTAGCACTGTCAGCACAGTGCAGGATGCACTAGGACTGTCCTCACAGTAGCAGGATGCACTAGGACGTCTGCCACGTGCATGATGCACTAGGACTGTCTTCACAGTGCAGGATGCACTAGGACTGTCTTCCTCAGTGCATGGATGCACTAGGACCGTCTTCCACAGTGCAGGATGCACTAGGACTGTCTTCCAGTGCAGGATGCACTAGGACTGTCTTCACAGTGCAGGATGCACTAGGACTGTTTCCAAGTGCAGGATGCACTAGGACTTTCACAGTGCATGATGCACTAGGACTGTCTGTCTCAGTGCAGGATGCACTAGGACTGTCTTCCACAGTACACGATGCACTAGGACTGTCTTCCACAGTGCAGGATGCACTAGGACTGTCTTCCACAGTGCAGGGTGCACTAGGACCGTCTTCACGGTGCAGGATGCACTAGGACTGTCTTCTCAGTGCAGGATGCACTAGGACTGTCTTCTCAATGCAGGATGCACTAGGACTGTCTGCTCAGTGCAGGATGCACTAGGACCGTCTTTGCAGTGCAGGATGCACTAGGACCGTCTTTGCAGTGCAGGATGCACTAGGACTGTCTTTCACAGTGCAGGATGCACTAGGACTGTCTTTCACAGTGCAGGATGCACTAGGACTGTCTTTCACAGTGCAGGATGCACTAGGACTGTCTGCACAGTGCAGGATGCACTAGGACTGTCTGCACAGTGCAGGATGCACTAGGACTGTCTTCCACAGTGCAGGATGCACTAGGACTGTCTGCACAGTGCAGGATGCACTAGGACTGTCTTCCACAGTGCAGGATGCACTAGGACTGTCTTCACAGTGCAGGATGCACTAGGACTGTCTTCCACAGTGCAGGATGCACTAGGACTGTCTTCCACAGTGCAGGATGCACCAGGACTGTCTTCCACAGTGCAGGATGCACTAGGACTGTCTTCACAGTGCAGGATGCACTAGGACTGTCTTTCACAGTGCAGGATGCACCAGGACTGTCTTCACAGTGCAGGATGCACTAGGACTGTCTTCTCACAAAAAACACACAAGTAAGTAAAAAAGCATTTTTTTTTTCTGAAACCTTCATCATCACTGCCGTCTTCCACCCAAGTTCCCTGGCAGAAGACCCCCGGTCACCATAGCGTTGCACAGCGGCGCCACCAAGTGGTTGATGAAAGTCTCCTGTAGTTTGGCGAGCTGTGGGTTACGTCGATCCATGTAAGGCGAGATGGGCATGCCTAGCGATGCCTCTTCATCTCCCTGGAACACAGAAAATTTTATCACTGATCTAAATTATTATTATTATTATATTGGGTATTTATATAGCGCCTATCCTCGGTCACAGACCAAGCCCTAAGCGCTTTACAATAAACACACTACCTCACTCACTCAACGGGCTGCCTACCCAGGTAGAGCCGGCCGAAGAGCAGCCTACTGGCGCTCATTCAGTCGTTTCCCCTACCATTCAAATATCAGTCACTCATTTTCGTTGATCTCATTTATTCCTCCAGTTTTTCACATAGGATGCATGCGATGTTTATACGTGTCCTCCATTTCCATCGGTACACATGGCACAATAACAGTAAGCGACAATTTTTGTGGCTTGGTAAGAAATACCAGGCAGCTATCTTCAATCTACATCAATTTTGCCAGGGCAGTGGGGAAACCCCCTGCTCTTTTCGATTTTCAACTGCCATGGGTTCTTTAACGTGTGCAGGAGGCCAGGAAGGCACACGGGTCTGACTCGCTTATAGTCCCCATCCGATGGACTTGACGTTCAGTTCAATTTGTCATTCAAACTGGGAAAGAAAGGGCAAGAAAGGCAGGGCTCGAACCCACGCACTTCTCACGCGCTGGATTGGCAGGCAAACGTCTTAACCACTCTGCCACCTTTCTAAAGCACCACAGTGACCAAAAACTTCAACTGCAGGGATGAGACTGACCTCCTTTCCTGTTCTTTTATTGACATGTTCTCTTCTTCTTTATTACGTTCTGCCTTTACTTCCTAAAAAAATCCTTCAAAGGAGATTATAAAATGAGGTTCCATGTGTGAACGCACGCACAACTTCTTGCACACTCATAAAATCCCACCAACAACTTTGGGACAAGGCCAGTGTGGCCAATGGTATGGATGGCACCTATACACGCAGCACTGAAAGAATGAAGATATGAATGAAAAACTGATTGACTGACAGACTGAATGAAGTAGGAAACAACTGGAATGGGCAAGCAGGCTGCTCTTTGGTCGGCTCGACCCAGACAGGCAGCCCATTGCGTAAAGGAAAGTGTGGATTGTGAAGGGCTTGGACCTTGGTCTATAACCAAGTATAGGCACCATGTAGGTACTCTTGGTAATAATAATATTTCATCATTATTTTTCTAATGTTCATTTCCAATGCACACATACATGATGCTCATGCACACATCACCCTAGAGGTCTGCATAATCCATGCTGTAACCTGTATCTACACACATCACCCTAAAGGTCTGCATGATCCATGCTGTAACCTGTATCTATACACATCACCCTGAGGTCTGCATAATCCATGCTGTAACCTGTATCTATACACATCACCCTAGAGGTCTGCATGATCCATGCTGTAACCTGTATCTATACACATCACCCTAGAGGTCTGCATAATCCATGCTATAACCTGTATCTATACACATCACCCTAGAGGTCTGCATGATCCATGCTGTAACCTGTATCTATACACATCACCCTAGAGGTCTGCATAATCCATGCTATAACCTGTATCTATACACATCACCCTAGAGGTCTGCATAATCCATGCTGTAACCTGTATCTATCAACATGCCACTTTCTCCTAGTGCAGTACAGTGAAAGCTCTGTCTAATGATCTTGAAAATGTTGGGAAAATGCTGTTGCTGTAGACAGGGATCTCTATGGGTCAGTGGACAGTAAATAAAATGTGAAAATGCTGTGAATTTATCAACAATGAAATGCATGGAAGAAAGATCAGATTTCTGGTCAGACCACAAGGGTCAAATGTCATATTGCATTGAATGACAAAAAAAAAAAAAAAAAAAAAAAAAAAAGAAAAAAAAAGAGAAAATCAGTAGACCTGAGAGTTCATACCAGCAGAAAAGAAAGCTGAAGTGACTGTTAGCTGGAAGTCAAGATGGTTTCCAGGAAAGAAAAAGATCAGGTTGTTAAGCAAATGATATCGGCCAAAAATTTTTTCCCAACAATTTATCACACAAGGCAAAACATTTTTTTTTCGGAAAATTCATGAGACAAAAAAGGGAGTTGTAGACTATGGCTAGGTCTGCTGTCAGTCAGAACAGGAAAGGATCATCCTAAAGGAGCTGAACTGTATAACAGGGTCAGACAATCCATCCATTCCAGCATGGTTGGTCATTGTCAGGAGACAGTCCTTGACCAAAGGGGTCAGTCACAAACAGAGACTGCCATAACACAGGTGATGACAGGTGAACAGACATCCCAAAGCCCACCTGTTCATAGAACTCCTCGGCGATGCGCATGGTCCATTGCAGATGGAGCGGATGAACCTTGGCTGGTCCGTTGATGTCGGCTAGTTTGATGACCATTTGCAGAATCAACAAGCGGTCTGTTTCTACTGTCCAATCCACGCCTGAAGAATCATCGTCGTTCACCTGCAGGGAGACAATAACTTCTTGTTTGCTTGTCCAGAACTCATCTAAAGAAATTGTCTGCCATAACATGATATGAATTTGGAAAGATTGGTTTCCCCTTACAGAGATAACACTTCTGTTACTTTGGAATCATGTTCTACAACATATTGAAAAATAACCTGATCTTTGTAGACTTGAAGGTGATACTAGTTATGCTGCCCTTAATACTGCATTTACAACTGTTCTCTGGAAATATTGGTTCAACCATTGACTGACTGTGTTGTGTACAGGTGTACAAAAATTTCTTGAATGTTATTAATACCTGTGTGTGTGTGTGTGTGTGTGTGTGTGTGTGTATGTGTGTGTGTGTGTGTGTGTGTGTGTGTATGTGTGCGTGCGTGCGTGCGTGTGGGGTGTGTGTGTGTGTGTGTGTGTGCGTGTGTGCGTGCATGCGTGTGTGTGTATGTGTGCGTGCGTGTGTGTGTGTGTGTGTGTGTGTGTATGTGTGCGTGCGTGCGTGTGTGTGTGTGTGTGTGTGTGTAAGGTAAGGTAATGTTGCTTATAGCCCAGCCGACCACAAAGGGCCATATCAGGGCTGTCACCACGTTAGTGTGTGTGTGTGTGAGTGTGTGTGTGTGTGTGTGTGTGTGTGTGTGTGTGTGTGTGTGTGTGTTGTGTGTTTGAGTGTGTCTGTGTGTGCACACAACTCAAATGTGGACGATGAACACTGTTTTAAATGGGTCTTTGAGTCCATGTGTGTGTGCACGCAACTCAAATGTGGACGATGAACATTGTTTTAAATGGGTCTTTAGAGTCCAATCTTCTTTGTAGCCCTGCCTGGACTCCACACAGAACACAGAGACAATTCACCAGACATACAACCCATCACTTCACCTTGGCATTGAACTCGGCCAGGATCTCAAAGTGTCGCTTCAGGTCGGTGGCCAGGATGGCCTCGATGACCAGGAAGCGGAAGCGCTTGAACTCAGCAGCCTCCAGGCCTGTCAGGAAGTTGTTGTGGGGGTTGTGGAGCAGCAGGGACCAGGCGGAGGCAGCGTGGTGGTTCTCCAGCACTGCCCGGTCATTGTACAGCACCGCCTGCACCCACACACCGCTTCATGCTATCACCGCATCCTCTGCTGGCATTTATTCCCTTCCCTTCTTTGTAGGCAAATATTTTCCATCCACTTATCTGCTGGACTGCAGGTGGCTACACAGGCAAAACCCAGAAATCTGACCAGTCTTGAAATTCCTTAGAAATTGTCCATAACCTGTGGATGATCAAGTTTTAAATTCTTCTTCTAGACAACGAAAGGCAGGGGAGGGGTAGGGTGGGTTACTTCTTTTACTCACTTTGTGATTTTCTCTTTTTTTCTCAGATCCAATGTGCTAGAATTAGGTGATCTACATGTACTCATGATTATGTCCAAAAAAAAAAAAAAAAAAAGAAAAAGAAAAATGTGCCAGTTTATGAGTTCTTCATTTTGTCAGCGAGCTCATACTGAATTGACATTACCTGTTTTTTACAGGCTGATCATGACAAATTGTTTGCAGGAATAATTTGATCTACTGAAACAACCTGCCACTCCTCCCTTTTTGCATATTTCACATTGGTGCTTCCTCTGTTTAAAACTATCAGCTCTGTTAACTCTTTTTCACTGACGCAGTGTCCAGAAACCCCTGACAGAAATCCCAGTATTTCTGCATAGAGATCATGACTAAACACATCTGTGGCACGACCTGAGGGCGCCCCACGTCTGTCAGCAGATCTGAGAGACGTCTCCTGATTCTGGACACTACCTGGTGAAAGAGGAGCGAGTGAGGAGAGGGTGTGGGTCTGCACCAGCTACCCTGGACAGACGGAGGACCAAGTGACGGACAGATCCTGAAACCAACATGAGCACTGAGGCACACTAGTATCCACACAGAAATGAACCAAACCCTAGTGACAAGGTCCACATCATCAAAGTACATCTTGACAGTCCTTCACAAACAAAGATGTAAGAAATGTGTTGTCTGCATTCCCTGCAAGCACCCTTGCCCCCCAGCCACGCCCATGGAGGCCAGGCAAGTCCTGTCACAGTGGTGAAAAGTGAAGGTCTGGTTAGCAGTAGAAGCTGAGGGAGAGCAGTTCTTTTGCTGGCTCTCTTCTCCTTCCACTCTGGTGCTATCTTCAAACCAGATGGTGGACAACAGATGACATGACACCACACCCCTTCACTGGCAGCAGGTAATGCCGACTGGTGCTAGTCAGTGTCACAAGTAATGAAGGACTTTTTCTTTAAGGATTCCCTGTATCTTTCTGTCAGCCCCCTCCACAACAACAGCAGATGGACAGCTCAGTGTACACTGTTATCTTCAGCAGGTAGTTGTCCTCTGACCAGGAATGAGACCTGTTCAGTGCCGCTTTCCTACAGAAGCTTGGCCTTACAGCTCATGGCCTTCGCTGTCTGAACGATCTCTGCGACCTAACCACAGAATGCTGATGATGATATGGAAGCACTGGTCATGAAATGTTCCAGGACTTGCAGGTATTGATGATAGCTGACCTAGGTCTCCAGGATGGACAACAGAAAGGTGAGTTGTACAGGAGTGATTCTGGAGTCTTTTTAAATGTGGTGGTTGCTCCAGACTTGATGGCAGAGTCTGCCTGCGCTAGTTAGGTAAGGTAAGGTAATATTGTTTATTGCCCAGCCAACTGCCAAGGGCCGTATCTGGGCTGTCACCGCGTTCAAGTCCACTCACAAGTTATGAACACCCCCCCCCTCCCCCCAAAAAAAAACACACACACACACATGGAAAAAAATCACTCACACAACCCTTTAAAATACACCTTCTAAAAACACACCAGAAGTTTCTTTAAAAATCTTTCTTCTGTAAAATCTTAGATCAGATGAAAAATATTAATCCCTCTCAGAAATTCAAAGATCACATCAGGTGGGACATCTCTGAACAAGGTTTTCATGGAGTCTGCTGTAAGCTGTTTATGTCTAACATCGTGCAAGTCCCAACACTCTAAAAGAATATATTTTACTGTGAGTGGAACATGATATGGAATGCACCACGGAGCTTCTTCACCTTTTAAAAGATAAGAATGTGTGTAAAAGAAGTGGCCTGTTTACAAATAATCTGAGCCCTCTATTCATGCAAGACTGAGAGTGGGAGGGAGAGAGAGAGAGAGAGGGAAAGAGAGAGAGAGAGAGAGAGAGAGAGAGAGAGAGAGAGAGAGAGAGAGAGAGAGAGAGAGGGAGAGGATGGAAGAGAGGGAGGGAGAGAGGTAGGGAGAGAGAGACAGAGAATACTGAAGAAAGGAGTCAAAAAGATAAGGATGGATAACGTGACTGACTGACACAAAGAAACACATATGAACACAGATGTCAACAAAAATGCTCAGCAACATCCACCTCTGTACAAATTCCGAAAAGGGACGAAAAACCAGACTAAATAAAAGCAAAAGAGAGAAAAACGCATGCCCAACAATGACCTGTGGAGCGTGAGTGGCCACCAGGAAAGCGTTGGTGCGACCAGGATGGTCATAGTCGTGCATGGCAGCAGCCGTGTACAGCGCCATCAGTTCCAAGGCAGGGATATTACCTCCCATGATACCATACGTGTCTTCTGCGAGGAAACTTGTCCGATGGATGAAGCTTCTTTCTGCACCTTCATTTTCTGCATGAATCACACATCAACATTCATTCTCTGCATGAATCAAACAACATTCATTTTCTGCATGAATCACACATCAATATTCATTTTCTGCATGAATCACACATCAACATCAATTTTCTGCATGAATCACACATCAACATTCATTTTCTGCATGAATCACACATCAACATTTATTTTCTGCATAAATCACACATCAACATTAATTTTCTGCATGAATCACACATTAACATTAATTTTCTGCATGAATCACACATTAACATTACTTCTGTGCCACATGCTGTTCACATACAGCACACATTTTGATTCTTCATACAAAAAACACTATTAAAAAAAAAAAAAAATGCCTGACCCTCAAAGCTCTTTCAGTTAACTTATAAATAGTTTAAGATTCTCTCTTTGTAATTTCAATACTTCTATTCAGGATTGTTGTTACTGTTTTTACAATGAAGAAAGCAGCAAAGTAAAGCTTCTATTTCTGAGATTAAACAAAACAAAAACAGAAAAGTCATGTTGTATTCAAATCTTCTTTTTTTTTTTTTTAGTTTTAACTTTTAAAATCACCCCATACAGCTCAATAATTTGTTCTAATGTAGTTACAGATATCCTATTTCTCCTTAAAACACAAAAGCTGATGTCTTGCTCCCCTGATGTTTACAAGCATAGAAAAAATCAGTGACAGTAACATATTCTGCTTGAAAGGAACCCACACAGACTGTGACATATCAGCCAAGTAAATTTAAGAACAAAGAAACAAAACAAAAGAACACACCTAAGAAAAAAAACACCAGCCCATCTACTAAACCAAAGCATCTACACCAGCACAGTGTCATGTGACCTCAAACTACCTGATTCACTGGAGGAGCCATGTCGTGAACATGCATCCACAGTGTTGATCTGAGTAAATCCCGGGATGGGACGTGTTGTCAGATAGTACACGCCGTGTAGCACATCTGTTGCATGTACGCAGTTGTGATCTGTAGAAGAGAAAGACACAACGGTGGTCATTCATTGGTGGTGTTACTGAGGAAGGCAGGAAGTCTACAGTGGAACTTCTCAAAGGAACCTCCAAGAAGTTGACAATTGGCTGGATTTTTCTCAGTGAGTTTTTAAAGGTTACCTAGGTTCACGACAGCCCAGCTGTCCACACAGAGCACATTCAGAGCTGTTACTGCACACACACAGACACAGACACACACAACGAAGTCACACTTGTAATGGGAGCAACTGACATACAATACTCAGAACAGCAAAACAAATGTTTAGATGTTCAGTTCAACGCTGACATCCTTAAGCTGGATCAAGTCGGGCTGTGCTGAGTACACCACACATTCCGCTTAGAAAGTCAAACTCAGATTGAACAAAAACTCCATAGAACAGCAATTCAATGTGACAACGCACACACACGCACACGCACACAAAGACCATAGTGGGTCACAGCGCTGCAGCATGGACAGTTGGTGCCCCTTTCTGTCCTTCACTTCTAACTGACTGGTTGCCAGATGCTGGAATTTGTGACAACAGACAAAAGGGTCAAGGAATGAATCGGATTTCAAACGGACGATGAACCACAGTTTCTCTCTCATCTGAGCCCATGATCCATGATCAGTTCGCAGCCATATGACAATCTAAGAGCTGATCTTTACCTGAAGTTCGACTGATCTTTTCTCAAGCGAGGGAACACAGTCTGCTCACCGGGGCTCCACTGAGATATATCATTAGGCCTGATCTAACAATCACTTTGAATTAGCTGTGAAGTCGATTTCAGCAATCCCTTGTGTCCAAAATTTAACTTATTTCTACAGCATTATAAACTTGATTATTTTGACCATACCGAATGAAAATATTTAAATAAAAATAAAGATCTAGTTGCAAAGTGAGACGACTACAGGCGGAAATCTAAACAAATCTTAAATGTTAGCGAACCGCCCAGAGAAACATGGACAAACGAGTCACAAGAAAAAACACGTGTTTCGACCTCTTAGGTCTTCCTCAGGTGAGACACAAACGAATAAAATAATGAAAATTCACTTAGCTTTGATCGCTTCAGATCGCTTCCATGCCATCAGTCTGAGGTGATACGGCTAAGTGAATTTTCGTTATTTTATTCGTTTGTTTCTCACCTGAAGAAGACCTAAGAGGTCGAAACGCGTTGTGTTTTGTCTTGTGACTCGTTTGTCCACGTTTCTCTGGGCGGTTCGCTAACATTTATTTAAGATTTGTAAAAATAAAGAACAGAAATTGAGGTCAATCAACCACAAAATGATTTCAGTCACTGGGGAGTTGACATAAACTGATTTCCACAACAGGAAAGCTTTCATATGGTTACTTCACTCTGCGAAGCCCAAACAGTTCACAAAACATGGTGCATGATCCATTTTTACACCATGAACCTAGATTTAGCAAGGTTCACGAACCTCACCAATCTTGTATCAAGAACTAAAAAAAAAGATTGGTCATTCAAGAACAAAGATCGGATCACAAACTAGACGGACTAAACTTGTTGTATCATAAACAACCTTTAGACTTTCCAGAACAAAGACAAAGACTTGGTCTCACAGGCAGAAAGACAGTGGCCGATAGTAAACAAAGTTCAGGGTAAAAAAAGAAGCAGAGTTGGAGAGGTAACAGAAAAGGGGAATCTACTGGTCATTTATACTGAAAGACGCCCCCAGCATCCCCAAGGAGAAAAGGGAGAGGAGAACAAGTCATGTGGAGGCCTTCCAGACTACAGACAGGTGCCTGGGCCATGAAGGTAGAGAGGAAAACGGTGGAGGAAAGTAAAGAGAGGTTAAATGGGAGGTGTAGATTACACACAGATTGAACATCCATACCAGCAAAAGGTGACATGGTACATAGGTATAAACATCCTAGAAGAATAAAGGATGGGGACCTATGAATATCATACAATAAAGGAAGGGGACTTATCCACCCATAGACACTGACACCACCAGAATAATGGTATATGGGTATCAAAAGTGACCCACGTCATGATGAGTAGAACTGTAATACACGGGTATCAAAAGTGACCCACGTCATGATGAGTAGAACTGTAATACACAGGTATCAAAAGTGACCCACGTCATGATAGGTAGAACTGTAATACACGGGTATTGAAAGTGACCCATGTCATGACGAGTAGAACTGTAATACACGGGTATCAAAAGTGACCCACGTCATGATGAGTAGAACCGTAATACACGGGTATCAAAAGTGACCCACGTCATGATGAGTAGAACTGTAATACACGGGTATCAAAAGTGACCCATGTCATGATGAGTAGGACTGTAATACATGGGTATCAAAAGTGATCCATGTCATGATGAGTAAATACAAGGGTATCAAAAGTGACCCATGTCATGATGAGTAGAACTGTAATACACAGGTATCAAAAGTGACCCACATCATGATGAGTAGAACTGTAATACACGGGTATCAAAAGTGACCCATGTCATGATGAGTAGAACTGTAATACACAACACCTGACGGTGAACTGGATGCCCTTGCACTGAGCCAGCCTGACATCCAAAGGGAGGGAATCATGACTGGCATTTATTTAGATCTAGAAAACAGAAAAGAATCAACCACCTAGACACAGCGTGTTGGAGGTCATGGGTTTGATTTCTATCAGAGCCATTTCTCTGTGTGGCATTTTTCTGCAATGATCAGCTTCTATCAGCTGAGTTTGCCAAGAGCTCAACAGGGAGGACAGGAACCACACCTGAGTTTCGTCCATTTCATGAGCGCACCTCTGGAAGTGCTGCTCACGTTTTCTCACACTGCCGTTGTCTGCATTGTATGGCCTTGGTTGAGGCAGGACCACATTATGGCAGTGAGCAGAGAGCACAGCCCTGTCATGAACTCTGTGACCACAATGGACCTCATTTGTTATCATCCTCATCAAACATTATGTCAGTGAGCAGAGAGCACAGCCCTGTCATGAACTCTGTGACCACAATGGACCTCATTAGTATCATCCTCATCAAACATTATGGCGGTGAGCAGAGAGCACAGCCCTGTCATGAACTCTGTGACCACAATGGACCTCATCAGTTATCATCCTCATCAATCAGCATAGCACATCTCCCATTCTGTGGCCTTTCATGCCCTGCCCTTGTCAAGACCTCAGTTGCCATGTCCTCTGCACATCTGTGCCCTTGGGGAGACTGCCACAGGGGAGTAGTGGCAAGGGAAAGGAGAAAGGTAAAACACAGTGGAGACTGCCACAGGGGAGTAGTGGCATGGGACAGGAGAAAGGTAAAACACAGTGGAGACTGCCACAGGGGAGTAGTGGCATGGGACAGGAGAAAGGTAAAACACAGTGGAGACTGCCACAGGGGAGTAGTGGCATGGGACAGGAGAAAGGTAAAACACAGTGGAGACTGCCACAGGGGAGTAGTGGCATGGGACATCAGAAAGGTAAAACACAGTGGAGACTGCCACAGCGGAGTAGTGCATGGGACATCAGAAAGGTAAAACACAGTGGAGACTGCCACAGGGGAGTAGTGGCATGGAAAGGAAAGGAAAAACACAGTGGAGACTGCCACAGGGGAGTAGTGCATGGACATCAGAAAGGTAAAACACAGTGAGACTGCCACAGGGAGTAGTGGCATGGGAAAGGAGAAAGGAAAAACACAGTGGAGACTGCCACAGGGGAGTAGTGGCATGGGACATCAGAAAGGTAAAACACAGTGGAGACTGCCACAGGGGAGTAGTGGCATGGAAAGGAGAAAGGAAAAACACAGTGGAGACTGCCACAGGGGAGTAGTGGCATGGGACATCAGAAAGGTAAAACACAGTGGAGACTGCCACAGGGGAGTAGTGGCATGGGACAGGAGAAAGGTAAAACACAGTGGAGACTGCCACAGGAGAGTAGTGGCATGGGACAGGAGAAAGGTAAAACACAGTGGAGACTGCCACAGGGGAGTAGTGGCATGGGAAAGGAGAAAGGTAAAACACAGTGGAGACTGCCACAGGGGAGTAGTGGCATGGGACAGGAGAAAGGTAAAACACAGTGGAGACTGCCACAGGGGAGTTGTGGCAAGGGAAAGGAGAAAGGAAAAACACAGTGGAGACTGCCACAGGAGAGTAGTGGCATGGGACAGGAGAAAGGTAAAACACAGTGGAGACTGCCACAGGGGAGTAGTGGCATGGGAAAGGAGAAAGGAAAAACACAGTGGAGACTGCCACAGGAGAGTAGTGGCATGGGACAGGAGAAAGGTAAAACACAGTGGAGACTGCCACAGGGGAGTAGTGGCATGGGAAAGGAGAAAGGTAAAACACAGTGGAGACTGCCACAGGAGAGTAGTGGCATGGGACAGGAGAAAGGTAAAAC
>CM065727.1:17134943-17152443 GCA_033310375.1 Conus canariensis
GTTTGTACTGATTCAGTTGCCTGAAGGAAATGATTGTTGAAAGTGTTAGCAGACCACATAGTCGCAGTATTATCTGATTTCTTTCTCGACTTGTCAGTTATTTCATTAACAGCACGCCATAATGATGCTGTATCCCTGTTTGCGTTTATCAGCTTCCTAAAATGCTCAGATTTTGATTTTCTAACCAGATCTGATACTCTGTTTCTCTGCTTTTTATATTCATCTACTTTTTTGGCGGTCTTAAGTGCATCCCTTAGTGCCATTTCTATAATAATGTCTTTTGTCAGCCAGCTGGGAAGTACTCTGTGTTTTACCCTTTTTCTTCTAAGTGGGGCATGTTTATCAACGATTGAGAGAAAGATATTATACCAGGTATTATACGCTTCATTTGGATCTGTGTAATTGAGTACACTGTAGAAAGGAGCTAAGCTTAAGTCGAGGAAAAATTCATCCTTACTGAAATTTTTGAAGCAGCGATATTGAATGGTTGTGTGGCCCTTATTCTGTTGCTTTGGAAGTTTACAAGACCAAGTGCACAAAATGAGACAGTGGTCGCTTATGCTTTTGTTGCCCACTGTTATATTGGATACCATGGCTTTGTTGTTCGTGTAGATATGATCCAGCAATGTAGACGATGTCTTTGCGATTCTAGTTGGACTATGAATAAGCTGATGCAAGCCAAAAAGTGTGGTGGTCGCATCCCAGGCAGGCTGCCGTTTTAACAGATCAATGTTAAAAAAGAGAGAGAGAGAGAGAGAGAGAGAGAGAGAGAGAGAGAGAGAGAGAGAGAGAGAGAGACTATGTATATGTGTGTGTGTGTGTGTGTGTGTGTGTGTGTGTGTGTGTGTGTGTGTGTGTGTGTGCATGTTGCACTCTATACACTCCCACTACTTCATGAGCTGTTAACCCTTTTATTGTGGGAGTACTTGTTCCAAGTTCTGAGCCTGACATAAGGCCCATAAAGCAGAAAACACATTAGTTCATTTCACTACTCATGTTTGCTGCCATTTATCATTTCTGTGTGGAGGCTTGAGAATATGGGAAAAGCAGCAGGTTTGGCAGTATGATGATGTATGGAAAAAGCAGCAGGTCTGGCAGTATGATGATGTATGGAAAAAGCAGCAGGTCTGGCAGTATGATGATGTATGGAAAAAGCAGCAGGTCTGGCAGTATGATGATGTATGGAAAAAGCAGCAGGTCTGACAGTATGATGATGTATGGAAAAAGCAGCAGGTTTGACAGTATGATGATGTATGGAAAAAGCAGCAGGTTTGACAGTATGATGATGTATGGAAAAAGCAGCAGGTTTGACAGTATGATGATGTATGGAAAAAGCAGCAGGTTTGACAGTATGAT
Source organism: Conus canariensis (assembly GCA_033310375.1). Lineage (NCBI taxonomy): Eukaryota > Metazoa > Mollusca > Gastropoda > Neogastropoda > Conidae > Conus > Conus canariensis. The sequence continues at coordinate 17,136,300 of CM065727.1, forward strand.
GATGTATGGAAAAAGCAGCAGGTTTGGCAGTATGATGATGTATGGAAAAAGCAGCAGGTTTGACAGTATGATGATGTATGGAAAAAGCAGCAGGTTTGACAGTATGATGATGTATGGAAAAAGCAGCAGGTTTGACAGTATGATGATGTATGATAATAAAGGATGAAGATTTATGGAAAGCTCACATATCAAATTTCATATTGATGTATGGAAAAGACAGCCGCTGCTCATATAGTATGATAATATATAGACTAGACAGGTCAGACTGCATCATGATGAATGTTTATATAGTATGATGATATATAGAACAGACAGGTCAGACTGCATCATGATGAATGTTTATATAGTGTGATGATATATAGAACAGACAGGTCAGACTGCATCATGATGAATGTTTATATAGTGTGATGATATATAGAATAGACAGGTCAGACTGCATCATGATGAATGTTTATATAGTATGATGATATATAGAATAGACAGGTCAGACTGCATCATGATGAATGTTTTTATAGTATGATGATATATAGAACACACAGGTCAGACTGCATCATGATGAATGTTTATATAGTGTGATGATATATAGAACAGACAGGTCAGACTGCATCATGATGAATGTTTATATAGTATGATGATATATAGAACAGACAGGCCAGACTGCATCATGATGAATGTTTATATAGTATGATGATATATAGAATAGACAGGTCAGACTGTATCATGATGAAAAGACAAACAAAAGAACAGATTGTCCAATGATGAATGGAAAGGCAACAAGACAGATTGTCCAATGATGTATGGAAAAAACAACTGGTTAGATTGAATGATAAACTGTTGTGGTATTATAATGAGTAGTCTCAGTCACAGAATTCACTATGAAACCCACCCTCTTTCTTTCTCTCTCTCTCACAACACAAATGCACATGCACATGTTTAACATACACAAGCATGCACAAAACATAGTAAAACACAGAGACACAGACCAGACACAGACACACACACACACACCACACATTTAATATAGAAAAGCTGGCAAGAACAACAAAAAATGCATTACACAAATTACATTTATCATCAGCTGAACTGTAGAAACAAAGATTGCTGAAAGTGTTCAAACAGTTAGAACGAACAAGATGCAGACAAAAATAGGCATGCACTAACATCCCCATCCATCCAAAAACACTCACTCATAGCAATCACACACACACAGGGCAAATCCCATACAAGCATACAAGTCCTCGCAATCTCAGTCCAACTAGGGCTAGAAGCATGTACTGTAACATTTCATACCATGAATTTACCAACAGATGCATGCCTCTCTCTCTAAACAAACGAACAAACAAATACAGCTCCCCCCAAAAAAACAACAACAAACAAACAAAAAACAAAAACAACCCCCCCCCCCCCCCCCCCACACACACACTGAAAAATTTCAGGGAGATTCGAAGTATAAGGGGGTAAAAAAAAAGTCTCAAATTCTGTGCCCCTTCATGCCCTGCTCTGGTGGTGACCTTAAGTTTTGAGTTCCTGTCCACATCCATGACCTCTGTAAATTCTCTATCCAAGTCCTCAGCATCGACATGTCAGTGGAAACTTTCGCTGCTCAGACACAGTTGACCCCTCTGGACGGGATGCTCTCTCGCCCTGCCTCCACGACCACCCATTAATCACCCTGGCTCCATGACCACCCATTAATCACCCTGGCTCCATGACCACCCATTAATCACATCATCAGCATGGAGCTGAACAGATGATGTCCTGGCTCCACGACCACCCATTAATCACATCATCAGCATGGAGCTGAACAGATGACGTCCTGGCTCCATGACCACCCATTAATCACATCATCAGCATGGGACTGAACAGATGATGTCCTGGCTCCATGACCACCCATTAATCACATCCATCAGCATGAAGCTGAACAGATGATGTCCTGGCTCCATGACCACCCATTGATCACATCATCAGCATGAAGCTGAACAGATGATGTCCTGGCTCCACGACCACCCATTAATCACATCATCAGCATGGAGCTGAACAGATGACCACCCATTAATCACATCATCAGCATGAAGCTGAACAGATGATGTCCTGGCTCCACGACCACCCATTAATCACATAATCAGCATGGAGCTGAACAGATGACCACCCATTAATCACATCATCAGCATGGAGCTGAACAGATGATGTCCTGGCTCCACGACCACCCATTAATCACATCATCAGCATGAAGCTGAACAGATGATGTCCTGGCTCCATGACCACTTATTAATCACATCATCAGCATGGAGCAGAACAGATGATGTCCCGGCTCCATGACCACTTATTAATCACATCATCAGCATGGAGCAGAACAGATGATGTCCTGGCTCCATGACCACTTATTAATCACATCATCAGCATGGAGCAGAACAGATGATGTCCTGCGTATGCTGGATCAGAACTGGCAGCACTCCACACCATCATGGTGACTTGGCAGAAGTGCTGTGTGTCCTGTGGGATGGCTGCCTGGTGGAGACTTCATGCTGGCTGCTCCCTGTGGACTGCAGGCAATGCTGGCGTAGACAGGACAGTTCCTGTGGACTGCAGTGCAGTGCTGGGAGTGGGACAGGACAAGTTCCTGTGGACTGCAGTGCAGTGCTGGGAGTGGGACAGGACAAGTTCCTGTGGACTGCAGTGCAGTGCTGGGCGTAGGACAGGACAAGTTCCTGTGGACTGCAGTGCAGTGCTGGGAGTGGGACAGGACAAGTTCCTGTGGACTGCAGTGCAATGCTGGGCGTAGGACAGGACAAGTTCCTGTGGACTGCAGGCAATGCTGGGCGTAGGACAGGACAAGTTCCTGTGGACTGCAGGCAATGCTGGGCGTAGGACAGGACAAGTTCCTGTGGACTGCAGGCAATGCTGGGCGTAGGACAGGACAAGTTCCTGTGGACTGCAGGCAATGCTGGGCGTAGGACAGGACAAGTTCCTGTGGACTGCAGTGCAAGTGCTGGGAGTGGACAGGACAAGTTCCTGTGGACTGCAGTGCAGTGCTGGGAGTGGGACAGGACAAGTTCCTGTGGACTGCAGTGCAGTGCTGGGAGTGGGACAGGACAAGTTCCTGTGGACTGCAGTGCAGTGCTGGGTGTGGACAGGACAAGTTCCTGTGGACTGCAGTGCAGTGCTGGGAGTGGGACAGGACAAGTTCCTGTGGACTGCAGGGCAGTGCTGGGTGTGGGAGAGGCAAGTTTCCGTGCAGGGCAGTGCTGGGCGTGGGAGAGGACAAGTTCTATGCAGTGCAGTGCTGGGAGTGAGACAGGACAAGTTCCGTGCAGGGCAATGCTGGGAGTGAGACAGGACAAGTTCTATGCAGTGCAGTGCTGGGAGTGAGACAGGACAAGTTCCGTGCAGGGCAGTGCTGGGAGTGAGACAGGACAAGTTCTATGCAGTGCAGTGCTGGGAGTGAGACAGGACAAGTTCCGTGCAGGGCAATGCTGGGAGTGAGACAGGACAAGTTCCATGCAGGGCAATGCTGGGAGTGGGACAGGACAAGTTCCGTGCAGGGCAATGCTGGGAGTGAGACAGGACAAGTTCCGTGCAGGGCAATGCTGGGAGTGGGACAGGACAAGTTCCGTGCAGGGCAATGCTGGGAGTGGGACAGGACAAGTTCTGTGCAGGGCAGTGCTGGGCATGGGACAGGGCAAGTTCTGTGCAGGGCAGTGCTGGGCATGGGACAGGACAAGTTCTGTGCAGGGCAATGCTGGGAGTGGGACAGGACAAGTTCCATGCAGGGCAATGCTGGGAGTGAGACAGGACAAGTTCCATGCAGGGCAGTGCTGGAAGTGAGACAGGACAAGTTCCGTGCAGGGCAGTGCTGGGAGTGAGACAGGACAAGTTCCTGTGGACTGCAGGGCAGTGCTGGGTGTGGGACAGGACAAGTTCCTGTGGACTGCAGTGCAGTGCTGGGAGTGGGACAGGAAAAGTTCCGTGTAGGGCAGTGCTGGGAGTTGGACAGGGCAGGGGGGAGGGGGGGGGGAGTGGTAGACAGGACTGGAGTGAAGGGGGAGGGGGGGGGGGGGACAGGAGACAGAGGCGAGGCATAGTTTCTGTATTAATGCAGACTAATGCCATGAGGGGGAGGGTGGGGGGGGGGGGGGGGGGCACACAGATAAGAGAGAAAAAAGGTGAGGCATATTGTTCCTGTATTAATGCAGACTAATGCCATGAGGGGGAGGGGGGGGGGGGGGGCACACAAGGTAAGAGAGAAAAAAGGTGAGGCATATTGTTCCTGTATTAATGCAGACTAATGCCATGGGGGGAGGGAGGGGGGGGGGGGGCACACAAGATAAGAGAGAAAAAAGGTGAGGCATATTGTTCCTGTATTAATGCAGACTAATGCCATGGGGGGAGGGAGGGGGTGGACACACAAGACAGGGCAGAAAAAAGGCAGTGAACAGAAAAATATGATGAAACTTCAGGCCTGTGGGACTGCAGAGATTCTCTGGGCTCAAGACCAACATTTGTCAAAACAATGTCTACCCATCACAAAGGGACAAGCACTTGTGTATATCTGAGTCTCTGGAATCGCCAAAAGATTATAACGGACATCCCCCTGCCACTCCCCCCCCCTCCCCCCCCAAAAAAAAAGAAAGCATCCAATTCCATGGTCCTTACAAATCCTGTTTTGCTTTTCCACAGATAGTTCCCATTTTGCCTTCACATCAACACCAGTAACTGGGCTTTTTTGAAAGTCTGTTTTTTTTTTCCCCTTCAGATTTATAGGGATTGCTTTTGAAAGTATCTGATAGTTTTTTCCTCCAACAATCTTTTCCTGCAATTGAGTGACTTTTTTGTTTGTTTTGTTTTTGTTTGCATGGGTCTTGTTGTCAGTATCCTGAATGAGAACCAGTATTCAGGGAAGCACTTCAGCTCAAATGCAGCGTCTCCCCTGGTGGGTGACCCTTCAGCAACCTGACATCAATATAGTTCCTTTTGGACAACTGGCACTGGAACTGTGACAGAATTACCCTGGGTGTGGCTGAAGCGGCGCCCCTGATAGGACACCGAACATGAGAGAGCACAGAAAAAAAAAAGGGTGAAAAGAATTGGGAAAAATACCCCCCCCCTAAAAACAAACCACCTACACAAAATGACAACCTCCTGATAAAAAACAATATCCAAAGAAAACACAACAAAAACCGGACTCTAAGTAAACAGCAAAGCCTCTGGGATCTCAATGACATCATCCCTTCACATGCACACGTTCTCTGCGCACGTTCTCTGCACACGTTCTCTGCGCATGTTCTCTGCACATGTTCACTGCACATGTTCACGACTCCTTCCATGGTTGGGAGGATGGTCACAGAATTCACTCCAACTCGGTGGAGGGGGGGGGGGGGGGGGGGACCTGAGCACTGAACACAGAACCAAACTAGTATATCTGTACAACCCTACCAAACTAGTTATCTGTACAACCCTACCAAACCAGTAAATCTGTACAACCCTACCAAACCAGTAAATCTGTACAACCCTACCAAACCACTAAATCTGTACAATCCTACCAAACCACTAAATCTGTACAATGCTACCAAACCAGTAAATCTGTACAACCCTACCAAACCAGTAAATCTGTACAACCCTACCAAACTATTAAATCTGTACAACCCTACCAAACCAGTAAATCTGTACAACCCTACCAAACCACTAAATCTGTACAATCCTACCAAACCACTAAATCTGTACAACGCTACCAAACCAGTAAATCTGTACAACCCTACCAAACCACTAAATCTGTACAACCCTACCAAACTATTAAATCTGTACAACGCTACCAAACCAGTAAATCTGTACAACCCTACCAAACCACTAAATCTGTACAACCCTACCAAACTATTAAATCTGTACAACCCTACCAAACCAGTAAATCTGTACAACCCTCCTCCATGCCTCCACACAGACAGGCAGACACCAACATGCAGATTTACAATTCCCAATCACCACTTCACTCTCAGTTTTACTGGAAGTGGGAGACAGACAGACAGACAGACCTACACACACACTTCTACAAAAAAAAACATTGTAAAAAAAAAAGGTAACTTTGGCGACTTAACTTCAGAAAGCAACCTTGAAACAATTAAACAACTTGAAACAAAATTCTGAAGGTCAATGCACATAACAAGTGAAATAAAAAAAAAAAACAAACAATAACATAACTTCAGTAACCCAACTTTAGTCATCTAACTTTCTTAGATAATTTTTTTCCTACTTCTTTTCATACATACAGCTCCTATGTTTTTTCCCTCGGGAAATGACAGCACTGAGGTAATCTGATAGACATTATGGGAAGGATGCCAAATCCACTCCCAAAGGCACAAAAGGCACTCTGTCACAACGTAAAACTTCCCACAATGCAATGCATCATGGTCAGTCTAAGGTTCCTCCCGAGAATCCCGTTGCTTCACACATTAAAAACAGGTACATACATTTCCACACCTACATCTGGATTTACTTTTCTTGACAACCCCCCCCCCCCCCCCTGCCCCCCCAAAAAAACCAACAAAAAAAACAAACAAACAAAAAGAAAGCAAACAAAAGAAAAAACAAACACTTTTTAGTTTACTTAAAAAAAAAAATCCAGCAGCAATCTTTGTTTTCCTCTTCACCCACACACATGTACCGCCCCCCCCTCCCCCCCCCCCCCCCCCACACACACACACAAAGCAGCGCAAAGTTGGAGAGCAAATAGCTATTCCTGTTTCCAGTTCTTCTTTTCTTTGCCATAAATCCCATATCAGAGAAATCCAAACAATGCCCATGAGTGATACTGTGACCTCTTGTCTGCTGAAGCCCCAGACGTTAAAATTGAAAGGAAAAAACAAAAAAAGAAAAGAAAAGAAAAGATGTCTGTTTTTCAGCCTCTTTTCATACTTTGGTTTGTCCTTCAAGACGGAATTCCAGCAGTCCTATGGTCCAGTTTGTTTTATTAAAGATACGTATCCGAGGGAGCATGCGCGCGCGCACGCACACACACACACACATTTACACTCAAACACATTTATGTATGCTCAGATCTACGAAAAAGAATGCATGTTCAAGCCATTAAGTATCTGCAAAATGGGTAAGCGTAAAACAAACTGCACTGAAGATAACACACACACATGCAAATACATATGTAAAGTGCAATGAAAACCCAAACAGGGCAACACATGAGTGAATTTGAATGACAGTCATATATGCATATATACATACACAAATTAAAAAAATGTTAACAAATCATTCAAATAAAAAAAGTCACACACAGATTAAAAAGAAAAAAAAGACTGAATAAAAACACACATACACAAACCACTGTCACAGCAAAAAAAAAAAAAAAAAAAAAAAAAAAAAAAAAAAAAAAAAATTTTCTTTCCAAACTTCCAGTATCCTCTTTCACCTTCATTCCCCCCCCCCCCCCCCCCCACCACTCTCTACCTCTTCCCACTCATCTGGTGAAAAAAAATGGACTCACCTTACTAAGAATAAATTTCTTTTCCTGTTCGGCTAATTCAAAGATGGGGAAGTCCCACTCGTTGAGCCGGCTGGAGTGTAGCAAGGGGGAGTTATCCACGTCCTCCTGAGTGAACAGGGGCTGCATCGGTGAAGAGCCCGCCGGCAGCACCACCCCATCCTGCCTGTCCTCTCCACCCGCCTCCTCCTTCCCCTTCTCCTCCTCCTCCTCTATACTCGTCCTACTGCTCCTCCGCTGTAACTCCTCCTCTTCCTCTTGCACCGACAGTCTTTTGATGTCACCTTCCAAGGCGGAGGCCGAGGAGGAGGAGAAGCGTGAGATCCCTGAGCTCAGCCGCTGGAGAGGTTCCTGAACACCAGACCGGCAGAATAGGGTTGAAGGTAAAAACCAAACAAAGCTAAGATGGTCGACGTGAAAATAAAAAAAAGATCAAAGATGGCATGAGTGCAAAAACGGAGATAAATTCAAGACGGCCGAATGTGAAAATGAGACAAGTCCACGGAAGATGAGAGTGAAAATGAGAGAAATCCACGAAAGATGACAGTGAAAATGAGATAAATCCATGGTAGTTTAGAGTGAAAAATTGAGAAAATCCAAGAAAGTGAAAATGAGATCAACACAAGATGGCTGAGAGTGACAATGAGACAAACCCAAAGACTGATCATCATTGAAACAAATAATCAAAGATGATTCAATGTAAACAACACAGAAGGAGAGAGAGAGAGAGAGAGAGAGAGAGAGAGAGAGAGAGAGAGAGAGAGAGAGAGGAGAGACAGACAGACAGACAGACAGACACAGAGAGAGAGATGGTTTCGGATGAAAATGAGACAAATATATGATCTCTCAGCTGTGTAAATGATGAATTTTATGAGGAGAAGAAGAAAGGGAGAGAGGACGACCGTTTTAGTGATTAATGGCTGGAGCAATATTTCTTCATTGCATTTGTCACACATTCATGGCTGGAGCAGTATTTCTTCATTGCATTTGTCACACATTCATGACTGGAGCAGTATTTCTTCATCACATTTGTCACACATTAGTGGCTGGAGCAGTATTTCTTCATTGCATTTGTCACACATTAATGGCTGGAGCAGTATTTCTTCATTGCATTTGTCACACATTAATGGCTGGAGCAGTATTTCTTCATTGCATTTGTCACGCATTAATGGCTGGAGCAGTATTTCTTCATTGCATTTGTCACGCATTAATGGCTGGAGCAGTATTTCTTCATTGCATTTGTCACACATTAATGGCTGGAGCAGTATTTCTTCATTGCATTTGTCACACATTAATGGCTGGAGCAGCATTTCTTCACTGCATTTGTCACTGGGAAGCACGCCAGTCCTAGGTAGAAAAAGACCACCTGCTTTGGCTTGAGATTTTGATCATGTCTGAAGTCACCATGTGACTTTGTGATCCTCTCAGACCTACTTAGTGTGAGATGCAAAGTGTTTTCTGTCTGCTTCCTTGCTCTTTATACAAAATTCACATTTTTCATCTGATATTTTTCAAATTTGGCGTACCGACTTGTTAGCATGCTGGCCCGATCAAACAAGAATCACTTCTGCGCCAGACAGTCGCTTGCTTTGGCTGCATTTTTAATGAAAAAAAAAAAAAAAGAAAGAAAAAGCCATGACAGGATTTAAAGTGGGTCAAAGGGAAATAACTGTGATCAGACCCATGACCATGGGAAACAACTGGGGTCAGGAAGGGGTAGAAGGGGGGGGAGGGGTGGGGGGGGTGGGGGGGGGGTAAAATAACCACTTTTTCAACAATCGAAACCTATCCAAGAAACACAGTTTTTGACTGCTTTCGTCATGACCTGTGCAGTCACAACTACAAAATAAACATGACAAAGACAACACCAACATGTCTGGGGCCCTGTGGAGCACCGAACCATTGGGGGGGGGGGGGGGGGGGGGGGGCTGAGCAAACAAAGCTGCTTTACAGGTCTTGATTTCACGTAATAGGATGGATATCATCCCACAGTTCAGTTTCATTTCTAAAGGGAGAATGACAAACCTGCTTTCCATACAACATGAATCTTGTCAAGACAGTATGGTCTTACAATGACCACCACTGAGCACACACACACACACACAAGTGTGTGCACGCATGTGCACACATGTACAAGAAAACAAATCAACTCAAACATGAAAGGGTCTTTCATGCTGTTTGTAGAACAAGAGTTATTTTGCAAATAAACAGCGATCATCAAAGCAGTCCCAAGACTAAATGTGATCACCACTACAATCATTTGCTGCAATACGCTCAACACATGGGCCTACCTCATCCTTCTTACAAGCTCGGTCCTCTCACCTTTTTGGGCAGCGACATGCCTCCATCCTCCGTGGTGCCCATGTGGTCACTGAGGTCGCTACTGTTGGGCGAGTCACTGCTCTCATAGTCTGACGTGATCAGCCTCTGCTTCAGCAGCCCTGTCCCTCCCCCCTCTCTACCAACACTCCCTCCTCCTCCACCCCCTTGCGCTGAACCACCCTCCATGGACTCAGAGCCCAGGATGTCCGACTTGCTGAGTGGGGACAGGGGCTTGGACTCGAACCGGGTGGGGCTGACCGAGGCAGTGGAGGACCCGCCCTGGCCTGACCCAGCGCCAGAACTGTTCTCTGCCGCCAGGCTCTTTCGGGCAAAGCGGCGCTGGTAGGTGTGGGGGGCTGTGGCGGAGGCCAGGGAGAAAGAGCGGGACTTGGGGATGGTGAGGACCACGGTGGTGTTGGTGGACGGGGAGGGGGAGTTACTGCGGCTGCCCGAGGGGCTGGAGCCTGGAGTGCCCTCCCTGGAGTGTCGGAAGCTGGCTGAGCGCAGGCGGCAGGGCTCAGGCTCCAAGGTGGGCATCCCAGTGGCGGAGGTGGTGGTGGTCCAGGTGCTGGTGGACATGCGGCGGATCAGGCTGGGTGGCAGGCTGCGGCGTAGTCTCTGCCACCACAGACCAAACAACAATCAAATGATTTAACATTTGGAGAAAACATGAAAAACAAACAAACAAGCAAGCAGACTCTTTTCCCAGGGGTCTGGGGGTGGTTGGAGAGTTGTAGAATGGGGTGCATGTGTACATGTTCACAACAGAGAGAGAGAGAGAGAGAGAGAGAGAGAGAGAGAGAGAGAGAGAGAGAGAGAGAGAGAGAGACAGAGAGACAGACAGACAGACAGACAGCGACAGATCCAATTCCACAAGAACATGACCAGTACAAAGAACCAGAAAGATCTAGCCCACTGAGGCAGCACTGAACTGTTCACACGCACCGACTATGGTAGTGTGGCTCATTGCCTGCAGCAACTCAACATACACAGGACACCATTATCTAGGCCTCCTACAGTAACAACAAACACTTCACAACTGCAGCAACTCAACATACACAGGACCACCATCATCTAGGCCTCCTACAGTAACAACAAACACTTCACAACTGCAGCATACAGGCTGAGCAAGCGTCTCCTGCAAAAAGGGGGACTGCTGATACATATCTATAACAACAGTTCCCACAATGCTGCCAATGAAACAAGTTCACCACAGTTTTTGGATCTCGAAAGGGAAACTGACAGTCAAGTCACCATGGGAGCAGTACACGATCAACAACAGAACTGGATATATTCAGGGCAAGGATAATGATGATCTTATGGAGTTCCACTTTGGTCTGACACTGCCTGTCAGGGCTGTACCCTGTGCTTCCCTCCAAGTGGAGTCAACCAGGACTGAGGGATACAGGCACCTGTAGCGCTGGTCAGGAAATGCGAGCCATGCTTTGGGAGACAATTCCACTGATTGGGTAGAACTTGGTCAGGTGGTCCCAGTCTTCCCCTCTGAGTCAAAGAACATTAACCAACCTGGCTTATGTGCTAGCTGGGGCTGGCAAATGCCACAGCGGCTTATGCCAGTTCTGATGGAGGTCAAACTAATGACCTGCCTTGCTCAAGTAAAAGTCTCTAACAAAATACCACTACAGCTGGGGGTTTTGTTTTCGTTTTCTTTTATCTGAGGTATAAATCAGTACACGCACGACATAGCAGCTTAGCTTTCTTTTTCCTTGCTAGAGATCTAATTTAAAATTCATCAAGATAATAATACTAGGTCCTAAAAAGATCTCTCCACATATTCTTCATAGCTATATATCTAAGCGACTCTTGGGCCCCTCCAACTGTGCAAACATGAAACACAATGTGGCCATGTTTACTGAGGATGTATTGACTGTCACTAGATTGCAGCAGGTTCACAATGAGGATGGCATGACTGGTCTGAGTGAAGGTCATCTTGATGCCAGGCCATCTGTCTCTCACATTTGTGGTTGACAAAAGGCCAATCTTCATGTTTTCCATAGACAAGCACATGGACAATCATGCATGCATGCATGCACGCACACACACACACACACACATCAAAGCATAAGAAGATGGGCTCATTTTGCTGATGTACAAAAGTCAATTAATATCTTGCACATTGTGATAAAAGTTCTCAATGAAAAGAACAAAACAAGGCACAAAAAAAAAGCAACAAAAACAAAAAGACATCCCCCCCCCCCCCAAAAAAAAAAAAAAAAAAAAAAAAAGGACGAAATAAACAACCCTCTAACCCCTGTTAAAACAAACAAAAAACACATCAAACATCTCTGACCTTGCTGGTAGTTCTACCGGAAAAAGAAAACAAATCAGCTGAACCAGATAAATATCAGTGCAAATTTCCATGAAACTAGTGTTCATATATAATCCCATTAAACCCTATTCAGTCAATACTAGAAGAGAACTAACTGGCGTTCATGGATAATCCCATTACACCCTGTTCAGTCAATACTAGAAGAGAACTAACTGGCGTTCATGGATAATCCCATTAAACCCTATTCAGTCAATACTAGAAGAGAACTAACTGGCGTTCATGGATAATCCCATTAAACCCTATTCAGTCAATACTAGAAGAGAACTAACTGGCGTTCATGGATAATCCCATTAAACCCTATTCAGTCAATACTAGAAGAGAACTAACTAGTGTTCATGGATAATCCCATTAAACCCTATTCAGTCAATACTAGAAGAGAACTGGGTAAGCACAAACCTCTGCCACACATTCATTTTATGTGTCAGGGTAAGTAACAGTAGGTAGGAACGGCATGATATATTTCCAATCTATTTTTTTGGTAACTGACTGGGTGAAATACTACATATCAATATTTATATCACTATGAAGTTTTACCATTTTATGAAAACAATATCACTTCAAAATGATCAGTTTGCACAATAATTCAGATTGCCCATGTTCAGTTAGAAATTTGTCGTCATCTGGATAAACAGATCCTAGATCTGCTATCCAATTCAGATCCATACCAACATTTTATGGTTTTATCTTGGGACATGTTATGTCTTTCCACCACATTTGGTTAAAATCTGTTTAGTAGTTTTTTGCTGTAATCTTGTAGAGAGACGATGGGGGAAAAAATAACCTCCTTTAATGGCTAAATTTCGGGACTACAAAGCTACATGTGATTTATTTCAAATTCTGATGCTTGTGCCTTGTGCAAGAAAGCTGAACACGTATAGCACAATCAGTTCTGTGAAGCCACTGTGTAGGTCAACCGGTACATGATCTGCAGTGATATTCAGAGTCCATGTCAGTACTGCTCAAGGATGCATAGTACCTGCTGCCCAGACCAGACCAAGTGAGCACTGGGAGACTGGGGACAGGCACTCCAGACTGAGACACCACATGTTCACAAAATTCCTCACTGGCGAGTCCTTAGGGCGCCCATGGGGTACAGCCCCAAGGACTGTGGAACACTTCCTGCAGGACTGTCCCACACATGAAAAGCTAAGAGCAGAGACCTGGCCTGCCAACACACCGATGAGGGAAAAGCTTTATGGATCACTGGAGGGTCTCCGCTGTACAGCAGCCTTCGTCAGTGTCGCTGGGATTCCTGTCTGTGTGTACGAAGAAGAAGTACAGCTCAATGCATTACCCACTGCATAGACCAGTTTGTACATGATGTGCCATTGCATTCACTGATCATGTCAACACAGCTCAAAGAATGAAGCCACTATGTTGGACAACTTGTACACGATCTTTAAATTCAGCATGCGCGTTTGCACAGCTCAAAGCTTCGGTCTTCCTATGTGCACATCAATTCATTTCACAAGCACAACAGCCACACAACACATGCAGACTTTAATTCAGAATTTGGTAGACATTAAAAGCGGGCAAAAATCGACTGTTGAGTGCACTCTGACTTTGGTTATCAGAATCCACAGAAACATTCACTCCAATTCCTGATGGCAGTTCCAAAGTGTTTGCAATGTATGAATGATGTGGACTGAACACAGGTGACAGGAAATGACAGACTGATTGGCAGAAAAGCTGAAAGCTGATTGTCAGCTGGAACTATATGAAAACAACACCTAAGCAAAGTAGACATAAAACTGCTCTCCCAAACATTCTTTTTTTTTTTTTAAATGAATCCTTGAAATAGCACCTGTCGTGGACAGTTTCATCCAAATCAAACTCATTTTGATAAAAAAAACAACAACAAACAAAAAAAAAAACAAAGAAAAAAAAACAGGCAGAAACAATCTATTTATTCAAACTTTTCACCTTGATCAATTCCAAAACATAAATCACACATACTTATGAAAAAAAGTCATACTTTTTTCCTATTTTGTAGAACATGGACATGCTATTTCTATTTTTTTTTTCTTCATTTCTTCATAACAAACCTTTCTATTCTTGAAGTTGCGATACTCTTTCCCCAATGCAAGACGACAGATGACAGAGTCTTCTGTCATGTTTGAACAAATGCCTCATTTTGCCAGGAACATTTCCACAGTCGTGTGGCGCTCACTTTCACAATGGCATTTTAAGATGATGTCTGTACCTGTGGATCACTTTTGGCACACCAGTTCCCAAACTGAAGTTTCAAGCAGTGCGGTGTGTGTGTGTGTGTGTGTGTGTGTGTGTGTGTGTGTGTGTGTGTGTGTGTGTGTGTGGCGTGTGTATGTGCATGCATGTGTGTGTTCATAAGTGTGTGCTTGGATGCATGTCTGTATGTCTATGTGCAGGCGGATTACAAGCATATGCATGCATGAATGCTTATAGCGTCTCGTTTGCATGCATGCATACATCCATGCGGATATGCATATGTACGTATATGTATGAGTGTGCATTGCCTGTGTGCTTGTGCATGTATGTGTGTGTGTGAATGCAAGAGTGCAACTTTACAAATGCAGCAGAAAACACGAAATATTAAAACAAATTCAAAAAACAACAACAACAAAAAAGCCGAAGAGGAAAAAGCAACAGGAAGTGCTAAAGTGGGGACAGACGGGAAGTGAGGAGAGGAAAAGTGGACTGGTGGATGGGACTGGGGGGGGAGGGGGGGGGGGGGGAGGGGGGGGAGGGGGGGTGTCAAGTTAAATCCCCTTTCTCATTCAATGGCACTGGCACAGCTCTGGAAGCAACCACTCCTCAAAGACATTCAAGACATGCGCTACATGTCAACTAGCACTACATGTCAACCAGCGCTACATGTCAACCAGCGTTACATGTCAACCAGTGCTACATGTCAACCAGCAGCGCTACATGTCAACCAGTGCAACATGTCAACCAGCGTTACATGTCAACCAGCGCTACATGTCAACCAGCGCTACATGTCAACCAGCACTACATGTCAACCAGCGCACCTTTTCCTGTCTTTCCCTGCATTTCCCTCACATTTTTAATTCCCTCCTTTCTCTATCTGTGTGTGTGTGTGTGTGTGTGTGTGTGTGTGTGTGTGTGTGTGTGTGTGTGTTTGTGTGTGTGTGTGTGTGTGTATACATATATGTGTACGTGTACATATGTAAATCCTTTACAAACTTTTCTACCTCTTCTCATTTTTGTATCACATCTCCTTATTTTCAAGAATTTCCGCAACCTTGATCTACTTTTTCCCTGTACTTTTCCCTAACTTGGTTTATTTTCCCTACCTGTGTTTACTTTTTTCTTAGCTCTCCTCATCTTTCTCTGCAATTCCCTCTTTTCACGTCCCTTTCCCTTTTTGCCCTACCTTTCCACTTTCTGGTCCTACTATTCATTCCTCTACCTTTCCATACTTGCCCTCTACTTTTCCCACTTTTCCCTGTACTTTCTGAAGTTTTTCACTTGCCCCCCCTCCGCCCCCCCCCCCCCCCCCCAGCCCCCTCCCTCCCCCCCAACCCATCCCTCGTTTTTCTTCTCTTTCTCACTTCTTCCACAAAGGTCTCGGTCTTTCCCTATGTTTTCTTCTCTGTCTCTACTTCTCTCTACCCTTTCCCACCTTCCCCTACTTTTCCTTGTCTTTCTACTTTTTTTTTTTTTTTTTTTTTGCTGTCCCACCTCTGCGCCACCTCAGAGGCAGTGCACCCATGCCGCTCATTCCGACATCCCGTCCACAGCCACAGCCCGGTCGGACCCGCCGCAGCCCCGGCACCGGCAATCCACAGGGAGCAGCCAATGTCAAGTCGTCAAGAGGCAACCCACCGGAGGAGACACTGCACTGCTGCCGAGCCACTTCGGTGGTGTTCAGTGGCGCCTGTTGTGATCTAACATACTCAGGACACCACCTACTAAGCCCCCTACTGACGACAATAATTGCTTAGTCGCGGAGCCGGCGTGAGTGAGCTCTCCCTCCGGAGGGCGCCACC
>CM065727.1:17157443-17169943 GCA_033310375.1 Conus canariensis
GGACCATCAGCCAAATCCTGTGATAAACCAGCTGATGCCTTCAAGCGAAGCACGCGTAGGAAAGAAAAAGGGAGACGGATATGCCATAATGCTTTGTTTATGTCAGAAGCCCCGACTATCAGTCACAGAGCTGTGGTGCAGCTTCCATTCTCTACACCACGGTAACAAAGACAGGCCTGCGTTATCTATAATGCCCATCAGGTTCACCGCCTTCCTTTCTTCAACAAGCCCATTTACAGGCTGTACACATTAGTGTTAGGCACGCGTTGGCTGGGAATACGTAACAGGGCAGTGAAATTACCTGTTCTGGCACAGCTGGGGAGATTTCCCATCTCTTTAGTTACTGCAGGCCCGGTAACATTGTTTCTAGGTACGTATAACCGAATCAAAGGAGAGCTACCTAAAGCAAGCCTATACCGATATTCTATTGATGGAACCAAAAAAACTCCGGTTCACAGGTTAAACTTGGATAAACATTTGCTTCGCTCAATAGATTTTTCGCATGGCTGGGGGAAAAAAGGCACAGCCAACGCCAAGCGACTTAGGCATTCAATGATCGCTAAATTACAGGGTCATGTATTCTTAGGTCATGTATACTCTGGGGAATAGAAAAAAAAAAAACTACCCCAAAAGTACACTTTTTCGAAATTAAGAATTCACAATAAAACTGAAATAACGGAACCCCCAAATGTACTTAACAACCAGCAAAAAATGTCCGAGACACACCAACATTATGTCATTACAATTAAGTGCACATGCACAGGCACAAGTCGAAAGGGGGTGTTATAGCAGCATTTTTATGTACCAGAACTGGTTCATAAAATGTGTGAATCTGCAGAGCATAACAAAAACACGTTTTCTCAATATATGTTCCATGTATAATTAGCTGAGATCCTGGATTCTTATGGCTGTTAACTATTAATGTGCGATTTCATTCTCAGACTTTGAATTAATTCTTGAATATACCTGATAATACAGCACATTTTCAATCTCCAAATTCCATACCTAAACCTATTTTCCGCCAAAATAATACGTGAATGTCTAATTGTTTGGAGAAAATAAATGATAATGTGTCTTTTTTTGAGTGTGCACTTTTGTGAAGAAATCTTTTCCTCACTCATTTCATCTTTTACTTATCTGTTGGTTTGTATGCATGTGTGTATGTGTACATGCGTGCGTGCGTGCGTGCGTGTGTGTGTGTGTATATATATATATATATATATATATATATATATATATGTGTGTGTGGTGTGCGTGTGTGTGTGTGTGTGTGTATGTGTGTGTGTGTGTATGTGTGTGTGTGTGTGTGTGTGTGTGTGTGTGAGAGAGAGAGGAGAGAGAGAGAGAGAGAGAGAGAGAGAGAAGATCCTAGTTGTCATTACCACCCCTGACAAAGCGCGGAACACCATCACGATCAACGGCTGTTCGGAGGCAGCCCTGTTTTCAATCTTGTCCTCTCCACCTCTCTGCCCTTCGCAGGCAAGCCTCCTCCGCCCCTCCACCGTTCCACCCACAGACGTACACCTCTGTGGTTCAACCTCGGCCGTGCTGAATCGCTGACCCTGCAAGCCGCTTTTGTGTCCTGGGGGGCCTTCATCTGGCATGTTATTTCTTGGATTCAGGAATGGCGCGCCCGCCCCTTCCATGTCTGACCAAGGCGGAAAGTGCCACCGCAGCTGACGGCATTGTTCTGCTAAGGTCACAGACCACTGCTACCCACCCTGCCATCCTCTCTCTCCCTCCCAACACACACACACACACACACACACACTCTCTCTCTCTCTCTCTCTCTCTCTCCACGCACACATATACACATACATGCACGCTCACACATACACACACGCACGCATGCACGCGCACACACAAACACACACATACACACGCACACACATGCACACAAGCAGTATATGTCAGGAGCGAATAAATGAGGGACAGTGAAACCCTGTGTGTGCGTGTGTGTGTGTGTGGGGGGGGGGGGGGGGGGTGCGCGCGCGGGTGTGTGATGAAAAAACACAAGCAAACAACCACATCCCCGGTTCAGCTGTCCATTAAAGATCCACCCCATCTTGGTAATGAACACCACATCAGGTTGTTTCCAAGAGCAAAGAATCACAGAGGCAGTCTGTTCTTACTGCGGACCACCCTTAATTCTCCGTTCCGCCCACCTCCCAGGCACCATCAACACGAATGTCCTCCTCCTCGTCCGACCGATTGGTGGATGAAACCACTGGAGCTCTCACTCTCATCTCACCCAATGCTCATAGTTTCCTGTCCTACCTGTTGTCGGAAAGCCAAAACCTCCTACAACGTCAGGAAGTCGTCCCCCCCCCCCCCCCCCCCCCCCCCCCCCACCCCCACTACGGGGCCAACTGATCTGACTGGGAGCAGGATTCCCGACCGGCACCCTTCAGCCATGTGTTTGTGGTGCGACAGATCGCTGCTCAGGCCTGGCTACAGGGAGGTGGCAGGGGTAGTTGACAGTCAGTGTGTGTGTGTGTGTGTGTGTGTGTGTGTGTGTGTGTGTGTGTAGTGTATGTGTGTGTGATGTGTGTGTGTGTGTCTGTGTGTGTGTGTGTCTCTGTGTGTGTGTGTGTGGTGTGACGTGGTGTGTGTGTGCGCGCGTGAGAGAGAGAGAGAGAGAGAGAGAGAGAGAGAGAGAGAGGGTGGTGTGCATGCGTTCGTGCGCGCGTGGTGTGCATGCGTGTGTGTGTGCGTGCATGCGTGTGTGTGTGTGTGTGGTGTGTTGTGTGCGTGCGTACGTGCGTGCGGGTGTGTGTATGTGTGCATGCGTGCGTGCGAGCGCGCGCGGGAGTGGTGGGGGGAATGGTGGACGGGCAGTACAGGACCTAGGAATGTGGAGAACTGAGAACAAAGGTTGGGGGTGGGGGGAGTGGGGTGGAGGTGGGGATTAACACAGATAGTGTCAATGACTCCGGTTGACCCGTCCCGCCAGGACGTACCACCAAGCGTGCACACTCCTCGTTCTGCGACCGCACGCTTCGCCGCAGACCTTCGCGCTGCATTAAGAAACGATTCAAACAGATCATCATTTATCACTTTTCTTCACGATGGGGGAAGGGGAAAGTAGGTGAAGACCGGGAGGAGGGGGAGGGGGTGGGAACCTCCCCCAACCCCCTCCCCCCCCCCCCCCCAAAAAAAAAAAAAATGCTAGTAGGCAAAAATTCACTGTGTGAATCTCGTTGTGTTCAGAGCGCAAGCGAATGGAGGTGGCTTATGATGTCCTCTCGCAAATAACAGCCCTGAATCTCCACGACAAGAGGACGCACACCATCATATGCAGCTCATGAAAATCATCCACTCGTAAAGCCTAGGATCTTAGATCATAAAAACCCCCTTCGTGTTGCCCCCCCCCCCTCCCCCTCCCCTCCCCCCCTGAAACAGCATCCTATGTCTTCATGATTTGATGTCAGTTTGATGACCAAGGATGGGGGACCCCTGACAAACAGTGTCGAGTTCAGGAGGTGGACTTCATTTTTCTGTTCATTTTCTTTTTCCCAGGCTACCTGACCGGGCTACCTGACCGGGCTACATGGCCAGGCTACATGACCAGGCTACATGACCAGGCTATATACCCAGGCTACATACCCAGGCTATATACCCAGGCTACATGACCAGGCTACATGACCAGGCTATATAACCAGGCATTTTACAGCACAGGGAAGAGTTTCATTTGCAGACAATGGTGCTTGTCCGAAAAAAATATTTTGGTAGAAAAGCAAGCTTGCAAACACTGATGTGCGTGTGTGTTTGTGCGTGTGTGTGTGTGTGTGTGTGTGTGTGTGTGTGTGTGTGTGTGTATGTCTGTATGTGTGTGTGTGTGTGCGTGCGTGCATGCGTGTGTGTGTGTGTGTGTGTGTGTGTGTGTGTGAGAGAGAGAGAGAGAGAGAGAGAGAGAGAGAGACAGACAGACAGACAGACAGACAGACAGACAGACAGAGAGGGTCATCATTAAACAGTGACAGTCCAATGCAGACTTGTGACTGGTATATGATTACGTACCATGAACGGAGCAGGGAATTGGGCGGGGGGGGGGGGGGGGGGGGGGGGGGGGGAGAGGGAGGGGGGGGGAGACTAGAATAAGTGAAACAGCGGGCCTGCAATGCGCCGTGAAAATACTACTGCGGTTCATGAGGTAAGAAAACAAAACAAAACAATGCTTTTCTGCTCAGATTCTGTGTCTACTCTCCCCCCCCCCCCCCCCCCCCTTCCCCCGATCTCCTCTCTGTCACACATGCATGTCACAAAATCAGTACAGGTCGGTTCCACAGTGCGGCGACAGCAGGTGGAAACTGAAGACAAACTTACAAAGAAGATCTACTGTTCTGCTGAACGAAAGAGACAAACAAATTACAAGACAAAACGCGACGCGTTTCGACCTCTTTGGTCTTCTTCAGGCGAAACAAAACAACGTTCAGGACAATGAAAGCGAAGAACGAACAATCACTTAAATACCTCAAACTGGGCGCAAAATGTAGGTGGGATGGTTTAAAATTCAATATACGTAAAGATGTACTTTCATACGCACCCAATTATACAGCAACTGCAGGACGGGGCACACATGCACCAGACTAGAACCGATTACCATCGGGGAATACGTACCTAACACAAGGGGAACGTTAATTTGACCATCTGCTGGGCAGACAGTTCCAAACAGGTTGGACCCTCAGACCGAGGTCTGGCCAACGCCTGCAGAGGCCCTTCATTCAAAATCCCACACGACAGCACAGCGTCTCCAAGTGCGCAAGCTGTGTGTTCCCTTGGTAATTGTGGAACACTTACGGTAAGAAAACCAAAAAAGTTTAACTCAGACCATGAAAGGAGTGCAGACACAGCGGAAAGATCAGGAAAGGAATGCAGACACAGCGGAAAGATCAGGAAAGGAATGCAGACACAGCGGAAGATCAGGAAAGGAATGCAGACACAGCGGAAAGATCAGGAAAGGAATGCAGACACAGCGGAAAGATCAGGAAAGGAATGCAGACACAGCGGAAAGATCAGGAAAGGAATGCAGACACGCGGAAAGATCAGGAAAGGAATGCAGACACAGCGAACAGAAAACGGTCAAAGGAACTAGACTCAAAGACAGGAGAGGAACTGCCGACGTCATCAGTATCCCAGACCACCGTCATGTTAATAAACCACACACACACCACACGCACGCACGCAGACACACACAACAAGTTAGCATCAGTATCCTAAGTATTCCCCGTACGTCTTAGATGTCGAATGAGAAAGCGAGTGTCTACTATTTTAAAAAAGAGAAAAAAAAAAAAAAGGGGGGGGGAGAGGGAATGCGGGAAGGAGGCAGCGAAAGTGAGAAACAGGGTGTTGACTATACAGGTAAAAGAATGAGAGAAGCAAAAGGGAGGAACGGTGGAAGGCGGGGGCAGCGGACGGAGAGAGCGAGAAGGAGAGAAGGAGAGAAGAAGAGAGGAGAGAGAGAGGAGTGAGGGAGAGAGAGAGAGAGGAGGGGGAGAGAGAAGGAGGAATGAGAAGCCTGGTGCACGGTATCTCTGCTTTGTGATCCCTAACGGTTACTGACATCGCACCTCCCGACCCCCCCCCTCCCTCCCCTTCCCTAAACCTACCACCCCCACCACTAACTCCCCTACCCATCTCTCCCACCCTCTTCCAAACTTCGCCTCACAGAAACAGATCTACTGGGTGTTGACTACATACATCGGTCCGTTAGAACAGATCATCGATCCTAACTTCTCCAGACTATGTGGAAAGACGATACACCATGTGTATTAGGAACACCACTCACCACCTGACCAACACCACCCCGCACAGCGTCAACACCTCCCCTCATGCCCCCCCTTCCCTCCCCTCCCCCCCCCCCCCCCCCCGCCTTCTTCCTCCCTCATCACGGCCCCGTGACCAAACACCCAGAAAGGGGTGTCCGGGTACCCCACGTCCCTGCAGATCGGGTATCGCCACGGCACACTGCCAGGCTTTACCCCCATCACAGAGTAACATCCCCCCCCCCCCCCCCCCCTCCCACACAC
This sequence comes from Conus canariensis, assembly GCA_033310375.1. Lineage (NCBI taxonomy): Eukaryota > Metazoa > Mollusca > Gastropoda > Neogastropoda > Conidae > Conus > Conus canariensis. The sequence continues at coordinate 17,163,473 of CM065727.1, forward strand.
ACACATACACACGCGCCAGCGCGCAAACACACACACACATACACACTCGCGCACGCACACACACACACACACACTCTCTCTCTCTCTCTCTCTCTCACACACACACGCTAACACACACACACCGGATTATCTTTTCAAGAGTAAAACCAAAACAAACAAAAAACAAAACAAAATCCAAATTTTGAGGACATGTTTCGGGGGAGCCAGACCCCCCCCCCCCCCCCTCTTCACCCATCCTCCTCTGCCAGTCGGTCACAGGCCTCCTTGTTCTGGAAGAACCTGCTGGAGAACTGCCTTGCCTTCGGTTCCACGACGGATGGAAAACCTAACGGTGGTGCAGAAAGAGAGAGAGAGAGAGAGAGAGAGAGAGAGAGAGAGAGAGAGAGAGAGAGAGAGAGAGAGAGAGAGAAAGGGGGGGGGAGAGGGGGAGAGAGAGAAAAAGAGAGCGACAGAGAGAGAGAGAGAGAGAGTGAGAGAGAGAGAGAGAAGGGGGGGGGGGGGAGGCGGAGGGAGGGAGGGAGAGAATGACAATGATTCTTGATTTCATCACGGTAAATGTACTGGTTTAGCCATTTTTCACACTTGCCGTTACTGTTCTACGAAGCTAGGCACCAACTGATACAACGTATGCATCACAACATGATTATATATTATAAACAACAAATCAAATAAACACACAATAACAATCAACCACCACCAAGAAGCTAGTACTGACATCATCAGTGAAATAAGCAAAAAAAACAAACAAAAAAAAGTACACAGAGAGAGAGAGAGAGAGAGAGAGAGAGAGAGCCCTCCCCCCTCTGCCCACACCTCCCCCTCCCCACCCCTGTCCTGTGTAAGCTGTGGGGAGGGAGGAGATCGGTTGGTGCAGCTCCAGATGTGTGCCTGGAGGACCACTCACTCTGATGATCGATAGCACTCCACCGTGGACAGGGGACAGGAAGATGACCATCAGTCATCACCAGCACGGGGGAGAAGTGTGGGGGGAGTGGGTCACAGCGGACCGGGGGTGGGGGTGGGTGGGTGGGTGGGTGAGGGGATGATGGGTCAGGGAAGGTGAAGAGGAGGAGAATAGTACGTGAGCGTAAAGTAAGGGGGCAGGAGGGAGAGGACGGGGGTGCGGAAGAGAGAGAGAGAGAGAGAGAGAGAGAGAGAGAGGTGTGTGTGTTTGTGTTTGTGTGTGTGTGTGAGAGAGAGGAGAGAGAGAGAGAGAGAGAGAGAGAGAGAGAGAGAATGAGACAGAGAGAGAGAGACAGAGAGAGAGAGAGTGTGTGTGTGTGTGTGCGTGTGTGTGTGAGTGTGCGCGCGTGTATGTGCGAGAGAGAAAAAGAGATGGGGTGTTGTGTTCGACATGAGCTTTCGAGAGTTCATGAGCAGAGATGCAATTCTGCCTCCAAGGGCGCCCAGCGCCGGAAAGCCGTTGTCCACAGATCTTTTCTTTACCGTCTTCTGTGGAAACTATACGCCGCACAGGCAAGGCAATGAAAAAAAGAAAGAAAAAAAATCCAACCAAAACCAAAAACACACACACACACTCACACACTCACACACACACACACACACACACACACACACACAGAGATCCCAAGCATCAATGAACACGCTGGAGGTTGGTTGATGTGGACCCACCCCGGCCAGTGTGCGTGCTATGACACCCCAGGCAAGTGTCTAAGTGTGTGTGTGTGTGTGTGTGTGTGTGTGTGTGTGTGTGTGTGTGTGTGTGTGTGTGTGTGTGCGTGCGCGCGCGCGTGTGCGTGTGCGCGCGGGGGTGTGGGTAGGGAGTGGGGTGGGAGAAAACAAACAAGAAACAAAACGGAACTGGAGGTTAATTCCTGAAGACAACATGGACTCCAACCAGCCGCTCCTAGGCAGGAACGCTTACCAGCCCACCCCGGGTGTTGCCAAACAGGGTGCAGGCGGCGGTAACGGGACCCGGGGTAATCCTTGGTTTAGAGAGCCGTAGGCGGAGGGGGAGGGTGTGGTGGTGGTGGAGAGGGTTCCTTTAACAGTCGCTTTGATATACCTTAGCCGTTGACGGGGTTCTGGTTGGTTGAGGTCTGGTGGAGCTGGGGGGTGGTGGTGTGTGTGTGGGGGATGGGGGGGTGGGGGGTTTTGGGGGGGGGGGGGGGGGGGGGGGGGGGAGGGCGCAAGGATGCGACCCTGTTTTACCAGGGGACCTAACCTATTCACCCCGTTAACGCCCCCAGCCCCTAACAGGGCTTGTGGGGGAACACTGTGACTGCCTGTCGCCGCCCAGGGGAGGACAAACGTCCCCAGGGTTACTCACCCACCCCTCCTACCCACTAGGAATTGCTGATAGGTGGGGTGATGGTGGCGTGGGGGGGGGGGGGGCGGGTCTCAGCTGGACAGACCTGCTTTTGTCTGCAGCTTCAGGTCTCTCTGCAGTGCGTATCATCCGGACCACCCGTAGTCATGCAGACGGCTGTCTATACCAGCTCATTCCCCAACAATACATCCATCAAGGTCTCATCACCTTCTCTTCCATCCTCCTTCCACGACAAAGCCAGACGAATGGAAGCACCCTCCTTCCGTGTTAACGCCCCCCCCCCCCCCCCCCCCCCCCCCCTGCAGCCTTGGGTGTATGCCGATGTTGGAGATTAATGAAAACTGGTAGTGGCGTCACGGAAGGTCCGAGTCCACGGTTACAGGTTAGGTTACAAAACGCTGTCCATTCTCCATAACACTCAAAGCTGCACCTGGCTTTTCTCAGACGATCAGCCAGTACCAACACATATTCATCGCACAGTCCAGCCCGCCCTTCAACAGATTTTCCAGCTCCCTCCTCTCTCATAGCTGACTCTGAGGCAGGTCTGAAAATAGTTGAGATTTACGTCCTCATAGCGAAAGCTTTTAGGGACATGTCTTTCGTTCACGGTAGTCTTTGAGGCAGGTCTCACGTCCGTTTCTTTTCCTATGCAAGCACGATCCACATGACCTTTTCCTTTTCCTGTCGTCTGCTAAACTTTTCACTCCCAAAATCCTAGTGCCCTACCAATGGCGTAGAAACATAAGGAATCCCGCAAGTCATGCAATATTCTGCTATGTTTGCTTGATACGACATTGAACTAATTTACTGACCCCAAATTCCAGGATACAATAATTTTTCAAATTCAATTTTTTTCCCCTCAGAGCCAGGGCGATTTTCATTTGCTGATACTTTGTTGTTCCTACCTGACCTTTTCTGTGACCCCGAATTATGGCCCAAACAGCAACCCACGTGTGATGGATCCCAAAGTTCCAAAACTCGGCTTAAGAGCCATCGACCAATGGGATCCACCCCACGTGGGCGCTGTTCTTTCAGTTCAAACGATAAACAGACCTCCTTTGTTCTTGTCACGCTATTTACGCCTGTAGAGGGGGGCGCCCACAGACAGCAGGGGACCCACACACAACAACAGTCTGAACGAAGCCCAGTGTGATGGGAAGTGTAAACAGAGGTGCAGGAGGCACACAGAGGTCGTAGACACTGTACTGTGGCTGGCCGGCCTCCAAGCTGGAAGAGCAACCTGAATGGATTCTCCGGTTTCCTACTCTCTCTCTCTCTCTTGATCCATCTGTTTTGTGTGTGTGTGTGTGTGTGTGTGTGTGTGTGTGTGAGAGAGAGAGAGAGAGAGAGAGAGAGAGAGAGAGAGAGAGAGAGAGTGTAAGAGAGAGAGTGTGTGTAAGAGAGAGAGAGCGCGCGCGCGTTTGTGGGTGAAAATCTCAATTCTCTCTCTCTCTCTCTCTCTCTCTCACGGACAGATCCTGATCCGTCAAACACGTATGATATTTTGTGCCTGGCGTTAAAACAGAATGCAGAGCGAAACACAAACACCCACACTGCACGGGTTCGTGCACACACGTCAAACAGGCAAGATGTCAGAATGAACAGCCTAACAAACAAAATGCTTCCCGCCTTCTCTCTCTCTCTCTCTCTCTCTTGTTCTTTGTGGATTCATAACAACCCGAGTCGCTTCCCACTGCAGGTCTTTCCCTCTCTCTTTCGCTTCGCGCTCACGGGGACGAGCACTGCCGTAGACGTGCGAAGTTAACACGCACACTCCATACATCGATGCATGCCTATGATGAATCTGTCTGTACATTTTTCTCCCCACCCTCCCTCTTCACCCTTATCCGCTCTTTTCTGTTCTCCACCCTCGTTCCCTTCCAAGTTTGTCTTTTTGGTCTGTCATTTATTTGGGTGCCTTTGGCACGCTGCTAATGTACAGGCACTGAGTATTTGGCGCATTTTTCAGTCACTGAGTATTGGGCGCATTTTTTCAGTCTTGAGTATTTGGCGTATTTTTCAGTTTGTTCATTTACTTTTGCAATCGCTCCCTTATTTATTTATTTTTTTTTCTCCCCTGAGGACAAAATGTAAACACATACGTGCGAGCGCGCGCGCACACACACACACACACACACACCATACACGCACACCACACACACACACCATACACGCACACCACACAACACACAAACTGTTCTTGTGCTTAGTCTTTTCCCTTACTTTTAAACAATCGTTTTCTCCTTCCCCTCCCCCCCCCCCCCCAAAAAAAAAAAAAAAAAGAAAAGAAAAAAAAAAAAAGAAAAAAAAAAACACACACACACACACAAAACCACATTTACACATATGCCTGGGACGTACCTGCATACCCGCACCCACACCTACCCCTTTCCTGACGCAAAATCACGCGCAAGCGTACGAGTGCACACACACACACACGCACGCACGCGCGCGCGTAACAACACACACACACACACACACAACTCACACACACACACACACACACACACCACACTCACACACACACTCACATGCACACACACACACACACACACACACACACGCCTCCTCTGCTGCCAGGGGGCAGGGTGAACAACAGCTGGTGACGTGAAAACAACCTGGCATTTGCTTTAGCCCCACAGCAGGGGGAGAGAGAGAGAGAGAGAGAGAGAGAGAGAAGACAAGACAAGACAAGACAAATTCTTTATTATCGAGGGTAATAGATAACTGATAAGCAAGTTCATGCTTTTTTACATCCAGCCCTCGCCCAAGAGGGGAACAAAAAAAAAATAAAAAAAATTGCGAAATGAAAAATGAACAAATGGCAAAAAAAAAAACAACAACAAACAAACAAACAAACCAACAAACAAGAGATTGAACACACAAAAAAGTCTGAAAATACACAAAATGGAAATAACATCAAAGAAACGTAACACACTTCCACTTTAACAATCCCCACCCAGAAAACGCCCCTCCCCAAACACCCACCCAAACACTTGTACACTTTCGCAAACAAACAACACACAAACATACATATAGTAAGCAGCGGGGTGAAGAGAGAAATGGGGGGGGGGGGGGGGGGGTGGAGAGAAGCGGAGAGAGATGAGGAGAGGAGAGGGAAGCGGGGTATGGGGGGTTGGGGATGGGAGAGGGGGGGGGGGGGGAGAAGGAGAAAGAGTAAACAATGGTAAAGTACAAATACAAACGGGGAAGGAACAAGAGTCAAATAGACTTGAATACACACAATACATCAAATAACGAAATGCAGTTAAGCGATATCATCAATGTAAAACATGTCAAATAGCTTAACCCATTATTGCTGTGCTTCAAATGACACGTCCAAGATTTCCGTCTAACACCGGCTTGTACTCGTGCAGTATTTTATTTCTATTCACTGAGTCTTTAATTGATTTAGGAATCAACTGTTAAAGTTTTTTTTTTATATATATCTTTAAACTTACTGAGCAGATACCCTTTTAAGCGCTCTTTGAAAATATTAAAACTTGAGATTTCTTTCAGGAATGGAGGCAAATTGTTCCAGTACGTACCGCCACTGTATACGAGGCTTGATTTGTAAAGGTCAAGTCTGGGCAGAGGCATTATTAACTTGTGGACGTGCCTATTGTCATTCGTCCAGAAACTGTTTACAATGGAGGGAGGTGCATTTCCATTTACCACTTTATGCATAAATATAGCCTTATTATATTCGAGTTTTTGCTTTAGGGGAAGGATATCCAAAGATTTATAATCGTTTAGAGTTAATGAACGAGATTTTAAGAGAACTAATTTTATCGCGCGCCTATGCAATCTTGCTAAAGGTTTTAGAATGTTTGCGCTGGCTGAATCCCATAAAGTAGAAGCATAGTCTATAATTGACTGTATATGGGCATGAAAGAATTGTTTTTAGCATGCATATTCAGAAAATGCTTTATTTTTGACAACTGGAATATTTTTTGGGATATTCTTTTGCATAGGTAAGCTACGTGATCGGACCATGATAAGTTTGTTATCAATGACAACACCCAAAACTTTATGTGTTTTTACTTCTTCGATTTTTTCACTAGAAACAAATATTGAAAATAAATCAGCAGGCATATTTTGACGTTTTTGTCTGCTAGTAATGACCATGCATTTAGTTTTTTTTTTGCATTAAGAGACATGTGATAGATTTCCGTCCATTT
>CM065727.1:17179943-17184943 GCA_033310375.1 Conus canariensis
CGCCCAGCACGATCTGTTCTGGCAGCACGTGTGTTCTGCAGCACACAGACTTGACTCCGCCCAGCACGATCTGTTCCGGCTGTCTCATTCTCTTGTCTCCAACTTACACAAACAAAACTGTGGTGGTAACAACAACAAAAAAAGTCGTGAAGCAGTACTGATGGTTCAACTTTCTCTTTCTTTTCTTTTTTTTTCTTTCTTTCTCTTTTTTTTTAAATTAAAAAAAAAAAAACTCATCTGTCAATGAATTCCGTCGAGCGCCGGTTGTCGTTATCCCAGTGACTTTTCCTTGTCTCACCATGCTCTGTTTGTCATGAATGTTTGGGGGGGGGGGGGGGGGGGAGAGAAGGAAGGAAGAAGGAAGGAAGGATGATGATGATGCGTGTGCAATATGCATGGCTCGAGCAGCTCGAAGAGAGATTTTCTCTGTCGGTGCACTAAGTTTATCGAGACCAACCACCTGCAAAGCGGGGACTGGATATCAGGTTTAACCCCCCCCCCCCCCCCCCCCCCCCCCCCACACACACACACACATCCACATGCAAAGCATCGCTCTGTGTGCGTGTGAACTTTGTTCGCCACAAAGGTCATCAGTTTTTGGTCTGACATGCCTGTTGACGTTCAACAACACACACGGAACGTTCGAAAAAATCGTTTTAAGCTGTTCTCAGGAAGTGAAGGGGCTGGGGGGTAGGAACATAGGAGGGGGAGACGGGAGGGGTAAGACGCGCATGCGCACTTGCAAAGAGCGTAGAAACACGACAGATGAGGACTATTTTTGATTCAGACGATCGAACGACAATGTCAGAGTCAAGTCTGGCCTTTTCTCATTACTGAACAAAATATTTTTAAAAAATCCCAATAATAATAATAATAATAACAAATAACCGACCATCACAAAATCGGATTTCAGACCCCCCAAACCCCTTTATCATCCTCACCTCCACCCCCATCCTCCCTTACACACATATCCAGGGAGTTTTTCGCTGTGCACACACAGCGTGTGTTTTGTGTTTTGTGTGTGTGTGTGTGTGCGCGCGCGCGCGAGCGCGCCGTGCGTGCGTGCGTGCTGCGTGGTGTGTGTGTGTTTGGGGTGTGTGTGGTGTGTGTGTGTTGTGTGTGCGCGCGCGCGCATATGAGTATGCGTGTGTTTCGTGCATACTGCGTGCGTGCGAGCGTGGGGGTTGTGTTGTGTGTGTGTGTGTGTGTGTGTGTGTGTGTGTGTGTTGTTGTGCGCGCGCGCGCGCGCGCGCGCGCGCGCGCGCCCGGTGCACGCGCGTGATCGTGGATGTATGTTTGATATCAAATGCCACAAGCTAAAACACAAGTAGTATAATGTGTTTGGAGCGCACGTGCGCTGAGGCGGGGGAGTGACGGCTCTCTTTGCTGTTCCGGCCCCTTTCTCCTCGTCTTTCTGTCACTGAGCCCCTTGCCCTGTCACACACCCTCGGGAGGGAGGGAGGGAGGGAGGAGAGGAGGAGAGAGAGAGGAGAGTGAGAGGAGGAGAGAGAGAGAGAGAGAGGATAAGAGCGGGGATTCAAGGTGAGAGAGAGAGAGAGAGAGAGAGAGAGAGAGGAGAGAGAGAGAGAGGAGAGAGAAGGAGATTCTAAAGTGACGGGGATTCTAAGGTGATGAGATCGGAGAGAGAGAGAGAGAGAGAGAGAGGAAGAGACAGGAGGAGAGAAGAGAGAGAGGAGTATCTAAGAGGTGAGGGGACGGTGATGAACTAAAGAGAGAGGAGAAGAGAGATGAGGGGAGAGAGAGAAGAGAGAGAGAGAGAGAAGACCGACCGACAGAGACAGGAATGAATTTTTTTCTAAATGGTGAGATGTAGTGGTGTTGTGGTGTTTGTGTGTGTGTGTGTGTGTGGTGTGTGGTGTGTGAGAGAGAAAAGAGGAGAGAGAGATGAGAGAGAGGGGAGAGAGAGAAGGGGAAAAAGAGTGATGAAAAGAGAGGGGAGAGAGGAGAGAGGGAGAGAGGAGAGAGAGAGGAGAGAGAGAGAGAGAGGGCAGAGGTGAGGGGGTTTGGGTAAATGAGAAGGGGGGGGAGAGAGGATGAGAGAGAACGAGAGAGAAGACGAGAGAGGTGAGGAGGACTGTGAGAGACAGAGAGAAACGAGCGTTAGGATGACTTTTTTTTTTTTTTTTTTTTTTTTGGTACGAAAGCCACCCCGAAAGGTTGCCGGATTCGAAACCGATCGAGATTAAAAAAAAAACAAACCACACACACACACACACACACCACACACACAGAACAAAGGAGAAGCAAAACCTAAAAAAGGCTTCACCACACAGAGTGCAGCGGGTACAAGGGCAGGCTGTTCTGTGCTTCTCTGCCCCCCCCCCCCCCCCTCCCCCCTCTCTCCCCACACACACGCAAGACATATTTTCATCGATTCTGTCGGCTCCCGTTTCCTAATTTGGCCACGAATGTCAAAGTCTACGACGCATCGTGTGCAGCAAAGTACGTCAATTTCTAGCTCGATTCCGCCCCCCCCCCCCCACCCCCCCCCCCACCGTATTACGCGTTTGAAAACAAATCAACTTATGATGTGCGAGAACAAATATCACGCTAATATTCATACATACAACGTTCCCACCACATCTAACAATTTCCTCTATCCCTCTCCCCTCGTTTGTCCCCTCCCCCCCCCCCCCCCCCCCCCCCCCCCCCCCCCCCCCCCCCCCCCCCCCCCCCCCCCCCCCCCCCCCCCCCCCCCCCCCCCCCCCCCCCCCAACTACATACGACAGTGTATAGAGCAGGCAAAACGGGACGCAAAGTATATCTTATTTTGACATTTTAACTGGATGTTACTTCTACAGCCAAAAAACAAAACAAAACAAAAAAAAACACTCTGCTTTGTCTGGAAACCATTCTCACGTGGAACCATTTCCATACAGCACCTTTTGTAAACGTGCTTCAGTTGTGCGTTCAGGTAGAAACTTAAAGGCCACAATTTACATCGATTACTTACAGAAAGGAAGAACAGTCTAACACATGTAAAACATTTATTCAAACGTTGTACTTTCTGTGTCTGTTCTGTTCACTTTTACTCCCCCCCCCCCCCCCCCCCCCCCCCACCCATCCCCTTCCTTCCTAAACTAACACAGGTAACGAATTTTGTCATCAACCGAATCCATTCCTTTCTGAAGAACAGCATACAATAATCGATTCCTTTTCTTTCTGAAGAACAACATACAATAATCGATTCCTTTTCTTTCTGAAGAACAACATACAATAATCGATTCCTTTTTCTTTCTGAAGAAAACATACAATAATCGATTCCTTTTCTTTCTGAAGAACAACATACAATAATCGATTCCTTTTCTTTCTGAAGAACAACATACAATAATCGATTCCTTTTCTTTCTGAAGAACAGCATACAATAATCGATTCCTTTTCTTTCTGAAGAACAGCATGCAATAATCGATTGTTTCGTTGCTTTGTTGTATTCCTTCTAAGAGTATTGGTATTAATTTTTTTCCCGATATAATGTCACTTCCACTCAAGATTAAAATCAGTAGCACATCTCTCTCTCTCTCTCTCTCTCTCTCTCTCTCTCTCTCTCTCCTTAGGGGAGTCGGGAAAATAACATCTGAACCTGGAGAAATAAAAACTTTTTTTTTTTTTTTTTTTTTTTTGCTGTCCCAACCTCTGCGCCACCTCAGAGGCAGTGCACCCACGCCGCTCATTCCGACACCCCGTCCACAGCCACAACCAGGTCGGCCCCGCCGCAGCCCGGCACCGGCAATCCACAGGGAACAGTCAATGTCAAGTCGTCAAGAGGCAACCCACCGGAGGAGACACTGCACTGCTGCCGAGTCACTTCGGTGGTGTTCAGTGGCGCCTGTTCTGATCTAACATACGCAGGAACACTACCTACTAAGCCTCCTACTGAGGACGATAATTGCTTAGTCGCGGAGCCGGCGTGAGTGAGCTCTCTCTCCGGAGGGCGCCACCACGTCCGTCCAACGACAGCCCCCATGGACTCGCCGATACCGGTGACCCCGACGGAACCAAACCAAGACCACAGACGTGGAGAGGACATCGAAATTGAGGTCACCATGAGAGCAGGGCATGAAGGGCCACAGAATTTGAGACAATTTTTTATGCTGATCGATGAGAATGAAGATGATTAAGATGATGCTACGGATTTCCATTTCCGTCTGAGACTACATGACAGGGCTGTACTCTACGCTTCCTTTCATAATATATCCCGGCGTCAACCAGGCCCGAGAGATACAGGCACCTGCAGTGTTGGCAGGAAATTTGAGCAACACTCTCAGAAACGCATCCATTAAGTGGATGAAACTCGACTGTGTGGTCCCATTCTTCCCAACTGAGTCCGCAGCAAACTCAACTCTGGATAGGAGCCGGTCGGGGTAGAAAAAACCCACATGACTCTGATGGGATTCGAACCCACGACCTCCCAGCCGGGAGTCCGCGACGCTAACAACTTCGCCAAGACGGCTGGTTAAAAACATCTTTTACCCCCCTCCCTCTCCCTAGGGGAGTCAGAAAATTACGTCTGAATCTGGAAAATATAAATATCTTTTTATCCCCCCCCCCCCCCCTCCCTAGGGGAGTCGGAAAATAACATCTGATCCTGGAAAAATAAAAACATCTTTTTTACCCCCCCCCCCCTCCTCTCTCTCTCTCCCTAGGGGAGTCGGAAAATCACATCTGAATCTGGAAAATATAAATATCTTGTTATCCCCCCCCCCCCCCCCCCCCCCCCTCCCTAGGAGAGTCGTAAAATCACATCTGAATCTGGAAAATAAAAATCTTTTCATCTCTCCTCGCTCCCCCTCCGCCCACCTCTTCTTCCTCTTCACACCACGCTCTCTACTATACCCTCATCCTGTCTGCAGTCCACCTAAGCTCTACACTGCTGTACGTACACTCCTTTCTTGGGAGTCCCCCCCCCCCCCCCCCCCCCCCAGCTTCATCGGGCGGAGGGAGGACAGTGGGCGCCTGGTCCAGGCGCTGAAGGCGGCAGT
>CM065727.1:17192443-17206292 GCA_033310375.1 Conus canariensis
ATGGGATCCCTGTACATGTCATCTTAACATGGGATCTCTGTACATGTTGTCAGAACATGGGATCCCTGTACATGTCATCTAAACATAGGATCCCTGTACATGTCATCTAAACATGGGATCTCTGTACATGTCATCTAAACATGGGATCCCTGTACATGTCATCTAAACATGGGATCTCTGTACATGTCATCTAAACATGGGATCTCTGTACATGTTGTCAGAACATGGGATCCCTGTACATGTCATCTAAACATGGGATCTCTGTACATGTCATCTAAACATGGGGTCCCTGTACATGTTGTCTGAACATGGGATCCCTGTACATGTCATCTAAACACGGGATCCCTGTACATGTCATCTAAACATGGGATCCCTGTACATGTCATCTAAACATGGGATCCCTGTACATGTCATCTAAACATGGGATCTCTGTACATGTCATCTAAACATGGGATCTCTGTACATGTCATCTAAACATGGGGTCCCTGTACATGTCATCTAAACATGGGATCTCTGTACATGTTGTCAGAACATGGGATCCCTGTACATGTCATCTAAACATGGGATCTCTGTACATGTCATCTAAACATGGGGTCCCTGTACATGTTGTCAGAACATGGGATCCCTGTACATGTCATCTAAACATGGGATCTCTGTACACGTCATCTAAACGTGGGGTCCTCTGTACACGTCATCTAAACATGGGATCCCCTGTACATCTCATCTAAACATGGGATCCCCTGTCGAGTCATCTAAACACGGGATCCCTGTACATGTCATCTAAACACAGGATACCTGTACATGTCATCTAAACATGGGATCCCTGTACATATCATCTAAACATGGGATTTCTGTACACGTCATCTAAACATGGGATCCTCTGTACATATCATCTGAACATGGGATTTCTGTACACGTCATCTAAACATAGGATTCTCTGTACATGTCATCTAAACATGGATCCCCTGCACACGTCATCTAAACATGGGATCCCCTGCACACGTCATCTAAACATGGGTTCTCTCTTAGTCCTATGTCAAGTGTCTCTGCTCCAATGCCAATCATTTCTCAACAGACCACACCCTCAGACAGCCAAGCATTTGTTTCGATTGACTTATCAACAGGCTACCCCGCGCTAAGCACACGATGTCTCCCTCCACCCGCGGCTGATGGTTGACGGACCGCTTTGACCGTCTCTGAACATAACCAACACCAACACTACAGACACCGACGTTAATTCACCGAACTTGGTGACACTCTGGAAAGTGATCCGAGGACGACCCCCTTAAAAAATCGCTGGTGCGGGATCCAGATGAACGGGCGAACCCACAATCCGTTCGACCTCGGCGAAGGTCAGCACTCCCTAGAATGCCCTTCCGGTTTGGAAAGTGATCCAGGTAAACAAGTTAGAATCCAGAACCCACGAATCTCACGTGCTTGCCTGACTGCACTCGGTCTTCTAACTCAGAGGCAGGGAAATGGCAGAGGCCACGGGCGTTGGGGTGATGGAGGGAAGGGGGGGGGGGGGGGGCAGTGGTGCTGCCGCTACTGCCTAACTCCGGTTCTGCTACCGAGCTGGTGTCGACAGTCTCAATGCAATCTGCTTTCAGTCGCCCAGGTCGGCTGAATGTAGCTGTCAATCTCCACAACTTCTGTCGCCACTGCTGCTAGCCCCAGAGAGTTGTAGGGATGGAGTGTGGATGGGGGTGGGGGGTGATGTCAGTTCATTTCTTTCTTGTTCACGAGGTGGGGAGGTCGGGGGGGGAGGGAGAGGAAGGGAGGGGAGAGAGAGAGAGAGAGAGAGAGAGGGAGAGAGGGGGGGGCCTCTTTCTCAAACTCTTTCCCTCTCTCTGTATCTCTTTCTCTCTCCTCCCCGTCTCCCTTCTCTCCAGCGTTCTCTCTGATCCCCCTCTCTCAAACTCCTCCTCCCCTTCCCCATCCTCTCTCTCTCTCTCTCTCTCTCTCTCTCTCTCTCTCTCTCTCGCTGTATGGATACTCCTGTGGAGGTCCCCTCAGGACGAAGGAGATCAATGGCTGATAGATATCCGTTGCATTCTGTCGCCAGCTTGTCAAGATGCGTACAGACGACGAGGACGAGGACGAGGACGAGGGAGAGAACACTTATCACCGATCGTTTCAACTACACGCGTCCTCTCTCTCTCTCTCTCTGTTTTTTCTCTTCGTTATGCTTTAACTTCTTTTTAGTAGTACATTATCTCACATCCAGTCTTTTGTCTCTCTCTCTCTCGTTTCTCTCTCTCTCTCACTCGTCTCCTCCTCTCTCTCTTCTTTTCTTCTTCTTCTTCTCTTCATTACACTTAACTTCTTTTGTAGTACATTCTCACACATCCAACTTCTTGCTCTCTCTCTCTCTCTCTCTCTCTCTCCCCATCTTCATCATCTTCTTTTCTCTCTCTCTCTCCCTCCCCCAATTATACTTCATTTCTTTTGTACTACATTCTCACCCATCCAAACCCTCTCTCTCTCTCTCGTCACCACCTCCCTGTTTCCCCCCGCCCCCCCCCCCCCCCCTCCGTTCCCCTATTTCAACATCAGTATTTTTTGGTATTTATCCATGTACGTATAAACTGTGCCTGTAACTTCCGCCACCCTACACTGCAACAAGACAGCAGAACTTGTCACTGTACTTCAATACAGCCATCAAAAGACGTGCTGTTGTCACTGATTAAATATCGATCAATTGATCTGCAGTACACTCGTAGACAAGTGTTTAGAATATATACCATAACTAATAATTTGTAACAAAACGGTTATTCAGATCTCGGCAGAAGGAACCATTTCCTTGCTGATTGAGGGGAGAACTCTCTCTTACAGCCTCCTCCCCCCCCCCCCCCCCCCCGCCCCCCGGTTCGTTTCACATTGCTCCTGTTGAGCTAAAGTCACTTCACAAGCGATGTCGACTGCTGATGCTCTGACTGTGGGACAATGAGGAGTACTACACACATTGTCTCGGTTTGGGATCAAGAATTCTGAACACTTCCGACGTGAGATAAAGCTTGACTAGCGGACGGTCTGGCGCGAGGCTAGTACACGTAGAGTGTATTGTTTTTCTTCACATCTAATTGTGGGTTGCGATGGGGGGGGGGGGGGGGGGGGGGGGGGGAAACACGTGCTCCTGTGGATGCCTTCAACAACAACAACAAACAAACATCAATGGGTGCGCGAGGAAACCTCTCTACACAAACCCTCTGAACTAAGACTCCCTCCTTGAAAAGAGTGTGTTGTGTGTGTGTGTGTGTGTGTGTGTGTGTGTGTGTGTGTGTGTGTGGTGTGTGTGTTGTTGTTGTTTTGTTATGTGTGTGTGCCCCCCCCCCCCCCCCTTTCTGCCGAACCTGTACCACATACATCTAGTAAGACATGCTCCCTGTAAGGACCCAAGTTCGTTACCAAAAAAACAAAACAAAACAAAACAAAACAAAACCTTCGAAAATCGACACAGTGAGACTTCTCTGTACAAGACAGACCGATATACAGTATTTCCGATGCGAAGGTTAGTCAACTTGGGGAACACACACACACACACACACACACACACACACACACACACACACACACACACACACACATCATCCTTACACTGAATTTCTTCCATCCCAAGGTGATCTTAATTCTTTACAAACAACTTCTGCCTATTTTATCTTTTAATCAAACAGCTTCCCACCTAAACCGAAAAAAACAAACAAAAAAACAAACCAAAGAAAAAAAAAAGTCGAAAAACGACATACCTCAATGGGCGGCAGACCACTTTATTTTATTCTATCATCAATTATTCATAAACCACACACACACACACACACACACAGGAAAAAAAGAGTGGGACATTTCATCAGAAGACTAGACTGCTTCCGGTCGACACATTTGTCTAGTTTCCTGAACTCAGACTGGAAAGTGAATTTCGCAGGAAGTCCGCCAACTCCACATCCGGTTAAACCCTTTCCAATCATGACGGCTACACTGCTCCACGTCGCCGCTCTTTCCATCTGTCTTGATTTTGTAGAATAGGATGTTGCCCTGTTTGTCTACTTATTGATTTTTATCATTTTTGGGAGAGAAAAAAAAGGGAGAAAAATCCACCACACGTAACTGTCTATCGTGAAAGGCGACTTGAATACCTTCTGTTCTACCGTCACAAGAAGTGTGGAGCCAGCGAGTGCACGTGCTTGCATTGCACGCCCACTGGGTAATTTAGTCGCATATACAACGCAGAACCGCTTGTGGCGGATTGTACTCTGCTTGCCCACCCCCCCCCCCCCCCCAAAAAAAAAAAAAAAAAAAAAAAAACACCGCCGGGTGTACTTCCGGGAATCAAAAGCCGGAGGCTTCTTGCAGCAATCAGAGTCGTCGTACTTCGAAAGAGTCGATTCTCCACGTTAATGACGAACATGTGAGTTACCATGCCGTAATGAAATTGATCTCCACTTAAGTTGAAGCCAGAAACAACAGAAAATTGTTGGGGTGGAAACTACAATATAGGGTTATGCCACCGATGTAGGATTTAGCCTCCTGCATGATACTTCTAAAGGTCAACTGCTGTTCCCCCGAGGGCTGGGGGACGAGTTAAGCTGATCGTTGATTTAAAGGCCTGCCACGGACAGCGACATGATGGACGCATTCACTGTCTGCCCATGCAAAAACTTGTCGGGCGATACCAGTCCGCGAATGGAGCACCGGAAGTTCGTGACCTTCCAACTATCGTCCACACTCACTATAGGTCACATGGCAGACGGGCATAACCATAACCGAAGGAAGGGGGGGGGGGGGGGGGTGGAGGGGAAGGGGGGGAAACTGTTGTCTTACACTGCACCGCACCACCGACACGATAAACGCAGGAAGATGGGACAGCCAATGGCGATTTTTTTGCTGGGCGCCTACGTGCAGAACATAGATTCCGATCGTGGCTTTTACAAGTTTTCGCACGCGCGTGCGAGTATGTATGTATGTGTGTGTGTGTGTGTGTGTGTGTGTGTGTGTGTGTGTGTGTGTGTGTCCCCCCTCCCCAAAACAAACGATATTCTCCTCGTCCATCTCCCTTCCCCTTTTACTGTTCACATCGGATGTAATCCCCTCTTTTCCTTTTCTTCCTCCCCCCCCCCCCCCCCCCCCCCCCCCCACCCCCGGGCACTTTTTTCCTTTATTCAGTAACTTACTAGAACACACACACACACACTACTACATGATAAGAAATTGACGACTCTGAGCATGCAAATTCTCGTATTGCACGTGGCCACAATGGCGAACATATTTACGGACCCCCCCCCCCCCCCGCCCCCTTCTCCACCGTCCCTGTCCCCCTCCCCGCCAAAGCGATCACATACGGACCTCCTGTCAGCTGGGGGAGAGGCAATGTCCCACGCACAGACATACACACACATGCGCGTACTCCCCGCCCACACACACATGCGCGCTCTCACTCCCACCCCACACGCGCGCGATTCACATCCACACAGACAACCATTCCCCGCCTACAATTCCATCAGCTTACCTACCAAGTTCTCTAGCGAGCTGCTCAGCCAAGCATATTGACAAAAGCTTCAGGGGTGGGGGGTGGGGGGAGGGGTTACATAATTATATATATATATATATATATATATATATATACACACATATATATGTTCATTATGTGATTAGTCGTCGGCTCACTCTTGGGTGAGGTAAAAAAAGAGGGGGTGGCGGTCAAGCTGTGGAGATCAATATGACACGCGCGCGACACACACACACACACACACACACACACACACACCACACACTACCACACACCACACACACACACACACACACACACACACACACACACACACACACACACACACACACATCGACCACGTACACGCAACACTGAAACACGAAGAATGTTCGCCACATATTTGACCGTTAAATCCCCCGCTTTCAGCCATCCTGAATTTGAAGAGATCCACGGCTGCCACACAACTCCATCATCACAGCTGACCGATCCTCTTGCTACACACACACACACACACACACACACACACACACACACACACACACACACACGGATTTCTGGCACCGCACCTGTAGAATAAACTCCACACGACAACTCCCACTTCACGATGGCTACGCTTCGGCCCCTGTGACACCATTTCTGTCTCATCCACACACACACACACACACACACACACACACACACACACACACACACACACACACACACACCCCCTTCAAAGAAACCCCCAACTAGTCCGCATCACACACATATGCTGCGTCTCCAACCGTCACAGTATACCACCACACACGGTTGTTTCTCAAGACAATTGTCCAGAGAAAACCACACAGACAAGACTCCAGTATTGGCACTGTAGTCACTCGGCGAAAAAAACATACAAACTCCCCAACCACGTAGAGAAATAATACTAACAAAAAAAAAAATCCCTGACACTGGCACACACACATACACACACACACACACACACGCCAGAAGAACGGAAACGCTGCCAGGAGAGGCAGGCGACTGCGGCGTCAAGACGGTGTCGGGGACACGACGTCACAGCAAGCAGGCAACCTCCCCCATCTCTCACTCACTCAAGCTGTGGGGAGGGGACAGCGGCCAGGAGAATAGGGGGAGGGAGAGGGGGGGGGGGGTGGAGAGGGGAGAAGGGGAGGAGCTGAGATGAAGAAGGCGGTGCAGTAAGAGGCGTGATGGTTGGTTGGTGGAAGGGGGTAGGGTGGGGACGGAGGGCGGGGAGGAAGCGTGGGGAAGGAGGGCGGGGGAAGCCAAGAGGAAGAAGATGCAGAGAAGATGCAAAAGCAACCCGTGCCGCTACCATCATCGTCACCCATTATTAACGGATGATGTGTGTGTGTGTGTGTGTGTGTGTGTGTGTGTGTGGGAGAGAGAGAGAGAGAGAGAGAGAGAGAGAGAGAGAGAGAGAGAGAGAGAGAGAAATGGTGGGTGGACTGCTGTACAGAGACAGACGGCATGCCCCCTGTCACAGCTGTCGGTCGCTGCTGTCGCAGGTCGCGGATGGTGACGACGGCGGTGACGGAAGCGGCGAGGCCGTGTGAACTCTATGGATCGCTTGAGATGGAATGTTGAAGGGTAGAGGGGGGTAGGGGGGGATGCAAGGAAGAGTGGGGAGAGGGTGGACGGGGAGGATGAGAGAGTCAGAGAGGGAAGAACAGTTTTGAAGGCAAACTGCACATCATAGCGATGTGGTTCTATCCTTGATTTGCTTACAAACACAGCAGTCACAACACAAGAGAGAGAGAGAGAGAGAGAGAGAGAGAGAGAGAGAGAGAGACACGGATGTTTAATTCATGCAGGCCATGTCCTCTAATGAAGGGGGTGTTGTGATCAAATCGTTTCAGACAGAAATAAACAAATCATCAAACATCTAGGCATCAACAAGTAAAAGCAGACTCGATATTAAACAACATACAACATTATCAGCACCTAACTACATGCTATACCTCGAATCTTAAATGCCTTGTACAAGAAAATAACGAAACGTTTTACAGTAGTTTCATTTGTAGACGCCATTAGTAATGAATGTCAAAATGAAGACGGATGTCTACAACATTTTTGATGAATGAACTGGTTCCTCAGGTCACTTAGAGCGGGGCAGCGCAACACAAAATGAACTTCATTTTCTTCGGCACAGATATGTCAGTTCAAGTTTATCTTGCCTCTTACAACGACAACAATGAACAGAAAGATCAGAAATATCTGGTCTGAACTTTGTCATACTTTAAATGATGGAGAGAGAGAGAGAGAGAGAGAGAGAGAGAGAGAGAGAGAGAGAGAGAGAGAGAGAGAGTTTATGAACGGTCACAAAACAGGTTCTGCTGTCTTAAAACGGCACTGCCGATCTCTGCGAAAGGGCATATCAAAGGAAAGATTTCCCATAACATTCCCAGCGCTTCCCTGATTCTGCTTCATCTGTGTTTCTCCAAGTCTTTTTTTTTTTTTTTTTTCGTTGGGGGGAGGGTTTTCATAAGGTCTGCCATCCCGCCGCAAGGACACAGAATCTTAACGTCAGGTATCAAAATCGACTTAAAGGAACGAAGCTCTCTCTCTCTCTCTCTCTCTCTCTCTCTCTCCTCCAGGGGAAGATGGAGATGAGGGAAAGTATGGGACTGGGGAAGAACAGGGAGATCTGAAATTCATTTGCATACTTGTCGTCAGCACGTGCGCACATACAAACACACACACACACGCGCGCGCACACACACACACACATTGGTGAAATATATCAGGTTGTTGGCAGGGGCGCGCGAGGGGGGTGGGGGGTGGGGGGGGAGGAAGGGGAAGGAGAAGACATAAAGCACTGTCAGAATGACGTATTTCTGCACCATGCGAGTACAATGGCTTACACTTACGGGTATTTGTAATACACCGTCTTCCACCGAGCTCTGTACGACAAAGGGAAATCTTTCTGCGCGGGGATGCTGAAGCGAGGCTGGGTCCAGTCGGGTGGCACCATGCCATGGGCCGTCAAGGCCCCAGTGTCCGACGACAGGGACCGCAACAGATTGTATCTCCGTTCACGCACAAACCCGTGAAACCAGCCACAATCAGACGGTGCATAGCACAAACTCTGCAGGACGCCGGAGTGGCTACATCACCGGGGTCAACACGTGCTACAGCCACCACATGTGCCTTACTGCATGATGTGCCGTTACCAGCCATCATGAACAGTGCCGACTGGTCACGGGGGGACATCCCTTTAGACACTACGTCTGAACTCTGCCGCCAGGAACGGTGCCACGGGTGGACTCAAAACTGGTTCAGGACGCTGCTGCCCCTACCGAGTGACGGTCTGTTGGTCATCTTTTGTGTACATACCGTTTCGTCGCCCTGACCTGTGAGTACATAGAACGCGTGAGTATCTCAGTAATATTCTGTGTTTATATACAGAATGTTAATAAACTGTAACTATGTGCTTTACTGACTCAGAGTTTCGGTTCTGCAATGAATGTTGCACTGTGGCTAATGTCCTATTTGGTTGGTCCCATTCTGCACATGAATGTTGCACTGTGGCTAATGTCCTATTTGGTTGGTCCCATTCTGCACATGAATGTTGCACTGTGGCTAATGTCCTATTTGGTTGGTCCCATTCTGCACATGAATGTTGCACTGTGGCTAATGTCCTATTTGGTTGGTCCCATTCTGCACATGAATGTTGCACTGTGGCTAATGTCCTATTTCGTTGGTCCCATTCTGCACATGAATGTTGCACTGTGGCTAATGTCCTATTTCGTTGGTCTCCTCCTGAACATGAATGTTGCACTGTGGCTAATGTCCTATTTCGTTGGTCTCCTCCTGAACATGAATGTTGCACTGTGGCTATTGTCCTATTTCGTTGGTCCCATTCTGCACATGAATGTTGCACTGTGGCTAATGTCCTATTTGGTTGGTCTCATTCTGCACATGAATGTTGCACTGTGGCTAATGTCCTATTTGGTTGGTCTCCTCCTGAACATGAATGTTGCACTGTGGCTAATGTCCTATTTGGTTGGTCTCCTGAACATGAATGTTGCACTGTGGCTAATGTCCTATTTGGTTGGTCCCATTCTGAACATGAATGTTGCACTGTGGCTAATGTCCTATTTGGTTGGTCTCCTCCTGAACATGAATGTTGCACTGTGGCTAATGTCCTATTTGGTTGGTCCCATTCTGAACATGAATGTTGCACTGTGGCTAATGTCCTATTTGGTTGGTCTCCTCCTGAACATGAATGTTGCACTGTGGCTAATGTCCTATTTGGTTGGTCTCCTCCTGCACATGAATGTTGCACTGTGGCTAATGTCCTATTTGGTTGGTCCCATTCTGCACATGAATGTTGCACTGTGGCTAATGTCCTATTTGGTTGGTCTCCTCCTGCACATGAATGTTGCACTGTGGCTAATGTCCTATTTGGTTGGTCTCCTCTCCTCACCTGGAGAACCTATGCGACAACCAAACGGCCTGCTTATATGGGGACTGTGGTGGATGCTGGGCCTTGACGGCCCATGGCATGGCGCCGCCCGACTGGACCAAGCCTCGCTTCAGCATCCCCCGCGTGCAAGGGCCCCGCTCAGACAGATTTCCCTTAGTCCACACAGGGCTTGGCAGAAGACAGACAAATACCCATAAGTGTAAGCCATTGCGCAATAGTGCAGAATTTTATATCGTTACATCTAAAATTGATCAGTTATTGACAGTCGTGCACGTAATCCAGCACGGATGTCGACTCTTGTCATGCTGAATCTCCAGAGGAATGGAGGAGTGAAGATGGGAATGGGTGAATGTTGGGTGGTTGGGTGGGGGAAGAAATGGGAAAGAGAGAGAGAGGGTTAGACGTTCGTTGACAGTGGGGGCGGCGGATGTAAATGGAATGCGAAAGTCTGGGTGAGCGAGCTTTGTCATTTCACTCTGTCTCCGAGGTTTGTCATTTCACAATGTCTCATGAAAGTCTGGGTGAGCGAGCTTTGTCATTTCACTCTGTCTCCGAGGTTTGTCATTTCACAATGTCTCATGAAAGTCTGGGTGAGCGAGCTTTGTCATTTCACTCTGTCTCCGAGGTTTGTCATTTCACAATGTCTCATGAAAGTCTGGGTGAGCGAGCTTTGTCATTTCACTCTGTCTCCGAGGTTTGTCATTTCACAATGTCTCATGAAAGTCTGGGTGAGCGAGCTTTGTCATTTGACTATGTCTCATGAAAGTCTGGGTGAGCGAGCTTTGTCATTTCACTCTGTCTCCGAGGTTTGTCATTTCACAATGTCTCATGAAAGTCTGGGTGAGCGAGCTTTGTCATTTGACTATGTCTCATGACAGTCTGGGTGAGCGAGCTTTGTCATTTCACAATGTCTCATGACAGTCTGGGTGAGCGAGCTTTGTCATTTGACTCTGACTCCCCCCATCCCCCACCTCCCTACCCCCGTTTCCCTCCTCCCTTCCCTCTTACCGTCTAGATACCGTCCGTCAGATGCTATTCTGCTGCGTGCCGTGTGTTCGTGTCTCCACACGGCTTACTGGGATTCAGAATGTCTAGAAGTTCCCCCCCCCCCCCCCCCCCCCCCCCCCCCGTGCTTATTTCTTCATCTTCCTTCAGCCCTCGCCATCTCCCTCTCCCCCCCCTCCCCCCCTTCCGCTATCACCTTCCTCACCCCTCACATTCATTTTCAACTCACGTCAAGTCAAAATGTTTACAGCTCAGCCGACCTCAGAGGCCACATTCAAGTTTGGTGGTGAGGTGGAGGTGGTGATGGTGGTGGTGGTGACCGAATCTAACGTCCTCAGAGCAAAACGTTTTAAGGGACACATTACTAAGCGATAATCTCTGGTTCGAAGTGACATCATGGTTTAAAGGTTTGTGGCGGTGGTTTCAGTCGGTTTGTCATCAATGGTAGTCGATGTTGTGGTCTTCCTACGTGGTGAATCATTTTGCCTACTAACCACTGGGGTGATTTTGGAACCAGTCGTCGAAGTCCAGAGGACATCTGGGCGTTGGCAAGCATCCTCAGGGCTGTGGCGGGCATGTTCAAAAACGGGATGGCATTGATACCGTTCCAAAATGACAAGACTTAGAAATCCAAACCAAAAGTCAAGTGTACTGAACCTGAAAGACCGATCTGAACCAATGCCTATCACCAATCACGACTAACTGAAATCACATAAAACAGATTACCCTAAAAACAACAAACAACAAAACGAACACACGCAGCACGCACACCACGCACGCACACACCACGCACACACACACACACACACACACACACACACACACACACACACACACACACACACACACTCTCTCTCTCTCTCTCTCACGTCCGGAGAAACATTTCAGAACAGAGTCTTCGTACAGTTTGTAGCACTTGACATGTCTTCGCCTGTCATCGTACAGAACCTTTCACTCAGTACAAGAAGTTGGACGCTGTGTGGTTCATCTCATGAATGCACCATGCAGCGTCCTCGCTCTTCACACGATAAGAATGAGTCGACTTTGACCGACAAGTGTGTAATCTACACAACACTAACAACCCCCACCCCACCCCCACCCCTTCTTTCCACCTCTGCCTGGGAGTTCGGAGACAGATGGCTGAAACTGTTTTAGGTTTCGACGAATTTTTTTTGAAAAAAAGTGTACAGTCCGTTTGTGTATTGTACTCCTCTTGCCAGAATCCTGGGCATATTTGAATATTTCGGGTGTCAGGTTTGTGAAGGGAACCGACAAAAAGCAAGATGGCATCCCATCCCTTCCTTCTCTCCCCGCAGAAACACACGCAAGAAACTCATTCTTACCCCATTCGTATCCATCTCAGCTAAAGCGCTTGCGCAAATGTAGAAGCAGGCGCAACGAAACGTTAACTTAAAGACGAGGATCTGTCTTCTTTTCTCTCGAGATTTGAGAACTGCACTAAATCAATTAGCCAACCAACCAATCAACAACGTAATATAATGACGCGATCAACCCATGAGTCAGTCAACGAGTTAATCAATGGACAAGTCAATCAGTCAGTAATTTACAACCCTATGCATGCTGATGTCAGCATGCATATACATTCACCCAACCATCCCTCCATCAGTCACTCAGCTCATTCACCAATCCTATCTATTTAGTCACACAATCTCTACGAGGAAAGAAAACAACAACTGGCTGTTATATGAACAAGTCAGGACAACAGATGATGATGATGAGGAGGAGGAGGAGGAGGATGGGGGATGCCGACACATGCGTGACCCAGATATTTGTCACGATACAGGCCAGGGGATAACGGGTGGGGTGGGGGAGGGGGGGACTTGTCTTTCTTCTGACAGTGACCATCGTAACATGATTCAGTCTACTGGTGGTGGCTGCACGGGATAGGGGAGGGAGGTGCTGGAGAGAGAGAGAGAGAGAGAGAGAGAGAGAGAGAGAGAGAGCGCACGATGGAGAAAGACAAAAGAGAGAGAGAGAGAGAGAGAGAGAGATGATGAGGAGAGGGGTGGGGAGGGGAGGACAGGGGGTAGGGAGGGGTGGAGTGGTGATGGTGAGGGTGAACAGAAAGAAGAGACGGACCGCAAGAAGTTAAAAAGGGAAACGGGGACAGAGAGAGATCACATTAGAAGGGCATTACTGAGGATTAATATTAACGCAGCAGACAGTGACCCTCCCCCCCCCCCTCCGCCCGACCCTCTTCCCCCCCCCTCCCTCCCGCCCCCTTCCCCAAAGATGTCTCTCCAGTCCATACACTGAATGGGCCAGACAGACACAGACGTACCCCACATTACACAGACAACAGCGCAGACCTACACAAAGTTCCCCAAACCACACGCACTCACTCTCGCTCTCCTGCCATCTCCACACACCACTGAGGGAAAGAGGAGACGGCAACGGAGGAAGACAGGAACAGAAGGACGATGATGATGAGAATGAGAAGGATGCTGTGGAGAGAGAGGAGGAGGAGGAGGAGGAAGAGGAGGAGGAGGAGGAGAGGAGGAGAGGAGGACTCCGGTGACAAACGATTCCAGCCAACGGTTCACCAGATCCACGCCAGAGAACCCCCCTCTCTTTACATCCCTCAACCCTATCACACACCGACCACAACCACAGTGGTCTCGTTCTCAGAAATAGATGGCCTCTATTATGACGACAACCACTCATCTTTTTTCTACCAACCGCCCCCCCCCCTTCCCCCCCCCTTCCCCCCCCCCCCCCCCCCTCGCCCCTGGTTTTAAAGGACAAGCGATATTATGAACCCTACCCATCCCTCACACTCTCCGATCTTCATCCACGCCCCCTTTTCCTCCCTCACGTGCTGGAACTGATGTGGAAGGGACGGTGCTGGCGATGTCAAGTGGGCGGGCGAGTCTAGGACGACGGCAGCAGCACAGCAGCTGTGGGTCAGG
>CM065727.1:17206392-17216392 GCA_033310375.1 Conus canariensis
CCCCCCCCCCCCCCCCCCCCCCCCCCCCCACGACCACAAATAACCTCGTCCTCTCACTGGTGCAGAACATGGTCGGAATGCTTCTCTCCACACCCATGCGTATGGTTTCCTCTCTCTGTGCTCATCACGGCGTATCACTTTCAGAGCGCAGTGGGGAATACCTGGCAGACCCCACCTCCACCTCCCTGAGAACCCCGGTGCACGCCTAGCATGTCCGTGTTTTTCCCCCAACCCGCCAATCGCTGACGATGATGACTTCATCTTTTACCCAGCGTCTCTCAACAACTGTGAGCGCTGTTTTTGTTGTTGTTGTTGTTTTTCTGTCTTCTTCTTTTTAGTTATACATTTATTCGTTTATACTTAAAAAAAAATCCCCCAACCCCAATTACTTTCTTTTTTTCTTTTTAGTGGGGTCTGCAATCCTTTTCCTACTTTCTTCCCCCCCCCCCCTTTTCTTTTTTTGTTATATACAACTAGCACTTATTCACCATGCAACATCTGCATATTCAATTACTAATGGGCAATCGCCTGCCGATCTTAATATCTTGTTTAATACAAAGCGTCTGGGTTTTTCTCCTGTGGGGGTACTGATGTTTGGTGTGCTGACGCTTTCATACTGTGCCAATGTTTCCCACTTTCACCCGGAAGAAACAAGTCAAACAAAGAAAAAGGCTACATCTTTCATGAAATACTGCACTGTGTGTGTGTGTGTGTGTGTGTGTGTGTGTGTGTGTGTTGTGTGTGTGTGTGTGTGCTTGCTTGCTGTTGCTTGCATGCGTGCGAGCATGCAATCGTTTAAGTTGTGAGTGAGTGAGCGTGTGTGTGTGTGTGTGTGTGTGTGTGTGGTGTGTGTGTGTGTGTGTGTGTGTGTGTGTAAGTGTGTGTGGGTGTGTTTAACTGCGTACTTATTCGAGTGAGTGTGTGTGTGTGTGCGTGCGTGCGTGTGTGTGTTGCGCACGTGCGTGCGTGTGTGTGCGCGCGTGCAGCGTGTGTGTGTGCGCGGTGCGTGTGTTGTGTGTAGCTGCTGTGCTGTTCGATATACAGAGAGGCTTTCAGACGCTGACAGGTCGGCACACCTGCAGACGAAAAAAAAAACAGAACAAGGCCGGCAGGGGGAGTCAGCAGCACGCATTTGCTTTGTTGTTGTTGTTGTGTGTTTGTTTGTTTCAAATAAACCAAAAGAGAAACAGCCATTCGTACCCACCGACGCTACAGGCCTGCATCCAAGTAGAATAATCCGACAATAATCTGACAACTATAAGCAACATCTGTCATCGTCTTATCAGAGTAGCAAATACGAAACGGGGATGAGAATGTTGTCTGAAACATCGGTTAGCGAGTGTATCTTTGGTTCACTGACGTTATCTCTCTCTCTCTCTCTCTTCTCTCTTCTGTCTCTTCTTCTGTTGTCTGTCTGTCGGTCTCTCTCCCCACCAATCAAAACGCGTCCTGTCTATTCAGACATTGGGTCCTATATGACAAAGAAACGTGTCGTGACGTCCTGTGTTTTAGGTTTTCTTGAGATCTGTAAAACTTGACCTGAATTAAAAAAAAAAATCAGAATAACGAAATTTAGCAAAAGCTGCAAAAAGCAATCAGAATAGAAAACCAGTCGAGACAAAAATACGCAGCAGAAAAAAAACAACAACATTAATTAAGGTTATTTTCTTCATATAAGTCACTCAACCAAGCAAGCAATCTGCACATCCTTTCTCACTGCGCCTGCCCCTCTCCCTCCCTACACCCAATCATCTCCTCCTTTTCTCTCCTTACCTCCCTCCTCTCCCACTCTACTCCCCCCCCCCCCCCCCCCCCCCCCACCCCCCCTTCTTCTCGCTTTCTCCAGTATCTCTTCCTCCCTCCGCTTCTCTCTCTCCTCCTCCCTGCCCCCATGCCTGCTCCCTCGCTTCTCCTCTCTCCTCCTCCTCCCTGCCCCATCCCTGCTCCCTCCGCTTCTCTTCTCTCCCCCTCCTCCCTGCCCCCATCCCTGCTCCCTCCGCTTCTCTCTCCCTCCTCCTCCTCCCTGCCCCCATCCCTGCTCCCTCCGCTTCTCTCTCTCTCCTCCTCCCTGCCCCCATCCCTGCTCCCTCCGCTTCTATCTCTCTCTCTCCTTCTCCCTGCCCCCATCCCTGCTCCCTCCGCTTCTCTCTCTCTCCTCCTCCTCCCTGCCCCCATCCCTGCTCCCTCCGCTTCTCTCTCTCTCTCTCCTCCCTGCCCCCATCCCTGCTCCCTCCGTTCTCTCTCTCTCTCCTCCTCCCTGCCCCATCCCTGCTCCCTCCGCTCTCTCTCTCTCTCTCTCCTCCCTGCCCCCATCCCTGCTCCCTCCGCTTCCCTCTCTCTCTCCTCCTCCCTGCCCCCATCCCTGCTCCCTCCGCTTCTCTCTCTCTCTCCTCCTCCCTGCCCCATCCCTGCTCCCTCCGCTTCCCTCTCTCTCTCCTCCTCCCTGCCCCCATCCCTGCTCCCTCCCTTCCTCTCTCTCTCTCCTCCCTGCCCCCATCCCTGCTCCCTCCGCTTCCCTCTCTCTCTCCTCCTCCCTGCCCCCATCCCTGCTCCCTCCTCTCCTCTCTCTCCTCCTCCCTGCCCCCATCCCTGCTCCTCCGCTTCCTCTCTCTCTCTCCTCCTCCCTGCCCCCCTCCCTGCTCCCTCCGCTTCTCTCTCTCTCCTCCCTCCCTGCCCCCATCCCTGCTCCCTCCGCTTCTCCTCTCTCTCTCCTCCTCCCTGCCCCCATCCCTGCTCCCTCCCTTCTTCTCTCTCCTCCTCCCTGCCCCCATCCCTGCTCCCTCGCTTCCTCTCTCCTCTCCTCCCTGCCCCATCCCTGCTCCCTCCTCTCTCTCCTCCTCCTCCCTGCCCCCATCCCTGCTCCCTCCTCTCTCTCTCTCTCTCCTCCTCCCTGCCCCCATCCCTGCTCCTCCGCTTCCTCTCTCTCTCCTCCTCCCTGCCCCCATCCCTGCTCCCCTCCTTCTCTCTCTCTCCTCCCTTCCTCCCTCCCCCTCCTCTCCCCTCCTCCTCTCCCCCCTCCCTTTCCCCCCCCCCTCCCCTCTCCCCCTCCCCCTCCTCCCCTCCCCCCCCTCCTCCCCCCCCCCCCCCCTCTCCCCCCCTTCTCCCCCCCCCCCCCTCTCCCCTCCCCCCCCCCCCCCTCCCTCCCCTCTCCCCTCCCCCCCCTCCTCCTCCCTCTCCTCCCGCCTCCTCCTCCCTCCCCCTCCCCCCCTCCCTCCTCCCCTCTCCCTCCTCTCCCCCCCCTCTCCTTCCCTCCCCCCTCCCTCTCCCCCTCCCCTCTCTCCCCTCCTCCCCCTCCTCCTCCTCCCCCCTCCCCTCCTCCCCCTCCCCTCCCTCCCTCCCTCCCGCCCTCCCCTCCTCTCCCCCCCTCTCCCTCCCCTCCCCTCCCCCTCTCCCCCTCCCCCTCCTCCCCCCCCCTCCCCCTCCTCCTTCCCCCCTCCTCCCCCTTCTCCCTCTCTCTCCCCCTCCCCCTTCCTCCTCTCCTCCCTCTCCCTCCCTCTCCCCTCCCCTCTCCCTCCTCCCCCCTCTCCCCTCCTCCTCCCCTCCCGCCTCCCCTCCTCCCTCCTCTCTCCCCCCCTCCTCCCTCCCTTCTCCTCCTCCCCCTCCCTCCCTCTCCCCCCCTCCTCCCCCCCTCCTCCCCCTCCCCCCCTCCCCTCCCCCCTCCTCCCCCCCTCCCTCTCCCCCTCCCCCTCCTCCCCCCCCCCCTCCCCCCCCCCTCTCCCCCTCCCTCCTCCTCTCCCCCTCCTCTCCTCCTCCCTCCCTCCTCCCCCCTCCCCTCCCCTCTCTCCCTCCTTCCCCTCCTCCCTCCCCTCCCCCCCTCCCTCCCCCCCTCCTCCTCTTCCCCCTCCCCTCCCTCCTCCCCCTCCCCCTCTCCCCTCTCCCTCCTCCCTCCTCCTCCCTCCCCCCCCCCCCCCTCCCCCCCTCCCTTCCCCCCCCCCCCCCCCCCCCCTCCCCTCCCCTCTCCTCCTCCCTCCTCCCCTCTCCCTCCCCTCTCCTCCCTCCCCCCCCCCTCCTCCCCCCCCCTCCCCCTCTCTCTCCCCCCCCTCTCTCCCTCCCCTCTCCCCTCCTCCCTCCTCCCCTCCTCCCTCCCTCCCCTCCTTCCTCCCCCTCCCCCCTCCTCCTCCCTCCTCCCCCTCCTCCTCCCTCCCCCCTCCTCCTTCCCTCCCCCCTTCCCTCCTCCCTCCGCTTCTTCTCTCTCCTCCTCCTCCCTGCCCCCATCCCTGCTCCCTCCGCTTTCTCTCTCTCCTCCTCCTCCCTGCCCCCATCCCTGCTCCCTCCGCTTCCTCTCTCCTCCTCCTCCTCCCTGCCCCCATCCCTGCTCCCTCCGCTTCTCTCTCTCTCCTCCTCCCTGCCCCCATCCCTGCTCCCTCCGCTTCTCTCTCTTTCCTCCTCCCTGCCCCCATCCCTGCTCCCTCCGCTTCCCTCTCTCTCCTCCTCCTCCCTGCCCCCATCCCTGCTCCCTCCTTCTCTCTCTCTCTCCTCTCCCTGCCCCCATCCCTGCTCCCTCCGCTTCTCTCTCTCTCCTCCTCCTCCCTGCCCTCCTCCCTGCTCCCTCCCTTCCTCTCTCTCTCTCCTCTCCTGCCCCCATCCCTGCTCCCTCCGCTTCTCTCTCTCTCCTCCTCCCCTGCCCCCATCCCTGCTCCCTCCGCTTCCTCTCTCTCTCCTCCTCCCTGCCCCCATCCCTGCTCCTCCCTTCTCTCTCTCTCTCCTCCTCCCTGCCCCCATCCCTGCTCCCTCCGCTTCTCTCTCTCTCCTCCTCCTCCCTGCCCCCATCCCTGCTCCCTCCGCTTCTCTCTCTCTCTCCTCCTCCTCCCTGCCCCCATCCCTGCTCCCTCCGCTTCTCTCTCTCTCTCCTCCTCCCTGCCCCCATCCCTGCTCCCTCCGCTTCTCTCTCTCCTCTCTCCTCCTCCCTGCCCCCATCCCTGCTCCCTCCGCTTCTCTCTCTCTCTCTCCTCCTCCCTGCCCCCATCCCTGCTCCCTCCGCTTCTCTCTCTCTCTCCTCCTCCTCCCTGCCCCCATCCCTGCTCCCTCCGCTTCTCTCTCTCTCTCCTCCTCCTGCCCCCATCCCTGCTCCCTCCGCTTCCTCTCTCCTCTCTCCTCCCGCCACATCCCTGCTCCCTCCGCTTCCTCTCTCTCTCTCTCTCCTCCCTGCCCCCATCCCTGCTCCCTCCGTTTCTCTCTCTCCTTCTCCTCCCTGCCCCCATCCCTGCTCCCTCCGCTTCTCCTCCTTCTCCTCCCTGCCCCCATCCCTGCTCCCTCCGCTTCTCTCTCTCTCTCTCCTCCTCCCTGCCCCCATCCCTGCTCCCTCCGCTTCTCTCTCTCTTCCTCTCTCCTCCCTGCCCCCATCCCTGCTCCCTCCGCTTCTCCTCCTTCTCCTCCCTGCCCCCATCCCTGCTCCCTCCGCTTCTCTCCTCTCCTCCCACGTGGCTGCCCGAGCGGCCGGTAGATGGAGGAGGGGGGGAGTGGGGATGGAGGTGGGTGGCAGCGACTTCAGTTCTACAGCGGTCCGTGTAGAGAAAGGAATGAGAGGTCTGGGAGTGGAGTTCAATGAAACCCCTGACCAGCCATGATCGATCTGACGTCACTCCTGGTGGATCCAGCATGCGCGTGCATGAGCGTGGTGTGTGTGTGTGTTGGGGGGGGGGGGAGGGGGTGGGGGGGAAGGAGAAAGGGGTAGGAGAGAGAAGCATGAGAGAGGGGAGGTAGAGAGAGAGAGAGAGAGAGAGAGAGAGAGAGAGGGAGAGAGAGAGAGGGAGTGAGAGGCAGAGAA
The DNA here is from genome assembly GCA_033310375.1 of Conus canariensis. Classification (NCBI taxonomy): domain Eukaryota; kingdom Metazoa; phylum Mollusca; class Gastropoda; order Neogastropoda; family Conidae; genus Conus; species Conus canariensis. The sequence continues at coordinate 17,212,160 of CM065727.1, forward strand.
AGAGGAGGGAGAGTGTTGAGAGACAGGGAGGGAGGGAGGGGAGGGAGAGAGAGGGGATGAAGAGTTAGAAAGAGAGTTAGTAGACAGGGGGGAGAGAGGGCAAGAAAGGGTGGGCAGGAGAGAGAGAGAGAGAGAGAGAGAGAGAGAGAGAGAGAGAGAGAGAGAGAGAGAGAGGTGTGGTGGGCGAGTCGGTAAGGGAAGGAAACAAGGTGTTCCCAGGTTTATCATAATCCCTGGCCACACACACACAATCACACACACACACACACCGCCCGCGCGCACACACGCACACACAACACACACACACAACCGAGGTCATAAACGATGTCCGTACTAACTGTTGTTTATAGCCTGACCTTTACACCACAGCCACTTTCTTCCCTACATGCCACACGCCATTGTGTGTGTGTGTGTGTGTGTGTGTGTGTGTGTGTGTGTGTGTGTGTGTGTGTGTGTGTGTGTGTGTGCGTGCGTGCGTGCGTGCGTGCGTGGCGTGGTGTGGTTTTCCAACAGATGCTGTGAACGATCCCTGTCCATAACTCTTGACCCAGTGAGGATGTGAAGAAGCGAGTGGGAGGGGGGCTGGGGGAAGAAGGGAGGCGGGAGGGCGGCGATGTGGGCTGGAGCGAGGGAGGGTAGGGAAAGAGGGGCGAGCCACAGGAAGGTGGTGAGTGGGTGGACGTGTACATTTTTTTATTATTAATTTTTTTATTTATATTTTTTTAAACATGAACACAAACTTTAAAACTAGAATGTTTCATCAACTGGTCTGATAAAAACTGGCACCAGTGTCAAATTCTGTGGCGCATTATTTTCGAATTTGCGATCCAATTTCGCTTTGCCTGCCTCTAGTCTTAAAAGCGGAACGCAGACCAAGAGACAAATCGATGTAGTGTTATTTATCACTACTGCGGACAGCACAGCCACAACACAGCCCACAACACAGGCGAGTCAACACCAAGGACACACCGTGAACTCATCATTCCTGACCTTTCAACTTGCCTTAAAACGCGCGCATTCTCTGTTTTAAGCACGAAATGCCGTGTTGATTCAAACAAAGAAACTGTGGTCATTGTTCAGCTTACTGTCACGACAGTCCTATCAAAGCCATTGAGACGACGATGCTGTATTACCGTCACGGATATCTGTGTTGTCAAAGTTGCTGTTCAGCAAGCGGACACACACGCACCGCTGCCACCCGAGAGGCTTCAGCGGAAAACAATCGCCATATCCGAAGGGAAGTAAGCCACGGAATATCTACAGCAGTTATCAGCTCCTGGTCCTGGGAAGAGGCTTTGACTGGACGATGGCAAAAAACATGTAGACAGGGGAAGACAACCCAAACAGATCGCTGTTCATAATGCCGGCAGGTTTGCGCAAAAGTGGGTATTACCCAGTATCAAGGTTCGAAAGTTACAATGTTGCGTGGGCGTTTCAAGCTTACCACACGACACATTCACGGACCATCCGCAACCCAGATACCCACCCTACCCCCTCCCCTTTCTCCCCAACCCCCTTTGTCTGCGATTCCCATTTTGTATTCTTCTTCCAGACACTCATGTCTCATGCTTTCTTATATTCTGGGAATGATGGTGGAAGAGGAGGGGGACAAGGTGGAGGGTGAAGGGGTGGAGGGGGTACAGGAAACCGATCTACCGAGGTTCCGTCTTTCATGTTTTCACGTGTTGTGTTTACTTCTGTGTGCAACTTTTAAATTGCTGCGTCTCCCTCTCCCTCACTTTATTTTTTTTTTTTTTCCACACGCCTCTACCTTTCCTTCTTTTTTGTTTTCTTCCTTCTAAACCTGATTTGTTCCTCCCTGTACCTTTGTGTGCTCCTGTTAACCTTACCTATGTGCACTTCCTTGTGAATTTTTTTCCTGTGTGTGCTTCCGTTAATACTGTTTTTGCACGCCCCTTGTTAACTTCATCTTTGTGCGTCTGTTACCTTTGTGCAGCTCTGTTAACCTTATCTTAGTACGTCTGTTACCTTTGTGCAGCTCTGTTAACCTTATCTTAGTACGTCTGTTACCTTTGTGCAGCTCTGTTAACCTTATCTTGGTGCTCCGCTATCTTTGTGCAGCTCTGTTAACCTTATCTTAGTACGTCTGTTACCTTTGTGCAGCTCTGTTAACCTTATCTTAGTACGTCTGTTACCTTTGTGCAGCTCTGTTAACCTTATCTTAGTACGTCTGTTACCTTTGTGCAGCTCTGTTAACCTTATCTTAGTACGTCTGTTACCTTTGTGCAGCTCTGTTAACCTTATCTTAGTACGTCTGTTACCTTTGTGCAGCTCTGTTAACCTTATCTTAGTACGTCTGTTACCTTTGTGCAGCTCTTTTAACCTTATCTTAGTACGTCTGTTACCTTTGTGCAGCTCTGTTAACCTTATCTTAGTACGTCTGTTACCTTTGTGCGGCTCTAAACCCTTACCTTAGTGCGTCTGTTCTCTTCAGCCCTTTAACCTTATCTTTGTGCGTCTGTTACCTTTGTGCAGTCTGTAACGAAATTTAAAAAATTTTTGTCTATTCCGATCTAGTTTTAAAAATGGCGAAGATTTCTAAGAAAACATTAAAAGTTTGTGTTGTTTTAAGAGGACAGTTGTGTTTTGAGAATTGTTTTAGAGTGTGAATGTTTTTTTTTTTTCTTCTACTTTCTGTTTTATTGACTTGTGAGTTGACTTCATTGCGGTGAGAGCCCTGATATGGCCCTTTCAGAGAGAGAGAGAGAGGGGGGGAAGGGGAGGGTAAGGGGAGGGGAGGGGGAGAGAGAGAGAGAGAGGGAAGGGAAAGTGGGGGGGGGAGGGAGAGAGAGAGAGAGAGAGAGAGGAGGAGGAGAGTGAGAGAGAGAGAGAGAGAGAGGAGGGGAGAGAGGAGAGGGAGAGAGAGAGGGAGATGAGACAGGGTGGGTGGGTGGCGAATGGGCGAAGGGAAGGAAACAATGTGTGTTCTCAGTTTCATCATAATCCCCGACCACACACACACACACACAACCTACGTCGTACCTGAGGTCATAAACGATGTCCGTACTAACTGTTGTTTATAGCCTGACCTTTACACCACAGCCACTTTCCTCCCTACATGCCACACGCCTGTGTGTGCGTGTGTGATTGTGTGTGTGTGTGTGTGTGTGTGTGTGTGTGTGTGCGTGAGTGCGCGCGCGCGTGCGTGCGTGCGGGCGTGCGTGTTTCCAACCAGACGCTGTGAACGATCCCTGTCCATAACTCTCTTGACCCGATGAAGATGAATCACTGAGGATGAGAAGAAGCGAGTGGGTGGGGGGCTGGGGGAAGAAGGGAGGGCAGCGACGGGGGGGGGGGGGGGGGGGGGGGGGGGGGTGAGGGAGGGTCTGGAATGAGGGAGGGAGGAGGGAGAGGAAGCAGGGACCAGCACCAGGTGGTGTGTAAAGCACGACCGCTGGTGATTCAAATCAAGAAACTGAGGTCACTGTGACGACAGTCAGATGAACGCCATGACGACAACGATGCTTTACTGCTGACAAGGATGTCTGTGTTGTTGAAGTTGACATTCAGCAAGCGGACACACACATATCGCTGGGGAGAGGGGGTGGGGTGGGGGGTGGGGGGGGGGGGGGCTTCTGGTTTCGTTTACCACGCAACCCCATGCTCGACAAATCGGCTTTTGTTGCCGGCTTCCTGCGCTCCACTGATTTGGGGGGCAGTCAGACGCATGCCTGCTTTGTTCACGCTCGTGTGGTTTATTTTGTTCCTCGCTCGGCATCTTTTGAGCTCGTTCATTCTCTCTGTGTGATCACGTCTACATTTACACCGCCGGCTTCAGCGGGAAACAATCGCCGTATGTGAAGGGAAGTAAGCCACGGAATATGTATACATACCAGTTATTTGCTCCTGGTCCTGGGAAGTGATGTTGACCTGACGATTGCAAAAACGTGCAGACAGGGGAAGATAACCCAAACAGATCGCGGTTCTACTCTTTCAGACACTCGGCTTCCAATAATGCAGACAGGCTTGCGCAAAGGTGGGCATTACCCAGTATCAAGATTCGAAAGTTGCTATGTGCGTGGGCGTTTCAAGCTTACGACATATTTACGGACCATCCGCAGCCCAGATACCCCCCCCCCCCCCTCTCCCAACCCCTCGTCTGCCATTCCCATCTTGTATTTCTTCCTCCCCACACTCATGTCTCATGCTTTCTTCTACTCTAGGGATGATGGAAGAGTAGGGGACAGGGTGGAGGGTGGAGGATGAAGGGAT
>CM065727.1:17221392-17238892 GCA_033310375.1 Conus canariensis
GTGACAACTTATCAGGCAGATAGTGACAACTTATCAGGCAGATAGTGACAACTTATCAGACAGATAGTGACAACTTATCAGACAGACAGTGACAACTTATCAGACAGATAGTGACAACTTATCAGACAGACAGTGACAACTTATCAGACAGACAGTGACAACTTATCAGGCAGAGTGACAACTTATCAGACAGACAGTGACAACTTATCAGGCAGAGTGACAACTTATCAGACAGACAGTGACAACTTATCAGACAGACAGTGACAACTTATCAGCAGATAGTGACAACTTATCAGGCAGATAGTGACAACTTATCAGGCAGATGGTGAAACTTATCGGGCAGATAGTGATAACTTATCAGGGCAGATAGTGACAACTTATCACACAGATAGTGACAACTTATCACACAGATAGTGACAAGGCCTGCAATGCTGCTCACTGCTTGCTCATGCTACGTTGTCAGCCTCCAAGTCCTCTTCAAGCTCTTCACGAACGCCAAACCCGGGATGTGCCCCCCCCCCCCCCCCCCCCCCAATCCCCCCTCCCCACCCCTTCCCCCGCCCCCACACACACACACACACACACACACACACACACACACCACACACACACACTCACGCTCCGCCACCTACCCACAAGATGTCGTCGAAGTCGCACTGCACAGCCTTGTCCAGGGAGGCAGCATCCCCGTCCTCCGCCTCCTCCCTCCCCCAGGGCGTCGGGGGCAGGGAGAGGGTGGGCGGGGGCAAGGGGCAGGGGGGCAGAGTGTCGCCCATCAGGGGTGATGACGTAAGGCGGGCTGACCCTTGTCCAGCAGCATGGGCAGAGTGGCGGTCACAGCCTCCCTGTCGGGGGTCCAAAACTGAAACATCCGGCGTGTCTTCTCGGGCGGTCGGGGAGGTGGGTCTACACCCTCCAATCCCTGGATCCCACGTCCCCGAGTCCTTTAACGTGCTCACCGGACCGACGATTCCAGAAACCACAGGTAGGTTCAACAAAGATTTGAGATCTTGGACACACTACACGATCCTCGGTCTGGAAGAACGCCCTGGACGAACCGTGTTTTGGTGCCTACGTTTCCGCACGGGGAAATGCCGGGAATCGGAGCCGAGTACAGCCCGGCCGATCACCAGGGCCGGCCACACCAGAGGTGAGTCCGAGCACAGCTCGCACTTCTGATTCCAAGCGTCGTCTTCCCGACCCACGGGCATCAAGTTTCCATGCGGCACGCTGTGCACAACGCCCAGATGAGTCTGATGGTCCCGTTCACCTCCCACCGCCTTCTTCCTGACGCTGACGCTGCTCATCGGTTTCTTCTGGTGTCACCCAAGACAACCACCAATCCAGATCACCTCGGTGCAAAACCTCACCATTTCCACGAAAACAAATGGTGCATAATCTCACACACGTATTAAAAAAAAAAAAAAAAAAAGAAAAGAAAATCAAACACAACGGACATCCATGCTTTTCTGACCTCGAGAACAATTGACGGTAATACTCAAGATATCATGTTCCCTATACACACGGTCCCATCTGCCAATCGGCTCACACGACGTTCCCATGAACAAAGGCAAAAGAATCGCCTTAAAATTTAAAAAAAAAAAAAAAAAAAAAAAAAAAAACACCCGTCAAAGACCTATTTGTCGATCAATCTATCCACCATAACTTTTTCTTTCTTTCTTGTTTTTGTTCCTCTGTTTAAGTTCTCAGTGGGAATGCGGATCCCTGGCTACACGAAACTGATCTGACAGACAAAAAGATAGTAAAAACAACAACATAAAAAACAAGGCACCATTAAGAAATAAAACGCTGGCCTTGATGCAAAGGCACTGAATAAAAAAAAGTCTTGATGTTTCCAAACAATGGACTGTTTTTCTCTCTCTCTCTCTCCTTCTTACCCACTCTCTCTTAGAAATCTCCAAGCGCAGGTGTAGCACCTTCCTTTCAAATATCATCCACAGTGGAACACGAATCCCATGTCTTCTTCTTCCTGACAGCTGCCAGCCAAGGGCCAGAGCACCGAAGACAAGGGAACGACCGTCAAAGCAAGGGGGCCCACGCACGTCAAGTCTTATGGGGGTCGTCGAGCCCTAGCGGGGGCTAGAGAGTGTGAAAGCGTTGCCGGCCGCCGCCACCACTAAACACCGATACCATGACATCATCTCACTGTCTCCTGCACCAATCAAAGCACGTTCTGTCCGTTCAGACAGCGGGGGTCCCATGACACCGTACCACATACACCTGTCAGGACTCGACCCATCTCCATGGCACAGAATCGACCCACGGACAACAATGATTGCTTGCTACCTGCCAGAACCCCCCCCTCCCCCCCAATCAACTAACTTCACTGCAGGGTGGAGGGGTGTGGGAACGGGAGGAAAGACTGGGGGGTGGGGGGCAGGAGGGCCCGGACCCTCCCTCATCGCTTTGGACCTCTTACCGGGATGGTTGACGCAATGCTCCAGTTTGGAAACGTTTCTCTTGCTGACACAGACACGCACGCGCAAATGTATGCACGTCTGTACACGCATACGTGTGTACAAACGCGCACGCTTTCTCTCTTTTCCTCCCTCCCCCTCTCTCTCTCGAACGCACAGAGAGAGAGAGAGAGAGAGAGAGAGAGAGAGAGTGAGAGAGGATTTGTCAAAACACGTACACAAACAGCCATGATCGCTCTGACTGAGTGGCCCGTTAATAGGTCTAGTTTTAATGGCGCTATTAAATCAATAACAACAAAAAAAAGTCTTTCATAAAGGGCACGTAAAGACAACGCCAAGTGGAGAGAGAGAGAGAGAGAGAGAGAGAGAGAGAGAGAGAGAGAGAGAGAGAGAGAGAGAGAGAGAGAATGGGGGAAAAAAGAGTATCAATCAGTACCAGATTTATTCAGCTGTATGGCCATCGGTATTATCAGTGCGTATCACACGTCATCCAGATCAGACACACACACACACACACACACACACACACACACACACACACAAAAAACGCGCACGCACGCGTCACACCCACTCACACACAAACGTCCCCCCCCCCCCCCCTCCCCGATCCCGTTATTTTTGCTTTCACGAGTTGGATTCAGCTGAGTGCGGACTAGCAACTCAATCACTACTATCAGGCGATTAAAATGACAAAACAGCCTTTTCTTTTGACACTAGACCTACATGAGCAATTTTTTTTTTTATTCAAGAGATAAGCCACCCGTCAGTCGCACCGCCACACTAAATAATTATGACAAGTATCTGACACTTCCACCCACAAGCAACACTGAAACCAACAGGACAAAAAAAAAAAAAAAGTACAGACTTAAGTAAAGGGATGATAACGATCAGCCATTTGAACCAGAGGTGCAGCCTAAAACAACTCTCGGGGGGGGGGGGGGGGGGGGGGGGGGGTAAAAAAAAAAAAAAAAAAAAGGCTAGGTCGACGTGCGCGCACACCTACACCCATACCTTTCACTCGCTCCTACAGAAAAGGGGTAAAAAGTCAGGTAAACTGCGTCACGGAAGTTTAACCTTAAAACAAAATTCGGAATAAACGGCGAAGGCAAAACATCAGAGGTTATTCTTCAAACCTTTAAGAACCCAATTTGCATCAAAAGCCAAAACAAAACAAAACAACAACAACAAAAAAAACCCTGTGGGAGTGGGGGTGTATGTGTGTGTGTGTTGTGTGTGTGTGTGTGTGTCATTGGGGACGAGAAATGGTGGAGTAGGAGGAAAGAAGAAAAATTTAATGGGGGCGGGGGGAGGGGTGGGGAGGGGGGGGGGGGGGGGGCGTTGGCTCTGCTCTGAACTTTTGGGGCGATGGTCGTCATATGTTCAGTAGCTTCCAATGGCCGGGATAAACTGAAAAGCCCTTGTCTCACCAGGCGAATCGCTCGCTCAGGAGCTATGGAACAGTCTTTCTTGCGCTCGCTTTTCCCGCTCGCCTCGCAATTTTCTTTCCCTTCTTCTCTCCCCCCCCCCCCCCCCCCCCCCCCCCCTTCCACTGCAGGCGAGTCTGCAGGACCGAGGGAAAGCGGTATGGCCACTGAGTGATCACGTGACCCAGACGCACAACTCACTCACGAGGTGGGCGGGCGCCTCATCCAAGAATTCTACGCAAGCTGGAGGGTTCTTACCTCGTGACTTCAGTGAAAAGGACGACATCGCAGTGGAAACATGACACAGAAAACACTGAGAGCAAGGACGAAGTCTTGATCTTAGCTGGCGTTGTTTGAAGACACACACACACACACACACACACAGAGAAAATGATGCTCTGGGAAAATCATACTGGAATGCGGAGCATACCACCTTCCCCTTTAGTCTGATTGGGTGATCTTTCCCGCTTGTTTCTTTGTCCAAGTGCTGTGTCTACAGGCTTTCACAAACACTGACAACTCTGATGTAGATGTAGTGCCGTGTCTACAGGCTTTCACAAACACTGACAACTCTGATGTAGATGTATGTAGTGCTGTGTCTACAGGCTTTCACAAACACTGACAACTCTGATGTAGACAGGCTTTCACAAACCCTGACAACTCTGATGTAGATGTATGTAGTGCTGTGTCTACAGGCTTTCACAAACACTGACAACCCTGATGTAGATGTATGTAGTTTGGATCCTCTGCCTGCACTGAACGCAGAAAACTCTCTCCTTTTTCTCTCTCCCTTCTCTCTCTGTCTGTCTGTCTGTCTGTCTGTCTGTCTCTCTCTCTGCCTCATACGGACGGAGGGGAGTGGGGGGAAAAATGAAAAGATGGCACAGAAAGGGAAGGACAAAGGGGAAAGGAAGGGAGGAAGGAAGAATAAAAAGGCCAAGATATTCTTAGAAAAGGGGCCAGAGAGAGAGAGAGAGAGAGAGAGAGAGAGAGAGGGACAGAGAAAAAAACGGGGATCTCCAGAGAGGGGCGTCTTTGTGTGCGAAACTTTGAAAGCAACAACAAAACAAACAACGGCAAACAAGTATCTAACAGAGCACCTAAACAAATTAAAAGAAAAACAGGTGGGGAAGGGCAGGGAGAAGGAGAAACCTCGTTCCGATTTCGGAGACTCTCCCAATCTCCTGTCTCTTATCAGGAACGGTTTCTGATGTCTTTGGAATGGAAAAAAAACTAACACCCCCCCCCCCCCTCCTCCACCACTCACTGCACTGGAACCGATCGGGCAGACCCCTACACACCCGTATTTCCACAGACACACACACACATACACACACTGAGACATACACATGCACACACACACACGCACCTACCTCACAGCCCCCCCCCCCCCTCCCGGCCACACACACACCACACACACACGCCTCCCACAGCCTTGCCCGTTCGTACCCCCCTCCCCCAAGTATCTGTCTAGGCACGAGCTGTTTGTTACCCGACCCCTGCAAGAAATGAAGACAGCTACGGTCCGGGATCGGGCACAGCACAGCCGTCCCACTGTTTCCTTCCTCCGGAATTGGAACAGAAGGAATTCATCCACACACACACACACACACCACACACACACACACACACACACACACACACACACACACTTCGAAAATCCTACAGAACAACAGACCAGATATTCATTTTAAAAAAGATCATTGATAGTGAAATAAGAAAAAAGAATGGCAGACTATACTGTTGTTTTGTAGACTTTAGAAAAGCATTTGACAGCATATGGCATGACGCTTTACTTCTGAAACTATACAATATAGGAATCAATGGCTATTGTTATCGGGTTATAAAAGATATGTACACAAACGCGATGGTTTGTGGAAAATCAAATAATGGATTTACAAGATCAGTCCCGGTCAAACAAGGACTTCTTCAAGGCAGTTCGCTTAGCCCGACGCTGTTTAATATCTTCATAAATGATATCTCAAACTATATTGATAACAATGATTCTCCTGTTATAAACAAGCTGAAAGAAACACGAATATCGCATTTATTATATGCTGACGACATAGTTATGTTGTCAAACACAAAATCAGGATTACAAACCAAACTTAATCGACTTCATAATTATTGTACAGAATGGGGCATGAAACTAATAAAGATAAAACAAAAGTTGTCATATTCACTAAAACTGACTCAAAATTTTCAACCGTATTTACATGTGGAAACGATTCTCTTGAGACAGTAAATGAAATCAAATATTTAGGAATAATTCTTCATAAAAGTGGAGAGTTACATAAAGCACAAGATCATCTAGCAAAACAAGGTAACAAAGCTGTACACTCCTTACTACGTAAAGTAAAGGGAGAACATGTCAATGTATCATCAATAGCAAAACTCTTTTATGCTTTGATTTCACCAGTTATGCTTTATGGCGCAGAAGTTTGGTTTCCATTTACAGAAAAGATAGGACATGTTGAAAAGCAGACTACAATGTTCGACATTTATCACAAATACTTATTATCCAATAATCCGATCGAGAACGTACATGTAAAATTTTGCAGACATATATTAGGCGTACACAGAAAAGCAATGAAATTGCCAGTACTAGCTGAACTTGGAAGATTTCCCTTGTGTCAAGAAATAATGAGTCAAGTAGTCATGTTTTGGATCCATATAATGGAATCAAAGGAAGACTCATATCTAAGAGAAGCGTACGAAGATCTTGACCCATCATCTTCATGGAAATCTTCTGTAAAGAAGATCTTAAGTAATATTGGAATGACACATGTATGGAATAACCAAAGTACACTTAACCCTAAAAAATTGCGTTATGCAATAGAGAGAAAGTTACAAAGTGAATATATACACTTTTGGGAAAAAGAAAAGGAAAGAGCACCAAGGTTAAAATTTTATAATGACATCAGTAATAAATATAGGCTTGAACCGTACCTCATCAAATGCACAAATAAACATTACAGGAAAGAACTTTGTAAATTAAGAATTAGCGCACATGACCTCGCAATAGAAAGAGGTAGATATTCCCATATTAAGCGTGAAGACAGGAAATGTACAACTTGCAATATAATAGAAGACGAGGTACATTTTTTAGACTCTTGTAAACGTTACGATAACATCAGGAATACGTTTAAAAACGTATCATAAACAAAATGGATATATACGACGCTACCTCATTGAAAATAAGTACTTTGATGTCTAATGATGACCTTCAGGTTGAAATTGCGAAATATGTATATGACTGCTTTACATAATGACTTTTTGTGTAAAATGAACAAATCATTATTTCTTTGGACGATGAGTTGTTTAATCATCGCCATCTTGTGTCCATAAATCCTTTGATGGTGTTTAGTGACAATAAAAAAAAGTTTCAAGTTTCAAAGTTTCAAAAGTTTCAAGTTTCACACACAGCGCTGTCCGACAAAGACTTCATATACAATTTTTTTTTAAATAGAATATTTGAACAGAATATACCGGTAAGAAGAAATCTCATCAGTGCGAAGACCACGACCCGATTAATTCCCTTAAAGAAATTTGGTTCTTTGTCAAACTGCCAAAGACAAGGCAGACATTTTCAGGCATACGATGATACGAACCTTTTAAAAAAAAAATCGTAACGACGATAACACAAAAGGACACACCTTAAGCAATCCTAACTTTGAGAACACCTGAACAGAAGACAGAGCTTCCAAAACAATTTTGACCTGTGAAAATACCAGAACACACATCTTTACCAAAATCTTAAAACACGAAGAATACCAGAACAGACAACATATATTTACAGAAATGTTAACGCTTTAAGAATACTGGAACCAAAACATCGAATTCTGAAAAATCTTCTGAAGACATCTTAACTGTGAAAACACAAGTAGAGAATAACAGAATACAGACCTAAAACACACAAAACAACACCACATACCCCCCCCCCCCCCCACACACACACACACACGCGCCGCCCCCCCCCCCCCCCCCCCCCAACCATGCAAATAACAGAAGAAATAATAAACAAAAAACACAATACACACACAAACACACACACCACCAACCCCCCCCCCCCCCCCCACACACACACACACACACGACGCCGCGCGCACCCCCCCCCCCTCCCCCAACGCATTTACCCATGAAAAATAACAGAAGACAATATAGACCTGAACATGAACAACAGAGAACGAACATAGGCCTACTTCCAATTTGGTACCGCCAGGATTTGAAAAAGAGGAGGGGGGGGGGGTGGGGGTGGGGGGGGGGGGGGAGGGAAGGCGAGGAGCTCGACACAGATGGACAGGCACGCGCACACACAAAGACTAATGACCACAGTTTCCACGGAAGCTGGAAAACAAACACTCTAACAAAAGCAACGAACCGACCGGAGAAATGAACAAGGTTGTTGGTAACGTGAAACGGAAGAATGAAGGGGAATGGGAGGTAAACGGGATTGGGATGTGGGTGTGTGGTGGGGTGGTGGGGGGGGGGGGGGGGGGGGGGGGGCGGAGAAGACCAAAACAAACATCTCGAACGACGGGAAGAAAGCAAACTATTAACACCTCAACGATAGCAATCAAAGAGAGAGCTAAACACACACACACACACACACACACACACGCGCGCGCGCGCGCGCGCGCGCACGCACGCACACACGAATGCACGCGTGTTTTCTTTGTTCTCTCAGGAGTGGTAGAAGGTACGGCTGACAGAGCGTTTAGGAAGACTTCCCGTTCTCTTCTTAACTGCCGTTCGGTATTTCGCTTACAGTTTTAATTTTGCTTGCTTATCATCTCTCATTCAATGTGGAGAGAAACTAAAAGAAAACATTCAGGCAAGAACGCACGCACACACCTACACCTACACACCCACAACTTCGCACATGAATAGGCAAGAATGCTCAAGAAAAAAAAAATCTAAGTTAACATTTTCACTAAATACAAAAAGAAAAAAGTTAAAAAAAAACAACAAAGAAACAAAACAAAAAAAAAAACAAACAAAAAAAACGAGAAATAAAAAGCAAAAGGGAGGGGTAAATGGGAAGGGGGCGGGAGAGAGAAGTGAGTGGAGCGGAGGGGGAGCGGGGGGAGTGGAAGAGTTTGAGCTGTGCCGAATACACTTAACACACATACATTAGAAGATATGAATGCTATTAAAGTGAACACTTGTCTTTCAGTCCCTTTTTACCGCAAACAACACTAATGCACATCACTTGGAGACGGTGTGTGTGTGTGTGTGTGTGTGTGTGTGTGTGTGTGTGTGTGTGTGTGTGTGTGTGTGTGGTGTGTGGTGGAGGAGAGAGAGAGAGAAGAGAGAGAGAGACAGAGAGACAGACAGACAGACAGACAGACAGACAGAGAGAGGGGTGATGAGTAGAGGCTGCTTCCATACAACTGCCAGAGAACCGCGCACCCTCAACAATTCTACAGGAAAGCCAAGTTTCAGCAAAACACCACCAGCAGCGGTAGTACTGCCGACAGAGGCAGCAGCAGTGGTACATCACATACGATATCAACGACCGGTAGAAGTAGCAGCAGCAGAAGCGAAGGCCGTGTGACAAAGCCAAAGGGAAAGAAAAGAGAGAGAGGGGACGAAGGAAGGACGGCCAGGTCAGAACGGAGTCGTACTGGGAAAGGAAAGAAAGAAGATCGGAACAGAAAGATGAAAGACAGACTTAAAAAAAAAAAACAAAAAAAAAAAAAAAAAAAAAAAAAAACGGATAGAGGGAAGGAAAGAAGATCCGAAAGGAAGAGAGGAAGGAAAGAAAGAAAGCACTCCAGGAATGAGGAACTGAAGAGTAGGAGGCGACGAACACTGGCCGGAAGGGAGACGAGAAACAGCAGAAAGGCAGGCAGCGCAGAACGTGAGGACGTTCAGGATCGTGACAAGGCCGGGAAGGTGGGCGACAAAGGAAGGCAGACTATATGAGGGGACAACAGAAAGATCGGCACCGCTAGAGAACAAGCAAGTCTAGCACACCAGGTCAGGAAAGGAGGCGAGAGAAGGAAGGAAGGAAGGAAGGAAGGGAAGGGTGTGAAGGAAGACTGGAAAGGAAGGCAGACAGTCCAAAAAGAAAGACTAGGAAGGAAGGGGTGCAGGCTAGAGAGAAAGACAAGCGGGAAGAAAGGAAGGCAGTCAGGCCGGTCTGGAAGAAAGAAGGCCAGGGAAGGGCAGGACAGTCAGACAGTCTAGGCGGAAACAGGAAGGAAGGAAGGCAGCGACATCTAGGCGGAAACACGCTTAGACAGGAAGACTGGCAGGCTAGGGAGGACAGAGACTAGGAAGGAAGGACAGTCAGACAGTCTAGGCGGAAACACGCCTTAGACAGGAAGACTGTAGGAGGACAGAGACTAGGAAGAAGGACAGTCAGACGTCTAGGCGGAAACAGCTCAGAAGGAAGACCGGCAGGCTAGGAGACAGAGACTAGGAAGAGGACAGTCAGACAGTCTAGGCGGAAACACGCCTCAGACAGGAAGACTGGCAGGCTAGGAGGACAGAGACTAGGAAGGAAGGACAGTCAAACAGTTAGGCGGAAACACGCTTAGACAGGAAGACTGGCAGGTTAGGGAGGACAGAGACTAGGAAGGAAGGACAGTCAGACAGTCTAGGCGGAAACACGCCTCAGACAGGAAGACGGCAGGCTAGGGAGGACAGAGACTAGGAAGGAAGGACAGTCAAACAGTCTAGGCGGAAACACGCCTCAGACGGGAAGACTGGCAGGCTAGGGAGGACAGAGACTAGGAAGGAAGGACAGTCAAACAGTCTAGGCGGAAACACGCCTCAGACAGGAAGACTGGCAGGCTAGAGAGGACAGAGACTAGGAAGGAAGACAGTCAGACAGTCTAGGCGGAAACACGCCTTAGACAGGAAGACTGGCAGGCTAGGAAGGACAGAGACTAGGAAGGAAGGACAGTCAAACAGTCTAGGCGGAAACACGCCTTAGACAGGAAGACTGGCAGGCTAGGGAGGACAGAGACTAGGAAGGAAGGACAGTCAGACAGTCTAGGCGGAAACACGCCTTAGACAGGAAGACTGGCAGGCTAGGGAGGACAGAGACTAGGAAGGAAGGAAGGAAAGAAGGCAGGCTCGGAAGGGAACTCTGAAGTCAGATGGTTTACTTCATATAAACGCCACTGCCCCTTATGAAGGGGGGTACGGAGAACAGAACAACAACATAAGAATGATAAAGAACACTAGTAAGACGGCACGGACTACTCTCTCACGAAGTCATCGCTGATCTACACTGAAATGCCTTGAATAAGTAAGCTGAGAATTTTTTTTTTTTTTTTTTTTTTCTAAGCTTTCATTCTGAGATGTCACACGCAGACTTAACCGACACTGACAGGGATCCCTGGAAAACTTTGTCGGCATATACTGCGCTCTTAGGCCTACGGACAATACCAGGAAGGAAGATAGGCTCGGAAAGACGAAGACAAAACAGGGAAGAAAGTAGGCTGAAGACCACGAAGGAGGTAGACAGGTTAAAAGGGTAAAACAAACAAACAAACAAACAAACAAAACAGGAGGAAGGAAAATAAACAGCAGAAAAAAACAGAAAGAGCAAGGCACGGTAGAAGGAAGGAAATTAAGCAGGCAGGAAGGAAGAAGACTAGGAAAGTAGGAAGGAGAGGAAGAAGAAGAAGCAAGATGGGAGGAAGGGCGGCAGGCTAGGACAGAAGACAGACAGGGGGAGGGAGAAAGGAAGGTTGAGACAGATGGCAGGCTAGGACAGAAGACAGGCAGGGGGAGAGAGAAAGGAAGGTTGAGACAGATGGCAGGCTAGGACAGAAGACAGGCAGGCGATGGGAGAAAGGAAGGTTGAGACAGATGGCAGGCTAGGACAGAAGACAGGCAGGGGGAGAGAGAAAGTAAGGTTGAGACAGATGGCAGGCTAGGACAGAAGACAGGCAGGGGGAGGGAGAAAGGAAGGTTGAGACAGATGGCAGGCTAGGACAGAAGACAGGCAGGGGAGGGAGAAAGGAAGGCTGAGACAGATGGCAGGCTAGGACAGAGGACAGGCAGGGGGAGGGAGAAAGGAAGGCTGAGACAGATGGCAGGCTAGGACAGAAGACAGGCAGGGGGAGGGAGAAAGGAAGGCTGAGACAGATGGCAGGCTAGGACAGAAGACAGGCAGGGGGAGGGAGAAAGGAAGGCTGAGACAGATGGCAGGCTAGGACAGAGGACAGGCAGGGGGGGGGGGGAAGGAGGGAGAAAGGAAGGTTGAGACAGGTAGCAGGCTAGGACAGAAGTTTACAAAAGGGAAAAAAGGTGAGGAAAGACAGAAAGGGAATGAGGTAAGCTAGGAAGGAAGGAGGAAAGAAGAAGGAAAATAAACAAAGGAAGGGAAACTGAGAAGGAAGGAAGGACGGCTGGAACTTTAAAAACAAAACGAACAAACAAACAAAATAAAAACCCTCAAATTACGCCTTGGCTATTCAGCTTCTTCATCGACTTAAAGCCTAGGAAAGAAGGGGTGAAAAAAAAAAAAAAAAACTAAGAAGGAAGTACAGAGATGTGGGAAGACAGACACACTCGGAAGTAAAGGCTTCGAGGGAGGAAAAAAAAAAAAAAAAAAAAAAAACAAGCTGGCAACAGAACCGACCGATGCCAGAGAAAGTCACGCATTTCCGTACCGCCACGCTACCAAAGGACGGAGGACCCTCGTGAGCCAGCCAGCAAACCATCAAAACGCACAAGCGATACGCAATCATCCATTCCACCAGACGACTCAAATCAGTCCACATGCTGTCGTTAAAACAGCACACGACAGACATAGTCATCCCCCCCCCCCCCCCCCCACCCCCCCCCCCCCCCCCCCCCCCCCCCCCCCCTGCATCTCTTTTCACTCTCCAACCTTAAAAAAAAAAAAAAAAAAAAAAAAAAAAAAAAGAAAAAGAAAAAAAATTCCATCTCGGGCACACGATAGAGGGCAATTAACCACACTCAATCGTTGACATTCACTCCCTGATTCCTGACACACTGGTTTTTAAAACACACACCATGCCCCCGCCGATCGAACTCGATGATCACTCCGGAGTCATAATCACAAGGTAATGTTATCGATCTCCACCCCGACCCGCTCCAGCGCGCATACACACACACACAGAGACACAGAGGCACACTGCAGGGCCGAAGACGGCGCGCGAGAGGAGAGAGAGGGAGACCACCACAAACAACAACAAACAAAGCACGCAAGCCACTGACTGACTGACTACCCTCCCCCACACGAGTTGGAAGGTATGTGGAGCGAGAGCCGAGTTCACAGGGCGCAAGAAACCCCCCAAATCACCTCGCAGCCTTGTGACAATGAAGCGAGGAACAGTAGATAAAAAAAATGAGTTACGGAGGGAAGGGGTTGAAGGAGGGGAGATGGGGGGGAGAGGGGAGATGGGGGGGGAGGACTCCTCAGCCCTCCTCATACACACACGCAAGGCACTCCCGTTCCACCCCTCCCCCCCCCTCCTTCCCCCTAACCAGCCCCCTTACCCTCTTCCCTCCCTCCATACACAAACTGAACTCAGCATGGCACACACCTCGTCCGTCCTACCTACCTGTTCCACTTGCCCAGCTCTCTGTGGCTCGGAGCTTCTCTCTCTCTCTCTCTCCCCTTCTCTCTCTCTCTCTCTCTCTCTCTCTCGGAGGCAACGTGTACATCCCAGATTTTGCTGTCTAGCCTGTTCTCCCCCGCCCCTCTCTCTCTTTCTCTATACTCTCTTTCTGTCTCTGTCCTGTCTCTTCTCCTCCCCCTCCCCCCCCCTCTCTGTGTTTCTGTCTCTCTCAATCTCTCTTGTTTGTTCTCTCTGTCTTTAATCCCTGTCTGCCTCTCTCTGTCTGTCTCTCCCCCCCCCCCCTCCCTTTCTCTCTCTTTACGCTCTGTGTCTCTCTTTTTCCTCTCTGTCTTTCCTCTCTCCCCCTCCCCTCTCTCTGTTTCTCTTCTCTCAGCGTGTCTGTTACTCTCCCTCTCTCTCTAAACATATGTTTATGTGTGTGTCTTGCGCACGTGCTTGCTTGCAACTGAGACAGATTGAGAAGGAAGCAAATCTGCCCCCACTGCACCCCCCCCCCCCCCCCCCCCCCCCCCCCCCCCCCCCCCCCCCCCCCCCCCCCCCCTCGCCATTCATCCACCCGTTTCGCCCTCGACAGCCGAACAGCTCATCATCAGCCGCACCATTCTTGATCCTATGAGAAAAAAAAAAGAGCTCCGACCTCAACATGCCTGGGTCTCACTTTTCTGTTTTCTCTCCACTTCCAACACACGCTTCCCCAGGAAAAAGGTCAACAACGTTTTCCCAGCTGTTAAAAAAAACAAAAAAACTGTTCCTTCTCACCACCTCCAGAGTACAAACGAATCAATTAGTCAAAACTAAAACAAACACAAACAAAAGAGAAAACAACAACAACCAACAAAAACCCTGCTTAATACATGTGGCGCCTGGAAGTAGAGCAAGGTTCCTTCCCGACTGGTATTTCACACACGTTCAAAGGTTCTCCTACCCAACGTTAATTCACACACGTTTCAAAGGTTCCTCCTACCCAAACGTTAATTCACACACGTTTCAAAGGTTCCTTCCTACCCAAACGTTAATTCACACACGTTTCAAAGGTTCTTCCCACCCAAACGTTAATTCACACACGTTTCAAAGGTTCTTCCTACCCAAACGTTAATTCACACACGTTTCAAAGGTTCTTACCCAACTATTCACACCGTTTCAAAGGTTCTTCCTACCAAACGTTAATTCAAACACTTTTCAGAGGTCTCTACACAGCTGTTAAACACGTTTCAAAGGGTTCCTACCCACGTATCAACAAACTCAACACTTTTCCAGGGTTCCCAGCCAAGTCATAACTCCAACACTTTTCCAGGGTTCCCAGCCAAGTCATAACTCCAACACTTTTCCAGGGTTCCCAGCCAAGTCATAACTCCAACACTTTTCCAGGGTTCCCAGCCAAGTCTTAACTCCAACACTTTTCAAAGGTTCCCAGCCAAGTCTTAACTCCAACACTTTTCAAAGGTTCCCAGCCAAGTCTTAACTCCAAACACTTTTCAAGGTTCCCAGCCAAGTCTTAAACTCCAACACTTTTCAAAGGTTCCCAGCCAAGTCTTAACTCCAACACTTTTTAAAAGTTCCCAGCCAAGTCTTAACTCCAACACTTTTCAAAGGTTCCCAGCCAAGTCTTAACTCCAACACTTTTCAAAGGTTCCCAGCCAAGTCTTAACTCCAACACTTTTACAAAGTTCCCAGCCAAGTCTTAACTCCAACACTTTTCAAAGGTTCCCAGCCAAGTCTTAACTCCAACACTTTTCAAAGGTTCCCAGCCAAGTCTTAACTCCAACACTTTTCAAAGGTTCCCAGCCAAGTCTTAACTCCAACACTTTTCAAAGGTTCCCAGCCAAGTCTTAACTCCAACACTTTTCAAAGGTTCCCAGCCAAGTCTTAACTCCAACACTTTTCAAAGGTTCCCAGCCAAGTCTTAACTCCAACACTTTTCAAAGGTTCCCAGCCAAGTCTTAACTCCAACACTTTTCAAAGGTTCCCAGCCAAGTCTTAACTCCAACACTTTTCAAAGGTTCCCAGCCAAGTCTTAACTCCAACACTTTTCAAAGGTTCCCAGCCAAGTCTTAACTCCAACACTTTTCAAAGGTTCCCAGCCAAGTCTTAACTCCAACACTTTTCAAAGGTTCCCAGCCAAGTCTTAACTCCAACACTTTTCAAAGGTTCCCAGCCAAGTCTTAACTCCAACACTTTTCAAAGGTTCCCAGCCAAGTCTTAACTCCAACACTTTTCAAAGGTTCCCAGCCAAGTCTTAACTCCAACACTTTTCAAAGGTTCCCAGCCAAGTCTTAACTCCAACACTTTTCAAAGGTTCCCAGCCAAGTCTTAACTCCAACACTTTTCAAAGGTTCCCAGCCAAGTCTTAACTCCAACACTTTTCAAAGGTTCCCAGCCAAGTCTTAACTCCAACACTTTTCAAAGGTTCCCAGCCAAGTCTTAACTCCAACACTTTTCAAAGGTTCCCAGCCAAGTCTTAACTCCAACACTTTTCAAAGGTTCCCAGCCAAGTCTTAACTCCAACACTTTTCAAAGGTTCCCAGCCAAGTCTTAACTCCAACACTTTTCAAAGGTTCCCAGCCAAGTCTTAACTCCAACACTTTTCAAAGGTTCCCAGCCAAGTCTTAACTCCAACACTTTTCAAAGGTTCCCAGCCAAGTCTTAACTCCAACACTTTTCAAAGGTTCCCAGCCAAGTCTTAACTCCAACACTTTTCAAAGGTTCCCAGCCAAGTCTTAACTCCAACACTTTTCAAAGGTTCCCAGCCAAGTCTTAACTCCAACACTTTTCAAAGGTTCCCAGCCAAGTCTTAACTCCAACACTTTTCAAAGGTTCCCAGCCAAGTCTTAACTCCAACACTTTTCAAAGGTTCCCAGCCAAGTCTTAACTCCAACACTTTTCAAAGGTTCCCAGCCAAGTCTTAACTCCAACACTTTTTCAAAGGTTCCCAGCCAAGTCTTAACTCCAACACTTTTTAAAAAGTTCCCAGCCAAGTCTTAACTCCAACACTTTTTAAAAAGTTCCCAGCCAAGTCTTAACTCCAACACTTTTTAAAAAGTTCCCAGCCAAGTCCTAACTCCAACACTTTTTAAAAAGTTCCCAACCAAGTCCTAACTCCCAACACTTTCCAAAGGTTCCCAGCCAAGTCGTAACTCCAACACTTTCCAAAGGTTCCCAGCCAAGTCGTAACTCCAACATTTTTCAAAGTTCCCAGCCAAGTCCTAACTCCAACACTTTTCAAAGTTCCCAGCCAAGTCCTAACTAAAAAAAAAACATTTTCAAGGGTTTCCTACCCAAGTCTCAATAAACTCAAAACATTTTCAAGGTTCCTACCCAAGTCTCCATAAACTCCCAACACTTCTCAAAGGTTCCCAGCCAAGTCCTAACTCCAACGCTACCCTGGGGTTCCCAACCAACGTTTTCAACGCCGACATTTTCCTACCTATTTGGCACGGTGAAATACAATAACAATACCACAATAACAAGACCAAACCAGGAAACCTCAGACACGTTTTTTTTTTTTTCTAGTCTGTTTGTCCATCGGCTCCAAGCTGCCTTTGTGTCGGCTCGATGGAAGCCCCTGATCATTCACAGAACACTGAAATCATGCCCAGGGTCCACGTCTTTGTCACAGGCTTCTCTGCTGACGTGGCCAGTGAAGGTGATGACAATCAGCAAGCAGGGAGGGAGAGAAAAAAAAAAAAAGGAGCTTAGGTCTTCACCCCCCCTCCCCTCCTTCTCCTTCCCCTCCCCCCCCCCCCCCTCTCTGTCAGTCAGCACTTGATCCAGGCTTTGTGGAGAGTTGGGTGGGGGTGGAGGTGGGGAGTGGAGTGGTGGAAGGGAATCGTCGTCGTAACGCGGGGTAGGATGGAAAAGGTGAGACGGCTGCTGCCCCACGCTTTGGTCATTCTGGTGGTCATGGTTTGGGACCGTTCCCTGCGTGTCCACCGCCACGACATAGAACCAGTCGGGCTGGTGCGGTGGAGACAGTGGGCTGTCTATGCACCTCTCTTCCATCCTCCCCCCCCCCCCCCCCCCCCACACACACACACACTCCCTCTTACACAGCTCTTTGGACCAACTACGG
>CM065727.1:17246392-17256392 GCA_033310375.1 Conus canariensis
TTTACCAAGTCGATCTGGCTAGTCAGTGTGGTGGGACTCGTATTACCCGACAGTCCTCACTCATTTGCATTAGTTTTTGTTGTGATAATATAGTGCGCCTTCCCCCTACTTAACGTTGCGTCCGAATCTCTTCACGTCTGCAGGCATTGTTCGTACTGGATATTATTCACAGCCCTTCACAAGGGAGAACATAACGGCCTTTATGAATAAACCAATGACACCGCGTCTGTGCTGCCCGCTGCTTGGGCCAAAGTGTTCCATACTCTCCGTCTCTCTCTGTCTCTCTCTGTGCGATTCTCTGTCCCTGACAGATGAACGACAAATGACTTTGATTTATGCTGTAGGAACCTGGCAGCTTTCCTATCTCACTGAATTCATAATTATGTCAGACGTATTAGGCACTGGCTCAAGCTGGTTCGCATAAGTGAACGTAGACTACCCGTTGAAGCCAGTAAAACCATATTCTGAGGACTGGATACCTCCGAACAAGACAACAACAACAACAACAAAGGAAATAAAAAAACAAGAAAAGAAAACGAAAAAAAATAATGGGGCAAGCAATGCTGGACAGTGCTCCAAACGGACTGCTCATAGCTTTCCCTTTGAGCGGCCTACTATGTATGATGTTGTCTGTGCCCCAACTGTTCGACTTCCATAATGGGGTTACCTGTCAACAGACACACACTGTCCTGCTTACTTTTCATCATCTCAGGGATCCACCGTGTTGAACTGCAAACGCACACCCTTTCACTGGACACGTATTTACAAGGTTTCCACTGGGTACAGAGTTGAAGATCTAAGACGTATACCCTATGCAGATAACTTTCATTTTGCATTTTATCACCGCGTGGGAAATGAACCGAGGCCAAAAAAAAAAAAAATGTTCTTTTGAAATGTTGTAGAATATTTTCTTCCCTTTTTTGTGTTGTTGTTTAGTCTTAGTTTTGTTTCCGTCATAAGAAAATGTTGTTTAAAAATCTGGTTGCGAATCTTTATGACCCATAAAAAGACATTGTGACATGACCGATTGATCCTCAGCCCTTCAGAAAGTCAGCTGTGCTCATTCCTGTGGAGTGACTGACACGTCTGACCGACGCCACGGCTGATTTCTGTCAATCCAATATCGTCAGCAATATCTCTTTTCCTGCATTCTCTCTGATCAAAGCATGCTTTCAACCTGTGGTCTGCCTCCTCTTTCTGAGTCATCCTTTCTGTGTCTCCGACTTGCCTCATAGTCTTTTACCTTCCTCCGTTATCTCTCTGAACCATACCCTTCATCTCTTTACACTCCTCCCTTTATCTTTCTCACCTTCTTCATCTCTCTTAAACCTCAAAGGGCATGCAAACGCTTGGAACTAGCTTCCTTTCCTAGGTAAATTTTGTTTACGCTCCAGGCCTCGTTTCAGCATGTATGCTAGGTGCATGGGTACCGGAAGCAGGTGTAGTTTCGAGTTAACAGCGTGTCACTGCGTCAGCATGAGATAAAATCAAAGTGACCTCCCCTGTTTATCATTTCCTCGTGACGGTCTCCCCGCCTCACCTAGACATTCCCTTTGTGAAGCCGTCTGTTGTTTGTGCCGTGTTAACGTTGTTGGCACGCCGTTCCTTAAACTGCCAACAGGCACCGGTGCTTCCAGCTTCACCACACAACTGGGAAGACGAATAGGTGATCTTCAGCTTTACCCTACACTATCTGTGCAATTCGCATGATAACTTTTTTTTCCCATGTTAAAAAAACGGCTTTAGTTCCAACAGTTGTTAAGGTTTCATT
The DNA here is from genome assembly GCA_033310375.1 of Conus canariensis. NCBI lineage: Eukaryota > Metazoa > Mollusca > Gastropoda > Neogastropoda > Conidae > Conus > Conus canariensis. The sequence goes on from CM065727.1 coordinate 17,248,164, forward strand.
GATCATCACCAAGTCATTACTGGAATGATGTCCCCCCCCCCCCCCCCCCCCCCCCCCCCCCAAGTGATCACTGGAATGCTTTTATGTTTTGTCTCTCAGTCGTCGTTTGAATGGTGTATACTCCAAGTCGTCATAAGGAAGTCGTTTGTACAAAATCGGCACGGGAAAATCGTTGCTTCCAAGTGGTCACTGAAAAGTCGTTTGTTGTTTCGAATAGTCCTTGAAAAGTTTGTTCCAGCTGGGCCACGGAAAGTCGTTTGTTTCAAGTGGTCACTGGAAAGTCGTTTGTTTCAAGTGGTCACTGGAAAGTCGTTTGTTTCAAGTGGTCAATGGAAAGTCGTTTGTTACAAGTGGTCAATGGAAAGTCGTTTGTTTCAAGTGGTCAATGGAAAGTCGTTTGTTTCAAGTGGTCAATGGAAAGTCGTTTGTTTCAAGTGGTCACTGGAATGTCGTTTGTTTCAAGTGGTCACTGGAAAGTCGTTTGTTTCAAGTGGTCACTGGAAAGTCGTTTGTTTCAAGTGGTCAATAGAAAGTCGTTTGTTTCAAGTGGTCACTGGAATGTCGTTTGTTTCAAGTGGTCACTGGAAAGTCGTTTGTTTCAAGTGATCAATGAAAAGTCGTTTGTTTCAAGTGGTCAATGGAAAGTCGTTTGTTTCAAGTGGTCACTGGAAAGTCGTTTGTTTCAAATGGTCACTGGAAAGTCGTTTGTTTCAAGTGATCAATGGAAAGTCGTTTGTTTCAAGTGGTCAATGGAAAGTCGTTTGTTTCAAGTGGTCACTGGAAAGTCGTTTGTTTCAAATGGTCACGGGAAAATCGTTTGTTTCAAGTGATCAATGGAAAGCCGTTTGTTTCAAGTGGTCAATGGAAAGTCGTTCGCTTCAAGTGGTCAATGGAAAGTCGTTTGCTGTTCCAAATAGTCACTGGAAAGTTATCTGTTCCAAATCGGCATTGGAAAGTCGTTTGTTCTATTCGTCATTAAAAAAAATGAATTCGTGTTTTCTTAAATGCAGTAAACGAAAACAGGGCGTTAAAAGCATGCTGAAAAGCTGCTTACTGGTAACTGTTAGAACACTGAGGCTACTACAACTACTGCGACTATTACTACTACGACTACCACCGCCAACACCAGCACCACTACTACCTCCTGGCAACTGTTGAAGCTATTACTAACGCGGTCGCTATAACTTCTCCTGCTCTATCTAACGTACAATACACTTGGCAGCAGTCACGGACAATACGGCTGTTTCCTAACCAGGGAATACGCAGGTGAATGTGGCCTTTGCCTCAATTTCAGGGGGGAAAAAACAAAACAAAAGGTAGATGCCATACTTTTTTTTTTACACAGCCCCTGAGTGGGGTCTGGAACCAAATCACGCACGCCAGTTGGTTTCCGTTTCAAATTTCACCAAGTCAAACGAAATTCAACTTTAAAAAAATATAATGAAAAAAAAAAGGAAACCCTAGAAAAAGCTAGCTTTGAAACCCCGATCTATGTCTCCCCCGCTTGTCTGTTCTTTTCACCATGTCTATTGACACCCTGGCTTCACCGTCACTCGCTTTCACACAGGGAGATTACGACTCGCCCTCAAACAGCCGCCAGTCCCTTCACGTGAAGGGGGGGGGGGGGGGGGGGGGGGGGGGGGGGGGGGGGGGGGGGGGGGGGGCACAGGTGGAAACCAAAACGAACCCCAAGTGTGTCCCCGCGGAGGTTTCCAGCTGCTCCCATCAAGCATGAAACCTTTTGTCAAGGACAGGGCCGGCGTAATGGGATCGATGCCTATGATGATTGGGATGGACTCCCCAAGCCGGGCAGAGAGGCCGGGGCGGCGGTTGGCGTACAATCGGACGTCATCGCTGTCTGCTGTCGCTTTGGAACGCGTCAGAAACATCGGCTTCCGTGATCCAAACGATGACCTGTATAGATGAGCCTCTGTAAGTATGTATATGTACATTTACGCATACACTACTCCATGAGCGTGTGTGTGTGTGTGTGGTGTATGTAGTGTGTGTGTGTGTAACACGTGTGCGCGCGCGCGCGCGCGCGAGGTGTGTGTGGTGTGTGTGTGTGTGTGTGTGTGTGTGTTTGGTGTGTGTGTGTGTGTGTGTGTGTGTCCGTCACGCACAAGCGTCTAACCACGATAGCATTCCGACTAAACGGATTGCATTACGTGTATTCATTCCGAGCTCCCCCCCTCCCCCCCCCGGACTATTCCATGCTTTGAGCGGGGGCATCTCCACTCCAGTCAGCATTCGGGCATCTCAAAACTGTAAGTGAAGGAATGATGCGGGGTTCTACAACACTGGACCTACACCAGCCACACCTGTGTCCCCCAAATGTTGGGTGTGATACCTGGGGGTTCTACAACACTGGACCTACACCAGCCACACCTGTGTCCCCCAAATGTTGGAGGTGATACCTGGGGGAACTGAACAGGTTCCTGAACACTAACTGAAGGTTCTACAACACTGGACCTACACTAGCCACACCTGTGTCCCCCAAATGTTGGGGGTGATACCTGAACAGGGTCCTGAACACTGACTGAAACTGTCCTCCATTTCTTTGGCTCACAGCAGTCTGTTCAATGACAGTATTTCACTGTCTGCTGACGGTGACTTGCAACGGACCATGATCACAGTAGTATTTCACAATGAGAGCATGTTGAAAGATAAATCTCATTGGAGAGGAGCACCTAGGGGTCATGACCTGGACGTGTCCCGGCCCCATGAGAGTGTGGAGTTCAGGGTCGAAGCACTTAAAAAAAAAAAATTCCCTAGAGACCTTCTGCGGTCAAGCTCTTCCCTAGTTTGTTTCTGACCATCATGAAACTGGAAAACAAAAACCACCCTCATAACCAAACCATAAACTGGCTTTCACTGTGACTGTGAACACACTTCGCATATTCATGGGGGGAATCTTTCTCTCTCTGTCTTCCTCCCTCTCTTATAGAACAGTAATGACACGTATTAGTTTCTACCCACTCCTCACATCTGAAATAACAAAAAAGTACACACACACACTCCTCACATCTGAAATAACAAAAAAGTACACACACACACTCCTCATATCTGAAATAATAAAAAAGTACACACACACACTCCTCATATCTGAAATAACAAAAAAGTACACACACACACTCCTCACATCTGAAATAACAAAAAAGTACACACACACACTCCTCACATCTGAAATAACAAAAAAGTACACACACACACTCCTCATATCTGAAATAACAAAAAGTACACACCACCTCACATCTGAAATAACAAAAAAGTACACACACACACACTCCTCATATCTGAAATAACAAAAAAGTACACACACATATCTATCTATATATTGCTGAACAATAAACTAAGTGGGGTAAACAAATTGTCAGGCTAACAATGCTTCCACATTATAGTAAGACTTGGAAAAGACCTGACTTAGAACAGATCTGTTTAATTGCCTGCTCCTAGGCCTTTCGTCCGCTGGATCGGACTCATCAGAAAAACACGGCTGATTGTGTCTGTGCGCTTGCATCAAATAGAGACACACACAGTCCATAATTCTGTGGTGTTCTCACCACCAAGGGTTCAAAAAAGAATCCAACAACTGAACTCCCCCCCCCCCCCCCCCCCCCCCCCCCAACACTGACAACAACCAAAGCAATCAACACCGCTGATATTATCTTGTGTATTCGCTTTCTGCACCCATGTTCCCGGTTGAAACCTCTGACATTTCGTGCAACATGACAGCCACAGACTGGGGGAGTGGGGGGGGGGGGGGTGGAGGAGCTCCTCCCTCCTCCCCCTCCCCGTCCCTCTTCCGAAATGACAGCCTTCACCGCAGTACAGGGTCTTGACGAACAAAGGCTTAACTCCCCTTCACACCCACACCCACTCCTTCCTTCCCCTTGTCGCGTGCTAACAGAGCTTAAGACCGGGTCAGACAAAGCCCTTACCACGTCACTTCACAGACTGACGACGAGCACCCCCCCCCCCCCCCAACACAACACACACACCCTCCTTCCCTCGTGCATAATAACACGATGCGAAATGCTTGGTACATGGGAACCCAGAATGCACCGACGGATTTAATGATGAGACTGCACAGAGCAGACATAGCCGGAAGAAGCTCACCTTCAGGTTCAGGTTCCATGCCATTCAGCTGTAACGTCCGCACCCACCCACATGTCACATGGGAAACAGGGATAACCAGTCCAGAAAATGCGGACGCTGAGGAAGCCAGCACTACACCAACACCACCAGAACCACAACAGGTGAAGGCAAACGACAGGGATATCCAGTCCTGAAATTTGGAAGCTGGGGACCTAAGACTACACCGACACCACCAGAACTATAACGGGCGAAGACCAACGGCGAAAATGTCCTATTATGGTGGGCACCAGCGAGACTAGAACTAGCAAGGTCTTACTGCCAGTTGGGTGCTCTGCCCCTGAGCTACCACGACACCCCAAGTGCCCGCACTCGTTTACTTTGGATCTTTCGCATGACATGGCGTCTTTGGATCGGGGTAGAGTGCGTGTCAGAGGGCAGGGTAAATGGTCTTCTGATATTGCTACTGCACGATGAACTTGAGATGACGTGCGATGTGTTGAACATAGGAGAGTATCATTTTGGACAGAACAGACATTCTCAGATCAGAAGGAGAATACAAAATAGAGAATAAAAAAGTAAAGCGGCGCCACGACTCCCCAAGTCACGGACTAGACATGTTTAGCCTCCAAGGCTCTGAACTGGCACTGATCGTGGGCTGGACTGTTTATGACAGAAAATGTCACCGTACGTGTAGGATCAACAGAGTGCAGCCCCCCCCCCCCCCCCTCCCATTCTGAACCTTTCAGTCTAATCCCTCCCTCTCTTCCCTTCTGCCAGGGTCCAGGAACCACACCGTTCCGCTTTCTGTTCATGAAGAGATTCCGCGAAGCGCTGCCCAATGTGACAGATGTCATTTCCTCATTCATTGTCATTCTCTTTATCTGGGCGATGTTACTGACCGGCTACCAGACACCGTCCGACACAGTGACTGAAGAGAACCGAACTCACTGTCTGCAATGTCAGAACGGTACGTCCTTGGCCTTGGCTCCCGGGGGTCCGGCAACAGTCAAGACGAGACGTCAAACATGACGGACGAAGCACTGCGAATACCAACTGAATATAACGGGCTTTAAAAAAATCATAAATCAATAAATACACCTAATCTCCATCCAGAATACATCAGGACTAAACAGAAAACATAAATCAAGGACCACACCTAATCCCTGCGGATGCTGCGACCGGACGATTCTATGTGTGCCTGCATATGTATGAAGTGGCTCCAATGAGCGGCACGGACAAACTGCCACTGAACGGTCGTGAAAGAACAGGGGAAACAACCCCAAACAAACGCTCCCCTAATCCAGCAGATGGAGGGGTGGAATAATTCTGCGGCAGAGGCTTTACAAAGACCGTTGGAAGCTCACCTTCCTGGCTCTATTGTGCGGTCAGTTCAACGAACCTCAACCACCAAAGACCTGTCCCGTTCCAGGGGCAACCTTTGTTGCGTCCTCCTCTCCCGGCAGTCCCCAAGGTTGTCTCCCTTGTACCAGGTTCGTCCATGGGAGGAGCCCTTCTTTTCCCAAGCAGTCTGACCTAGCCACATCGCAAAAGCGAATGAACCAACACCAGTCCGCACTGACTACGCAGTGGATGTCCTGCAAAGTGCCAGAGCAGCTGATGCCAGACGGAAACGGCTGACTGACAACATTTCAAAGTTCAGCAGCAACGTCTGGGCAGTCTCTCATCACTTCCACGCAGTTCCTTCAGGTGTGGCCTTCACATGTCCACTGATGATCGAATCAGGTCATTCTAATGCAAATGGTCACACTTTGGACTTCTGTCGAATGCATTCATTTCTTTACCTTTTTCTTTGTCATAAATCAACCGAAAACCCCACGGAGGAGCAATCCCACGAATCTACTACACTTCTCTAATTCTGGAACTGACTTAAGAATCAGGAATTACCCAACAATCAGGAATGACCCAACCCACGCATTGCGAGTGGGAAGGAGAGACAGCTGAGGAAGGGAAGGAGGAGTGGAGGCTGAAGAGAGGGGAAAGACCGAGACCTGAACCTCTGGTCTCTTTCCCTCTGTGTTGGCGTCTGCGCAGTTCTTCAGTGCAGGGAATGAATAAGCTCCAAATAATACAGAATGAATTCAGTCTGAAATTCAGCAGCAGATGAGTGCAATCACGCTGGGGCCGAGGCGAATGTGTGTGTGTGTGTGTGTGGTGTTTGGTGTGTGTGTGTGGACAGAGAGAGAGAGAGAGAGAGAGAGGTAAACGGCAGAAGTCTTCACCCAACCCCCCCCCCCCCTCTCTCTCTCTCTCTCCCCCCTCTCCCCAACTTCCACCCCTCCCCACCCTTCCAGCAGAATGTCGACGAGTCAAGTGTTGTGTTCAAAGCTCTGACATTGATGAAGGACAATTAGTTTCCTTTTCCTCAGGCGGGGTCACGGACCACATTAAAGGACCCTCCCACAACGATCCCATAAAGCTCACGAATTTTGTTTACCCATGGCGGGGGCTGCATCCTAAGCCCCCTAGCCGGTTGCGTGGGGAAGAAGAATTTGACGTCTGTATTTCCAGTAAAGACGCGGTCGGGGGGGGGTCTGGGGGGGGGGGGGGGGGGGGGGGGGGGGGGGGGGGAGGGGGGGGGGGGGGTGGGGGGGGGGAACGACAAAACAAAACAAAGCACACATACAGAATGGGGAGAAAAAGAGAACACAACATCGCAGACATTACCATTCTCCGTGCGTGTTGACAGATCCACAACCGTTGACACAGCTAACGGATCACCTCAGTCGTTCGCTGAACGCGATCGCCGGCGACACAGACAGGACGAGGGAAGGGTAGAGAGCGGGGGAGGGAGGCTTACGCCTGAATCCTGTCTCAAAACAAACCGCTGTGCTTGGTTTGTAAATTACATTTTAGTTCATTCCTTTTGCTGCTCCTCTTCCTTCTCGTATTCGTGGGGTGCGACTTTCCACCTTCACTCTACGATCAGGATAGTGTGAGTATCACTGTTATTATTTTCCCCCCCCCCCCCCTCTCTATTTTTGTTCAATCTGCGCGGTTTGGGGTTGGCACGTAATTCCCGTGGGGGTGGCGGAAGGAGGCATGCAGGCTATGTTGCTGTGGCCCATGAGTCACTGCCGCTGGCATGGCGGAGAGGTGATTTTCATCGGCTTGGCTTTGATCACCTGCCTGATGCAGGTGATGTGTGTGCGTGTGTATACGTGAAGCGGATTCCCACACATGCAGGTGTGCTCACTTGTTGATCTGGGAGACTGAAAAACAACCGCTATATCAACAACAACAAGAACCACGCAAACAGAACAAAAAATGCAAACAAACACCATCAAAAAAAAAAAAAAAAAAAAAAGGAAAAACCAAACAAACCAAATAAATCATGACACATAAAAAAAAAGCCGACCCGAGAAAACCCGACTTTTGAGGAAAAAGAAGTCTACAGTTCCGACGCTAACGCGTTGCATGAAAATAGACTTGATCACGATCTCTGAAGTTGAATCGCACATGACGAATGGGCATAAACAAAACATTGTCAGGCTGGGCTGCGATATGGGGTGAAGTGTTCCGCGCGTTTTCTCTGTCTGTTTTGCTCTACCCACGTTGTTTATAGCCATGCCGACCTCGGGAGGCCATGTCTCAGAACTGTCCCCTGGTCAATGGTCTGTAGCGTCTGAAGACCTAGCTGTCAACAGTTCACCTGTCTGTGCCGTATTATGTATCAAATGAGCGTTGCTTCGCACCTTGTTTTGTGTCGTTCATTTGCATTCTGCCCAGTTGTCAGCCATCTGTTTTGATCTTTTTGAGCTGTACATGAAAAAAAACAAAAACCCACCCTCTGGTACCAATGTTTCCTTGCATAAAAATCATACAATAGCAGCCACAGCTTTGTCTGAGCAAACAAAACGCACAAGTTAGACACACTTTGAAATTCTATCTATATCAACGGCAGTCACAGCTATGTTTAAAAAAAAAAAAAAAAAGTTAACTTTTTTTTTTTTTTTTTTAAATTCTACAATCTTTTCCCCACTATACCGCAGTACGAACCAAATCACCACGATCCCGGTGTACCGCTTGTCGTGCACACCTCATGCCACAAGCCCGAGTGTTTCAAAACAACTCCCCCCCCCCCCCCCCCCCCCCCCCCCCCCCCGATAACCA
>CM065727.1:17258892-17273892 GCA_033310375.1 Conus canariensis
TGAGTGAGAGAGAGAGAGACAGAGAGAGAGGGAAAGAAGGGAAAAAGCGACACACACACATACATACACCAGAGACAGAGAGAGAGAGACAGAGAGAGAGAGAGATTTTATTGTCCATTCAGCAATTAAGCCCCTTAGACAAGGGGACATGTTTGAACACAACTCAGTAAAATCAATCGCTCACCTCACCCCTCCCTTCACTCTCCCTTCACCCCTCACTCACAATTCATTCCTGAGAGAGAGAGAGAGAGAGAGAGAAAGGAGGGGGTGGGGGGAGGGAACAAGCGACACACACATACACAACCACAGAGAGAGAGGAGGAGGGGGGGGGGTCGAGGGGGGGGGGGGAGAGAAGCGAACAAGCCACACACACACTCACACATACAGACAACCACACTCAGAGAGAGAGAGAGAGAGAGGAGAGGCGGCTGTGGGGAGGACGGGTCGGGCCACCGCCCGTTTCCCTCAAACTCCTCTTGTAGCTCATGGAATGTGACAATGGCGAGAGACAAGCACAGGGCGAAGAGCAAGCCGTCACTCCACATTGCGGAGAATGAGGACGGCAGTCAATGAATGCGCGCGCGCGCGTACGTGTGCGTGCGTACGTGTGTGTGTGTGTGGTGTGTGTGTGTGTGTGTGTGTTGTGTGTGTGTGCGCGCGCGTGCGCGGGAGGAAAAGGGAAGCTGAGTGGGGAGAGGGTGGTGGAGGGGAGGACAGACCTACACTGGCTGCCTGGCGGCGAAGGAGGCTGCTGCTGCTGCTGCTGCTGTTGCTCGTCAACCATCTTCTCCACGCTGAAGACTTCACTGTCAGGCACTTGAACGACGCCCATTCGTCTGCAGTGAATGGCGATGGCCAAGTTCTTCAGATCCTTCACCGGAGTAGGTCGGCCAATCACGGCGTCATGCTGACAGGAACGGAGAGGGGTGGGAAGGTGGGTGGGGTGGGGGGGGGTGAGATGGGGTGCACGATGATGCAAGACGAGGCGGGGGGGGGGGGGGGGGGGGGAGGGGGGGGGAGGGGGGGTACACTTCCATCAAACACACGTGTCTTTGTCTTGACATCATCCACAAAATCTGGAAGTACTGACTCCCGCGGGGTCTGGGACCACGAGCATCTTCGTAAGTCCAAGGCTGGTGGAAGGAGAGTCTCACTCGTCATTCAACAGGTTCTGTATTCCAACCACACACGCGCTGTCTCTTCTGAATGCAAATCCCGGCGTTATTCCCCCCCCCCCCCCCACCCCCACCACCACCACCATCCCTCCCAACACCGTCCTTATTTCAAGACCCCTTCCACGGCTTCTTTCGGTCCAGGTTCAATGGCCCACAGCTTGATACTGAAACACACCCGATCATCCACTAGGTAAACCCGCCCTCATTTTCTGTTCGACCCCGAAAGTCCATCTTGAAGCAGGCAGAAGAAATCCCACAGGAAGGCCCGATGAAACGGGAGACATTCCCCGCCGACAGGCTTCAGACACATTCTTCAGGAATGAGGGGCCACCTTTCTCAGGAATGGCACGTCGAATGTTACAGAATAGCAGGCACGTCAAGAGCTTTCTACAGGGGCACCGTGGTGCTAAGGAACGCTTCCGTGACGTCAGTGGAGCCGTGTTTAACAAGGACGCCGTGCCAATCTGGCACCACTTCAAAGAATGACGTCACAGAACCGGCACAAGAAATGCTCTCCTTTCTTCACTAGACGCAGTCCCAGTGAAAGCCTTTGGCAGAGGGAGGCCAGTCTCACAGCCACCATGAAACGAGACTTCAGTCTGCCGCCAGTGTCCACTGGCTTCCAAGTCAGACGACAATGTACAGGGCGGTTCAGACGACACTGTTTGTGGAGCAACGTGAATGGGAAGCCAAAGCAACACCGACCCGGAAATGACACAACACTGTTCTGACAAACTGACAACACTATTCAACATCCACATTTCACGTGACCAGCAGTCTACGGAAAATGAAGGATGCGGAAGATTGTTTGACTGTAATATAGGAGCATGTCGAATGAAGATTGTTTGACTGTAATATAGGAGCATGTCGAATGAAGATTGTTTGACAGTAATATAGGAGCATGTCGAATGAAGATTGTTTGACAGTCATATAGGAGTATGTCGAATGAAGATTGTTTGACAGTCATATAGGAGCATGTCGAATGAAGATTGTTTGACTGTAATATAGGAGCATGTCGAATGAAGATTGACTGTAATATAGGAGCATGTCGAATGAAGATTGACTGTAATATAGGAGCATGTCGAATGAAGATTGTTTGACTGTAATATAGGAGCATGTCGAATGAAGATTGACTGTAATATAGGAGCATGTCGAATGAAGATTGACTGTAATATAGGAGCATGATGAATGAAGATTGACTGTAATATAGGAGCATGTCGAATGAAGATTGTTTGACTGTAATATAGGAGCATGTCGAATGAAGATTGACTGTAATATAGGAGCATGTCGAATGAAGATTGACTGTAATATAGGAGCATGTCGAATGAAGATTGTTTGACTGTAATATAGGAGCATATCGAATGAAGATTGTTTGACAGTCATATAGGAGCATGTCGAATGAAGATTGTTTGACAGTCATATAGGAGCATGTGAATGAAGATTGTTTGACGTCATATAGGAGCATGTCGAATGAAGATTGTTTGACTGTAATATAGGAGCATGTCGAATGAAGATTGTTTGACAGTCATATAGGAGCATGTCGAATGAAGATTGTTTGACAGTCATATAGGAGCATGTCGAATGAAGACTGTTTGACTGTAATATAGGAGCATGTCGAATGAAGATTGTTTGACAGTCATATAGGAGCATGTCGAATGAAGATTGTTTGCTGTAATATAGGAGCATGTCGAATGAAGATTGTTTGTAATATAGGAGCATGTCGAATGAAGATTGATTGTAATATAGGAGCATGTCGAATGAAGATTGTTTGATATATAGGAGCATGTCGAATGAAGACTGTTTGACTGTAATACAGGAGCATGTCGAATGAAGATTGTTTGACTGTACATAAGGAGCATGTCGAATGAAGATTGACTGTAATATAGGAGCATGTTCGAATGAAGATTGACTGTAATATAGGAGCATGTCGAATGAAGATTGTTGTAATATAGGAGCATGTCGAATGAAGATTGTTTGACTGTAATATAGGAGCATGTCGAATGAAGATTGATGTAATATAGGAGCATGTCGAATGAAGATTGACTGTAATATAGGAGCATGTCGAATGAAGATTGTTTGACTGTAATATTGGAGCATGTCGAATGGAGATTGACTGTACTATAGGAGCATGTCGAATGAAGATTGTTTGACAGTCATATAGGAGCATGTCGAATGGTCAGTACCCGTTACCTGACCCCGTTCGGTGTGGGATGGCCTCGCTCTGTACGGACTGATGCACGAACAGCCATCGTCATACCACAATGACGGCCGTACATGTCGAAACGCGGCAGGATTGATTACACTGAGGAGTTTCCGCGGGAACCGAATTCCAGTATACGTTTTTCTCCCTTTCAAAGTTCACCCATTTTTTTTTTCATAAAAAAACAAAACAAAACCAAAAAAAACAAAAAAAAAAAAACGAATTCCAGGGCGCGTTTTCTCCCTTCCAAATTTCACCCATTTTTTTTCTTCATAAATGATTTTTCAAAAAATGCGCCCAGGATTAAAATCTTGTTTCTTTGTTTGTAGTCGCCTGGCAACTGAACCTTGAGAAGGTATCGTCTCCACGGTTGTAACATCTGGCGGTGAACAAAGCTGTCAAAGATCCTCCTCAGACCTACAGAAAGTCGCTGGATCCCCCCCCCCCTCCCCCCTTTAGCAAGGGAAGGTGGATGGATGTCTGGCGGCGATACCATTCCTCCGCTCACGGCTTTCCACGGGCGTCACACTAATGACGTCGCCTGTTACGATGATGAAGGAGGCTGAAGAGGACTCCTGGCGCGAATACATGACGTGCACACAACGGCTCAAAAGGTAACGTCAGCACTAAGTGGACGCACGCATTCATGCCATTCATCAATCTCTCTCTCTCTCTCTCTCTCTCTCTCTCTCTCTCTCTCTCTCTCTCTCTCTCACACACACCTCCACTCTCTCTCCTCTCTCTCTCTCAACCCGCCGAACTACACGTGCAGCGTCGAGAGCTGCAACACTTTTCACGCATTTACCAAACGAAACCCAGTGCATTGGGCACCTTGACCTTCTTCCTCACGTCTCTGTGTGTGTGTGTGTGTGTCCCTCTCTCTCTCTCCCCCCCCCCCCCCCCGGTCCCCATCACCACACAGACATGAAAAGGAGAGACTGCAACAGCAGGAGATGGGAGAATGACGAAGGCAGGGGGGAAAAAAATGACGACGTTGAAAAGCCAGTACTGTGAAGACCATGACGTCACTACCGTCCTTGTTTCATTCCGTCAGAGGTGCCAGACAGACAGGCCACTAGACACACAGACGGACAGACAGACAGACAGGCAACTACATAGACAGACGGCAGGCAGACGGACACACAGACAGACAGGCAACTACACAGACAGACGGGACAGGCAGACGGACACAGCAGGATGGCAGGTGAGAGTCAGCGGCGGACTGAAGCACTCCATCACAGTCCGCTGTGCACCCAGTGTCAGCAGCAGCAGCAGCAGGAGGCAAACAGACCGGGATGACCTGAACCCTTCACCCCACCTCGCAACAGCACAACGCCAGACGGTGGGTGGTGGTGGTGTGGAGGGGGGGGGGGTGTGAGGGGAAGGGGAGAATCACTTCCCTTCCCTCCTGCTACTTTCCATTCCCTCCCAAACACCCCCCCCCCCCCCCACACACACACACACACAATCTTTCCCTCCCACCTATGGCACACCACACAGGCTGCAGTGGAATGACCCCACCCCCCACCCCCTTCCAGTGCGATCTGGGGACGCTGTGCCTGCGCCTGCATCATCACCTAACTCCGGGAAATCAAATGTCCATACAAAAAACACCTGCTGACGAACGAACCCCCACCCCCCTCACAAAAAAAAAACAAAAAAACAAAAAACAAACAAAAAAAAAAGTTAAAAACAAGACACACCTACCAGGGAAGAAAATGTCTACAGAGCACGCATGCACGCACACACGACACGCGCACATGTGTGCGAACACACGCACTCGCGCGCGCGCGCACACACACATCCCGCAAAGGGTTCATCGAATTTTCAAGTGCATTTTTTTAAGAACTGAATTTGAGAAGATAAGTGATTGCTCGTTCTTCGTTTTCATTGTCCTCGATGTTGTTTCTCTTACCTGAAGAAGACCTAAGAGGTCGAAACGCGTCGCGTTTTGTCTCGTAATTTGTTTCGTCCCTATATCTGGCGCACTCAATACTAATTCTTTATAAAATCTTTAAGAACGTTGTGATTTACGGAAGGAATGCAAAGTAATATACCATGATGATAAATTTAAGCGAAATTACAATGTTCTCTGACTTCTTGAACATTTTTTTAAAATCGGAAATGTAGTTCTAAAACGACGCTATTCATTACATTAATCAACAATTCATTGAGCGCAAATCATTTTAAAGATGTTATAGACAGTTTAAACAAAAAAAAATTTAAAAAAAGAAAAGAAAGAAAAATAGGCCACTTGCCATGCTTCGTGCAGAAGGCAAACCCACAGTTTAAAGTGTACGCCAGCGTACACGCACATGTACAAGGTGTTACGAGGTTGGTTGGTGTTTTAACTACGTTGAGATCTCTAGTGGTTCCAAACTATTTGAGTTCAGGACACTGGCAGTTCCGGAGGACTGGGTTGCACTGTTCATTCCCTGGAGAAGCGGGTCGGGAGGGACGCCCAGAATGGAGCAGACCTCCTACCAACATCTGAAGTGGTACTGCTGTGTTCAGCAACACTGTGCACCTCCTACCAACATCTGAAGTGGTACTGCTGTGTTCAGCAACACTGTGGACCTCCTACCAACATCTGAAGTGGTACTGCTGTGTTCAGCAACACTGTGCACCTCCTACCAACATCTGAAGTGGTACTGCTGTGTTCAGCAACACTGTGACCACGCAGCCAAATCTAGCAGTGTGTATGCATGTTCACAACACTGTGCACTCCTACCAACATTGAAGTGGTACCGCTGTGTTGAGCAACACTGTACACGCGCCACAATAACTTCACGAAATCACTATAAACATTATGACCCATATCAATATTTTGAAGTGTTGCGTCTGTTTGAGCCAAAAATTAATATTAAACCGATAACACATCAAATAACCCCCCCCCCCCCCCCCCCCCCAATCATTTCACCTGGTTTTCGGGCTTTCTCCCGATCAAATCATTCACACTCTACAAATACCTGACGTCACATGTGAGGCCTTCGCACTCACCTGTGGTGACCCTATCTTTGCGCCAGGTGTTTCCACAAAGAAAGTCCCCATTCCTTTCGTTCCAATCTGTCTGCTTGGGACCACCTGGTTAAGAACCTTGATGGGCTCAGGAAAGACAAGAAGGGAAACCAACTTTCAGACATAATAAACCATTCTCAAAACAATCGAATTCTGCCTGCGTCTATACATACTCCACTTCTTAAGCAAGGCCTTGGCGCATGAATTGTTGGTGTACATCCTGGAATATCAAGGAAGGCAGCAATGCTAATGGAGGAGATGAAGGAAGGAAAGAAAGAAAAGCAGTCCACATATCACGCATGCATACGCACGTGAGAGAGAGAGAGAGAGAGAGAGAGAGAGAGAGAGAGAGAGTGAGTGGTGTGTGTGTGTGTGTGTGTGTGTGTGTGTGTGTGTGTGTGTGTGTGTGTGTGTGTGTGAGCGCCCTTGCGCGTTAGCGTGTATGTACAGTACGTGTATGTGCATGTGTGTATTATTATACCTTCGTGGCTCTTCTGTTTCCCCCATAAACTCTGCCTTTCTTTCTAAATGTTTTAAATGGCACAGTGTCGCAATAAGAGTAACACAAGGAGATAAACAATCACTTTTTTTTTTCAATGGGCTGAGCTCGAAAGGATAAAAATGCTAGGTGTTTGGTTGTTGTTGTTTTTTTTTTTTTTTTTTTTTTGTTGGCTGATCGGGAGAGGTGAGGGCAATTCTCAACACTGGACTTCGCTGACATACCAACGGATTCCGCTTCATAGCTTCCAGGTGTCTGTTGGTACCCAACATGCGCGCGTCCTCTGTGTGCGTCCACGTGTGTGTGTGTGTGTGTGTGTGTGTGTGTGTGTGTGTGTGTGGTGTGCGTGCGTGCGTGCGTGTGTGTGTTAAATACAAGGACAGAACTTGTAGAATCTCGTTCTCTCTCTCCCCTCTGCCCATCCATTCTGAAAAGATTAACCACCATTGTACCTTCGTTACTAGATCAATTGCTGTGCTTTACATGTCGTAGGATGAAATGCATTGGCTTGTAAATGCACCAAAAACGAAATTAAATTAAGAGGAAAAAACAAAAAAAAACCCCAGCAAAGGCAGAGGAAAAAAAAAAAAGATTAACTACCATCACCACCATCCAAATCCCTAACACCCCCCCCCCCCCCCCCCCCGGCCCTTTTCTCCCGCCCTCCAACAGCACGTGTCCATGTCACATCTGCCAGGCTGGCGTCAAAGCAGATGGTGACGCACAGCAAGTTCCGCTCGCTGCGCGCCCCCCCTCCCCCCCTCTCCCCCTTCACGAGCAGTACCCGATCAGCCTTCACAATCAGCGTCACCATCTTCCACCTGGCCCCCCCCCCCTCCCCCCCTTCACGAGCAGTACCCGATCAGCCTTCACAATCAGCGTCACCATCTTCCACCTGGCCCCCCCCTCCCCCCCCTTCACGAGCAGTAACCGATCAGCCTTCACAATCAGCGTCACCATCTTCCACCTGGCCCCCACCTCCCCCCCTCTCCCCCCTTCACGAGCAGTACCCAATCAGCCTTCACAATCAGCGTCACCATCTTCCACCTGGCCCCCCCCCCCTCCCCCCCTCTCCCCCTTCACGAGCAGTACCCGATCAGCCTTCACAATCAGCGTCACCATCTTCCACCTGGCCCCACCCCCCCCCCCCTCCCCCCCCCCTTCACGAGCAGTACCCGATCAGCCTTCACAATCAGCGTCACCATCTTCCACCTGGCCCCCCCCCCCTCCCACCCTCTCCCCTTCACGAGCAGTACCCGATCAGCCTTCACAATAAGCGTCACCATCTTCCACCTGCCCCCCCCCCTCCCCCCCCCCCTTCACGAGCAGTACCCGATCAGCCTTCACAATCAGCGTCACCATCTTCCACCTGCCCCCCCCCCCTCTCCCCCTTCACGAGCAGTACCCGATCAGCCTTCACAATCAGCGTCACCATCTTCCACCTGGCCCCCCCCCCCCCTCCCCCTTCACGAGCAGTACCCGATCAGCCTTCACAATCAGCGTCACCATCTTCCACCTGGCCCCCCCCCCTCTCCCCCTTCACGAGCAGTACCCGATCAGCCTTCACAATCAGCGTCACCATCTTCCACCTTGCCCCCCCCCCCTCCCCCCCTTCACGAGCAGTACCCGATCAGCCTTCACAATCAGCGTCACCATCTTCCACCTCTACTCCACCTGCACCCCCCCCCCCCCTCTCCCCCTTCACGAGCAGTACCCGATCAGCCTTCACAATCAGCGTCACCATCTTCCACCTGGCCCCCCCCCCCCCCCCCCTCCCCCTTCACGAGCAGTACCCAATCAGCCTTCACAATCAGCGTCACCATCTTCCACCTGGCCCCCCCCACCCCCCCTCTCCCCCTTCACGAGCAGTACCCGATCAGCCTTCACAATCAGCGTCACCATCTTCCACCTGGCCCCCCCTCCCCCCCCTCTCCCCCTTCACGAGCAGTACCCATCAGCCTTCACAATCAGCGTCACCATCTTCCACCTGGCCCCCCCCCACCCCCCCTCTCCCCCTTCACGAGCAGTACCCGATCAGCCTTCACAATCAGCGTCACCATCTTCCACCTGCCCCCCCCCTCCCCCCTCTCCCCCTTCACGAGCAGTACCCGATCAGCCTTCACAATCAGCGTCACCATCTTCCACCTGGCCCCCCCCCCTCCCCCCCTCTCCCCCTTCACGAGCAGTACCCGATCAGCCTTCACAATCAGCGTCACCATCTTCCACCTGGCCCCCCCCTCCCCCCCTCTCCCCCTTCACGAGCAGTACCCGATCAGCCTTCACAATCAGCGTCACCATCTTCCACCTGCCCCCCCTCCCCCCCCCCCCCCTTCACGAGCAGTACCCGATCAGCCTTCACAATCAGCGTCACCATCTTCCACCTGGCCCCCCCCCCCCCCCTCTCCCCCTTCACGAGCAGTACCCGATCAGCCTTCACAATCAGCGTCACCATCTTCCACCTGGCCCCCCCCCCCCCCCTCTCCCCCTTCACGAGCAGTACCCGATCAGCCTTCACAATCAGCGTCCACCATCTTCCACCTGGCCCCCCCCCCCCCCCCTCCCCCCCTTCACGAGCAGTACCCGATCAGCCTTCACAATCAGCGTCACCATCTTCCACCTGGCCCCCCCCCCTCCCCCCCTTCACGAGCAGTACCCGATCAGCCTTCACAATCAGCGTCACCATCTTCCACCTGGCCCCCCCCCCTCCCCCCCTTCACGAGCAGTACCCGATCAGCCTTCACAATCAGCGTCACCATCTTCCACCTGCCCCCCCCCCCTCCCCCCCTCTCCCCCTTCACGAGCAGTACCCGATCAGCCTTCACAATCAGCGTCACCATCTTCCACCTGGCCCCCCCCTCCCCCCCTCTCCCCCTTCACGAGCAGTACCCGATCAGCCTTCACAATCAGCGTCACCATCTTCCACCTGGCCCCCCCCCACCCCCCCCCTCCCCCTTCACGAGCAGTACCCGATCAGCCTTCACAATCAGCGTCACCATCTTCCACCTGCTAGCTCCACCTGGCCCCCACCACCTCCCTCCGCCCTCCTCCTACCCATACTCCAACCTTCATCTACCTTTCTTACGTCTCTGTCACCAAACCACTCCACACACACCACACACATACACACACACACACACACTCACTCACACACACAACACACACACACACACACACACACACACACACACACACAACACACACACACACCTAGAGAGAGGGAGAGAGGCAGGCGTTATCAACGTCTAGAGAGAGAGATGAGAGAGAGAGAGAGAGAGGAGAGAGAGAGAGAGAGAGAGCAAAAGAGAGAGAGAGAGAGAGAGTGATTGATTGATCTTTAATTCGCAAGGATGAAGATTTTAGGCCTAGTCTTATTAATCTGTCCTTGTCATGCATACATTATATATATTACACACACATACACGGGGTGTGTGTGTGTGTGTGTGTGTGTGTGTGTGTGTGTGTGTGTGTGTGATGAAATTATATTATAAAAACAACAGAGACCAGAACAACCCAGCACAAACTGAACTTGATCCCCTTCTTTCACACAAAGGGCACAGAGTTTTCCACAGCGCATCAGGACTGTCAACGCCTCCCCCCCCCCCCCCCCCCCCCCCAACTCTAAACTGGGTCCCTATACATCCTGCCCACCTCTTGGACATTTACTACAATGTCTAGACCTCATCCCTACTGCTGCCATTTGAATACAATCACCTCCCTTGATTTTTCCCAAACACGTGACAATCCATTTTTGTACGTAATCCGGAACTCTAAGAACCCAGTCGGCACCCTTAGAAGGATTTTAAGCCAGAAGACGGGGAGAAAATTGGGAAATTTGAAAACGACAGCCCCTTCAGCTTCCCCCTCCTCCACCCTCCCCCTGACCCTAGACCCAAACGCCCCGCCCTTAAGAAAAATAAGGAACACGTAAACACACACACACATTCATCCCACCTTCCCAGACCATAACCCCCCCCCCCTCCCCCCGACCCTCTCCACCATGTACAGATTAAAATGCCAAGGTAAGTTCCCGAACAAAGTCAGGTCCTGACTCTGTAAAAATGTTGTTTTTTTTTTTTTTTTTCCCAAACTACCGAGTTCATGACCAGCCTCTGTTCAGTTGGTTTTGAACGACCGGGGTGGAGTCACACTACACTAACACTGGGGGAGGGGGGGGGGGGGGTCTTCTGCGTAGGACACAAACCGCTCGACATCTGGAGAAGCGTCCAAAGTTCCAGGAACGGATTATGACCTGGGCTTCTTTTCTCTTCTCTCTTCTCCCCCACCCCCGTCTCCCTCTCGTCTTCCCCCACCCCTGCAGCCCCTTCATTCTCTCCATCGTAACTACGCACCCCCTCCCTCTCCAAGCTGAGCCCACCCATTATGGGCAAGACAATCATAATAAACAAAAAGAAAAAAGAAAATGACGTGGAGATTGCGAAAGGGGTGGTACTTGCTTCTTTCTTTCGTTATTTTCTACTGTAATGAAATTAGAGAAAGAACTAAGAACTCAGAAAACCTTTATGAGAGACAAAAGACAGACAGGCACACGCGCGCGCGCACACACACAGAGGAGAGAGAGAGAGAGAGAGAGAGAGAGAGAGAGAGAGAGGTGTGTGTGTGTGTGTGTGTGTGTCTCTGGGAGGTACGGGAGGTCAGAGGAGCAGTCAGGCTGACAGTGGGTCTAACCCCAGCACTCCACAGTCACAGGCCAGGACGATTATTGCCCTCTCCCTCGCGCTGTACAGTGGGTAGTCGACTCGTGCTTCAGTCGGACGGTTTCCTCCTCGAAATAAAACAGTTCAACCCCACAGAGCTAACCGCAGCATGGTTCGCCACTTAAATTAAAATAACTCCCCTCCCTCACTACGTCTCCCCCCTCCTATTCCCCCTCGTACTCTATGTCTCCGCCCTCCCCTCTCTCTGTCTCCCCCTTTCCTCCTCACCCTCTTTCCACCCCCCCCCTCTCTCTCCATCTCTCTTTCTTTGTCCTCCTTCTCTCCCCCCCCCCCCCCCCCTATCTCGTTCTCCCCAACCCTCTCGCATACGCGTGCCCCACCACCCCCTGTCTCCCCTTCTTCCCAGCCCCGCTCTCCTTTGCTCCCATCCCCTCCCCACCCCGCCCCTCATCCCCTCCACCCCTGCCTATCCCCCCCACCCCCACCCCCCGCCTCTCCGTTCGACAACCTCCCTCCAGGTGCTGTTTGGAGGTCAGAAAACGGGGGCGAGACAAGATTTGAACCCATCCCTCCTTCCACCGTGGCCGGGAGGTAGGTTCAACAAGTTCAGGTCTCCAATTATACGTTCAATAGGAGGAGCGTCGCTGGCGTTTACAGCGATTCGGGGGGAGGGAGAGGAAGGCGGGCGAAGGATTAACCTAGCCCCACAGAATTATACAGGCTGAGGTGGTAAAACCTACACGGTGGTCGAGTCTGGCTAGACTGGGTGATCGGATGTTAATGACACCCTTTAACAGCGGTGATGATGATGATGATGATGATGATGATAAGGGGGCGGCAGTGAGTGACCCAGGACCATGGCCCGCCGTGTGTCTTTCTGTTGTTGTTTTGGTTCGCGTTGTCTTCAAGGTTCGTGGGGCTTGGTTCACACTGTTTCCTTACAGCTTGTCTGAGCGGTGTGAAGGCTGTGACATCGGGGCGGGGTTAATAGGGTGAGAGACATCAAGCAGGGTGGTGGTGGTGGTGGTGGTGGTGTTGGGTGGCAGAGGCAGGTAGCTCTGTTATGGGAAGAAGGGGGGCGGGGGAGGGGGGGGGAGCGAGCAGAAGGGAGGGGATGGGTCCGTGCCCTGAACCCTGGTCATTTTATTGATACTAGTCGTCCATTCCATACTTGGGTGTACTTAAACGACTATGACATTTGCATGTACTTTGTCTGTCTCCTCTCTCCCCGTGCGCTCCCTCTCCCCTCACACACACACACACACCACACACCACACACCACACACACACACACACACACGCACCACCACACACACGCACACACACACACACACACACACACACACACACACGAACCTCCCTCAGGCTGTGAAATGGTAAAATAAGATGGGGGTAGAAGTGGAGGTAATCTCTGGCAGCTGGGGAGACTGAGTGGAGGTGGGAGGGGAGAAAGTCTCTGGCAGCTGGGGAGACTGAGTGGAGGTGGAGGGGGAGATAGTCTCTGGCAGCTGGGAGACTGAGTGGAGGTGGGAGGGGAGATAGTCTCTGGCAGCTGGGGGAGACTGAGTGGAGGTGGGAGGGGGAGATAGTCTCTGGCAGCTGGGGGAGACTGAGTGGAGGTGGCAGGGGGAGATAGTCTCTGGCAGCTGGGGAGACTGAGTGGAGGTGGGAGGGGGAGATAGTCTCTGGCAGCTGGGGGAGACTGAGTGGAGGTGGCAGGGGGAGATAGTCTCTGGCAGCTGGGGGAGACTGAGTGGAGGTGGGAGGGGGAGATAGTCTCTGGCAGCTGGGGAGACTGAGTGGAGGTGGCAGGGGGAGATAGTCTCTGGCAGCTGGGGAGACTGAGTGGAGGTGGGAGGGGGAGATAGTCTCTGGCAGCTGGGGAGACTGAGTGGAGGTGGGAGGGGGAGATAGTCTCTGGCAGCTGGGGGAGACTGAGTGGAGGTGGCAGGGGGAGATAGTCTCTGGCAGCTGGGGGAGACTGAGTGGAGGATGGGAGGGGGAGGATAGTCTCTGGCAGCTGGGGGAGACTGAGTGGAGGTGGGAGGGGGAGACAGTCTCTGGCAGCGGGGGAGACTGAGTGGAGGTGGGAGGGGGAGATAGTCTCTGGCAGCTGGGGAGACTGAGTGGAGGTGGGAGGGGGGATAGTCTCTGGCAGCGGGGGAGACTGAGTGGAGGTGGGAGGGGGAGATAGTCTCTGGCAGCGGGGGAGACTGAGTGGAGGTGGGAGGGGGAGATAGTCTCTGGCAGCTGGGGGAGACTGAGTGGAGGTGGGAGGGGAAGATAGTCTCTGGCAGCGGGGAGACCTGAGTGGAGGTGGGAGGGGGAGATAGTCTCTGGCAGCTGGGGAGACTGAGTGGAGGTGGGGGGGGGAAGTCTCTGGCAGCTGGGGAGACTGAGTGGAGGTGGGAGGGGGAGATAGTCTCTGGCAGCTGGGGAGACTGAGTGGAGGTGGGAGGAGGAGACAGTCTCTGGCAGCTGGGGAGACTGAGTGGAGGTGGGAGGGGGAGATAGTCTCTGGCAGCTGGGGGAGACTGAGTGGAGGTGGGAGGGGGAGATAGTCTCTGGCAGCTGGGGAGACTGAGTGGAGGTGGGAGGGGGAGATAGTCTCTGGCAGCGGGGAGACTGAGTGGAGGTGGGAGGGGGATAGTCTCTGGCAGCGGGGGAGACTGAGTGGAGGTGGGAGGGGGGAGATAGTCTCTGGCAGCTGGGGGAGACTGAGTGGAGGTGGGAGGGGGAGATAGTCTCTGGCAGCTGGGGAGACTGAGTGGAGGTGGGAGGGGGGATAGTCTCTGGCAGCTGGGGAGACGTGAGTGGAGGTGGGAGATAGTCTCTGCAGAGCGGGGGAGACTGAGTGGAGGTGGCAGGGGGAGATAGTCTCTGGCAGCTGGGGGAGACTGAGTGGAGGTGGGAGGGGGGACAGTCTCTGGCAGCGGGGGAGACTGAGTGGAGGGTGGAGGGGGAGATAGTCTCTGGCAGCTGGGGGAGACTGAGTGGAGGTGGAGGGGAGTAGTCTCTGGCAGCGGGAGACTGAGTGGAGGTGGGAGGGGGAGATAGTCTCTGGCAGCGGGAGACTGAGTGGAGGTGGAGGGGAGATGTCTCTGCAAGGGGAGCTGAGTGGAGGGGGGAGGGGGAGATAGTCTCTGGCAGCGGGGGAGACTGAGTGGGGGTGGGCAGGGGGAGATAGTCTCTGGCAGGGGGGAGACTGAGTGGGGGTGGGAGAGGAGCATAGGTAGATAGAATGAAAGAAGCTGATCCCCATTGTGTGTGTGTGTGTGTGTGTGTGTGTGTGTGTGTGTGTGTGTGTGTGGAGAGAGAGAGAGAGAGAGAGTTCTCTCTCTCTCCACACACACACACACACACACACACACACACACACACACACACACACACATCTATTGATGCTGGATATTCCTAAATTTGATGGTAGTT
>CM065727.1:17278892-17282035 GCA_033310375.1 Conus canariensis
ACACACACACAAACCCTCCATTTCTGCCCAACATTCAACTTCCGAAACTTTTCAGTCAAGCCAAATTTGCACAACCCCGACTACAAGCTAAAAAAAAAAAAAAAAAAAATGAAGGGATCTGGTTGAGAGCAAGCGCGCGCGCGCAGACACACACACACACACACACACACACACACACACACACACACACACACCACACACACATCCTTCATCAGCAAAGCTCACCCCCGTGGCGCAATATCTGCGCCGGCCCAACTTAAAAGCAGGGTTCAAACGAAGCGGACACCAGTTTCACACACACACACACACACACACACACACACACACACACCACACACACACACAGCACGGAGGACACACACACACACACACCCACACACATACAGATCACGGAGGACACACACACACAGATCACGGAGGACACACACACACACACACACAGAGGTTCAGTGACCACCAGCTCTGCAGGCAACAGGAACCTCTTTCACCGTTTTATCACCCTCCCTGCCCCGCCATGACTTCTTCTCTGCCCTCCTCCTTCCGTCCGCCTTCCCCGTTTTTCTCCTCCTTGTTCTTTTTTCAAAAGATATTTTGGAGACTGGCTGAGCAGAGCAGCAAGCCCCATCCTAGCTCCCTTCTTACGTCTGCTATCAGCCTGTTTTTCCGCCCTCTCGAAAACATAGGTGGTGGTGGTGGTGGTGGTGGTGGTGGTGTGTGTGTGTGTGTGTGTGTGTGTGTGTGTGCGCGCGCGCGCGAATATATATGCGAGTGTGTGTGTGTGTGTGTGCGTGTGTGTCAGAGAGAGAGAGAGAGAGAGAGAGAGAGAAGGGAGGGCAAGCTACTCGTAGCAGCCCATCTTCCCCTCCTCTTGGCGAGGATGTAAACGGCCGGGAGTTGAGGGTGTTACGTCAACAACCCAGGAACGGAGAGAGAGAGGAGCGGCGATTTAGGTGAAGTGCGAAAGCCACTAACCCCTGGGTCTGTTGTGGTGGAGACAGCACGCGGCACGGGGCCACTGCCCTAATAAACGGGAACTTCCCTGAAGCTCTCGCTCTCTCTCTCTCTCTCTCTCTCTCTCTCTCTCCTAGCCTAGCTTCCTGACTCTCTACACTTCAGCCAGCCAGAACAGGACAAACCACCGCTCTCCCCAAGTCTCCCCCTCTCCTTCTTCCAGAGGATTCTGTAACGCTGAGGTGGATGGCAGGCCAAAGCAGAGAAGAAAGAAGAGAATTCAAGCACAAAGCCTGAATGCGTGCTGGCAGACAAGACTTTAGGAACAACAGGTGCGCTCGTTAGAACCACAATGCCGGCCAAAACACAGGAGAGAGAGAGAGAGAGAGAGAGACAGAGACAGAGACAGAGAGAGGGACCACAACGAACAAAACCAACTCAACTGCCCTGACCGCTATTGGCAGGAACAGGGAGGGACCGCCCAACGAACGTCTTTGAGGATATGTAACACAATGAAGCCTCTCCACATAGACCCTCCCCAAGAACTGACTCTTCCTTTCAAAGACTGCAGTTCATCAGGGGCATTTGTACTCACTCCTCTGTGCTAGATATCTTTCTGCAAAGACTCCATTCAAAGATATCTCTTTCTGTTCAGATTCCATTCAAAGATAGCTTTTTCTGCA
Organism: Conus canariensis; assembly: GCA_033310375.1. Lineage (NCBI taxonomy): Eukaryota > Metazoa > Mollusca > Gastropoda > Neogastropoda > Conidae > Conus > Conus canariensis. Next base: position 17,280,527 of record CM065727.1, read on the forward strand.
AAGACCCCATTCAAAGATACCTATTTCTGTCAAGACTCCATTCAATGATATCTCTTTCCGTAAAGACTCCAACCATATATATCTCTTTCTGCAAAAACTCCATTCAAAGATATCTCTTTCTGTAAAGACTCCATTCAAAGATATCTCTTTCTGTAAAGACTCCATTCAAAGATATCTCTTTGTGCAAAAACTCCATTCAAAGATATCTTTCTGTAAATATTCCATTCACAGATATCTCTTTTCGTAAAGACTCCATTCAAAGATATCTCTTCCTGTAAAGATTCCATAAAAAGATATCTCTTTCTGCAAAAACTCCACTCAAAGATATCCTTTCTGCAAAGACTGCGCTCAAAGATATCTCTTTCTGCAAAGACTCCATTGAAAGATTCTTTCTGTAAAGACTCCACTCAGATATTTCTTTCTATAAAGACTCCATTCAAAGATACCTCTTTCTGCAAAGACTCCATTCAAAGATATCTCTTTCTGTAAAGACTCCATTCAAAGGTATCCCTTTCTGTAAAGATTCCATTCAAAGACAGCTCTTTCTGCAAAGACTCCACTCAAATATATCTCTTTCTGTAAAGATTCCATTCAAAGATATCTCTTTCTATAAAGACCCCATTCAACGATATCTCTTTCTGTAAAGACTCCATTCAAAGATATCTCTTTCTGTAAAGATTCCATTCAGTGATTTCTCTTTCTGCAAAGATTCCATTCAAAAATATCACTTTCTGTAAACATTCCATTCAAGATATCTCTTTCTGTAAAGATTCCATTCACAGATATCTCTTTCTGTATCGACCCCATTCAAAGACATCTTTCGTACAGACCCCATTCACACATGATATTCTTTCTGCATAGACCCATTCACAGATATCTTTTTCTGTAAAGACCCCATTCAAGGTATCTTTTTCTGTAAAGACTCCATTCAAAGATATCTCTTTCTGTAAAGACTCCACTAAAGATATTCTCTGTCATCAAAGTCTCTCTTCTTAAAGATCCATCTGCAAAGATACTACTCCATCAAAGTCTCTCTTTCTGTAAAGACTCCACTTAAAGATATCTCTTCTGTAAAGACTCCATCTAAAGATATCTTGCAAAGACTCCATTCAAAGGTCTCTACTGTAAAGACTCCATCTAAAAGTATCTCTGCTAAACTCCATTTCAAAGATATCTCTATGTGCAAAGACTCCATTCAAAGGTCTCTCTTTCTGTGAAGACTCCATTTAAAGATATCTTTCTGAAAGACTCACATTCAAAGATATCTCTTTCTGTGAAGACTCCATTTAAAGATATTCTTTCTGTAAGACTCAATTCAAAGATTTCTCTTTCTGTGAGAAGACTGGGAGTTTAAGGATGTGTCTTTTTTCCCTCTACGTTTACCTTTAATCTAGAGGCTGGAAATGGGTTATACAAGAAGGTGGTTTTTCCTCTTCTTACTCTTGTTTGGACACATATGATGAAAAAGAAAGGCATCGCACACATACATTCACATACACCACACAAGGA
>CM065727.1:17287135-17302135 GCA_033310375.1 Conus canariensis
AACTGGCAATTATAACTCACAAAAATAGGTACTTATGGCTCATGGAAACTGGCAATTATAACTCACAAAAATAGGTACTTATGGCTCATGGAAACTGGCAATTATAACTCACACAACTAAACACTTATGACTCATGAAAGCCGGCAATTATAACTCACAAAACAGATACTTACGACTCATGAAAACTGGCAATTATAACTTACAAAAATAGGTACTTATGACTGATTAAAACAATCATAGCTCACAAAAATAGGTACTTATGGATCTTGAAAACTGGTAATTATAAAAGATACTTATGACTTTTAAAAACAGGCAATTATAACTCATACAAATAGATACTTATGACTCTTGAAAACAGGCAGTTATAACTCATACAAATAGATACTTATGACTCTTGAAAACAGGCAGTTATAACTCACAAAAATAGATACTTATGACTCTTGGAAACTGGCAATTCGTAAAAATACGTCACTATGACTCACGAAAACAAGTCGTTAAGACCGATGAAAACGAGTAATTACGACTCATGCAAGCAGGATGTTATGACTCATAAAAACAGCGGATTCTAACCACCAATGGTGCTGACTCGTAAACTGACGAAAACGGGCAGTTACGCCTCATGGAAGCACAGTGACGACTCTTGAAAATAAGTCACCATGGCTCATGAACACGGGTAATTTTGATTCTGGACAACAGGAAAAGTCACCATGACTCATGAACACGGGTAATTTTGATTCTGGACAACAGGAAAAGTCACCATGACTCATGAACACGGGTAATTTTGATTCTGGACAACAGGAAAAGTCACCATGACTCATGAACACGGGTAATTTTGATTCTGGACAACAGGAAAAGTCACCATGACTCATGAACACGGGTAATTTTGATTCTGGACAACAGGAAAAGTCACCATGACCCATGAACACGGGTAATTTTGATTCTGGACAACAGGAAAAGTCACCATGACTCATGAACACGGGTAATTTTGATTCTGGACAACAGGAAAAGTCACCATGACTCATGAACACGGGTAATTTTGATTCTGGACAACAGGAAAAGTCACCATGACTCATGAACACGGGTAATTTTGATTCTGGACAACAGGAAAAGTCACCATGACCCATGAACACGGGTAATTTTGATTCTGGACAACAGGAAAAGTCACCATGACCCATGAACACGGGTAATTTTGATTCTGGACAACAGGAAAAGTCACCATGACCCATGAACACGGGTAATTTTGATTCTGGACAACAGGAAAAGTCACCATGACTCATGAACACGGGTAATTTTGATTCTGGACAACAGGAAAAGTCACCATGACTCATGAACACGGGTAATTTTGATTCTGGACAACAGGAAAAGTCACCATGACTCATGAACACGGGTAATTTTGATTCTGGACAACAGGAAAAGTCACCATGACTCTATGAAACACGGGTAATTTTGATTCTGGACAACAGGAAAAGTCACCATGACCCATGAACACGGGTAATTTTGATTCTGGACAACAGGAAAAGTCACCATGACTCATGAACACGGGTAATTTTGATTCTGGACAACAGGAAAAGTCACCATGACTCATGAACACGGGTAATTTGATTCTGGACAACAGGAAAAGTCACCATGACTCATGAACACGGGTAATTTTGATTCTGGACAACAGGAAAAGTCACCATGACTCATGAACACAGGTCCTTCTCACACGTGAAGACGAGGAACTCTGCATGCGCAGCTGCATCCACGCGCGGAACGAAATAACCGCCATCCAAAAAAAACAACAAAAAAACCTTCTCACTGCTCCGGCTTAGGAGATCCCAAAGGACAATTTCGTTCTTTTGACTCCCAACCCAGTGTCGTAACAGCGTCACACACTCCACGGGAAACATCACTCTTTCTGCCACGTCATCATGACTGTTTTCTTGCAGTGATCACTCAAACACTGACTGTACTCCTCTCAGCACGGTAAACATCATCGTCATGACCGTTTCTCGCAGTGATCATTCAAGCACTGACTGTACTCTCAGCACGGCAATAATCATCGCCTGCTGAAGCGATGATGAAGTTCCAGCAGCTGGAGTCCTCTTCGTTGGTCTATCCCACTGCCCAGCTGACCGTGGCCAGAGAGAGAGAGAGGGAGAGAGAGAGAGAGAGAGAGAGAGAGAGAGAGAGAGAGGAGAGGGAGAGAGAGAGAGAGAGAGAGAGAGAGAGAGAGAACAAAAGGTAGGGAATACTATTAAAAGGCAAACTTTTGCCGCTGTATACTTGTTTAGAGCACGCGTATATTCCTCAAATACGAGCGATCGTGAGCGAAAAGCGTGCGCACAAAATATGCACAGTGAGATGGGAAGACATCGACAATCTGTCCTCAACAACTACAAGAACAAAGCCATGCAAGTGGCGGGGAGAAGGGGGCTGGGGGGGGGGGGGGGGGGGGGGGGGGGGGGCGAGGAGGAGTCATGGAGGTAGAGAAGCGAAAGAGAGGAAGTGGGGGTAAGGTGACCTAGGGTTATACAGCATCCACGGATGGAAAACACACAAACAAAAAACCTGTAGCCACTTCTACCCATAACTTTGCCCCCCCCCCCCTCCCCCCCCCCCCTCCCCAAGATCTCCCATTTCTCAATCTCTCCCTAAATACCTCACTTTTTCCGCAGCCCTTCCACCCCCCCCCCCCCTTGCCCTAAGTCCCCCCGCCCTCATCCACCCCACCTCCCCAAAGAGCCGTGATGGAAAGAGCGATAAAGGACCGATCACTCGTCAGCCTGATAAGCACAGCGAGGTGAGGTGGTATACCACGAGGATTCCTCCAGATCGGCCCCCTCCGACAGTGTCCGTCCACTGCACCACACCACCGCAGACATCACCAGTCCCGCAAGGGAGAACGATCGAGCTGGTGTTTTATTTTTTCTATTTTTTTTCTTTTTTTTATTTTTTTTTCAAATTTTATTTACCGATCGTCGGGATGTTGATAGGCGTGCGGGCAGACTGCCAATCTCAGACACATATTTCATGTATGCCAATAAAAGACAGCTCCCACCCCCCAGTACACCTTTCCCTTAGAGAGAGAGAGAGAGAGGGGAAGAAGAGAGAGAGAGAGAGAGAGAGAGAGAGAGAAGAGAGCACACATAGACAGAGAGAAAGAGAGAGAGATAGAGAGAGGAGGAGGTAAAGGGAGGAGGAGGAGGAGGAGGAGGAGGAGGGGGAGGAGAAGAAGAAGAAGAAGAAGAAGAAGAAGAAGAAGGAGGAGGAGGAGGAGGAGGTTTGAAACAACGTAATCTTCTTCTGCGTACGCAGGCTGATACTCCTGCGGACACCCCCTATGTAGGGAGCGAAGTTTTGTGTGTATGACCGTTTTATATCCCGCCATTAAGGCAGCCATACTCCAACTTCGGGGAAGGTGCATGCTATGTGTAACGTGTCATCCATACCAACGGCCAAACTGGCCTTCTCTTCCGAAAGTTGGTGATGGGATTTGTGCAAGATGTTATGCGTGTTCACACACGGAACCTCGGTTTATAGTCTCATTCGAAAGACTGTACGGGAAATGGAGTCAGAACTAATGTCAACTCCGAGGGACCTCCCCCCCCCCCCCCCCCCCCCCCCCCCCCCCCCCCCCCGTACCGAAACGGCCCGGCGGAGATTCAAACTCGCAACCCCAAGATTACGAATCCGGCGCTCTACCACTGAGCTATTCCGGCCCCCTTCACAACGTAATCTTCAATTCAGCCTGTTTCCTTTTCCAATGCCACTCCATCCTCGAAACAAACCAGATAAAATATTGTCCTTAGGGGCAAGGTATCATGGAATGTTGTCATGTACCGCCACTACTGCATTTTCCACCCTTGCACCGCTTCAACACAATTCATACACCCGTTAACCTTTCAACATGTGGCCACAGACAGCCAATACAACCCAACCATTTTACTACTTCAACACACACACGTACGCGCGCGCGCCCGCACGCACATGACAGTCCATACAACCCAACCATTTTTCTTCTCTCTCTCTCTCTCTCTCTCTCTCTCTCTCTCTCTCTCTCTCACACACACACACACACACACACACACACACACACACACACACACACACGCCCATACAACCCAAACATTTTTCTACGAACACACGCGCGCGCGCACACACACTCACACAATCAGAATTTCTAACGCTGTATAAGTGTGGCATAAAACAGACAAACACTTTCCGTACACGTCACGTAAAGATTTTGTGTTCAACAGTAGTTTTCTTTTCCCGAGGTACAGAGAAGAAAGGTACGGTCTAACCGCAATTCTTTCTGTCAAGCCTTCGTTTTGTCGGTGGAGAATATTCAGTAAATGGTAGGGTACAGTCACAACAGATCTCTCTGAAATTGGGATGCTGTTTTCATGAGTCACCAAAAACGCCCCCCCCCCCCCACCCATCGCGTCACCTCCCTCCCCTCCTAGGAGCCCAGATGCACTTCCCAGGCTGAGGGATTCCTAAGGACAGCCTTTCAAGGACCCCAGAAGCATTTCCCAAGGATTTCTAAGGACAGCCTTTCAAGGGCCCCAGAAGCATCTCCCAAGGATTTCTAAGGACAGCCTTTCGAGGACCTAAGAAGCACTTCCCAAGGATTTCTAAGGACAGCCTTTCAAGGACCCCAGAAGCACTTCCCAAGGATTTCCAAGGACAGCCTTTCAAGGACCCCAGAAGCACTCCCCAAGGATTTCTATGGACAGCCTTTCAAGGACCCCAGAAGCACTTCCCAAGGATGTCCAAGGACAGCTTTTCAAGACCCCAGAAGCACTTCCAAGGATTTCTAAGGACAGCCTTTCGAGGACCCCAGAAGCACTTCCCAAGGATTTCTAAGGACAGCCTTTCAAGGGCCCCAGAAGCATCTTCCCAAGGATTTCTAAGGACAGCCTTTCGAGGACCCTAAGAAGCACTTCCCAAGGATTTCTAAGGACAGCCTTTCAAGGACCCCAGAAGCACTTCCAAGGATTTCCAAGGACAGCCTTCGAGGACCCCAGAAGCACTTCCCAAGGATTTCTAAGGACAGCCTTTCAAGGACCCAGAAGCACTTCCCAGCATGTCTAAGAACAGCTTTTCACCTTCAATTTCAAAGCATGCTGTTACATCCTCAACACAGCAGTCATTGGTGCGATCTTGATGTTCACAGCCATGTCACACAGCTCAAACAGGTTTCCACACCACCTCCACTTCGCTCTAAAAACAATGACCGAGAAACCCCCCCCACAAATAAAGCACTTGCAATGCTGAGCAGGAACCAGCTTTACCCCCCCCCCCCCCCCCCCCCCCCACACACACACACACACACACACACAACACACAACAACAACAACAAACCCAAAACACACAAACACACACCGCCAACAGCAGGTCTTTCCACGTACAGCGAGAAACTAACAGTCTGCGACAACTACAGGCACTTTCCATCTAATGCGAGGATCCAAGAGATGTAGCTTTGGTGCTCCAACGGCTCCATCCATGGTGCTCCAACAATCCGCTGTCCATGGGCAATCAGCTGGTCTGCCTTTCGGATGAGGGAAAAAGATCTCTTCAAAGCTCTGTCCGTCCACTCGGTCGGGTTGACGGCAGACACCCGGTAGTACGCTACTGGAAGTGGCGCAAAGTGTGTGTGGTGTTGTGTGTGTGTGTGTGTTGTGTGTGTGTGTGTGTGTGTGTGTGTGTGTGTGAGTGTGTGCACCTGTGTGTGTGTGTGTGTGTGTGTGTGTGTGTGTGTATGTGTGTATGTGTGTAAGCGTGCATGTGAGCATGCGCGCGCACATGTGTGTACATGCGTGCGTGTGTGCTTGAGAGAGAGAGAGAGAGAGAGAGAGAGAGAGGGAGGAGAAAGCGAGAGCGAGAGAGAAAGAGTGAGAGAGCAAGTATATGCGTGCGTGCATATGTGCTTGAGAAGAGAGAGAGAGAGAGAGAGAGAGAGAGAGAGGAGAGAGAGAGAGAGAGAGAGACAGACAGAGACAGACAGAGAAAGAGAGAGAGAGGGAGAGGGGACATGGAGAGCGAGAGAGAGAGAGACAGACAGACAGACAGACAGACAGACGGACAGACAGAGAGACACAGATAGAGACACTGGGCAGAGACAGATAGGGATGAGGACAAAGGGAGTGAGAGTCAATACAGAATGTGCATGTGAGCATTAGTGTGTGCATGGTAGGATGTGGACAAATGTGTGAGGTTTAAATAAAAGTGCACTCCAACGAGCAAGTGCGCGGAAACGCACGCACGGTGTGAGTGTGCGTGAGTGAGTGAATACGCATGCGTGCGTACGTATTTAAGTATGTTGTGTGTGTGTGTGTGTGTGTGTGTGTGTGTGTGTGTGTGTGCGCGCGCGCGCGCGCGCGCGCGTATGTGTGTTTTTGTGTGTGTATATGTACGAGCTTCTCTCTCTCTCTCTCTCTCTCTCTCTCTCTCTCTCTCTCTCTCTCTCCCCCTCTCTGGGTGTGCGTTTATGTGCACACGCGGACGCACGCTTCTATGCGCCACAGGGAGGGAGAGGAGAGGGAAAGAGGGGAGGAGGGAGAGAAGGAAAAAAGGAAAGTTTACCTGTCGTAGCTAGAAGCTAAAGACAGACAACAGCATCAGAGATTACATTTTATTCATTTACTTTTTTTCTTTTATTATCACTATTCTTTTTAATATAATATACTAGCCGCAGAAATCGCTCAACTTCAAGCTAAAATACAAAGGGACACAATCCCAAATTGGACAAAACGCAGCCAAGCACCCGTGGGCACGAGTTAACTCCCCGAAAAACAGCGTCTCGCAAGATGGGACACGATCAAAGACAGAGGTCTTGTACGAGTCATCCGAACAAAACAGAGAGAGAGAGAGAGAGAGAGAGGAGAGAGAGAGAGAGAGAGAGGGGAGGGAGAGAGAGAGAGAGAGAGAGGGGAGAGAGAGAGAGAGGGGGGAGAGAGAGAGAGATGATCTCTCTTTCTCTCTCTCTCTCTCTCTTTTCTGTCTATCTGTCTCTCATTCTCTCTCTCTTTCTGTCTGTCTGCTTCTCATATTCTCTCTCTCTCTCTCTCTCTCTCTCTCTCTCTCTCTCTGTGAGGGGCGGGGGGGGGGGGGGGAGGAGAAAGAAGAAGTATGCGTGTGTAAATAAGCATCAAATAATTCAACCTGAATAAAAAAAAAAAATAAATAAAATACCACCACCACCACCCCACAAAAAAAAACACAATTCAGAGGTATGGAAAATCGACGAATCTCACAACACCACCAAAAAAAGTGAACTAGAGAGGTAATGGGAAAATCGACAGTAAATCTGCAGAAATCACTCACCAGAAAAAGTGCTAGACTGAAATGTCAAGTTATTACAAATTTTGATGTGAACTTGTGCCTTTCACGGTTCAGAACGAGTGTATGGGGGCATCACACAGCGGTCTGTGAGGTACGGTCATCCGATGCTGAAAACAACGGTCCATTAAAAGAAAAAAAAATTGTCACAGCCACGGCGTTACTGAGATGAACAGTCTACTTCCTTTGTTGCTGTCTAATCCAGGATGACTTCAGAACACAGCTCATAGCTGCTGAGTGTTCAAGTCCTCGATCCCTGTTCAGATCTTCAATGCCGACGAGGGAAAAACAAACAAACAAAACACCCAACCAAATAAATTTTAAAAAAAACAGCAACTGCGACACTGTTCATACAGACAGGTTTTCACGTGACGGGCATGTCTAAATGGACAACGCTAAACAGTGCTTCAAGATTTGTCATCAGATTTCACATGTTTGAAGATTCGATTCAACTCCATACAACTGCACTAGGCATGTATGAACTCGACATTTGTATGGGTCTGTGACCTAACAACAATAACAATATTGCGCTCTCTCTCTCTCTCTCTCTCTCTCTCTCTCTCTCTCTCTCACACACACACACACACACACACGCACACACGCACCCACCCACCACCACCACTATTACTGCAGTTGGCCTCGCATCACATTTTGTGTCATGTCCCACGTTGAAAGGAGAAACGCGCACACACACAACAACTACTACTACTATTACTACAACAACAACTACTACTACTACTGGCCTCAAACCACACTTTGTGTCAAGTCCCACGGTAAAAGGAGACCCCCCTCCCCCTCCCCCTCTCCCACACTAACACTACTACAGTAGGTCTCACGTCAGTCACACTCTGTGTCAAGTCCCTCGGTAAAAGGAGACCCACCTCCCCTCTCCTCCACCCCCCCCCCCACCCACACACACACACACCAACACTACTACAGTTGGTCTCGCATCACACTTTGCGTTATATGGCAAGTCCCACGGCGAAGGCAGACACTCCCCTCCCCCTGCCACACTCACGTCAGCCCTCCCACAGCCGTGTCAGCCGACATAACAGCAGAAGTGGGAAGGAAAGGGAAGCGGCATGGAGAGCTGCTGAGGCGACGACACTGACCTCTCGGACCGACTGGCTGCCCAGTCAGGGTCAACCACCGGAATTTGCCCTGACCCCACCACCGACTATACCGCCTGGGCCGGCGGAAACCCAGCCCCTTCCCTGGGCAGTGGGGATGCTTTCACTGGCCGCACGGTTAGTGCTTAGCTGACTGACACACGCTGCCTACCCCCCCCCCCCCCCCCCCCATCATCCTCTGCGAAAGCTTCATCTTGCTGTTGGCCTATAGCTGGCTGGCCAGGGTTTTCCCCTCTGGCATTACGTCCAGTTGATGTGCCGAGGAGATGAGGTCAGTCGGTGCCAGCGTCGTCTGATCTGGTGGTCCATGTTTCCTTGATTGTTACCATGGTTACTGTCGTTTGCATTGTTTACTATCATCCATCGTCATCCTCATCATCCTCATCATCATCATTACTACTACCACTGCTATCACAGTCATTATCATCATCTTTTTATCATTATCACTTATCATTACTATTATTACTATTGTTGCTGTTCTTGTTATCATTATTATTTCATTATCATCATCACCGTCATCAATATCTATTCCTCCTCTTGTTATCATCATTATGGTTGTAATCAGCATCGTCGTCATCATCAATATTTATTTTTCTTCTTATTATCATCATTATTGCTGTTAGCATCATGGTCATCATCATCATCGTCGTGGTCGTCGTCGTCATCTGGTGGTCTTATTGTTGTTCTTTAGTTGTTGTTGCTCTCCTGCTCCTTCTTGTTATTCCGGCAAAATACAAATGAACTCTACCAACACTACGCTGTAAAGTAACGTCGTTTAATGTATATTACATTATAGACAAGTGAATTTTCGATGAGTATGAGAATACTGAGCTGAAGTGTGTCCTGACCGCTATCGGAGGAGTACGTGTGTGTATGGTGTGTGTGTGTGTGTGTGTGTGTGTGTGTGTGTGTGTGTGCGTGCGTGCGTGCGTGCGTGCGTGCGTGCGTGCGTGCGTGCGTGCGCGTCTGTGTGTGTTGTGTGTGTGTGTGTGTGTGTGTGTGTGTGTGTGTGTGTGTGCGAGTCCGCGTGTGTGTGTGTGTGTGCGTGTGTGTGAGTCCGCGTGTGTGTGTGTGTGTGCGTGTGTGTGAGTCCGTGTGTGTGTGTGTGTGTGTGTGTGTGTGTGTGTGGTGTGTGTGTGTGTGTGTGTGTGTATGTGTGTGTGTGTGTGCGGCGCGCGAGCGCGCACTCATATATCTGTGTGTCTATCAAGATGTGTGTACCCATGCACTCGTGTCCATACGTAAACGTGTGTGTGCATGTATCTGAGTGCGCTCGATCGTTCAATGTACGTGCTGGGGATTATCAAACCGGCATTTCTGCAAGCTGGCGTATGCGCATAATGTATTTGTGCGCGTGCGCACAAACACACACATACAGAGAGAGAGAGAGAGAGAGAGAGGGGGGGGGGGGGAACTGGGAGCTCGAGTGGGGAAGGGGCAATCTGGTTTGTAACAGAAGCAGTTTGATTCAATTTCTTTTCTTTTCTTTTTTTTCTTTTTTTTTTTTTTGATTGAAGATTATACGCCTCAAATAAGAAAATGTCTCTTCTACAACACGTAGTTGTTTACACTCGCAAAACGTTACGATCTCAGTCTGCAACATCCCTTCATCATCACTCTGCAATTCAGCGCTTAAAATAATTACACCATGTTTTTCGCTAACAAATTTGAACATGTACCCCCCCCCCCCCCCCCCCCCCCCCCATTCCATTCGGGATTCTGGAAATGATGCTTTTTGAAGCAGGGAAATTTCGGGAAAAAAAAAGGAGGGGAGGGGGGGTAGGGTTTGTACAGAATCATCAAATCCGAATATCCTGGGCGAAAGACAGGTCCACGCTCAACTGTCAACTGAAATAAGAAAAAAAGAAAAAGAAAAAAAAAGGCTGCCAGTATTCATTCTCAACTATATGTTGACTATACAAGAAGAAACACCTTGATCTCTCTGAACACTGGAGAAGTGCACCCCGCTCAGGACCAATCTCACAACATGGTCTTTGAGCAACCTGCTCTTCAGGTCTTCTCTGAACACTTGAGAAGTGCACCCCGCGCAGGACCAATCTCACAACATGGTCTTTGAGCAATCTGCTCTGAACACTGGAGAAGTGCACCCTGCGCAGGACCAGTCTCACAACATGGTCTTTGAGCAACCTGCTCTTCAGGTCTTCTCTGAACACTGGAGAAGTGCACCCCACGCAGGACCAGTCTCACAACATGGTCTTTGAGCAACCTGCTCTTCAGGTCTTCTCTAACACTGGAGAAGTGCACCCCGCGCAGGACCAATCTCACAACATGGTCTTTGAGCAACCTGCTCTTCAGGTCTTCTCTGAACACTGGAGAAGTGCACCCCGCGCAGGACCAATCTCACAACATGGTCTTTGAGCAACCTGCTCTTCTGGTCTTCTCTGAACACTGGAGAAGTGCACCCCGCGCAGGACCAATCTCACAACATGGTCTTTGAGCAACCTGCTCTTCTGGTCTTCTCTGAACACTGGAGAAGTGCACCCCGCGCAGGACCAATCTCACAACATGGTCTTTGAGCAATCTGCTCTTCAGGTCTCACTCAGCTCTCATGTCGCGTTGGTTTCATTTAAAATGAACAGGGGGTATTGGGAATACAAAGGAAATCTCTCTCACCCTTTCTCTCTCTCTCTCTCTCTCTGTTTCTCTGATTTCCCATAACACCATAAATGAACTCCCAAGACAAACATTAACCTTTGATTGAGTGTATTGTGAAACGTCGTTCCCTGACGGGCTGACGACATTCCTGGTGCAATTCTCATACGCATAATCATAGTGGTTTAGGATCCAGCTTGAGAGAGAGAGAGAAGAGAGAGAGAGAGAGAGAGAGAGAGAGAGAGAGAGAGAAGACAGACAGACAGAGAGAGAGAGAGAGAGACAGACAGACAGACAGACAGACAGACCGACCGACAGACAGATTCTCATTCTTATACGCGTAATTATACTGTTCTGGGTCCAGCTTATGAGAGAGAGAGAGAGAGAGAGAGAGAGAGGGGGGGAGGGAGGGAGTGAGAGACAGACAGAGAGAGAGAGAGAGAGAGAGAGAGAGAGAGAGAGAGAGAGAGAGAGAGAGAGGCAGACAGACACACACCCACATTCTGCCATCCACTCGGTCGTTCCGTGCAAGCTGCCAGCGAAACCTTTCCCTGTTCCAGAGCAGCTGCCACGAACATCTCAGCTCACCCCCCCCCCTCTCTCTCTTGAGACCCCAAAGAGAGCCTAACAAGGCTGGCCAGCAGCCACTACAGTGAGATGATGTATGGCACCACAGACACTGGTCTGAGCCCCCCTGTCTGTTGGTTTACTGCATAGACCACGATGAGCGCGGTCTTCATGTCGAAACACACAATTGTAACAAGAGTTGGGAGTGGGTCGGTGTGTCCTCTAGGGGAAGGACTTGGAATGTTTTCTCTGTTAGAGTTACGTTGAAATTTCACCTCCACCCTCTCTCTTACTAGTGATGGAAGGAGCAACTTTCCGGTACTATCATTTAAAAATAATTTTCATTTTTCTCGGGACTGTTAAAACCACTCAAGACTGGCTCAGGGATAAGTTTCCTTAGACTTGAAAGTGCTTGTAGTTCCGAAAAGCAGAATTAGAGAGAAGTTTAAAGATTCAATACTGAACGAACAACAAAGAACTGACACAAGTGCACTTTCACACATCAACTTTACTTGTTTAAACAAGGGTGAAGATTCAAATCAATTTCACACATTCAGTTCTGGCCGATTGCTGTTTCCCACTTCTCTTTTCATCATTAAGAGAGGGAAAGTTCTGGATGAGCTTAGTTGGAGTCCACTTGGAATATCAGAACTTATCTGATGTTGGAGAGGATAGTTGATCTCTCTGCAGTTGCTGGTGACTGATCCACTTCTCGGTAGATCAAGTGCTGAGCAGTGGTGTCCGTCCACTACCAGGCATGCCCAGGGTAGGTAGGAATCCAAGTTCTAAAACAAACAGGACCTGGTCTGTAGTTAAGTAGCTGAGAGTCTGGCTTGTCGAGTTCACACACTTGCCCTCTGGCTGTCAGTAAATGTGTGAGATCTCAGCCAACGAAAGATTGGACTAGCATAAATATATCTGCCATAATTATCAGTCTCCGCTTTCCCTCGGAGTTTGAATAAAACAAGGGGTAGTCGAATAACGCTTCAATGTCTTTCTTAGGAATTAAGTTGAAGTAACGTGGATAACACTTAGCCCAAGCATTCATAAATCAACAGTTTTCACCTAGTATAGGCATACAGTTTTTCTGATCAGAATTTATCATTCAGTTACCATCTTAACAGATAGTATTGAATACTAGCAGAAATCAGATGGTAAATGAAGAATGTTAATCAGATTGCTAACAAAGAATCTTACTCAAGCATCTTAACCTGTGTTACCAAGTTGTGGCAACCTATCACAACAAAAAAACAACAACCCTCATTCATCATTTTGCTAGATGTCACCAAGTATTGGCATAAAGTTACACTATCAAAACACATGGCATACATACAAGCACTACATAGCCTCAAAATTTAGAAAACCATTTCAACTTACAGTTCTTCTGGGTGACCAGTGAATCTTGGACAGGATCAGAGTAGGTGAGATAAAATTTCACTCTCTCTGGTTTACCCCTGTTGTAATTCTTGATTCACTAGGCTTGACCAGTCTGATGGCCTCTGGTAGAACAGTGATTGTTCACAATGAGTTTCCCATTTTTGTAGGCTGAGCCACCTGTTCGGTTTCCTGTTCCGGTTGGTTGGCTTTGTGTCACTAAAAACAAAGACAAGGGGCGTGGGGAGGTTTGGTCCTCCCCCACCACTTACAGTGGAGAAGAGGGGTAGTAGAAGATGCAAGAATGCTCTTTCTTAGCAGTTGTGGTTGCTTTTAGTGCATCCACATCAGTACACGCCAATTGACAAAGTGCTGTTTAACATACATGCGTCATACCCGGGCTGAGCACGCACGGTTGCCATGACGTGTGGTAGGGGAAGGAATGAAAAAAAAAAAAAAAAAAGGGTGGGGGGGGGGTGGGGGGGGGGCGTCGGCTTCTCTCTGATCAAGCCCAGAGAGAACAGGCTTTCAGCTAAGGGAAGGGAGAGGAGAGGGAGTGAAGCACCCTGATTGCCAGGCAATACCAAAGGTAGGTCCCACTGATGGGGGGAGAGTGGGCGGTGAGAGGGGTGAGGAGGAGATGGAAAGTTGACATAGATTAGTAATCTATACTGCCCTTTGTAAGACAAAGAGAGAGAGAGAGAAAAGGGGGGGGGGATGGTGTAGGATGTCAATACATCATGTCACAACTATCAATTATGCCAACCTTCTCAAGCAGAATGGCAAATGGACTTTATTTATTGTCCACAATTTATTTGTACAGCCCCCTGGTCTTAGTTTTGCTATTCGTGTTAAAACAGTAAATGGGCATTACTGTGTCCCATATTGAATACAAGGCCCAATTCCTTCGCTTGGCTGTCTTTAGCATGAATGGTGAACAGGGCAGGGTTGTGTTGAATATTGAGTGCAAATCCCAATTCCCCAGCTCAGACATCTTTGGCATAATTGATGAATGGGCACGATTGTGTTGAATACTGAGTGTAATGCCCAATAGTTCAGCTTAGATGTGTTGGCCAGAATGCTAAATGACACTGCAGGAAAGGCCGTTATTATGCCCGGTATTGATTTATAAAACCCACTTTGTTTTGCCATCTAGTAGAAAGGATGTTATCACCTCCACTACTTATTGTAAAGCCCATTTTCTTATTTTTGCCTTTGCCAGAAAGGCTGTTATGATGCCCAGTACTGATTTCTAAAGCCGGCTTTCTTAGTTTCTCCATCTGATAGAAAGGGCGTCATTACGCTCAATGTCAAGTCCGCTTTAGTAGTCCTGCCGTGTGGTAGGTAAAAGCAAAAATTAATATACCCAATATGAACTGTAAAGTAGCTTTCTTAGTTTCGCTGTCTGGTAGAAAGGACGCTATCATGTCCAGCATTTGTTTGTAAAGCCCACTTTCCTAGTTTTGCCGTATGGCAGAAAGGGGCTTTATTATGTCCCGTACAAACTGTAAATCCCACTCACTTAGTTTTGCCATAATGCAGAAAAGGGATTTATAATGTCCCATACTAATAGTAAATCCCACTTACTTACTTTTGTCATATGGCTGAAAGGGCTTTATCATGTCCTGTACTAATTGTAAGTTGCACTTTTTTAGTTTTGCTGTATGGTAGAAAGGCATCATGACCATTATTGATTTATAAAGATCTCTACCTTAGTTACCTCATGTGTAGCAGGAAGAGCGCCATCATCTCCAATATTTACTTGCAAAGCCCATTCTTTCAATCTCGCGAGTTTTCCGCAGAGCGGGAACAGGCGTTGTACTGTCAGACAAACGGGTGACTGTGTTGTTCGGTCAAACACGTCTGTGTAACATCTCCAACATCGCCTTCCAGCGCTGTTACCGACGTCCGAGACATGAGGCGTTTTTTTTTTTTTTTTTTGTTACCTAAGATTCCTGCCTATTGTCCACTCCCAGACACAGGAGGTGGATGA
>CM065727.1:17307135-17309635 GCA_033310375.1 Conus canariensis
ACGGAACTAATACCGGGCACTTCACAATTATCAGGTCAGATCTAGCGCGCGCGCATGTGTGTGTATCGTGTGTGTGTGTGTGTGTGTGTGTGTGTGTGTGTGTGTGTGTGTGTGTGTGTGTGTGTGTGTGTGCCTGCGAGCGCGCGTCAAAGAGTATGCTTACGTACAAGCATGTATTTTGGCTAACGACTCCTTTTTGCATGCATGCGTGCGCGCGCGGTGTGTGTGTGTGTGTGTGTGTGTGTGTGTGTGTGTGTGTGTGTGTGTGTGTACATGGAGTGAAACAGCTGCTGGTGAACACGATAAGTACAGCTAGCAAAAGCAGATGTGGTTTACTTTAAGTGATGAAACAGATGGGAAGAGAGAGTGAGAGAGAGAGAGAGAGAGAGAGAGAGAGAGAGAGAGAGAGAGAGAGAAAGAGAGGGGGGGAGCACTCTATCACTGTCTAACACACACACACACACACACACACACACACACACACACACACACACACACAGAACGAGAGAGGGTGAGAGAGGTAAGAAGCAAGCGGGAGGGAGGGAGGAAAAGGGGGAAGATAGACAAGGGAGGACGGGAGGGGGTGAATAAGAGAGAGAGAGAGAGAGAGAGAGAGAGAGAGAGAGAGAGAGAGAGAGAGAGAGAGAGAGAGAGAAGTATGTTTCAAAATACGGGGTTGATGTTGCGTGATGAAGCAAAGAGCTGGTATTTGCAGGCTCCAGTTCACTGACATGGTACACGAAGACTATAGTGGCATCCTAAATAAAAGCTCGAACAGAAATTTGTCATATTACCCGTCCACATCCACTACAACTGATTACGCAGGCAGGGCGTGTGTGTGTGTGTGTGTGGGGGGGGGGGGGGGGGGGGGAGGTAACTTATCCCAGGAAGCTAGGTGTCAGGAACTTAACGCTACAGTTAGTGTACCACCATAATGACACAGAAAATAACAACGAGCGGCGACACTGACGATTTTTTTTTTTGTTTCTAATTCTTTCATTTGTTTTTATTATCATCATTTTTTTTTTTTAATGTTGAGCACCTGCTGGGTTCGACACTGCAACGTCCGCCCGCCAGCTGACTGTGGTCGCCAGTCCTGTCCACAATGTCTCGCCGGCTTTCTGGAACTTCGGTGCCACTACCTTCCTCTTTTCTATCACTCTTTCATTCTTCCTTTTTCTTTCCTTTCCTTTTTCTTTCAAATAAACATGTTGTGTCTTTCCTTTTTACTGTCCTGCCCACTTGTTTTTTCTGTTTTTTTGGTTGGCCATTCTCCTGTCTTTGTTCTGCAAACTTTCGTCCTAACTTTTGTTTTTTCTGTTTTTTTTTGGTTGGCCATTCTCCTGTCTTTGTTCTGCAAACTTTCGTCCTAACTTTTGTTTTTTCTGTTTTTTTGGTTGGCCATTCTCCTGTCTTTGTTCTGCAAACTTTCGTCCTAACTTTTGTTTTTTTTCCCTGAGAAAAATTCATGACACGTCAGCTTTGTTTTCTTTCTGTTTGTTGTTGTTCTTGTTTGGGTTTTTTTTTTTTTTTTTTTTTTTGTTGTTGTTGTTGGTAGTCGTCTGGCGACTGGATAGTGAAGACTGTACAGTCACACTGTACACGCTGACCAGCGTGGACATCAGCTGTCCATTCTCCGGAGTCTCTTTGCCCTTGTGATTTTTTCAAAACGTACTTTCAGTAGCCCATAAATAACTTTTTGCCCATGTGATTTTTTTTCAAAACGTTCTTTCAGTAGCCCATAAATAACTTTTTGCCCATGTGATTTTTTTAAAACTTTTTTTTTTTTTTTTTTTTTTTTTTGCCCATGTGATTTTTTTCAAAACGTACTTTTGGTAGACCATAATTTTTTTTTTTTCTGCCCATGTGATTTTTTTCAAAACGTACTTTTGGTAAACCATATATGTTTTTCTGTTCTTCCCTTGTCTTTTTTTTTTTTTTTTTGCCCATGTGATTTTTTTCAAAACGTACTTTTGGTAGACCATAATTTTTTTTTTTCTGCCCATGTGATTTTTTTCAAAACGTACTTTTGGTAAACCATATATGTTTTTCTGTTCTTCCCTTGTCTTTTTTTTTTTTTTTTCATCTGGAAATGGCACAGCAAGAGGAAGAACGTGTGCCGCTCATAGACAGCCTTAGGAGTCATTTCACACGTCACAGGCCGCTCATAGCACAGCCTTAGGAGTCATTTCACACGTCACAGGCCGCTCTCAGCACAGCCTTAGGAGTCATTTCACACGTCACAGGCCGCTCATAGCACAGCCTTAGGAGTCATTTCACACGTCACAGGCCGCTCATAGCACAGCCTTAGGAGTCATTTCACACGTCACAGGCCGCTCATAGCACAGCCTTAGGAGTCATTTCACACGTCACAGGCCGCTCATAGCTCAGCCTTGGCAGTCATTTCACACGTCACAGGCCGCTCATAGCACAGCCTTGGCAGTCATTTCACACGTCACAGGCCGCTCATAGCACAGCCTTGGCAGTCATTTCACACGTC
>CM065727.1:17314635-17319635 GCA_033310375.1 Conus canariensis
GGAGGAGAGCAAGGGGAAGGGAGAGGTGGGCACACTAAACACGGTAACCTTCTACGTCGTCACGTCAAACATCATCATCGTCAGCTGCCACGCCAAGCAAACAGCTAACTACCGACAAATGCGGAGATGTACCGAAAATGTACACACACACATACACGCACGCGCACACACACACACACACACACACACACGCACACACACACACACACACACACACACACGCACACACACACACATACACACGCGCACCTCGTTCTCTCCTCTCTCTTCCCTACCATACATGCATACATACACACATTCACGTACACACACCAAGGCTCAAACAATTTAGATCACTTTCACCATTCTTTACGAAGACTTTAAGGCATGCCTATAAAATGTCAGAAACTTTTTTTTTTTTTTTTTTTTCAAAATCAGAAAACAAATCAAATCAGTCACATGTTTTTTGAAGTGATGCAATTGCTTAGCGCCTTCTCTCCTCCACAATTCCCACCTCCTCTGTCCCGCCCTCCCTTTTTTTTCCCTTGGCCCCTCCCACCCACCCACCCACCCACCAGCAACACAGGCCACGCGCCACAATGAGGATTTTGCACAAAATCACCGGATAATCCATGTGTGCGTTTTGAGGTGTAGCCTAAATCTGAGCAAAAAATCATTTGACATTAAACCGATGATAGATCGAATGAACCGCCCCAAAATAGTTATAACAATAGAAATAGAAATTTAAAAAAAAAAAAAATCATTTCACTTGGTTTTAGGGATTTCTTCCGATGACATCATTCACACTCTAGAAACACATGACCTTACCCCTTACCTGACGTCATATGTCAGGCCTTCACACTCACCCGTGGTGACCCTATCTTTGCGCCACGTGGTTTCCCCTTACACAGTCCCATTCCTTTCACTGTACACCCAGTTGTTATAGAACAGGGAGTACTTTACAACGGGAACGAAGAAATGCTGTCTGTGTGTCTGTCTGTCTGTCTGTGCGTCTGTCCGTGGTCAAAATGTGTTCCACTCGCTCCAGACAAAACTTCTGGGCCCATCTTTCTGAAAATTTGTAGATATGTTCATTATGGGTCACGGATGATGCCCGATGTTTTATTTTACCAGAATAGCCGTTACTAACGGCTATAACGGCCCAAAACAGGTTTTTCTTCTTTATGGAATATCTCAGAAAGTACTTGTATTCAAGATAGACTGGGAGTATGTTTATATGCTTTGCATCTTGTTTTAATCTGTCTGCTTGGAACTACCTGGCTAAGAACCTTGTTGGGCTTAGGAAAGTAAAGAAGGCAAACCACCTTTCTGACACGATAAGAATTACCAAAAACGATTAATTTTTGTTTGTTTGTTACAGCTTTATAATCACAGTTTATGACTCCATTTGGGTGGCCCGGATGCAGAATCTCGAAACGATCCAACTGTGCCTATCTGTCTCTTCAAGCAAGGCCTTGGGCGCCTTACATACTGGTGTGTGGCCACGAGCCACTCTGAAGAACCCAGTGTAAAGCGAGAGTAGCGTGGCTGCTGCATGTGCAGTGTGCACGGATGTTCACGAAGATGAAGTGGGTTAGCGGGCGCAGCACGCGCGTCCAGGGCGCTGCCAGCCAACAGATGGAGAGCCGGGAAGGGCAGCAGGAAGGAAGGAAGGAAGGAAGGAAGGCCAGGGAACCAGCAACCTCCCCCCCCCCCTCCCCCCTTGATTCAACAGGCTGGGAACACAAACACGGGTCCGGAGTCTGCCTCCCCCCCCCCCAACCTCCTCCCAACACACACAAAAAATACATACACGTGCACACACACACACACACACACACAAAACACAACATACACACACCACTCCACCCCACCCCACCCTACCTCTCTCTCTCTCTCTCTCTCTCAGCCTCGTTCTACGACGAGACTGACAAGATGAACTGACGAGTTCAAGAATTGCTTGATAATCCGGGAAGATTCCCCCCCCCCCCCCCCCCTCCACCTCCTAACATCCCCCCTCCCCTTCTCCCTCCCTGTCCCTTTCCTCAACTCTCAAGATGGTTTTCTTTTTCTTTCTTTTTTTTCTTCTTCTTTTTTGTCCTGTCCAAGGCCAAGGTCATACATGCCCTAGAAATTGCCGAAGGAACATGTCGTAGACTTGTCGGCTGATTTCTCTGAAAGCGATCTTCTTTATTTGACAGTACGGGGAAAAGCTTCCATTACTGGCGTGGGAGGCGAAGCGTGGGAGGTGGGATTGGAGGGAGACGAAAGTACATCCTACCCCAAAACTCTCCCAAGCAAACATCCAGCTATTTGGGCTATTCATTTTTTTCCCTTTTGTTTCGTTTCGTTTCGTTTCGTTTTGTTTTGAATCCGGCCTTCACTCGTCCCTCTCTACACCATCTTTACTGTTAAAACTGTCTCTGTCGCTTTGCCAAGAAGCTTCGTGAGGCATGATTTTCCCCCCAATGTATCTTTCTTGTAAAATAAACACAACAAAAGGAAGAAGGAAAAGGAGGAGGAGGAAGAGGAGGATTAGGAAGAGGAGTAGAAGAAGAAGAAAAGAAGAAAAAGAAAGATCCTACACGTGCAGGCCTCCGCTCCAACATCATGTCCTGTCACTAACATGACCTAGGGTGTGGACACAGCCACCACACACACTGTGTCACCAGCAACAGGATGTCTATCCCTGTCACATCACAGTCCGTGCAGCACGGTGCCCACCTCCTCTCCAACCAGGCACATGCTGGCCATGTTCTGTGTGTCCTGAACCGACGGCGTGAGGACATGGGGAGTCCTAGGACCTTGAACCTGTGCACATCTTGTGATGCTGTGGGCGATCACCCCTCGGAAGAGGTTCACCGGCAAACACGGGCAGTACGGTCCGTGTCCTGATCTGGGACAGCGGGGAACGAGGGTTCAACTCTTCACTGGCCCAGCACGCCACCCGCGACCCTCAGACCGCGGCTTTCACATCAGACGAGCGTTACTGTTGCTGGTATTGTTCTGGTCCTTGTGCTGCGTGCGTGTGTGTGGTGGTGTGTGTGTGTGTGTGTGTGTGTGTGTGTGTGTGTGTGTGTGGTGTGGTAGTGTGTGTGTGTGTGTGTGTGTGTATGGTGGTGTGTGGTCAGTAGTGAGTGTGTGTGTTGTGATGTGTGTGTGTGTGTGTGTGAGGTGAGTGAGTGGTGAGTGAGTGTGGTGGTGTGTGTGTGTGTGTGTGTGTGTGTAGTGGTGTGAAGTGGTGTGTGTGTAGTGTGGTGTGTGTGTGTGGTGTTGTGTGTGGTGTGTGTAAGTGTGGTGAGAGTGAGTGTGTGTGTGTGTGTGTGTGTGTGTGTGTGTGTGTGTGTGTGTAAGTGTGTGTGTGTGTGTGTGTGTGTGTGTGTGTGTGTGTGGTGTAGTGTTGTGTGTGTGTGTGTGTGTGAGAGTGTGTGTGGGAGAGTGATGTGTGTGTGTGTGTGTGTGTGTGTGTGTGTGTGTGTGTGTTGTGAGGAGAGAGTAGGAGTGGGTGTATGTGTGCGTGTGTGTGTGTGTGTGTGTGTGTGTGGAGGTGGAGAGGAGTGTGTGTGTGGTGTGTGTGGTGTGTGTGTGTGTGTGTGTGTGTGTGTGTGTGTGGGTGTGTGTGTTGTGTGTGGTTGTTGTAGTGGTGTGTAGAGTGTATGTGTGCGTGTGCGTGCGTGTGTGTGTGTGTGTGTGTGTGTGTGTGTGTGTGTGTGTGTGTGTGTGTGTGAGAGAGAGAGAGAGTGGTGTGTGTGTGTGTGTGTGTGTGTGTGTGTAAGTGTGTGTGTGTGAGTGATGTGTGCGTGTGCGTGCGTGTGTGTGTGTGTGTGTGTGTGTGTGTGTGTGTGTGTGTGTGTGTGTGTGTGTGTGTGTGTGTGAGTGTATGTGTGTGTGTGTGTGTGTAAGTGTAAGTGTGAGTGTGTGTGAGTGTGTGTGTGTGTGTGTGTGTGTGTGTGTGTGTGTGTGTGTGTGTGTGTGTGTGTGTGTGAATAAAACCAGTGGAATGCCCGGGCGCCGCTGCACTGCCGAGTTGTCCCATTCTCTCTGAGGATATCACCAATGCAGCCATCATGTGGTGATTTGTCATAACTCTCTTGCCTGGTTGCTTGCTTGCTGCTTCTTTCAGACCACCGTGTTTTCCCCCATTGTGTGGCAGCAGGAACTGCCTGAGTGCGTCTGAGACCCGGGAGAAGTGGAGGAAGCTGGTTGCCAAGTCTTCTTCTGTGGCGCCCCAACAGTCTTCAAGACTCCAGGCTAGGCGAAAGGTCAAGGTGAAAGGTCGCAACAGCCTTCGATAGGCCCTACGTGGTCAGACTGGGCGACAGTCACACTGAAACCTTTTACCTGCTCGACGTCACATGAAACAAATACGCCTAACTGCCGGTTTTTCTTTAAACTACGCCACGGGATGATCCTAAATCACGTGGAATCAGCCATTCCACAACCGAACTTCAAAGAGAAGCAACATCTTGTAGGCGGTATCCACTTCGGCCGCTTTTTTTTTTTTATTCCTCCTGGCAGAAGGATGACAGTAGAAGAAGGAAGACATACTATCAAAGAATGGACAGCTAACAAAACCTTGCTCTCTTCACACACAGTGAAAACTGCGTCCACTCCCCTACACTTACTCTTTGGCTAAAATGATTTTCCCACCAGCATTTCAAAGGTTTTGAACCCACAACTCCTAACGTTTCATCACTGGTACATTCGAACCCCGTGGAGCGAGGCGGTAAACTTTGGCGAAGAACACACCTAGCGTTTCTGAAGTACTATGTAAACGGACCGACCGCCTTACGAGTGTGCGCTCTCTCTCTCTCTCTCTCGTGAACACACGCACACAGACATATTATGTACACACCATCACACACAAGTCATACACATTGCAATTCAACAATAACAACAATAACACACACACACGCGCGCGCGCGCACGAATATTCTCTCTCTCTCTCTCTCTCTTCTCTCTCTCTTCTCTCTCACGTACAACATGCACAAACACACACACATACATACACACGCGCGCGC
>CM065727.1:17324635-17344635 GCA_033310375.1 Conus canariensis
GCTAGTCATAACGTGTATAGCCACCACACACCCTGCCTTCATCGTGCTAGTCATACTGTGTATAGCCACCACACACCCTTTCTTCATCGTGCTAGTCATAACGTGTATAGCCACCACACACCCTGCCTTCATCGTGCTAGTCATAACGTGTATAGCCAAGGCCACCGAGCTCACACAACAGCAGCATCTGCGAGAAAGTTCAGAACGGAAAGTATCTATCTACCTCACACCAACACCAAAGACATAAACCAGAGGAGGCATAATGACTAGCTGACGACCAAACAGCGGTTCACACTGGTCCATAGGGGTGTGTACATCCAAGCCAGGGAAATTACAAGGTGTCCCTTAACTACTACGCGTGGGGCATTCTTCATCGGAGTGGGGGACACACATACACGTGCGCGCACGCACGCACGCATACACGCACGCACGCATACACGCACGCACGCACACACACACACACACACACACACACACACACACACACACACACACACTGATTTGGGACGTGATCTCACGTTGAAGAATGAGACGCTTTCACTAGAACTGGTGAATGGAACGAATGGTCCATTGTCACAAAAGTTCAGAGTCGTCAATACAAAGGGGAAGGCAACGGTCAACTTCTGCCTCCCCTCTTTCGGCACGTAGTGCACTGAACATCATCATCTCCCACTGCAGGCTTTTGCCGTTGCAGCCACTCTCCCCCAATCCCCTGCCGCTTCATCGCCTTTTCAATCCATTCTCTAGTCACCTGACCAGATAAGAAAGAAGACGGTTGTAGTGTCAACCTGTAACGGGCCTTTTTCACTTCCATCCTCTGTCCAGATCTACTATTTTATTAGTCTTACAGAACTGTCACTTCACCTGGTGCACAAAACCTAGTCTTACAGAACTGTCACTTGACCTGGTGCACAAAACCTAGTCTTACAGAACTGTCACTTGACCTGGTGCACAAAACCTAGTCTTACAGAACTGTCACTTGACCTGGTGCACAAAACCTAGTCTTACAGAACTGTCACTTGACCTGGTGCACAAAACCTAGTCTTACAGAACTGTCACTTGAACTGGTGTGCACAAAACCTAGTCTTACAGAACTGTCACTTGAACTGGTGCTGCACAAAACCTAGTCTTACAGAACTGTCACTTGACCTGGTGGTGCACAAAACCTAGTCTTACAGAACTGTCACTTGACCTGGAGCACAAAACCTAGTCTTACAAAACTGTCACTTGAACTGGTGCACAAAACCTAGTCTTACAGAACTGTCACTTGACCTGGTGCACAAAACCTAGTCTTACAGAACTGTCACTTGATCTGGTGGTGCACAAAACCTAGTCTTACAGAACTGTCACTTGACCTGGAGCACAAAACCTAGTCTTACAGAACTGTCACTTGACCTGGTGCACAAAACCTAGTCTTACAGAACTGTCACTTGACCTGGTGGTGCACAAAACCTAGTCTTACAGAACTGTCACTTGACCTGGAGCACAAAACCTAGTCTTACAGAACTGTCACTTGACCTGGAGCACAAAACCCTAGTCTTACAGAACTGTCACTTGACCTGGAGCACAAAACCTAGTCTTACAGAACTGTCACCTGACCTGGAGCACAAAACCCAGTCTTACAGAACTGTCACTTGAACTGGAGCACAAGTCGACCAGCGCTGCTCTTGAGCCTTGCAATGGCACTGGGTGTCCTGGTTCTGAAAGAAGAAGGCACGTCTTCACCAGGGCCAACTTGGGCATCGCCAGCTGGATCGTCCTAGGTTCGCCGTCTCCGCGTTTCCTCCCACCCCAGTCTTTGTTCTGACTGTAGCCCTCTTTCAGTTCGCCGTCCATGGTTGTCGAGACAGGCATTACTCAAGAGTCCCAGGTGCAAGGAGAAAAAAAAAATTCGCTCAAAATGCTTTGAGTGCTGTTCGAGTTTGCGCGAAGAGGAAGTAACCATTCACCAACCTCTTCTGTGACAGAAATCAAACGTTTGGTTTGGTTGACTTAAACTGGCACTCACGATTCGTATGTACACGTTTCATTCCGAGCATCTGAAATATTCAAGATCACAACATTTCGTGTGTGTGTGTGTGTGTGTGTGAGTGTGAGTGTGTGTGTGTGTGTGTGTGTGTGTGTGTGTGTGTGTGTGTGATGAAAACTACGTGTAAACTGGACTCCAGAACCTGCTCAAAACAATTCCAAGCCTAGTAAGGTCTCACCGTCTGTCTCAGTCCTAGTCAGGTCTCACCGTCTGTCTCAGTCCTAGTCAGGTCTCACCGTCTGTGTCAGTCCTAGTCAGGTCTCACAGTCTGTCTCAGTCCTAGTCAGGTCTCACAGTCTGTCTCAGTCCTAGTCAGGTCTCACAGTCTGTCTCAGTCCTAGTCAGGTCTCACAGTCTGTGTCAGTCCTAGTCAGGTCTCACCGTCTGTGTCAGTCCTAGTCAGGTCTCACAGTCTGTCTCAGTCCTAGTCAGGTCTCACAGTCTGTCTCAGTCCTAGTCAGGTCTCACCGTCTGTCTCAGTCCTAGTCAGGTCTCACAGTCTGTCTCACAGTCTGTCTCAGTCCTAGTCAGGTCTCACCGTCTGTCTCAGTCCTAGTCAGGTCTCACCGTCTGCCATGCACCAGCATACTGTAGTCTGCTGAGTGTGGGGATATGTTCTCTCCCTTGAGAACGGATCCTTCGACGAAGACAACGATCTGAGCGATGAGTTCAGTTTAACACAGACAGAAACACACACACACACACACACACACACACACACACCACGCGCGCGCGCATACATACACACACGCACGCACGCACGCACGCACGCACACTAACCATCACCACACCTCGGATCGATCGCCCAGTCTCAGTCACGCGAGCGACCAATTCGTTCAGCTACGAACAACAGCCTTCAGAGAGCACAGTTGAAGAACGTGTTTCATAAAGATTCTGCTGCTGACAGCCCTCGGAGGGGAGTAGGAAGGGGTGGGAGAGGTGGGGAGAAAGAAGGAATATTTGAGTGCGTTCCTACGTGCGTCATTGCGCCGTTTGAAGGAGAGAAGTTTGTCGACGATTCACTTGTCTTTGTACAGTGTATCATCCAAACAGGGTCACTTTGGAGCTTGGTTTTCTGGGTTGGTTTGGTTTGCTTTTGTTTTTTGCGCCCGAGGAGCAACCACAGAATCCCACGTGGTGTAGCTCACCTGATGTCAAGGGTGCACCAGTGCCACGACCAGCCTAGGGGAAAACCACAGAATCCCACGTGGTGTAGCTCACCTGGTGCCAAGGGTGCACCAGTGCCACGACCAGCCTAGCTCCGCTGAGGAGTCGCATTCAGGGGAGGAAAGTGAGCTGTGGACAGGCGACACCAACGGTTCTGTTCTGCCTTCAAGACAGGCTGTGATGATCTCCACACGCTGCTAGAGAAGGGGGTTCATCGTGCACATTTCAGTGCCCTCTTTACCATCACCATCATCATCATCATCATCTATCGTCGTCGTTGTCATCATCATCACCATTATCACTTTTCACTGTTATTGTTGTTTGCGTCATTAACACTAGTACGAGCCGATCTATTATTTCCATAATAAATTTGTTGCTGTAAACGAAATAAGACTTACTTTCATTATTATGTTATTACCACTATCATCACCATTATTGTATTGGTATTTTCATTATTATTATTATTATTATTTTTATTGTTGTTGTTGTTCTTGTTAGTATCAATTTTTTTATCATTTTCACTAAAATTGATTAACATCATTGCTACCACTAGTACTACTACTACTACTGCTGCTGCTGCTGCTGCTGCTGCTACTACTAACTACTACTACTACTACTACTACTACTACTACTACTACTAACTACTACTACTACTACTACTACTACTACTGCTGCTGTCTGCTGCTGCTGCTGCAATCATTTGTACATCAGAGAGCTCAGTATGCGACTCAATCCTCTTTCAGTGCTTAACCGCTCAGCTCCCGTGTCAGAATGTTTTGAGAGAATCTTCACTGCAGCACCGGCGCTAGGCTTGGCATCGGATTCCATTTCAGCTGCATTCCAATAGACTTCAGGGTCGGCAATAGAAGAACCACCTGTTGGTGGTGGTGGTGTGGTGGTGGTGGTGGTGGTGGAACTGGTTGGAGAGCATGGGGGACTGGGGAAGGGGGAAGGAAGAGAAGGGAAGGGGGAGGAGGGCAAAGAGAGGGAGGGGGCAGGGAGAGAGGCAGGTGGAAGGGAGGGGGAGAGAGAGAGAGAGCGGGGAGGAGGAGGGGGGGGGGATGAACAAGCCATTACAACGGGCCCAGTAACATGAACAATACACGTAAAAATATGTGCGAGCGCACACGAACACATTCACACACACACACACACACACACACACACACACACACACACACACACACACACTGGTCATGACAGGACAGACATCTATCACTCTATATCTAGAAAAATCTCGAAACCGTTGTGTGTGTGTGTGTGTGTGTGTGTGTGTGTGTGTGGTGAGAGAGAGAGAGAGAGAGAGAGAGAGAGAGAGAGAGAGAGAGAGACAGAGACAGAGACAAAGACGGAGAGAGAGAGAGAGGTGAGGGGTGGGAGAGTGAGGGCGAGAGGAGATGGGGAAGAAGGTGTCATGGAATGGAGGAGGGTGGACGGGAAGAGCTGCAGGGAGACGGGAGGGGGAGGGGGGTGGGGGTGGGGGGGCAATCAATGCCATGCAAACTGGGAGCTGATGTCGTTTGTCCAATCAGCTAAGTGCTTCTGATCAGGCAACGGCACATCTCAGCTTTCACTTCCAAACCTAATCCATCCCTCTCCAGCCAATCCCCCCCCCCTCCCCCCCCACCCCCCTCTTTTTTCCCCTCCCTCTCACATGTCCACCTCAACTCCTAAACAGCACAGCGAACAAGCACCTGCGCACACCCATGTGCGCATACTAAGGTGTTAAACCTTCTCTCTCTCTCTCTCTCTCTCTCTCTCTCTCTCTCCTCGCACACAGACACACACAAACTGGCGTGATGTCAAGTCACAACACACACACACACACACACACACACACACACACATACACAGAGGCGTTGTGTCAAGTCAACCCAACACACACACACCACACCACACACACATGCACGCGCCCGCCCACACACAGGGCTGTGTAATCCCACACAAAACAACACACACACACACACACACCACACACACACATCTATTTTTTTTACTATCTTTGATTTTCATAAATTTCTGTGAATTTTCCTCGTTTCATCTAATTCTTTTTCTTTTTTTTTATGGATGGCTTGTAAAAAAAGCAATTTATTGCTTATTCAATGTTTCGATCTGAAAGCAAAAGTCTGACTTTGACTCTGACTTTCACACACACACACACACACACACACACACACACACACACACACACAGGGGCGTTGTGTCAAGTCACACACACACACACACACACACACACACACACACACACACACACACACACACACACTGGCGCGGTGTCTAGTGTTTCAATTTCCAATCCACTGAAGTGGGCAATAGCAGCAATTGATGTTGACGTCCGACGCCCTGGTCTCTTAGCAACCAAATGCCAAACCGACTAAAAAGCGAAGCAAACGAGGGGACCTCAATCAATCAGCTCACGCCACCTGATCACCCTCCATCCCGCAAGACACAGAAACAGCCTGCGGTTCGTTAACAGGCTCAAGAAGAAAAGACGGAAAGAAAAAAAAAAGAAAAGACGGAAAGAACAGAAAAGAAAAAAAAGACGGAAAGAACAGAAAAGAAAGAATAAAGGGGAAAAAAAAGAAAAAAAAAGAATCACAGAAAGAATGATGACAGAAGGAAAGAAAGAATGACAAAAAAAAAAGAAAGAAAAAAGAACATGAAAGAATGAAACAAAGAAAGAAACAAAGAAAGAAAGAAGAAAAGAAAGTCAAGGAAGGAAGAAAGACGGAAACTACGCATGAACAAAATACAAGAAAGAAAGAAAGAAAGAATGAAAGAAAGAAAAGGTGGGAAAAGGAAAATAAAGACGAAGGAAAGGAATAGCCAAAGAATGGGGAAATTAAAAAGAAACAAAGAAGACACGAAAAAAAAAAAAAAAAAAAAAAAAAAAAACAGAAAAAGAAAGAAAAGAAGAAAAAAAAAAAACCAGAAAAAGGAAAAAAAGAAGAAAAAAAGAAAAAAAAGAAAAAACGACATGAAGACAAGTAGAAGGATGAAAAGAAACAAGGAAAAGAACGAACGAAAAGCAGAAGAAGAAGGAAAAAAAAAATTAACGGGGAATAAAAAGACAGAAAGCGGAAAAGACAGACGGAAGAAAAGACTAAACAAATGATGGAAGAAAGAAGGAAAGAAAAAGAAGACAGAAACAAAAGACAGAAAGAAGGAAGAAAGAAAAACTAGAGAAGCGAGGGAGGGGGGGGGGGGGGGGGGAGGGAGGAGAGGAGAAAGAAAAAAAAAAAAGAAAGAAAAAAAAAAAAAAAAATCCGAAGGAAGAGAGAAGAATACAAAGCAAGAAAGCGAGTAGAAACATCTAAATCAGGATAGAAAGAAGCAATAATGAAATGAATAATTACAGGGAAAAAAAAAAAAAGTTGAAGGTAGTGAGGAAGGTGGATGGGGGGTGTGTGTGTGGGGGGGGGGGGGGGTTGCAAAATGGGAAAGGGAGGGGGGGGTAGGAGAAGGGTGGTGGGGTTTGGGGGGGGGGGGGGAAAGACCAGAGATAAGGGGAAAAAAAGGGCCCCCAAAAAACCTTCCCCCCCCCCCAAAAAAACCCCAAAAAACCCCCCCCCAAAAACCCCCCCCCCCCCCCCCCCCCCCCCCTTTTCCCCAAAACACACACACACAAAAAAAAACCCAAAAAAGGGGGGGAAAAAATTTTCCCCCCCCCCTTTTTAAAAAAAAAAAACCCAAAAACCCCCCCCCCCCCCAAAAAACCCCCCCCAAAAAAACACCCCCTTTTTTTTCCCCCAAAAAAAAAAAAAAAATTTTTTTAAAAAAAAAAAAAAAAAAAAGGGGAAAAAAGGGGGGGGAAAAAAAAAACCCTTTTTAAACCTTTTCCCGGGGGGGCCAAAAACCCAAAAAAAAAAACCCAAAAAAACCCCCCCCCCCCCCAAAAAAAAAAACCCCCAACCCCAAAAAAAAACCCCAAAAAAAAAAAAGGGGGAAGGGGGAAAACCCGGGGGGGAAAAAACCGGGGCCCCCCAAACCGGGGGAAAAAAGGGTTTTTTCCCTTTTAAAAATTTCCCCCCCCCAAAAAAAAATTTTTTTGGGGGGGGGGTTTTTTCCCCCCCTTTTTCCCCCCGGGGGGGGGGGGGTTTTTTGGGGGGTTTTTTTACCCTCCCCGGGGCCCCCCCCCGGGGGGGGGTTTTGTGGGGGGGTTTTTTTTTTTTTTTGGGGGGGTTTTTGGGGTTTTTTGGGGGGGGGCCCCCCGGGGGCCCCAAAAAGGGGAATTTTTGGGGGGGCCCTTTTTTGGGGAAGGGGGCCCCCGGGTTTTTTTGGGGGGAGGTTTTTTTTGGGGGTGGTTTTGGGGGGGAAGGGGAAGGGGGTTTGGGGGGGGGGGGGGGTTTTTTTTTTTTGGGGGTTTTTTTGTGGGGTGTTTTTTTTGGGGGGGGGGGGGGGGGGGGGTTTTTGGGGGCCCCCCCTTTTTTTTTTTTCCCTTTTTTTTTTTTTTCTTTTTTTATTTTTTTTTTTTTTCCAATTTTTTTTTCCCCCCCCTTTTTTTTTTTCCCCCCCCCCCCCCCCCCCCCTTTTTTTTTTCCCCCCCCCCCCCCCCCGGTTTTTTTTTTTTTTGGGGGGGGTGTGTGGGGGGGTTTTTTTTTTTTTTTTTCGGGGCCCAAAAAATTTTTTAAAAGGGTTTTTGGGGGGGGGGGGTTTTTCGAAGGGGCGGGGGGGGGGACCCCCAACCCCCAAAATTAAGGAAAAAAAAAAAAAAACCCCCCCCAAAAAAGGGGAAAAAAAAAAAAAAAAAAAAAAGGGGGGGTTTAAAGGGCCCCCCCCCCCCCCAAAAACCCCCCCCCCCCCCCCCCGGCCCCCCCCCCCCCCCCTGGCCCCCCCCCCCCCCCCCCTTTTCCCCCCCCCCCCCGGGTTTGGGGCCCCCCCCTGGGGCCCCCCCCCCCCCCCCCCCCCCCCCCCCCCCCCAAAACCCCCCCCCCCCCCCCCCCCCCCCCAAAAAAATAAACCAAAAAAAACCCCCCCGGAAAAAACCCCCCCCCCTTAAAACCCCCCCCCCCCCCCAAAACCCCCCCCCCCCCCCCCCCCCCCCCCCCCCCCCCCCCCCCCAAACCCCCCCCCCCCCCCCTCCCCCCTTTAAAACCCCCCCCCCCCCCCCCCCCCCCCCCCCCCTTTTTTTTTTTTTTTTTTTAAAAAAACCCTTTTTTTCCCCCCCTTTTTTTTTCCCCCCCCCCTTTTTAAATTTTTCCCCCCCCACCCCCCCCAATTTTTCCCCCCCCCCCCCCCCCGGGGGGGGGGGCCCCCCCCCCCCCCCCCCCCCTTTTTTTTTTTTTTTCCCCCCTTTTTTTCCCCCTTTTTTCCCCGGTTTTTTTTTTTTTTTTTAATTTTGGGGAAAAAAAAATTTTTTTTTTAAAAAAAAATTTTTTGGGCCCCCCCCCCCCTTTTTTTTTTTTTAACCCCCCCCCTTTCCCCCCCCAAAATTTTTTGGAAAGGGGGGGGGGGTTTTTTTTTTTTTTTTTTTTGGGTTTTGGGGGGTTTTTTTTTTTGTGGTTAAAAAAAAATTAAAAAACCCCCCCCCTTTAAAAAAATTTTTTTTTCCCCAAAAAAAAATTTTTTGGGGAAGGGGTTTTTTTGGGGGGGGGGGGGGGGGGGGGTTTTTTTGGGGGAAAAAATTTTTGGGGGGGTGTGTGTGTTTGGGGGGGGGTTTTTTTGGGGGGGGGGGCCCTTTTTTTTTTGGGGGGCCCTTTGTTTTAAAGGAAGGGAAAATTTTAAAAAAAAAAAAAAACCATGGCCAAAAAAAGGGAAAGGGGAAAAAAAAAAGGGGGGGGGGGAAAAAAAAAAAAGGGGGGGGGAGAAAAAAAAAGGGTTTTGGGGAAAAAAAAGGGGGGCCCCCCAAAAAAAAAATTTAAAAAAAAAGGGGG
This sequence comes from Conus canariensis, assembly GCA_033310375.1. NCBI lineage: Eukaryota > Metazoa > Mollusca > Gastropoda > Neogastropoda > Conidae > Conus > Conus canariensis. The sequence goes on from CM065727.1 coordinate 17,333,705, forward strand.
ATTGGGGGTTTTTTTCCCCCCGGGGGGGGGGGGGGGGGGGGGGGGCCCCCCGGGGGGGGGGGGGGGGGAGGGGGGGGGGGGGGGGGGGGGGGGGGGGGGGGGGGGGGGGGGGGGGGGGGGGGGGGGGGGGGGGGGGGGGGGGGGGGGGGGGGCCCCCCTTTGGGGGGGGGGGGGGGGGGGGGGGGGGGGGGGGGGGGGGGGGGGGGGGGGGGGGGGGGGGGGGGGGGGGGGGCCGGGGGGGGGGGGGGGGGGGGGGTGGGGGGGGGGGGGGGGGGGGGGGGGGGGGGGGGGGGGGGGGGGGGGGGGGGGGGGGGGGGGGGGGGGGAAAGAAAGGGGGGGGGGGGGGGGGGGGGGGGGGGGGGGGGGGGGGGGGGGGGGGGGGAAAAAGGGGGGGGGGGGGGGGGGGGGGGGGGGGGGGGGGGGGGAAAAAGGGGGGGGGGGGGGGGGGGGGGGGCCCCCCCCGGGGGGGGGGGGGGGGGCAAAAAAAGGGGGGGGGGGGGGGGGGGGGGGGGGGCAAAGGGGGGGGGGGGGCCCCGGGGGGGGGCCCCGGGGGGGGGGGCCCCGGGGGGGGGTTGGGGGGGGGGGGGGGGGGGGGTGGGGGGGGGGGGGGGGGGGGGGGGGAAAAAAGGGGGGGGGGGGGGGGGGGGGGGGGGGGGGGGGGGGGGCCCCCGGGGGGGGGGCCCCCGGGGGGGGGGGGGGGGGCAAGGGGGGGGGGGGGAAAAAAGGGGGGGGGGGGGGGGGGGGGGAAAAAAAAAAGGGGGGGGGGGGGGGGGGGGGGGGGGGAAAAGGGGGGGGGGGGGGGGGGGCCCGGGGGGGGGGGGGGGGGCCCCGGGGGGGGGGGTTTGGGGGGGGGGGGGGGGGGGGGGGGGGGGGGGGGGGGGGGGGGGGGGGGAAAGGGGGGGGGGGGGGGGGGGGGGGGGGGGGGGGGGAAAAAAAAGGGGGGGGGGGGGGGGCCCCCAAAAAGGGGGGGGGGGGGCCCCCGGGGGGGGGGGCCCCCGGGGGGGGGGGGGGGTGGGGGGGGCCCCCCCGGGGGGGGGGGGGGGGGGGGGCCCCCGGGGGGGGGGCCCCCCCCCCCACCCCCCCCCCCCCCGGGGGGGGGGGGGGGGGGGGGGGGGAAAAAAGGGGGGGGGGGGGGGGGGGGAAAAAATTTGGGGGGGTTTAAAAAAAAAAGGGGGGGGGGGGGGGGGGGGGGGGGGGGGGGGCCCCCGGGGGGGGGGGGGGGGGGGGGGGGGGGGGGGGAAAAAAAAAAAAAGAAAAAAAAAAAGGGGAAAAAAAAAAAGAAAAAAAAGGGGGGGGGGGCCCCCCAAAAAAAAAAAAATTTCCCTGGGGGCCCAAAAAAAAACCCCCAAAAAAAAAAGGGTTTTCCCCCAAAAAAAAAAAAAAAAAAAAACCCCCCCCAAAAAAAAACCCCGGGGCCCCCCGGGGTTTTTTTCCCCCCCCAAAAAAAAAACCCCCCCCCAAAAACCCCCCAAAAAAAAAAACCCCCAAGGGGAAACCCCCCCCCCCCCAAAAACCCCGGGCCCCACTCCGGGTCCCCCCCCCCCCCTTTTCCCCCCTTTGGAAAAAGGGGGCCCCCAAAAAAGGGAAAACCCCTTGGGGCCCCCAAAAAGGGGGCCCCCCCTTTAAAAAAACCGGGGGAAAAAGGGGGAAAAAACAAACCCCCGGGGGGGGGGAAAATTAAAAAAACCCAAAGGGGTTTTTTTAAAAAAAAAATTTTTTTTTTTTAAAAAAAAAAAAACCCCCCCCCCAAAAAACCCCAAAAAAGGGGGGGGGTTTTTAGAAAAAGGGGGGGCCCCCCAAAAAAAAAAACATTGGGGGTTTTTTTGGGGGGCCCCTTTTTTTTGGGGAATTTTTTTGGGGGAAAAAGGGGGGGGGGGGGTTTTTTTGGGGGGGGGGTTTTTTTGGGGGGGGGGGGGAAAAAGGGGGGGGTTTTTTTTTTGGGGGGGGGGGGGGGGGGGTTTTTTGGGGGGGGGAAAAAAACCCCTTTGGGGGGGAACGGGGGGGGGGGGGGGGGGGTTTTGGGGGGGGGGGGGGTTTTTTTTTCCCCTTTTTAAGGGGCTTTTTTAAAAAAAAAAGGGGTTTTTGGGTTTTTTTTAAAAAAAACCGGGGGTTTTTTTGGGGAAAAACCCCAAAAAAAATTTTTTTTAAAAACCCCCAAAAACCCCCCCCCCCCCTTTTTTCCCCCCCGGGCCCCCCTTTTTTTTTAAAAAAAAAAAAACAAAAAACCCACCCAAGGGGGGGCCCCCCCCCCCCAAAACCCCCCCCCGGGGCCCCCCCCCCCCCCCCCCCCTTTTTCCCCCCAAAAGAGAGAAAAGGGGAGGGGGACAGCTGTTCGATGGAAAGAGTGGACTTGGTAACATTGAAGGGGGACAAAAAGTACAGCCACGAGTTTATCGAAAATTTTTTTTTGGGTTTTTTCAGTCAGTCAGAAAAGGGAAAAAGGCGGGCTGTGAATGTGCGAGAATGGGGACTCCAAGACTTTGTGTGTGTGTGTGGTGTTTTGTAGTTTTATTTTGTTTTTGGGGAGTGCAGTGAAAGTGCAGGCATGCAGTACAGTCCCAGGGGCAGTCCCGTGCGTGCGTCCCGGTGCGTGTTGTGTTGTTCTTGCTGATTTTTTTTGGGGTTGGGAAAGGGGGTGGTGGTGGTGGGGGTTTGTTGTTTTGTTTTGTGTGTGGTGTGTGTGTGTGGTGTGTGTGTTGTGTGGTGTGGGGTTGTGTAGTGTATGTATTTAGGGTAGGCAGTGTGTGTATGTGTGTGTGTGTGTTGTGTGGGGTGTGTGGTGTGTGTGTTGTGGTGAGTGAGTGTTTGTGGTGGCGTGTGAGTTTTTGGGGCGTGGGGATGTGTGTGTGTGAGTGGGGTAGTGGGGAGGGGTGTGTGTTTTGTGTGTGTTGGGGTTTGTGTTTTTGGGTTGTGTGTGTGTGTGTGAAAGGGCGCGCGTTTGGCATGGGGTGTACGTTTTTGTATGCTGCGGTTTTGTGTTTTGTTTACGTGCGCGTGTGTATCCCCACAAAACGCGGGGTTTGCGGGGGTTTTGCCCTGTGAGCGCGCTTTTTTCCCTTTGATTTAAACATTATATTTTTCCATAAATCCCCTCCCCCTCTTCTCTCTCTCTCCCCTCTTTTTTCTCCCCTCTCTCCCCTTCTCTCTCTCTCTCCCCCAAACAAAAACACCCCACACACACACACACTCTTAAACCCAACTCCCGCCCGTTCCCCCCCCACCCCCCCCCCCAAACCCCCAAGCTGCCCCAAGGGATCTCCACCTTCCCACCTACACCTCTTTCCTTCGTTTCATTGGGGGTTTAAACCAAGCATCTTTAAAACCCCCAAACCCACCACCACCCCCACCACCCCCCCCATCTCTCCGCCATCGAAAAGGCCCAAGACGGGTAAAAAGGGGAAACACAGGGGAAGGAAGGGGGAGGGGGGGAGGGAGGAGTTTTAAGAGGAAAAAAAAAGGGGGAAGGAGGAGGGGAAGGGGGGGTGGGGGGGGGGGGGGGGGGGGGGGGGAGAAGAGAGAAGGGGTGAGGGGGGGAGGAACCCGCAAAGAACCGGAATGAAAAAAAAAAAAAAAAAAAAAAAGGGGGGGGGGGGGATGGAAGGAAGGGGGGGGGGGGGGGTTTTGGGGAGGAACGGGGGGGAAAACGTATCAGGGGAGAAGGGAAGGGGAAAAGGGCATTGGGGCCAAGGGAAGAGGAGGTAGTAAAAAAGGGGGGGGGGGGGGGGGGGGGGGGGGGGGGGGGGGGGGGGTGGGAGGGGGGGGGGGGGGGAAAGGGGAAGGAAAGAGGATACGATGGGAGGGAAAAGGAACAGAAACGGGAAGGAAAAGGGGGGAAGGGGAAGGAAGGGGGAGGGAAGTGAAGGAGAGGGGTGGGGGAAGAGAGGGGGGAAAGAGGGGAAGGGGATGGGGCAGGAGAGGAGGGGGGGAGGAAGGAAGGGAGGGGGGAAAGAGAGAGGGAGAGGGGAAAGGGGAAAGGGGCTGGAGAGGGGAAAGGGGGGGAGGGAAAGGGGAAGGGAGCTTTTGGGGAAGGAGGGGGGGGGGGGGAGGGGGAAGGGGAGGGGGGAGAGGCAGGGGGGAGGGAAGGAAGGAGACGGTGGGGAAGGAGGAGAGGGAGAGGGGAAGGGGATGGGGGCAGGAACCCGGGGGGGGGGAGGGGGAGGGGGAGTAAAAGGGGAGGGGGGAAGGAGAGAGGGAGAGGGAAGGGGCATAGGGAGAGGGGGAGGGGAAAGGGGGAAGTAAAGGAGGGGGGGAGGAAGAGAGAGGAGGGGGGAAGGGGCATGGAGAGGCAGGGGGGAGGGGGGGGGAAGTGAGGAACGGGGGGAAAGGAGGGGGGGGGAAGGGGGGAGGGGAGGAAGGGGGGGTTTGGAGGGAAGTGAAGGAAGGGGGGGGAAGGGGGGAGAGGGGAGAGGGAAGGGGGGAGAGGGGGGGGAGGGAAGTGAAGGGAGGGGGGAAGGAGAGAGAGGGAGAGGGGATGGGGAGGAGAGGCAGGGGGGGGAGGGAATGAGGAGGGGGGGGAAGGAGAGAGAGGGAGAGGGGAAGGGGAGGGGCAGGGAGGAGGGTGGGGAGGGGGGGGGAAAAGGAAGGAGACGGGGGGAAGGAGAGAGAGGGGAGGGGATGGGAGGAGAGGGGGGGGGTGGGGAGGGGGGGAGGGGGAAAAAGGAAAGGGGGACGGGGGGAAAGGGAAGAGAGGGAGAGGGGAGAGGGGAAGGGGCAGGAGAGGGGGGAGGGGGGGGGAATGGGGGGGGAAGGAAAGGAAAAGGGGGGGAGAAGAGGGGGGAAGGGGGGGGGGGGGAGGAGGGGGGGGGGAAAAAAAGGGGGGGGGGAGGGGGGGAAAAGGATGGAGGGGGGGGAAGGAAAAAGGGGGGGAGAGGGGGGTAAAAAGGGGAGGGGGAAGGAGGGGGGGGGGAAAAAGGGGGGGAAGAGGGGGGGGGAAAAAGAAAAGGGGGGGGGGGTGGGGGAAGTAAAAAAAAAAAAAGGGGGAAGGAGGGGGTTTGGGGGGGGAGGGGGGGGGGGGAGGGGGGGGGGGGGGAAAAAGGAAGGAGAGGGGAAAAAGGGGAAAAAGGGCATGGGAAAAAAGGGGAAAGGGGGGGAAAAGGGGGAAAAGGGGGAAAAAAAAGGGACGGGGGGGAAAAAAGGAAAAAAAAAGGGGAGGGGAGAGAGGGAAAAGGAGGGGAAGAAAAGGAGGGAAGGGGGAAAGGGAGAGGGGGCCCCGGGGGGGGGGGGGGTTTTTTGGGGGGGGGGGGGGGTTTTGGGGGGGGGGGGGGGGGGGGGGGGGGGGGGGGGTTTTTGGGGGGGGGGGGGGGGGGGGGGGGGGGGGGGGGGGGGGGGGGCCCCGGGGGGGGGGGGGGGGGGGGGGGGGGGGGGGGGGGGGGGGGGGGGGGGGGGGGGGGGGGGGGGGGGGGGAAAGGGGGGGGGGGGGGGGGGGGGGGGAGGGGGGTGGGGGGGAAAGGGGGGGGGGAGGGGGGGGGGGGGGGGGGGGGGGGGGGGGGGGGGGGGGGGGGGGGGGGGGGGTTTGGGGGGGGGGGGGCCCCAAAAAAAAAACCCCCCCCCCCCCCCCCCCGGGGGGGGGGGGGGGGGGGGGGGGGGGGGGGGAAAGGGGGGGGGGGGGGGGGGGGGGGGGGGGGGGGGGGGGGGGGAAAAAGAAAAAAGGGAAAAAAAAAGGGGGGAAAGGGAAAAAAAAAAACCCAAAAAAAAAGGGGGGGGAAAAAATTGGGGGGGGCAAAAAAAAAAAAAAAAAAACCCCCAAACAAAAGGGGGGTTTTTAAAAAAAAACCCCCAAAAAAAACCCCAAAAATTTTAAAACCAAAAAATTTCAAAAAACCAGGCCCAAACGCATTACGTTTTTGGAAAAAACAACAACACGACAAAAAAAAAAAAAAAAAAAAAAACCCTTTTTTTTTTTCCCCCCCTTTTCCCAAAAAAAAACCATTAATACAAAATAAATGTTATCTTGTTTTGAAAAAAAATAGAAAAGGAAAACTGAAATATGTTAGCCAGGGTAATGTTAATGTATTCATTGATAAAAGTGCAAGCGTTTATCTGAGCCCAGGTATCCTTCTCTGTTTTCGTTCTGCAAAACGTTCCACATAAGTTTTTTCGTAATTTATCTGCCAATTTTTCCCCCCCTGCCCTAAAGCGGACAAATGATTAACTTGCGAACCCGAGGGGCCGAGAAATAAAGTCATGTTTAGGACGTCTCTAATTCCTAAAAATTTCCGCCCCCTTGTCTAAAATGTACTGAACTTTTTAAAATGCGGCCGGACTGCATGACATGTTGCGACAGACGAAAACGGGGGGCAATGCCAGTTTTGGATCAACCCAAACCCCTTACTGATTCACCACAGGTTTGCAGGGCCCTTTCGGCAAAGTTCACAGCGTTTGGGGAACAGATCAGGCAAATTTAGAGAATTGCAAAGGGTGTTGCTAAAATCAATAATCATCACAAACGATTCAAGGTCTGTTCCACGGTCAAGTCAGCCAAACGATCTATCGAAGACGAGCACCACGGCACCGAATGAAGTGTTTTCACTTACGGAACCGAGGGACAGACAACACCCCCAATTCAGGTCAATCAACCACAAATCGATTTCCACCACAGGAGAGCTTTTAAAGGGTTACCTCCCGTGGCACGAATCTTCAACAGTTCCCACAGCATGATGCGCAGGGGCGATCCTTCCCCCCCCCCCCCCCCCCCCCCCCCCCTCCGCGAGTAATGCGTGATTCAACAATACCTGGGTCTGGGGCCAAGAGATCGCCCAATAACAGAACAAAGACGAAGATCGTCAGGATCGCGCAATCTTGGTTTGTCAAGTAAATGGTTTTATTGTTTTTATTATTATTATTATTATTATTATTATTATTATCATCATCATCATCATTACATAGCAATGCTGACAACACAGGCTCTCTCCTCGCTGCGTCATTACCACGAAGACAGAAAAACTCCCGTTCGTTAGAAGAAGAAGAAACAGAAGAAAGAAAGAAAGAAAAGAAAGACGGAAAGTACAGAAAGAATCCGTTTATTTGAAAAGACAAGACACCGATCAAATAACATGGCAACTGAACCATTCACTTCTTAATAAACGACAGACACCGATCAAATAAGATGGCAACTGAACCATTCACATCTTAACGGCGGAGTTAAAAAAAAGTAGGTCATGCTCAGGACTCCTGCCATTCTGCTGGGTTGTTTTTTTTAACCACACCTATTTTACACACACACACACACACACACACACACACACACACACACACACACACACAATTAAAAGCCATCTGGGCCAGCAGGCAGTGCTGAACAGACAGCTAAGGTCCACTGCGGGCCGCCTCACCAACTCACCAGACAGAGAGCACCACAACAACGACAACAACAACAACAACACAACAACAAAAAAGCTGGCCCCTTGTATATGTGAAGAACACGTTCAGACTTTCTACAACACGGATGAGCCAAAGGGATGCGCCACAAAGAAGTTTTGAAAAAGTGAGAGAGGTGAGGGGAGGCAAGAGAGAGGGAAAGGGGGGGGGGGAGAGAGAGAGAGAGAGAGAGAGAGAGAGAGAGAGAGAGAGAGAGAGAGAGAGAGAGAGAGAGAGAGAACATAAGAAACGCAAACGCAGAGTCGGAAAGAAGGGCAGAAAAGTGACTAGAACACAATTCAAGACGTTGAGGGGCATACTTTGTATTGAAAGATAATCAATCAAACATCCCCTCAACCCTACCTCAAGGTTGTTGAAAGAAAAACCTCTCGTTGTTATTTTTTGAAAGATAATCAATCACCCTCTCAACCCTACCTCAAGTTGTTAAACTCTTTGTATTGAAAGATAATCAATCACCCTCTCAACCCTACCTCAGACTTATTAGATTATCATATACCTACTAATTGTATTGAAAGATAATCAAATCACCCTCTCAACCCTACCTAAACTGTTGTTGAACTCTTTGTATTAAAAGATAATCAATCATCCCCTCAACCCTACCTGAAGTTGTTGAACTCTTTGTACTGAAAGATAATCAATCATCCCCTCAACCCTACCTAAAGTTGTTGAACTCTTTATATTGAAAGATAATCAATCAATCATCCCCTAAACCTACCTAAAGTTGTTGAACTCTTTGTATTGAAAGATAATCAATCACCCCCTCAACCCTACCTCACGTTGTTGAACTCTTTGTATTGAAAGATAATCAATCAATCATCCCCTCAACCCTACCTACAGTTGTTGAACTCTTTGTATTGAAAGATAATCGATCAATCATCCCCTCAACCCTACCTAAAGTTGTTGAAATCAAGAACGGCCTTTAGGAGGCCATGGGCCCAGCCCCCTTTCTTCTGCTAACAGAGAGAGAGAGAGAGAGAGAGAGAGAGAGAGAGAGAGAGAGAAGAGAGAGAATCACATACCGAAGAACACAAAAACACGGACTGAAATGGTCATTACACACGCATGTTTGCACACACCACAAATATGCGTGCGCACACACTTTCACACCGCTCAAGAAAGCAAGACATCGCCAACACTAATATAAACTTCGTCTCTCTCTCTCTCTCTCTCTCTCTCTCTCTCTCTTCAATGCAGACACGCATGCACGTGCGCGGACACGCACACATGCACATGCGCGCGTACACACACATTCATCAGCAAAAACCACACATGAACAAACAATAGTGCACAAACACAACCAAATGAAATACGCAGAAGCAATCACATACATAATATGATGCATTCGCACACACACTCACATCCAAAACACACACACACGCGCGCGCGCCGTGCGCGTACGCGCACTGGAGCGCTCTCTCTCTCTCTCCTCTCTCTCCTCTCTCTCTCTCTCTCTCTCTCTCTCTCACCAAAAACATAAACGAACACAACACACACACACACACACACACACACACACACACACACACACACACACGGCCCACTTAAGACTGGTGGCCAATCCAAACAGAACAGCTTGTCTGCTCAGTGAGGGATATTAATCACAACAACTAGACAAATAGACCTGCTTGCCCAACACTCCATCCCCCATCCCCCCTCCCGGAGGAGACGTGGGCGAAGGCGGGTAGAGGGAAAGATGAGGACGGGCGTATTGGAAGGGGGTGGGGTGGGGGTCGGGGCTGGGATGGTAGTGGTAGTGCAGCAGGTAAAGCATAGTGGGGAAGAAAGGAAGTGGGAACGACAAAGAGAGGAGGGGGGGGGGGGGGGAGGAGGGAACGCGAGAAAGGGTATAATGAGACGGAGAGTCGTTTGAGAAAAGGGAGAACGACTGAGACGATTGTGAGCTGAGGGGTCTGTGCTGGTGGGTTGTATGTATGCAGGTACGATGTGTGTGGTGGGTTGTATGTATGCAGGTACGATGTGTGCTGGTGGGTTGTATGTATGCAGGTACGATGTGTGCTGGTGGGTTGTATGCGTGCAGGTACGATGTGTGCTGGTGGGTTGTATGCGTGCAGGTACGATGTGTGCTGGTGGGTTGTACGTGTGCAGGTACGATGTGTGCTGGTGGGTTGTACGTGTGCAGGTACGATGTGTGCTGGTGAGTTGTACGTGTGCAGGTACGATGTGTGCTGGTGGGTTGTATGTATGCAGGTACGATGTGTGCTGGTGGGTTGTATGTGTGCAGGTACGATGTGTGCTGGTGGGTTGTATGCAGGTACGATGTGTGCTGGTGGGTTGTACGCAGACACGATATGTGTGGTGGGTTGTATGCATGCAGGTACGATGTGTGCTGGTGGGTTGTATGCAGACAAGATGTGTGCTGGTGGGTTGTATGCAGATACGATGTGTGCTGGTGGGTTGTATGTAGGTACGATGTGTGCTGGGGGTTGTATGCAGGTAACGATGTGTGCTGGTGGGTTGTACGCAGACACGATGTGTGCTGGTGGGTTGTACGTATGCAGGTACGATGTGTGCTGGTGGGTTGATATGCAGGTACGATGTGTGCTGGTGGGTTGTATGCAGACACGATGTGTGCTGGTGGGTTGTATGCAGACACGATGTGCGCTGGTGGGTTGTATGCAGACACGATGTGTGCTGGTGGGTTGTATGCAGGTACGATGTGTGCTGGTGAGTTGTATGCAGGTACGATGCGTGCTGGGGGGTTGTATGCAGACGTGATGTGTGCTAGTGGGTTGTATGCAGGTACGATGTGTGCTGGTGGTTGTATGCAGGTATGATGTGTGCTGGGGGGTTGTATGCAGACACGATGTGTGCTGGGGGGTTGTATGCAGACACGATGTGTGCTGGTGGGTTGTATGCAGGTACGATGTGTGCTGGTGGGTTGTACGCCGGTACGATGTGTGCTGGTGGGTTGTACGCCGGTACGATGTGTGCTAGTGGGTTGTATGCAGGTACGATGTGTGCTGTTGGGTTGTATGCAGGTACGATGTGTGCTGTTGGGTTGTATGCAGGTACGATGTGTGCTGGTGGGTTGTATGTATGCAGGTACGCTGGTGGGTAGTATGCAGGTACGATGTGTGCTGGTGGGTTGTACGCAGGTACGATGTGTGCTGGTGGGTTGTATGCACACACGATGTGTGCTGGTGGGTTGTATGCAGGTACGATGTGTGCTGGTGGGTTGTATGTATGCAGGTGCGATGTGTGCTGGTGGGTTGTATGCAGACACGATGTGTGCTGGTGGGTTGTATGCAGACAGATGTGTGCTGGTGGGTTGTATGCAGACACGATGTGTGCTGGTGGGTTGTATGCAGACATGATGTGTGCTGGTGGGTTGTATGCAGACACGATGTGTGCTGGTGGGTTGTATCATGGCCCCCCAAAAGACTGGGTTGTATGCAAGCAGGATGTGTGCTACTGCATACTGGTGGGATGTGTGCAGGCGACCTATACAGTTTGTAGGCGAGTTGTACGCAGGTGGAATGTATGGGTGGACTGTGCTTGGCGAGTTATATGTAGGTGAGATGTTTGGGGGGGGG
>CM065727.1:17349635-17354535 GCA_033310375.1 Conus canariensis
TGTAGAGGTGAATGAGGGAAATGGGGTGAGGGGTGTAGACGTGAATGAGGGAAAAGGGGGTGAGGGGTGTAGAGGTGAATGAGGGAAATGGGGGTGAGGGGTGTGGAGGTGAATGAGGGAAATGGGGGTGAGGGGTGTGGAGGTGAATGAGGGAAATGGGGGTGAGGGGTGTAGAGGTGAATGAGGGAAATGGGGGTGAGGGGTGTGGAGGTGAATGAGGGAAATGGGGTGAGGGGGTGTATTCATGAATGAGGGAAATGGGGGTGAGGGGTGTGGAGGTGAATGAGGGAAATGGGGGTGAGGGGTGTAGAGGTGAATGAGGGAAATGGGGGTGAGGGGTGTGGAGGTGAATGAGGGAAATGGGGGCGAGGGGTGTGGAGGTGAATGAGGGAAAAGGGGGGTGAGGGGTGTAGAGGTGAATGAGGGAAATGGGGTGAGGGGTGTAGAGGTGAATGAGGGAAATGGGGGTGAGGGGGTGTGGAGGTGAATGAGGGAAATGGGGGTGAGGGGTATAGAGGTGAATGAGGGAAATGGGTGAGGGGTGTAGAGGTGAATGAGGGAAATTGGGTGAGGGGTGTAGAGGTGAATGAGGGAAATGGGGTGAGGGGTGTGGAGGTGAATGAGGGAAATGGGGGTGAGGGGTGTATTCATGAATGAGGGAAATGGGGGTGAGGGGTGTGGAGGTGAATGAGGGAAATGGGGGTGAGGGGTGTAGAGGTGAATGAGGGAAAAGGGGGTGAGGGGTGTAGAGGTGAATGAGGGAAATGGGGGTGAGGGGTGTAGAGGTGAATGAGGGAAATGGTGGTGAGGGGCGTGGAGGTGAATGAGGGAAATGGGGGTGAGGGGTGTGGAGGTGAATGAGGGAAATGGGGTGAGGGGTGTGGAGGTGAATGAGGGAAATGGGGGTGAGGGGTGTATTCATGAATGAGGGAAATGGGGATGATGGGTGTAGAGGTGAATGAGGGAAATGAGGGTGAGGGGTGTATTCGTGATGAGGGAAATGGGGGTGAGGGGTGTAGAGGTGAATGAGGGAAATGGGGGTGAGGGGTGTATTCGTGAATGAGGGAAATGGGGGTGAGGGTGTAGAGGTGAATGAGGGAAATGGGGTGAGGGGCGTAGAGGTGAATGAGGGAAATGGGGGTGAGGGTGTATTCGTGAATGAGGTTAAAGGGGGTGAGGGGTGTAGACGTGAATGAGGGAAAAGGGGGGTGAGGGTGTAGACGTGAATGAGGGAAATGGGGGTGGGGGCGTAGAGGTGAATGAGGGAAATGGGGGTGAGGGGTGTATTCGTGAATGAGGAAAAAGGGGGTGAGGGGTGTAGACGTGAATGAGGGAAATGGGGGTGAGGGGTGTAGACGTGAATGAGGGAAATGGGGGTGAGGGGTGTAGACGTGAATGAGGGAAATGGGGGTGAGGGTACACAGAAGTTAGCGTTACAGGACAGTGAGATAGGAAAGAAAAAAATGGAAGGGGGGGGGGGGGGCTAGGGAATGAAGGGAAGAGAGAGAGAGGAGAGAGAAATTGACAGTCGACAGGTGGGGGGGGGGCGGACGACAAGGAGAATGAGAGAAAGAGAGTGAGAGAGGACGAGAATGAGGAGGAAATGGAGAGGAGGACTGACGAGGTCGAAGAGGGAAATGGGGGAGGGGCAGGTGAGGAAGAGGAGAAGAGAGAGAGAGAGGAGAGAGAGAAGGAAGAGAGGAAAGGAGACAGAGTGAGAGGGAGAGGACAGAGAGAAGAGGAACAGAAGTGAGAGAAAGGAGAGAGAGAGAGAGAGAAGAGAAAATTGAGTCAGACAGGTGGGGGGGGGGGGGGGTAGGAACACAGAGAGAGGAGGAGGAGGCAGGAAGAGAGGGAGAGAGAGAGAGACTGAAGTCAGAGGGAGGGAGGGGCAGGAGAGAAGAGAGAGGAGAGAGAGAGAGAGAGAGAGAGGAGAGAGAGAGAGAGAGAGAGGGGTGTGTGTACGCGCGCACTCGCAAGGTGAGACGGGAATAACAGCATAAAAAATCCTGCCATTTTCTTTCTTCTGTTTTTGCAGTATGAATGTACATAACCTATGTCTTTTTTTTTTGGGGGGGGGGGGGGGGGGGGAGGGGAATGGGGGGGGGGGGGGGGGGGGTAGTGCGCTTGCAACCCTCTGCTAAGGATTAAACACTAGAGAGAGGTGACTGCATATGAAGTATGAATGTCAATATGATTGTATGTATGTATGTATATATGCATGTATGTATGTTTGTATGTATGTGTGTTTGTATGTATGAATGCATGTATCTATGCATTATGTATGTTTGTATGTATGTGTGCACGTGTCTACATCCCGTGGCGCAGGATTGCTCCCAGCTGCTTTGTTCGGCAGTTGAAGACAGTGCTTCTCTGGGTCCCACCTGCACCTTCGGGAGTATCGTTTTCTGATGTATGTCATGTATGTATGTATGCATGCATGCACGCGTGCATGTATGTATGTATGTAGGCAGGTTATGTTTGAGAGTATGTATGTATATATACATTTGTATGTATATTATGTGTGCATGTGTCTACTAATTTACCTTCCAATCCTCACTCCTTCGGTGCCTTCCGAACACACCCTCACCTCCTTCACCACACCACCACCCCCCCCCCCCTCCTCTCTCCTCTCTCTCTCCCTTCCCTCTCTTCTTCTGTCTCGTATCCACGGCAGCGTTATGAAGCCCTTTTATTCTATTAGCGGCGATTGCGACGCTGGGGACCAGAAACAGATTTGGGGTGAACTGCCCGCTCATCGCCCCCCCCCCCCCCCCCCCCCCCCAAATGCTGACTAGCTACCTACACAGCAATTAGCATCTGCCGGAGAAAGGAGAGTGGGAAGAAAAACGGGAAGGGGGAAGAGAGAGAGAGAGAGAGAGAAGGAGAGAGAGAGAGAGAAGAGAGAGAGAGAGAGAGAGAGAGGAGAGAGTAGGGAGAAGAGAGAGAGGAGAGAGAGAGAGAGAGAGAGAGAGAGAGAGAGAGAGAGTAGGAGAGAGAGAGAGGAGATAGAGACAGAGGGAGAGAGGGAGGGAGAGACAGAGAGGGGGAGAGGGAGAGACAGACAGACAGAGACAGAACAGAAGAGAGAGAGAGAGAGAGAGAGAGAGAGAGAGAGAGAGAGAGAGAGAGATGAACAGCTCACGACTCATCAACTGAAAACAGAAATCCTTGAATTTAGTTGAAAGCAACAGCTGTCCACCTTCTGCCTTCTGGAGTCCGAGTTTCGAAAGCCACGACACGACAGAGAGTAATCATGACTTAAATCTCCCACCCTCTCTCACCCACCCCCCCCCCCCACCACCACCACCACCACCCCTCCCTCCGGTGCTGTACGTAAAGCATGTTTAACTCCTTTTAGCTTTAACTGAAGAATGCAGGGCATAAAAAAAAAAAACCACCATAGAATTTCTGCACTATGCTACAGTCAAGTCACAGACACTCGCAGAACATTTGGCTGTGATTCAGCAGAATGCTCGTGATGACCACCACCACCAAACGCCACTTTTGAAACATTCTGAAGTGCTCAATTCCCTCCCCCCCCCCACCCCCGCCCCCACTCCCTCGCCGCCACCCTCACTCACCCTCCCCACTAACTTCAGATTTAGTACTGATAGTGCGGTGAACCAAAGGTAAGGTGGTATTCAGATCCCCAACCACCATTCATTCCACTTCAAGTTTCTTGTCCATGAATTTCTTTTAAACGCCAAAAACTCAATCAAAACTTACGTCAATCTTTCCAAACAAGCCGAAAAAGCATGCACACACACACACACACACACAACAGAGCACTGCACAAAGGACAGCTGTGCCAATCATCCTGCTGCGACACTTGCAGTCGCACCCAGGTTCAATTCCACTCCTGTTGCTTGTTATAGCCAAGCCGACCGCAAAGGACCACGTCAGGGCTGCCGTCACCACACCGCGATGTGAAAATCAGCATGTTGAAGATAGTAACACCCCCCCCCCCCCCCCCCCCCAAAAAAAAAAAAAAAAGAAGAAAAAAAAAAGAAAAAAAAAAGAAAGAGATATGAAAAAAGAGAAAGACAGCACTGAAAACAAACAGAACAAAGATTTCCAAAGTATCAAAACAGGTTTTGACTTCTACACTGGATATCAATTAAAGACCTTTATAAGCTTATCATTACTTTTTTTTTTTAACCCCTAACGAAAAGAAATACGATAACACTTTTCTTTCTGACGCTGGTAATTCAATTAAGGACTTTTTTTTTTTTAGGTCGGTTGGCCGCTACAGACATGACACTGACTACAGGGAAGGCTTAACGCCGACTGCCACAATTCAATGCAATCATTACAGTTTTCAGTGCACCGCGACTCACCTTGGCCCAAAACCTTCGTCAGTATCGTTTTCTTTTTTTTTCTTTCTTTTTTTCGCTTACTGTCCGATGGTTTGAAGGCCAGAAAAGCGAAGCACATCATTGTTCGGACGGTCATACTAACGTGTCCTTCACAACAGTATTTTGAATAATTTTTTTTTTTTTTTTTTTTTTGATGGTGAGAACTATTGTTCTAAAGAAAAGAACAAGAAAAAGAACAGTGATCATGACGTCAGCCCCTTTCTCTCTCTCTCCCTCTCATAACACACACCACACACACGCACCGCGCGCGCGCGCCATGACCAAACAGCCCATGATTTTCCCTTCAGATTCTCCCCCTACCCAACCCCACTGTATGGCGCGTGTGTTGTGTGTGTGTGTGTGTGTGTGTGGTGTGTGTGTTTTGTGTGTATGTGTGTTTGTGTGCGCGTGCGCGCGTGTGTATGTATGCTCGTGCGTGCGTGCAAGCGTGTGGGCTTGTTGCGCGCGCACGTGTGCAAGTGACGTTTCAGATTATTAAAAAAATTAAATGAAAAAAAATAATAAAATGAAAAAAAAAATAA
>CM065727.1:17357135-17364635 GCA_033310375.1 Conus canariensis
ACCGTCGATGACATTAACAAACTCAGTTTAAACAGTGAAGGATTTCTATAATATTTAGGCTTAATTAACGTTTCACGTGTAAGTCCAAGTGCTGGGCAACATAGAACAAAATGCACCTCATTTTCTTCGCTTTCACTACACAGGGGACAAATTAGGTCGTTAGACATCAACGTTCTGTATCGATAACGGTGTATCGCTAAATCAGAAATCCCGAGCCTAAATCTGGTTGTAATATATTTCAGATGCTTATCAATATCTAGATGTAAATAAGGTTTTAAACTGTGGTCGCTGCAAAAAGTGCTGTACAAATTGAACCTGTCGCTAGTTTGAATATGATCGGACCAAGTTTGCCATCGGCAGTCGATAAGCCTTTGTTGAAAACAACGTATAAATCCACGCACACTTCCAACACCTTGATTCGCCCAAACAAAACCAAATCCATATTTAAACAAACTCAAGCGAATGTTTGTTACCCAGTTTTTCTTACCTGAGAGAGAGAGAGAGAGAGAGAGAGAGAGAGGAGAGAGAGAGAGAGAGAGAGAGAGAGAGAGAGAGCGGTCTCGGAGATAATACAGAATGGGGGAAAATGAAGAATGCACAGTACAGAATAAATAATAACAACAACAATAATACTAATAATATTAAGACTGATAATATAATAATGATTACAATATTAAAAAATAATAATGATAATAATAATAATAGACAACTGGATGGAGAGAGTAGACTCGACAGGCAAATGGCAGAGGAAGCATGGAAGGAAGGAGTAGAGAGAGAGAGCTTTCACAGAGAGAGAGAGAGAGAGAGAGAGAGAGAGAGGGGGGACTGGCTTCTGACATTTTGAACACTTAAGTGTCGTTAATCATCACGTCTTTCGGACATGGATGAAAGCCTGGGTTTTTTTTTTTCGTACGAACAGAATTACAAATGAGTCACTTCAACTTTTTTTTTTTCTCCCTATTTCCTTTTTCGCCATTGATCTTTTTAACATGAACAGACAATCTTTCTCGACTCCTCTCATACAAAGCTGTGCGCCCGTCGTGCGCTTATGAGTGTGTTCCCCGATCAACAAGTGCCTATCAAAACCCGATCAACAAGTGCCTGTCAAAACCCGATCAACAAGTGCCTATCAAAACCCGATCAACAAGTGCCTATCAAAACCCGATCAACAAGTGCCTATCAAAACCCGATCAACAAGTGCCTGTCAAAACCCGATCAACAAGTGCCTATCAAAACCCGATCAACAAGTGCCTATCAAAACCCGATCAACAAGTGCCTATCAAAACCCGATCAACAAGTGCCTATCAAAACCCGATCAACAAGTGCCTATCAAAACCCGATCAACAAGTGCCTGTCAAAACCCGATCAACAAGTGCCCATCAAAACCCGATCAACAAGTGCCTATCAAAACCCGATCAACAAGTGCCTATCAAAGACGTATGCGCGCGCCGTGGCACATAACAAAGAGCAAATGTGGAACGACATGGTAGCAGTATTCACAATTGTCAGCTTTCCTTTGTCTCCCCCCCCCCCCTCCCCGCCTTGCCTTCTCCGTGCAATATGTGATATATATATATATATATATATATATATATATATATATATGACATTTGTTCAGGACGATTAAAACAAAGTCCCCAAAACGTGGTGGGCAGTTTCGGCTCTTTTTTTTTTTTTTTTTTTTTAATTCAGCAAGCGAAGACCAGTTCTGACTGTGTAGCAGACTAGCACCCCCACGCCTCCCTTGCGTTCCTATGCACACTGGACTCGCGCCCGTTACAATTACTCACGTCAAGACAAGCTCAGCTTATATACAATCCAGTACTTCACATTATTTTTCCCTTTATATTTTCTTTCTTTATTTTTTCTACTGCGTCGCACTCCAGCCCGCTGATAAAATTAGACCTGATCCGAGAGAGAGAGAGAGAGAGAGTGTGTGTGTGTGTATGTGTATGGTGGTGTAACTATGAGGTTCTGCTCTTTGCTACCATTCACATGTCAGAATGAATGGTGGCATCTTTACAGTGATCGTTCTTGCCCGTGTCCTCCAGTTCTGAATCGGTTATACTCACTTGCATGACATTGCAACTCTGGTATATGCTGCACAATTCGCTCGCTTGCGGTGGTCGAGCAAATATCTTTTTTTTTTTTCACTTTTGTTTTAGTTGATGATGGTGATGGATTTTTTTTTTTTTTTTTTTTTTTTTTTGCTGTTTCGATACGATGTTGTTTGGCACTATTTCATGGAGTATGTGTTTATTTGTTGAGGACTATCGTAAGTCCATTCGTCTTTGACCGGGTTGGGTGGGCACATCTTATGCCATCTGTTGTATGCAACTTTCGTGTCTTCTTTTGGGCTCAGTTTATTATATCCCCCCCCCCCCCCCCCCCTCCTCTTTTTTTTTTTTTAAAAGCTATCTTATAAATAAAAAAAAGGGGTCCGAACCATATCTATTCTATCCACTGAATAGCAGGACCTCAATGACTGAAAGAAGAGGCGTGATGTCTTCCACTGCTTCAGACGTAAACAAATATTCGGAGTACTTCTTGCGAGACACTCGTTTTGAGAAAAAAAAAGGGCAAAGTGCATTTTCGAGTTACTCTTCAAGCGCTAGAGGAGCTGCCATCTTGTTTAACAAGAATGTTGGATCTCGGGTTATTTAAACAAGCTGTTAAGGATGATTGTGGAAACTATATTCAATTCACGCTGAGACACAACAATAAGTTACTTTTTGTAAATATTCATGGACCAAATAAGGATGACTCAGAATTCTAGGATCGTCTTTTAAACACACACACACACACACACACACACACACACAAAATGTAGGACTTGGTACAGAATATGTTATAGCAAGTGAAGAGTTTAATCTGGTCCTTGACCCGGCTAGAGGTTACCACAATTGTAAACATGTAAACAACCCTAATACAAAACAGGCTGTTGGAAAACGTGATAGAAAATCTAGACCTGCATGATATTTGGAGAGAACTACATCCACAAGAGTCGTCGCTTTACGTGGAGGAGAACTAATCCCTTTCAACAGACCAGGCTCTAGTTCTTGTTGATATCACACACCACTGTTGTTGTACATTCATGATACAGACACAGAGTCTGATTACAGCACAGATCATTGTGCTGTGTTATTCAAAGTCCAATTCAACAGACACATAAAACACGATACTGATTGGAAACGTAGCTCGTCCCTTTTGAAGGGATAGGACATAATTTTGATGACACGAATACTAACATTGAAAAAAAATTTACTCTGTAAATACAGCTGGTACTAGCAGAACAAATGGAACTACACTTTTCAGTTTCAGATGATTTCTTTGATTTTTTTGTTTTGTTTGCTAATGAAAAGATAGACAACAACTTCATATGCAAATGCGACGAAAAGAACGATTAATGAAGAGAAAACACAATTAGAACAAAACATCAAAGTACAAAAAAGGGAGACGAAAAATGAAGATGGTGCATGTACATATATATATATATATATATATATATATATATATATATATATATATATTCAATTATAAACAAAGCTTGCTCTTATGTCTTAGACTGAAGAAATAGGGGGAGAGATAAGCATTCAGATCTGCAATGGTAGATTATTCTGCCTAACTGACAGTATGTGCTTGTGAGGATGAATGGGGAATAAATAAGTGCTTCTCAAAATGAGCCTTCAAGCAAGCTTATAGTCTCCAAGGGGGAGACAATCTCCAATATGGAGGAAACTCACTAACATACAACTGCTGGTCAGATACCGGTATTTCGAAACCTGATTTGTTTCTCCTCAGTGACCGCGGAAAGTGGTTAACTTGACTCCTCTGCCTTTTCGGTTTTAAGAAGAATGCTATCCCAGAAAAAGGCTGCCAGTTACTTTCATTCACAAGACACACAAACACAGGGTGCCGGACACCTGCTACTTTCATTCACAAGACACACAAACACAGGGTGCGGACACCTGCTACTTTCATTCACAAGACACACAAACACAGGGTGCCGGACACCTGCTACTTTCATTCACAAGACACACAAACACAGGGTGCGGACACCTGCTACTTTCATTCACAAGACACACAAACACAGGGTGCCGGACACCTGCTACTTTCATTGACAAGACACACAAACACAAGGTGCGGACACCTGCTACTTTCATTCACAAGACACACAAACACAAGGTGCGGACACCTGCTACTTTCATTGACAAGACACACAAACACAAGGTGCGGACACCTGCTACTTTCATTCACAAGACACACAAACACAAGGTGCGGACACCTGCTACTTTCATTGACAAGACACACAAACACAAGGTGCGGACACCTGCTACTTTCATTCACAAGACACACAAACACAAGGTGCGGACACCTGCTACTTTCATTGACAAGACACACAAACACAGAGGGCGGGGACGGGGTGTGGGCGAGCTCAGGGAGGGGAGAGGGGAATGGAGGAGATGGATAGGGGGAAGGGGGGAACAATGGCATGGAGACCACTCTGTGTGTGTGTGTGTGTGTGTGTGTGTGTGTGTGTGTGTGTGTGCGCGTGTGTGTGTGTGTGTGTGTGTGTTGTGTACAAGGGGGGGGGGGGGGGGGGGAGAGAGAGAGAGAGAGAGAGAGAGAGAGAGAGAGAGAAGACAGACAGACAGACAGACAGACAGACAGACAGACAGACAGACAGACAGACGGACGGACGGACGGACGGACGAGACAGACAGACAGACAGACAGACAGACAGACAGACAGACAGACAGACAGACAGACAGACAGACAAAGACAGAGAACAATCAGGATGAAGAAACCTGTAACCCTAGCACGGCGCAGGCTATGACGTTCCATAACGCAACGCAAAGCCCCCCCCCCCCACCCCCCACCCCCATCCACCCCAACCCCACCCCCATCCACCCCGACCCTTCACCCCTTCCGTCCCTTTCTCTCCTTTCATCCTCCCTCTCTTCACACTAAAAGTAGGTTAATAGCCTGGCACTAAACCTCACCTCTCCCCCCCCCTCCTCTCTCTCTCTCTCATCCTTCTTTTCTTTCTTTCTGATACCACATAAATCTGATAGCGAGTTATCTGGCTGGCACCGACCTTTTACAGCCTTCAGCACATGTGTGTCTGCACCCCAGGAAAGAATAACAAAATGCAACAATGAAAAGAGAAGAAAACAACAACCCCTAGCCAGTGACGTGTGGTCTGCACGTGCATGCACGCGGCGTCAGATAAGAGGGAGGGAGGGAGGGGGAGAGAGAGAGAGAGAGAGAGAGAGTGAGAGAGAGAGAGAGAGACAGCGAGAGAGACAGAGAGAGAGAGAGAGAGAGAGAGAGAGAGAGAGAGAGACAGACAGACAGACAGACCGACAGACAGAGAGAGAGAGACAGACAGACAGACAGACACATGAATGAGAGAGACCGACAGACAGACAGAGAGACAGAGTGACAGACAGACGGACAGACTGACAGGCAACCGGCACTTCTTTCCGTCTTGAACACAGCATCGGAGGGAATCATAGCAGTTTAAGCTTTTGCTTCAGGAGAAAAAAAACCCTGATCCATCCATCCCCACCCATTTCCTCTCCCTTCTCCATCACAACCTAACATAGAGAACTACAGCGATTCGAATCTTGAGAGAGAGAGAGAGAGAGAGAGAGAGAGAGAGAGAGAGAGACTGTGAGAGAGAAGCCAGAGAGAGAGAGGAGAGTAAAGCCAGAGAGAGAGAGAGAGAGAGAGAGAGAGAGAGAGAGAGACAGACAGACAGACAGAGACAGACAGACAGACAGACAGACGAACGGACGGACAGAGAGAAAGATTGAGAGAGGGAGAGAGAGCAGGCCGACAGACACACAGAAACGAGGGAGCACTTTAATTAAATAATTTAACTGACTACATACCCTGACCACACTTGACAATCGACGCTATTGTTGAAGAAGATCCTCAGCTCCTCACCCCATCCCACCCCCACCACCACCACCCCTCCCTCTCCCCCCAAAGCCTTGCCCCCAACTGCCCCCACCCCCAGACTGAAATGGTGACGCGTGTGCACCCTGGCATCAAAACAGAAGCGCTTAGGGGCCGGGCCGCCAACTACCGTTAAACCAGTTACCTGACACCACAGACACACAGGCACGTTTAACCTTCAAGATAATTAAACTTTGTTTTATGGGAGAGAGAGAGAGAGAGAGAGAGAGAGAGAGAGAGAGAGAGAGAGAGAGAGCGAGAGAGAGAGAGAGAGAGACCCCCGTGCCTGCCTGCCCACTACCCGGGCTGTGTGCCTGACGCGCCCCAAATGGACCGCAGTATTCACTGCCCTCACCGCTCGCGTCATCACTGACATACATACACCTATGCTCTACTAGCTGCTGACGTCACCGCCGCCATGTCATCCGGGGTTCCATTGTCAATGAAACGAAAGCACACCTCCACAATAAACAGGCCGACTAAAAACAATGCCAAACAGCCCTGAAGTCAACCGTGGGAGGGGGGGGGGGGGGGGACGTGACGCTGAGTGAGCGTGCGTGTTTTCTGATTGGTTTGGTCTATTTGGTTGGTGCCTGCCTCGTCTGATGGGGGTGGTAGTGGTGGTGGTGGTAGTGGAGGTGGTGGTAGTGGTGGAGGTGGCAGTGGTAGTGGAGGTGTGAACTACTGTATAGGCTGTTACGTCACCTGGAGACGAATTATGCAAGCGCAATCCAATCCATCCCCACACGAAACCTATTCTTCCGTTCAATTCTACCATCTATCTATCTGTGTGTGTGTGTGTGTGTGTGTGTGTGTGTGTGTGTGTGTGTGTGTGTGTGTAAGGATGTAACCTTGTGTGCGTGCGTGCGTGCGTGAGGTGAAGGAGAGACGGCTGATCACAGTAGACTTACTTTCCTCAATGAAAGCACATTCCTCTAGTACTGCCAACATCAACGCGCGTTCTCTTCCCGTCAGTCCAACGTTCCTCCCTCTCCGCTTCTCAATCTCCTTTCCCCCCAACATCAATGCGCGTTCTCTTCCCGTCAGTCCAACCGTCTCTCCCTTTCACCCCACACACATCAACGCGCGTTCTCTTCCCGTCAGTCCAACCGTCTCTCCCATTTCACCCCACACATCAACGCGCGTTCTCTTCCCGTCAGTCCAACCGTCTCCCCAATTCACCCCCACACATCAACGCGCGTTCTCTTCCCGTCAGTCCAACCGTCTCCTCCCTTTCACCCCACACATCAACGCGCGTTCTCTTCCCGTCAGTCCAACCGCTCCCATTCCCCCACATCCGTCTTCCTCGCCCCCTTCACCCCACACATCAACGCGCGTTCTCTTCCCGTCAGTCCAATCGTCTCTCCCTTTCACCCCACACATCAACGCGCGTTCTCTTCCCGTCAGTCCAACGTCCTCTCCCTTTCAATCACCCCACACATCAACGCGCGTTCTCTCTTCCCGTTTTTCAGTCCAACCGTCCTCACCCTCATCACGGCTCTCCCTCTCAACCCCACCCACACATCAACGCGCGTT
>CM065727.1:17369635-17379635 GCA_033310375.1 Conus canariensis
CAACTGAGTCCGCAGCAAACTCAACTCTGGGTAGGAGCCGGTCGGGCAGAAAAACCCACATGACTCTGATGGGATTCGAACCCACGACCTCCCAGCCGGGAGTCCGCGACGCTAACCACTTCGCCACGGCGGCTGGTCGAACTCATGTTTATGAAGAAAAAAAAATCAGGTCTAATCACTACCCCAACTAATAATATTTCAACTACGAAAAAAAAAAAAAAAAGAGTTCACACAGCTTTGTGGGGAAAAAAGGTTACGCACAAAAAGGCATGCGACTAGCTCAGAGTTGTACAAGAAACGTCCACAGCGCTATTTAAAAAAACAAACAAAAACTTTGAACACCCATGCATACGGATGCCACCATGTAGATGTTACACAAATGCATATGTACAGGTATAACAAAAATAACCTTCTCTCTCTCTCTCTCCCCCCCCCCTCCCCCTCCCCAGCCTGGCGTGAACGCGAGTGTGGGACCTTCAGCTCATCCTCAGCAGGTTCGGCACATGGCAAGAACAGGCTGTGTCTTTTGAGACCCGACAACCACTGACGTTGTGACGATGGCTGTGACAACTTGATGTCCACAACATCACATTCCTCTCTGATGACCCCGGCAGGCCGTCATGAAGAGTGAAATGTCGGGCAAGAGGGCATTAGATCTGCACGTGAATGAGAATACCCCCTGCTTCCTCCCGCCCGTTCAGCCACCACGTAAAGTTGAAAATGACAGCAACACCGTGTGGGGTGGAGGGTGGATGGAAGGGAGGGTGTGTGTGTGTGTGTGGGGGGGGGGGGGGTGAACGCCACCAAGACACACGTCAGACGCAAATCGGTTGTACCTTTCTACAAACTATACAATCCCAAAACCATGGAAACCTGTCCCTTGCCGATTCGTGTTAGTTCCAGGATGTCCGAGTGCAGTTCCTGTGGGTGTAAGCACCATCTGACAGCTCACAACAGGCCATTTCCCCTATATCACACGCTATGAACAACTTCAGCGGCGGCTGATAAAGCTTTCCATCAGCATACTAGAGTTAAGGTGTTCCAATCTCTGTCCTTTCCTTACGGCTTTTTAACCTCCTGTGGCTTTTTCAACCCACTCATCACAGCCAACCACCTTACGTCTTGGGCGCTGACTGAATGGGCTGACGATGTCCCGGGCGCAGATGTGTGACTTCTGAACTCCAGCCGTTAGCCGTTCACGTCAGCTGTTGTCGACAAACGTCAACTCCGGCCGTTAGCCGTTCACGTCAGCTGTTGTCGACAAACGTCAACTCCGGCCGTTAGCCGTTCACGTTAGCTGTTGTCGACAAACGTCAACTCCGGCCGTTAGCCGTTCACGTTAGCTGTTGTCGACAAACGTCAACTCCGGCCGTTAGCCGTTCACGTTAGCTGTTGTCGACTAACGTCAACTCCAACCGCTAGCCGTTCACGTCAGCTGTTGTCGACAAACGTCAACTCCGGCCGTTAGCCGTTCACGTCAGCTGTTGTCGACAAACGTCAACTCCGGCCGTTAGCCGTTCACGTCAGCTGTTGTCGACAAACGTCAACTCCGACCGTTAGCCGTTCACGTCAGCTGTTGTCGACAAACGTCAACTCCGGCCGTTAGCCGTTCACGTCAGCTGTTGTCGACAAACGTCAACTCCGGCCGTTAGCCGTTCACGTCAGCTGTTGTCGACGAACGCTGTCTCTGCGCCCGAACGCCGCTCTCCTCACCACTGCGCAGGGAATGCCGAGGCATGGGGGAAGAGCAGCGGCGCAGAAAACGGCATGCACATAGAGGATTATTAATACTAATGCAACATACCTGACACGTTGACCTGGAATCAACATCACCACCCACCCTTACCCTTCTTCCTTCTCTCCCCCACCCCCTCCCCCCCTCCTTCCCCTCCCCTTCTTGCAAGAAGACAGTCTGGGGGTTGGTGAAGGTTCAGCTCCCGCTTGCAATGCTTTCCCTTTCTCGCCCTTCTCTTCCTCAACTTTCTGGACCAAGGCCAGTATCTGCCAGATAAGTGGGACTCTTTGGAAGCAGGTAAACATGAACCTCACGTGCGCTTCCGTGTGTGTGTGTGTGTGTGTGCGGTGTGTGTGTGTGTGTGTGTGTGTGTGTGTGTGTGGCGTGCGTGTGTGCGGTGTATGTCAGTGTTGGTGTGAGGTGAGAGAGAGAGAGATAGAGAGAGGGGGGGGAGAGGGAGGGAGGGAGAGAGGGAAGGAGGGAGGGAGCTCAATTAAGTGTGCATGCTATTGTGCTTGCAATCTCTATCTCTCACGCAGGCATGCACGCATCTCTCTCTCTCTCTCTCTCTCTGTCTCTGTCTCACACACACACACACACACACACACACACACACACACACACACACACACACACACACACACAGATATAGATGCGCAAACATACATTCACACGTAACACACACACACACACAAATGCGTGCGTGCGCGCACATTCTAACACAATAACATCTCTCATATGGCCCCACTGAGGGGGGGGGGGGGAAGAGAGAGAGAGAGAGAGAGAGAGAGAGAGAGAGAGAGAGAAGGAGAGAGGGGGAGAGACAGACAGACAGGCAGGCAGACAGACAGACAGACAAAATGAGAGAGAAGAGAGAGAGGGAGAGAGAGAGAGAGAGAGAGAGAGAGAGACAGACAGACAGACAGACAGACAGACAGACCGACAGAGACAGAGACACAAACAGACAAACGGCGACAGAAAGAGACTTGGACAGAAACACACAGAGAGAGACATGATGGACAGAGACAGGCTGAGAAAAAGCTATACAGAGCGAGCGAGCAAGTAAGGTAAAGGGAGAGACAGGTAGAGAGACACAGAGAGAGAAAGAGAGAGAAAGATTCAGACAGACAGACAGACAGACAAGAGAGACAGAGACACAGACAGACAGACGGAAACTTGGACAGAAACACAGAAAGAGAGACAGAATGGACAGAGACAGGTAGAGAGAGCGATACATAGCGAGCGAGCGACATAAAGGGAGAGACAGAGACAGAGAGAGACAGAGACAGAGAGCCTGTACAGAGAGAGACAGAGCGCTCAGAGACGGCGAAACTGAAAGAGACAGACATACAGACCGACAAGGCAGGCGGACAGATAACAATCATGTGGCTGTAGCTTCAGTGATCCGTCACCATCTCAACACGCACAACTTCAGGCTTATCAAACACCTTGTGTGGGTGGGTGTGTACATCGGCAAACAGGCCAACAACCACCACCCACAACCACCACCACCATCGACGAATGCCTGATGGTCCCCCCCCCCCCCCCCCCCCACCCAACTTACCTGCACACACAGAACAGAAAGACTGTTGGCAATGTGTTGACAGGGTTCAGTTACTCCACAGAACAAGATAATGACAGTGTCTGTGAGGAACGGGAAGCGGGGATATGGGGGACAGGCAGAGAGACAGACAGAAAGAAGGAGAAAGACGTGTGAGGGATGGGAAAGGAATAAGGAGTCAGGAACTGTGACGGGGACGTGATTGAGAAGAGAGAGAGAGAGAGAGAGAGAGAGAGAGAGTAGAGAGAGAGAGAGAGAGAGAGTGTGTGTGTGTATGTGTGTGTGTGTGCGCGCGCGCGCGCGTGCATGCGTGTGGTGTGTGTGTGTGTGTGTGTGTGTGTGTGTGTGTGTGTGTGAGAGAGAGAGAGAGATAGAGAGAGAGAGAGAAAGAGAGACAGACACAGAGAGAGAGAGAGAGACAGACAGACAGACAGACAGACACACAGAAAGAGAAAGTGATTGGGAGGGAAAGAGGAGTCAGAAACTGTGACGGGGGCGTGATTGCGTGCGTGCGCGTGCGTGCGTGCGTGTGTCTGTATGCGCGCGCGCACGCGCGTGTGTGTGTGAGACAGACAGACAGACAGAGAGAGACAGACAGACAGACAGACAGACAGACAAACGTTGGAAATCGAAACTGGTTATTCAGCTCCTGACATCAACAAGCACATTAAAAAAAAAAAAAAAAATCAAGTAGAGCAATCAGAATTTCACACCAAGACATCTCATGAATACCCAGTTTTAAAAAAAAAAATCACTCTTGCATCATCACAAGACGAGTTCTGATTGTGCAATCAGGTACCCCAAGAAAATAAACACGATGTCGACCATCACACACTCCCCCCCCCCCCCCCCCCCCCACACACACACACACACACATAGCTTTCCACACCAACACATCAAACCCACGAAGCCAGCGTCCACAACGACACGCCACATCCCACGCGCTTCAATCCCAATCCTTTCAGACTGCCTTGTACTCGTTTGTGTCAAGTCCGTACCATCCTTCATCCCCCTAGACACCCCTCCCACTCCTCCTCCATTCCCCTCGGTGCTGGCTAACTTAAAAACTTAAAAACAGAATCTATTGTAAACAGACACTAACGAAAGCAAAAAAAAAAAAAAAAAAAAAAACAACTGTAAAAGTTTAATACAGGTCCGCTACTCTGTTTTCCTGTTAATGTTAATCGCGCAGGCGCGCGCGCGCGCGCGCGCTCGCACACACGCACGCATACACATACTCGCGCATTGCTAACAGCAGTAAAACGTCATGAACTCAAATGTGCCTTTACGTTTAATATGCAAGGATACACGCGCACACACGCACCACCCCCATCCCACCCCCACTACAAACACACACATCGCTGGCACGTACCATACGTTCAAATACACACACACACACACACACACACACACACACACACACACACACACACACATCATTATAACACATCATACTCTCTCAAATGTGCATGTAGGATGATTCGCACACGGACGCGCGCGTGCACGCACACATACACTCACACACACACACACACACACACACACCGAAGCGAACAATAATCCATCGCCTCCAAACCTGACATCCGGTTGGCGTTGGGGGCAGGGGAGGGAGGGGAGGGAGGAGCCAGGGAAGGAAGGGGGGAGGACAGGAACAGCGAGTGGGCAGGCGCGGCACGGGAGCTGGGGGGGGGGGGGGCCGGAGGGTGGGGGGTGGGGGGGTGGGGGGGGGAAGGGTACTTGAAGAGGAGGTAATCGATGCTCAATAGCTGGACGTCAATTTGCTGCTGGTGGGAGCCACTGACAGGCGCCAAGATTATCAGCTTCACACACAACACACACACACACACACACACAACACACACACAATACACACACACACACACACACACACACACACAACACACACACACACACACACACACACACACACACACACACAAAACACACACACACACACACACACACACACACACACACACACACAAACACACAGCGGTTCATCCTCCCGCCTGTTCCATTTCGTTCCTTTCCGCTCTTCCGACATCGCCACGGGACACTGAATGATTCCACGCGAACATCACCCAGTGGAACATTGCTGAAAACACTGCGGATTGGGAGGAAAGCAGGGGCGGGCGGAGGGAGGAAGCCAGTAGGGAGGGGGAGGGGGGTGCGTAGGCAGGGGAGCGGGGAGAGAGAGGGTGGTGTGTGTGTGTGTGTGGGGGGGGGGGTGACGAGTGGGAAGGGAAGGAACTCGGATGGAAGGAGGAGGGGTGGGGGTAAGGAGACGGTGGTGGTGGTAAGAGAAGGAACGAAATCCCACAAGCGTTGCTTGTTGTTTCAGCCAAGCGCGTGGAAGGGGTGGGGGGAAAAGGGGGGGGGGGGGGGGGGGGGTTCTGGAACTGGATCAACACACACTGGTTGAAATCCATAATGTCTTTTATAGTTTGAGTGATAGCGCGCGCACACACACACACACACGAGAGAGAGAGAGAGAGAGAGAGAGAGAGAGAGAGAGAGAGAGAGAGAGAGAGAAGAGAGCTCTAGTAGACTCAGTTTCAGTTTCATCAACTGCGCACGAATTTTGAGAGAGAATTTTGAGAAGAGAGACTAATGACTACGACTTAGCAGATGTCTAACCTACCCATTAGCCCAACGCACTCGTCAGGCCGAGAGAGAGAGAGAGAGAGAGAGAGAGAGAGAGAGAGAGAGAGAGAGAATGCGAATGTTTATTCAGATGTAAGGCCAAGGCCCTCTATTCTGAAGGGGCATGCATACAATCAAACAATGCAAATTAAGGTACACATAGAAAAAAAATGTAAAGAAATTCACGACAATAGTTAAAGCACATCATTAATTGGGATATTAGGTAGCCGCTCGCAGTCTTTTCTGAGCTTCATAAATACATACAGCCAAATCTGAAAGGAAGCGTTCGTTTCTTGTCGACAACAGTAATATTACCCTGAAATGACATGGTTCAATAAAATACTTTGGCTGGATAAGTTTTGTTCTGAGATTATGTAGTGCAGGACAACATAACAAAAAAATGAACTTCATCTTCCCTTGCTGTACCACATAAATGGCAAACCAATTCAACTTCGGCAGGGTTGGGATACCTTAAACGATGGCATGCAATGTCAGAAACACCAAATCTAAATTTAGCTAATGTGCTCATTATATATCTATTCATTTTTATATTAATATATGGTTCTAACTCATGGGTATTCTTAAAATATCGGTACTGTATAAATCTATCACTATGACGGACATGACCATGCCAATCCTGCCATCTGCAGTCAATAATCCTTTCTTTAAAAGATTTCAAAAACCCAGATACACTCTCAACACCCTGGTTATCCCAAACAAATCCAAACCCATAAGAATTTAAAACACTGTCGTACCCTGGAAGCCCATGTCTTCTTACCCTTTTCATCTAGAAACAACAACATTCTGTACGCTTTAAAAGGTATCCTATATTCATCCATTCTAGTCAGTCTCAGCCAGTATTTAATACATTTAACATACGAGTTTAGATAAACTGGATACCTTCCTAGTTCTCCATAAATCATGTCATTTGGAGTTCTGGTGTCAACATTTAAGAAGCGCTTTAATGCACACAAATGAACTTTCTCTATAATTACACTTGTTTCGAAAGCCCAGATCTCAGCTCCATAATGCAAAAATTGGCTGAACTTGTGAATCAAACAACTTAATGAAAACACTAAACGAATTACAATCTAATTTATACAACATGTGAAGGATAGCTATTGTTGCTTTCTGTGCTCTGTTGACGATGTCTTGGCATGCAAAATTGAAGCTAAGTTTTGTTGTGAAGTATATTCCAAGATATTTCTATGCATTAACTACAACAACTCTCTCATTCCCGTAGGTCCATCCCTCAGATTGCGCTAAGTACCCTCCCTTCCGAAATACAATAATATTAGTTTTCTTCACATTAACTTTTAATTCAAGTCTGTTTGCTGCCGAATATAAACTATTCAGTTGTCGTTGGAGAGAGAGAGAGAGAGAGAGAGAGAGAGAGAGAGAGAGAGAGAGAGAGAGAGAGAGAGAATTTTGAGAAGAGGGACTAATGACTACGACTAAGCAGATGTCTAACCTACCCATTAGCCCAACGCACTGGTCAGGCCGAGAGAGAGAGAGAGAGAGAGAGAGAGGAGAGAGAGAGAGAGAGAGAGAGAGAGAGACAGACAGACAGACAGACAGACAGACAGAAAGTGAGACAGAAAGACAGACAGAGACAGACAGACAGACACACAGAGACAGAGACAGAGAGAGAGGGACACCACCCCGCTCATCCTGAAGACCAAGGCTGGCATCATGTTCTTTGACCAATGACGACTGACCACGTTGTTGTGCTTTTCTTTAATTTTTTTTTCAATTTCCTTTTTTTTCTTCCTTTTTATCTGCGCATAGAAAATTATGATCTGATGCATAAAAGTAACATATGTTCTGATCCATTAACTTTTTTTTTTTTTTCGCTTCTTACAAAGACTTGCTGAGAAGGGAGAAAACTACGCCAGGTTCCTAACCGTCCAATCGGGAATCAGGATGGATGTTCACACACTGCCCAGGGCCCTCTGCATGTTCCCCCCAATCACGTGTCACCTGACGAGCGCCAGGCCCTGGTTTCTTCGCTTTATTACTTTCTTCGGACATTGCGACTGCCTACTGTTGTCACATGACTTTGATGACAAATTCACTGCTGCTTTGGGCACAGTTCTGCCGTTCACTTGTTAGGCTGAGCGTGTGCAAGCGTGCGTGTTTGTGTGTGTGTGTGCGTGTGCGTGTGTGTGTGTGTGAATGTGAATGTGTGTGTGTGTGTGTGTGTGTGTGTGTGTGTGTGTGTGTGTGTGTGTGTGTGTGAGTGTGCGTGCAAACACTGACGTACGCAAAACATTTATACTGTCAAATCCAGTTGTTGTTTTTTTTTGTTTGTTTTTGACATCTTGTGTGCCTAGCACGCAGGTTGTGTCAGTCAATTTGGACCATAGTGTACTTATTGTCCTGTGCCACACTGTATCATACAGTAAGCCTATTATTGTATTGCATGTCTTGTGTGGCACTGTACTGTACAGTATTGAATGTTCAGACTACTTCTTAGTGAGTCCGCCAAAAACAAGGACAAACAAGTTGCAAGACAAAACACGACGCATTTCGACCTATTAGGTCTTCTTCAGGCAAGAAGCGTCGACCTCTTCTTCGGTTTTGCCTGAAGAAGACCTAGTTGGTCGAAACGCGCCGCGTTTTGTCTTGTAACTCGTTTGTGCTTGTTTTTGCGGACTCAATAAGATTTTATTCTTAAAATGTTTCAGTTTCCGCCTGCACTCACCTCAATCTGAAAGCAACTGTACAATACTGTGTTCACTATTGTACCATCCCGATGTCCTCCCAGATTCCCCAGGGCGAAAGTGACGGTTCCCCGAAGCGAAATTCAAAACCGTTTAGTGAGTGAGCGTTCCCTTCTTCAGTTTCTGCTGCCCCAACTGTTTGGAACTCCCTGTCTCCCACCCTACTATACCAGCCCACCTGATCGGTTTTCAACACACCACTAATTACTTATCTTTTCCACCAAGCATTTTCAACACTGCTTTTCCCCCACAATGTCTGCACACAATACGTTCTGTTGTGGGATAGCTGTTGTATGTAAATGAATGAAGGTCTGAATGGTGTATGATGAAAACGCAATGAGTAGTTTTCAATCAGAATTGCGCTGCACAAATATCACTTATTATCATGATTTTCATCACTATAATTAGCTTGTTTTCCCCGCGAACACCAAGTCGTCAAAATACCGTATCACATATTCATTTTCCTCTACGTCCATTTTTGTTTACCGAGGCAAAGTGGACTTTCTTTTTCTTTTTTTCTTTCCTTTTTTTTTTTTTTTTTTTTGAAAGCAGTTCGACAAGGACAATTCCTTTCAAACATCTAACCACTGGGTATCTGACTAGTACACCGTATACTGAATCACTGGGAGTTTTTCAATCCACCAGCATTTCCCTACACAGTCAAAATATTGCATTTTCTCAGCTGGATATCTTGATTGTAATCCCCCAAACTTCAGCCCCTTGTTGATCTACTGGTTGTACTTGCATGTGAAATATTTGTTTAAATAAAAGAAAAAGTTTTACAGCAGTCAAACTTGAACATCAACGACAGAAAACCCACTTCAACTCCGTTCTGCTGGTGAACTCTTGGCAAATGAATATTAACATCTCTGTTTTATGGTAAAATAAACTGAAAAATATTTCTTATGCATGCTACTGTAAACTTCCCAAACCGCCCCCCCCCCCACCCCCACCCCGAGCCGTCAAGTATGTATGTACCCTTTCAGATAATCATATTTGACTTCTTCATATTCACTTGCAATTCTAAGTTGCTTGCAGCTTATATAGACAGTTATATACAACATCGTCTGTGAATGACATTCAACGATGCTTGACCGTGTCTGCTGAGAGGTATTAAGAGCAAAGAAAATAACGAGGGGTCGCAAATATCACCATGCTTTACGTCTCTTCTATGGCACTTCAATCTGAATTGTACTTCAGCTGTTAACATCGCTGAACATCCACAGTGTCTATTCAGCGACGAAGGGGGAGGCGGGGGGGGGGGGGGGGGGGGGGCGGGTGGGAGGAGAGGGTAGCGGGGAGAGAGGGAAGGGGAAGGAACCGAGAAGGCGAGAGAGA
>CM065727.1:17384635-17389701 GCA_033310375.1 Conus canariensis
CCCCACCCCACCCCACCCCTCCCTCCACACACACACACATCCGGACCCCACTACCTCTTCCTCACAACCGACTTCCAAGAACCCCTGCCCTGCTCCTACTCCCCACCCTCTCTATCTTGCTCCTTCACACACACACACACACACACACACACACACACACACACACACACATACACACACACACACACACACACACACACACACACACACACACACACTCCATCGCCTTTACCCCAGCAGCGCTGCAGACATGCAGAACAGATGCAAGTTTACTGACTAACCGCGCTCCATGATCTATCTCCATCTGCCTTTAAAACTGTGAATCTCGGTAAACAGTTTACCGTGCTGTGTGTTCACGCGCGCGTTTGTACGTGTGTGTGTGTGTGTGTGTGTGTCTCTGTGTGCGTGTGTCTGTGTGCGCAAGAAAACGCGCGCGCGCGCGCGCCTGTGTGTGTGTGTGTGTGTGTGTGTGTGTGTGTGTGTGTGTCTGTGTGCGTGTGTGTTTGTGTGCGTGTGTGTGTGTGTGTGTGTCTGTGTGCGTGTGTGTTTGTGTCGTGTGTGTGTGTGTGTGTGTGTGTGTTGTGGGGTGTGTGTTGTGTGTGTGTGTGTTTGTGTGCGTGTGTGTTTGTGTGGTGTGTGTTGTGTGTGTGTGTGTGTGTGTGTGTGTGTGTGTGTGTGTGTGTGTGTGTGTGTGGTGTGCGTGCATGCCTACGTGCGTGTGCCTCTGTCTGTTTGTGTGTGAGTGTGTATGTATGAATGTGCGTGTGTATGTGTGGGCGCGTGTTCCTTTTTTCTCACACACCGTCTGCTTCCTGTTCACTAATGGGGGGAAAATACAAACAAAATGAACACACAAGGAACACACACATTTCTGCACACGCCACACATGGATGCCTTCCCTCTTTCCTACCATTCTGTCTCTGTCTGTCTGTCCGTCTGTCTGTCTGTCTGTCTGTCTGTCTGTCTGTCTGTCTGTCTGTCTGTCTGTCTGTCTGTCTGTCTGTCCTCTGTCTTCTCTCTCTCTCTCTCTCCTCTCTCTCATCTCTCTCTTCTCTCCTTCCCCCTAGCCCAAACACTCGAAACCCGTCTGAAATCGTTTTGTATGAATACTGATAGTGTGAATCAGAACAGCCCCTCCCTCCCACCTTAACCCTCACCCCCCCCCCCCCCCCACCCCACGACCAATCAATATTCAATAACATTCTCTCCCCCCTCCCCCCCCCCCCCACCACCACCACCATCCCTTCTGACGTATCTTCCTTTTCCTCCGTTCCCCACCCACCCTCATTGTATCAGCCTTGCTCATACCATCGACCCCTTCACACACATGCAATGCGCACACACACATACACGCACGCACGCACACACACGCCCCCCCCCCTCCTCACACACACACATACACACACACACACACACACACAACAACACCAACACATAAAACACCCCACCCTCCAAAATCCTCCACCCCCCCTCCCCCTTCCGCCCCCTCATCCCAATCGACCGACGCCCTGGCTGGTGAACCTTCAAGTATATGAACCGTCCGGGCCAGGAGGCGAGCAGCACTACATGAACCTCGGCTGTTCCACCAGGATCCCATGAAGGCCTCTCGCTGGAGTGGAACCAACCGCCTCTCATATTACACACTATACTGCCCATCGCTTTTGGCCTCTCCCGTCAGACTGCTCCGACTTTACCATGTTAATGTCACCATTATCATCACCATCGTCATCATTTGCATTATTATTGTTGTCAGTATTTTCATAATGGTCATCGTTATCATTATTATCATCATCATCATCATCCTTGTCATTATTACTACTACTACTATCATCATCATCATCATCATCATCATCATCGTCATCATCACCATCATCATCATCCTTAACGTTATCATAGCTATCATCCTCACTGTTATAATAATAATCATCATTATTACTATCATCATTATTATCATCATCATCATCCTAACATTATTACTACTTTCATCATCATTATTTTTTATAACTATCATTATTATTGTTATTATCATCATCATTATTGTTATAACTATCATTATTATTGTTATTATCATCATCATTATTGTTATAACTATCATTATTATTGTTATTATCATCATCATTATTGTTATCATCATCATCATGGTTTTTTTGTTTTTTATCTTACATCTAAATCACCATTCCTTCTCCAGTCCCCCCCCCCCCCCCATCCCCCCACCCCCCCCTCCACCCCTTCCTTTCTTTCCTGATTATTTCTTTTGTTCTTAATACTTAAAAGGATCCAAAGAAAAAAAAGACTGATTCATATGTTAACGCGCAAGGGCGCGCACGTTCTTATGTGCGTGCGTGCATGCGTGCGCACATGGGTGCTTGTGTGTGTGTGTGTTTGTGGTGTGGGTGGTGCGTGTGTGTTGTGTGTGTGTGTGTGTGTGTGTGTGTGTGTGTGTGTGTGTGTGTGTGTGTGCGGGTGCGCATATCATCGAAAGCAAAGACTAGGTAGGAAGAGGGCGCTGAAGGAGACGGAGTGGCGAGGGCTGGAGGCCGCCTCTCTCTACTCTACGACAACCGAGGAGAGATGGAAGTGGTTGTGGTGGGGGAGGATGGAAGTGGTTGGTGGTGGGGAGGAGGGATGAAGTGGTTGGTGGGGGGAGGGTGGAAGTGGTTGGTGGTGGGGGAGGAGGGATGGAAGTGGTTGGTGGTGGGGGAGGAGGGATGGAAGTGGTTGTGGTGGGGGAGGGATGGAAGTGGTGGTGTGGGAGATGATGGGGGTGAGGGGGTGGAAGGGTTGGTGGTGGGAGAGGAGGATGGAAGTGGTTGGTGGTGGGGGAGGAGGGATGGAAGTGGTTGGTGGTGGGGGAGGGATGGAAGTGGTTGGTGGTGGGGGAGGGATGGAATGTGGTTGGTGGTGGGTGAGAGGGATGGAAGGGGTTTGGGGGGGTGGAGTGGTGGTGGGAGGAGGGATGGAAGTGGTTGTGGTGGGGGAGGAGGGATGGAAGTGGTTGGTGGTGGGGGAGGGATGGAAGTGGTTGGTGGTGGGGGGGGATGGAGTGGTGGTGGATGGGTGGTTGGTGGTGGGGGGATGGAAGTGTGGTGGGGAGGAGGGATGGAAGTGGTTGGTGGTGGAGTGGTTGGTTGGGGGGGAGGGGATGGAAGTGGTTGGTGGGGGAGGAGGGATGGAAGTGGTTGGTGGGGAGGGTGGTTGGTGGGGGGGGGGGGATGGAAGTGGTTGGTGGTGGGGGAGGGATGGAAGTGGTTGGTGGTGGGGGGGGATGGAATGGTTGGTGGTGGGGAGGGATGGAAGTGGTTGGTGGGGGGGGAGGAGGGGGGAGTGGTGGGTGGGGGAGGAGGGATGGAAGTGGTTTGGTGGGGAGGAGGGATGGAAGTGGTTGGTGGTGGGGAGGGATGGAAGTGGTTGGTGGTGGGGAGAGGGATGGAAGTGGTTGTGGTGGTGGGGGGGGGAGGGATGGAATGTGGGTGGGGGGGATGGGTGGGTGGAGGGTATGGAAGTGGTTGGTGGTGGGGGAGGGATGGAAGTGGTTGGTGGTGGGGGAGGGATGGATGGTGGTGGTGGAGGGTGGTGGGGGGGGGGGGATGGAAGTGGTTGGTGGTGGGGGAGGGATGGAAGTGGTTGGTGGTGTGGGGGGAGGGATGGAAGTGGTTGGTGGGGGGAGGAGGTGGGGTGGAAGTGGTTGGTGGTGGGGGGGGGGGATGGAAGTGGTTGGTGGGGGGGGGGATGGAAGGGTGGAGGTGGAGTGGTTGGTTGGTGGGGGGGGGATGGAAGTGGTTGGGTGGGGGGGGGTGGGGGAGGGATGGAAGTGGTTGGTGGTGGGGAGGAGGAGTGGGGTGGGGAGAGGATTGGTTGGTGGTGGGGGAGGGGGATGGAAGTGGTTGGTGGTGGGGGAGGGATGGAAGTGGTTGGTGGTGGGGAGGGAGGAGTGGGTGGGGGGATGGGTGGTGGTGGTGGGGAGGAGGGATGAAGTGGTTGGTGGTGGGGGAGGAGGGATGGAAGTGGTTGGTGGTGGGGAGGAGGGATGGAAGTGGTTGGTGGTGGGGGGAGGAGGGATGGAAGTGGTTGGTGGTGGGGGGGAGGGATGGAAGTGGTTGGTGGTGGGGTGGAAGTGGTTGGGGAGGGATGGAAGTGGTTGGTGGTGGGGGAGGGATGGAAGTGGTTGGTGGGGGGATGGGTGGGGGGGGAGGGATGAAGTGGTTGGTGGGGGGGGGAGGGATGGAAGTGGTTGGTGGGGGGGAGGTGAGTGTGGTGGGGGGAGGGTGGAGTGGTGTGGGGGGGAGGAGGGATGGAAGTGGTTGGTGGTGGGGGAGGGATGGAAGTGGTTGTGGTGGGGGAGGGGGATGGAAGTGGTTGGTGGTGGGGGAGGGATGGAAGTGGTTGGTGGGGGGGGGGGGGGGGGAGGGGCAAAGAAGACAAAGTGCTGAAAGATGACGTAGGGCAGGGGATCGGAGGGAAGGAGGGACGGGAAAAGGGGGGGGGGGGTGGAGGAGAGGAAAAGGGGAACAGATCGTGCCTCAGTGCCCCGAGTCCTGTTTTCATCACGTTAACAAGATAGAGCTCGTGTAATCAAGTAGCTGTGATACTGTCATTAGCACCAAGCGTTATCATTAAGCACAGCAGACAAACGGACTCCAAAGGAAATAAAAACAGAACAAGATGTACATAGGGAAAGCGTCAGGCCTCATGGTCTTTATTATTAGACGCGCGCTATTCATAGAGAGAGAATTAACTACGATCACCACTGCAGTAAGTGTAGGAAGAAGGAAAGCACGCAATTAGGTGAGAGAGAGAGAGAGAGAGAGAGAGAGAGGAGAGAGAGAGAGGAGAGGAGAGAGAGAGAGAGAGAGAGAGGAGAGAGGAAAGGACACGCAATTCAGTGCGAGGAGAGAGAGAGAGAGAGAGAGGAGAGGAGAGGGAGAGAGAGATAGGAGAGAGAGAGAGGAGAGGAGAGCAGAGAGTGGAGAGAGAGAGGAGAGAGATAGAGAGAGAAGAGAGAGAAGGAAAGACACGCAATTCAGTGCGAGAGAGAGAGAGTGAGAGAGGGAGAGAGAGAGAGGGAG
>CM065727.1:17389801-17392301 GCA_033310375.1 Conus canariensis
GCAAAACACATTGGTAGGCCCCATCCCAGACACAGTGGGACAGAAGGAAAAACCCCATTGGTAGGACCAACACAACACTGGGGGGACAAAGGCAAAAAAAACAATTGGTGGACCATCACACAGACAGGTGGGACAGAAGGCAAAAAAAAATTGGTAGGACCATACCAGAATGGGGGACAAACAAAAAAATTGGGGGCACCATCACAAACGGGGGGACAAAAGGGGCAAAACACATTGGTAGGCACCATCACACAGACACCTAGTGGGACAGAAGGCAAAACACATTGGTAGGCACCATCACACAGACACTAGTGGGACAGAAGGCAAAACACATTGGTAGGCACCATCACACAGACACAGTGGGACAGAAGGCAAAACACATTGGTAGGCACCATCACACAGACACTGGTGGGGACAGAAGGCAAAACACATTGGTAGGACCATCACACAGACACTCGTGGGACAGAAGGCAAAACACATTGGTAGGCACCATCACACAGACACTGAGTGGGACAGAAGGCAAAACACATTGGTAGGCACCATCACACGGACACCAGTGGGACAGAAGGCAAAACACATTGGTAGGCACCATCACACGGACACCAGTGGGACAGAAGGCAAAACACATTGGTAGGCACCATCACACGGACACCAGTGGGACAGAAGGCAAAACACATTGGTAGGCACCATCACACGGACACCAGTGGGACAGAAGGCAAAACACATTGGTAGGCACCATCACACGGACACCAGTGGGACAGAAGGCAAAACACATTGGTAGGCACACCATCACACACGACACCAGTGGGACAGAAGGCAAAACAAACACGAGGGAAGTGGTTCAAAAGACAGACTGTCCTCCCCTCCCCCTTCCCACCACTCCCTTCCGCTACCTCTTCTTTTCTTTCTCTGACCCCCCCCCCCCCCCCCCCCCCCCTCCCAATCTCCATCCTGAACTCACATCCCTCACTTTCTCTGAGTACCAACCGCCACCTTCCCTCCCCCCTCCCCCACCCCCTTCAAACAGTCTGTCCATCCGCCCTCCCCCAGTTTTCCCCTCCTCCTGCCCCAACCCTTCTCTCTGCCCCTCCCCCCCCCCCCCCCTCTCTCTGTCTCTCTCTCTGTCTCTGCCTTCGTTTTTCTCCATCACCCTATCATATCAAAGACATCTTTTTACGCACTCATCGCCTCCCCCCTCCCTCCCCCCTCCCCACTCCACACACACACACACACCACGACCAACTGACCATGAAGGGACTGATCCCACTTGTTCAAGCCATGCAAGCTGCACGGTGTCCACGACCACCAGGTGGGCCAGGCCACAAAAGGGTTGGTGAACAAGACTTGACAAAAAAAAATCATCTCTTTTCTAAAGCTTGCCTGAGCAGTTCCTGTTTGCCGCTGCACTCACACCAACACATAGCAAACGACCAGGAACTTGGCCATTGTCCCCTCCTCCCTCTACACCCCCCTCCACCCCCACCACCTCGTACTCTATCACCACTTAAAGCAGAAATACTTAATTGTCCAAACGTGCTAGCATGAGCACGCACACGCGCGCGAGCACGTACTCGCACGCATGCACGCGCGCGCGTACGCGCGCGCACACACCACACACACGCACGCACACACACACACACACACACACACACACACACACACACACACACACACACACACACACAAAGAGCATGAGCAGGGAAGGGATGGTGTTGAAGACAGGCAGGGTGAGTTAATGACAATGTTTACATACAGCGGAAATATGTCAATATCTACTTGAACTTCACACACACACACACACACACGCACGCACGCGCACGCACGCGCTCGCGCGCGCGCCGCGCGCACACACACACACACACACACACACACACACAAACACACAGCCACACATATTGCTCTCCAGTCGACCGTAGTAATACAGCAATAAGGGAGCACCCACCCTCCCCTCCCCTTCAGGGCCAATTCCTTCTCCCTCCTCCACCCTCCCCTCTGACCCCCAAGCGAAGTGTAAAGAAGTCCTTTAACCCGTCTCCCTGTCGATGGGTCGCCTGTCACGCTAATGACAGTTTGAACACGCCTGTCCACACACACACACACACACACTACACATACGCGCACACTCTCGCTTTCTCTCACGTTCTCTGGGGTTTGTGTGTGTACGAGAGAGAGAGAGAGAGAGAGAGAGAGAGAGAGAGAGAGAGAGAGAGAGAGAGAGAAAGACAGACAGACAGACAGACAGACAGAGAGATAGTAAGTGTGGGTGCGCATGCGTTCAATCTTCACCCTGACGACTGAAATCGTAAAACATACCCATGCAGTAAAGGTCAAGAATGGCTGGTCATTTCAACTGTTATTTCCTTTCAGCTATCCCGACAAACACGGTCACCAATGGCTGGTCATTTCAATTGTTATTTCCTTTCAGCTATCCCGACAAACACGGTCACCAATGGCTGGTCATTTCAATTGTTATTTCCTTTCAGCTATCCTGACAAACACG
>CM065727.1:17404801-17407301 GCA_033310375.1 Conus canariensis
GTCAGCAGCAAAGGATCTCTCTTGTCGCAGAGGAGACAGCAGGAACTGTGGAAGGCCAGCTCAGCTTTCAGCACACTCATGAGAAAATCATGACATCAGACCTTCCAACTGCGTGTACACCGCAACGTCCGGGTGCTCTACCGAGACATGGAACATCTACTCCAGGGATGACTACTCCTGTGAACAAAAAAAAATACCCAAGACACATCCTACCACTGGACCAAGTCCACCAGCGGTCCCTGCGCAAGATGTGCAACATGCAAAGTCCAGACAACGTCTGCCCAACTTCAGTCAGGTCCTGGAAAAGTGTGGACTTCCCACCACCGAGTGTCTGTTAATCAAGAATCAGCGGTGACGACGGGCAGGACAGGTCATCCCCATGACCCCCAGAATGCTCCTGAACCGCCAGCTGAAGCAGTGGAAACGTGACCAAGGCCGACCTCTCATGAGGCACAAGGACACACTGAAGGCCAATCTCAAAGAGCTGCGACACAAACAACTAGCAGGAACACACTGCCCTTGGCAGACCTGGCTGGAGACACCTGTGCCGTCAGGGCCCACACAATGTCAAGGTCAACCAACCATTCAGCGGCCATTCTGACACAGAGGAACGGCAGGAAGCAAGGCCCAGTCACTTCCCCCCCCCCCCCCCCCCCCTCCCCCCGGCCAAACATCTGCGGCCAGCTGTGTGACTTTACTCCCACATGACGACACGTTCTGCAGGTGGCCCATCTCTCGTCTGTCTAACCGACAGGAGATTCCGTCACTTTTCATACCCACACACACACACCACACACAATTTCTGTCAACTGTGCACCGTGTTTCTGAGGAGCCCACCACCAGTTTGCTGTATTCTCCCTAATCCACCCTGTTTATTAATTTGAACACACGACAACATGCCAGAGATCATTACGTTGTGCCGTCCCCCTAATCCACCCTGTTTATTAATTTGAACACACGACAGCATGCAAGAGATCATTACATTGTGCCGGAACCAAAAGCACTCGCATCTTATTTTCTTCTTTAAAGACACCAGAGAGAAGATGAAGGGTTGAAGGGATGGGGCAAGAGAGAGAGAGAGAGAGAGGAGAGAGGAGAGAGAGGAGAGAGAGAGAGAGAGAGAGAGAGAGAGGAAAGAAAAGAAAAGAGAGAGAGAGTGAGAGAGTAAAGGGTTGGGTCGAGAGAGAGAGAGAGAGAGAGAGAGAGAGTAAAGGGTTGGGGCCAGAGTGTGAGAGAGAGAGGGAGAGAGGAGAGAGAGAGAGAGAGAAGAGAGAGAGGAGAGAGAGAGAGAGAAACATTATTAGATCAGAGTTCGGACGTAAGGCTGAGGAACTGTTTGAAGGGCTAGATGGAAATAGCCCTGCTTACACGAAAAGAATTCTTCGAATGCGAAAAAGATGACTTTGTCCTTGGACTTGGGATAAATCAATCCAATCAGCGCTGGATTTCATCAACCAGAGTGCAAATGTGCGTGACTTACTGACACCTTGTCCTTCTACCCTTTTGCTGGGGCAAAAGGATTTGGGAGTAAGCCACACGTCTAACACTAACATATGGCAAAAAACCCGGGTGTGTGTGTGGGGGGGGGGGGGGGGGGGGGGGGAGGGGGGATCACAGAGATCGTGCTTGCGCATAAAATCAACCCACCACCGGAAGCACCACAGAGTCAGGCAGTCACACTCATGAACTGAGCAATGAATTCGTCTTGTTTCATGAAAGCTGACTGTCTGATGATCGTCACATGCAGCTTCGGACTGTCCTGGAGAATACTGGGCGCTTGAGGCCTACGGCGTATCTCTGGACTCTGGCCTTACGACCTGCAGAAGGCGTAGCTCTGGACTCTGGCCTTACGACCTGCAGAAGGCGTAGCTCTGGACTCTGGCCTTACGACCTGCAGAAGGCGTAGCTCTGGACTCTGGCCTTACGACCTGCAGAAGACAGACTCGGCAGATGAGATGGACAGATAGGAAAATATAGAGGGTTAAGGCTGAAAAGGGGGCTGCCACTGGGGGAAGGGTGGGACTGTGCGTAGGAAAATATAAAGGGTGAAGGCTGAAAAGGGGGCTGCCACTGGGGGAAAGAAGGGTCTGTGACAGTCCTGATCTCTCTCTTGTGTAGCCAGTCCTCCTCCTCCTCCCCCCCCCCCCCCTCCCCCGACATGTCGTTGTCTTGGTATTATCCGATACCTTGAAGAACACCGAGGGCCACGACGCTCTGTCCACGCTTGTTCTTCTTCGGTAGGCGACAAAAAGGACCACTTAGCTTTTCCTTTACCCTCCTCCAGTCCATCTCCCCCCCCCCCCTCCACCCATCTTGCACCAGTGTCTCTCTGTCCCGCCATGTTCTCCCCCCCCCCCCCCCGCCCCCCCCCCCCCCCCCCCCCCCCCCCAAGTTTAACCCCCCATTCCCTTTTCCAGTGATACAACCCCCATCCCACTTTCACCCCTCCCCTCGCCTCCCCTTCCTCATACATA
This sequence comes from Conus canariensis, assembly GCA_033310375.1. NCBI lineage: Eukaryota > Metazoa > Mollusca > Gastropoda > Neogastropoda > Conidae > Conus > Conus canariensis. Next base: position 17,407,276 of record CM065727.1, read on the forward strand.
AACATTTTCGTCCCCTCTTCTTTTCA
>CM065727.1:17412301-17419801 GCA_033310375.1 Conus canariensis
CGTCCTTAAGAAAGCACACGTGCGAAAGTGCGTGCGCATGAGCCTGCGTAAATGACCCCCCCCCCCCCCCCCCCCCCCACAAACCACGCACGTGCGTGCTTGCGTGTTCCAATACAAGTACGTGGCAAACAGCCACAGCCAAATCTGACGCAAGTTCAGAGTGATCTTTTCCAACCCGATCATTCTTTTTAGTTCCGGTCTGTTTATCAAACCGGTTTCCCCACCACAACCCACCTCTTCCCCCCCCCCCCTCCCCCCTTCTCAAGCTTGCAAGTATGCCTTCATGTTTACGAAATTTGATTCTCCACCCCCTCCTGCTTCCCTCCTCCGCCGTCTCCTTTATTGTTTTGGGAAAGTATTTGATTTCATCAGCATTGCCTTGGCGTCAGAGCTGCGTCAATCTCACCAGGAGGGGCCTCTAGGGAGGGGGCGGTGGGGGGAGGGGGGGGGGGGGGGGGCGAAGGGAAAGAAAAGGGGGAGGGCCGAAAGATTGACGTCACTGGGGATTCTTATCCGCCAGGGGGTATTTTATTTTTCTAATAATTATTTGTGCTACTTTTTTTTTTCTTTTTTTTTTTGTTTTTTTCCCCTCATTTAGTTAATTCGTTAACGGGTGAGAACGCAAGCGCGCGCAGGCACGCAAGCGCGTGCGCGCGCGCGCGCACACACACACACACACATACACACACACAACATACTGGCATGCCTACATGTACGCATGCACGCGCCCGCAAGCACCTGCGCCCGCCCGCCCGCATACCCACACACCTACACTCATACACATGTACACACACACACACTACATACATACATACACGCGCGCACACATGCATGCACACACAAACAAACACATACAGACAGAACATAATATGCATACACGCACGCATGCGCGCGCACGCACATACACAAACACACACTCTCTCTCTCTCTCTCTCTCTCTCTCTGAAGCATATACCATGCACGCATAGACGGAAGCATAATTATATGCCAACACGCACATATGCACACACTCAAAAACACGAAAGCATAGACACTTTACATACACACGCAAAGACACAGTGACACACATACACACGCACGTACGTTCACACACACATACAAAGTTAAGCCCACGCGAGCGCTACAAATAGAAACACATACACGTAAACACACGTGCACGCCCACATAAATGCACACACACACACACACACACACACACACACACAACACACACACACACACACACACACACGCACACTAAAACCGCCACACACACATTCCTTCCAAGACACCCCCCCCCCCCCCCCCGCCAACGGTGACGCAATGTTTAAGCTGGAAAGTGTCTGTCTGGCGGGAAGGGCGAGCACTCCGACCTCAAACGATTCGTTCCTCTTCCACGGGAGGGAAGTCGAAGGCCACGGGGGAGGAGGTGGGAAGCCAGACCCCCTTGGGAGGGCGCCAGGGCGCCTGACTGCCTGCAGCGGCTGTGCGCGGACTGACACCAGCAGGCCGGTGGCTGCGACTGACGAGTTTCACCCAGGAGGCGAAAGGCGAGTCAAGACGGGCGGTAGTAGTAAGTAACCAACGGGTCTGACCGCAAAGAAACAGCTGGGTGGCTGGTAACTTGGCGAGATGAGCGGAGCGTGTTACCTTCGGTAAGCCAATAACAGTGTTTTTCCCCCTAGGGGGAAAAAAAACCCAAAAAACTCAGCTAGTATCTTTCACGTCACAGACAGAGCTAAGCTTTTGTATCCCTGGTGCTCACAATGCATTTTCCGCCAAGGATAACAGCCGTTGTCACTTTTTTTTTTGTTTTGTTTTTTCTTTTTCTTGAGGATCGCAACTGTTGTTTTCCACGTTTTCCCGTCGCGTAAACAGTTATCATCATGTTATCTCTGTAGACAAAAAGAAATGCCCCCCCCCCCCCCCCCCCCCCCCCCCCCCCCCACCCCCCTGCTTTTCGCTGGACAAAGCTACTCCTTTTCAGAAAACCAAGGAAAAGCGAGAAAGAGAAAAGTTGTGGTCTTCTGGACCTTGACTAGTTGTTTTCCATCCGCTGTCACAAGCCAACAGCGCTCACAGCTGTCTTCCATGTTAACGACCGTTTTCCTCAGAGGATATCCGTTTTCCAACAGGAAAACAAAGGGATAATCAATTATCATCTCAAGAAACCTCAGCAAAAAAAAGGGGGGGGGGGGAGACTAATCTTCGTCAGGAAAACGTTGTAATCCTAAGGAAAACATTTGTGGAACCCTATGGAAAACAGTTGTGATCCTAGGAAACATTTGTGACCTATGGAAAACAGTTGTGATCCTAAGGAAAACATTTGTGACCCTATGGGAAACAGTTGTGATCCTAAGGAAAACATTTGTGACGCTATGGAAACAGTTGTGATCCTAAGGAAAACATTTGTGACCTATGGAAAACAGTTGTGATCCTAAGGAAAACATTTGTGACCCTATGGAAAACAGTTGTGATCCTAAGGAAAAACATTTGTGACCCTATGGAAAACAGTTGTGATCCTAAGGAAAACAAGTTTCAAAACGGAGTGACTGAGGGCGGAAAATGAAACAGAATTTAGAAAGAGAGGGGTTAGTTACCGCCAAGGACATAGACAAACAAAGCACAGGACAAGACACAATGCATTTCGACCTCTTGGGTCTTCTTCAGGCAAAAAAAAAAATAATAATAATAACATTTAGGACAGTGAAAACGAAGAACGAGAAACCACTTGTCTTCTCATATTCGCCGCACGACCAAAATGGCCGCCGGACGGAAACGAGGCCACCCAGGAGGGGATCATGGGAGAGGAAACAGTGAGAGGGGAGGGGAGGTGGGGGAAAGGGAAGGGTGTGAAACAATGGGGTGTGTAGCTTGTTTTGTAGAATAGCATGATATATTAGTGACGGTAGTGATTAATTATGGTGGATTGATAATAGCGCTTAGTGGGGAAAAAAGAAGACAAATGATAAGGAAAAAATAAATAATATAAAAAAAGGAAAAGAAAAAACTAATAAGGAGAAAATAAATAATATAAAATAGTTGTGATCCTACGGAAAACAATGGTGATCCTACGGAAAAGAGTGACTCACAGGACGATAACTGTTGTCTGTTTTCCGCTATTTTGCCCCTCGCATTACAACTGTTCTGCAAAGCGCAGTTCATAATAACTCTTTCAGATGCTAGTCTGCTCCCCTAGATTACCTCCCCTATACTGTCATCGAAGAGTGTAATACTTACATTATAACGCCCTCTCCTTCTCGGCCCCCCCCCCCCCCCCACCCCCACTCCAACCCACATCCTCACCCTGCCCCTTGTCCCCTACTCATCAACTATCCTGCCCCTATCAACGTAACTGTCTTCCACATCCCCCCTCTACCTATTTTCAACCCGTACTGGCTGTGATGATAAGCGCATGTCCGTAACGGGTCTGACACTAGAGCAGATCTGTTCACCCACACATTGCTATTGGTGTACTTTTCCACAAAAAAATTAGTATATTTTCTATTAAACAAACGCACGCACGCACGCACGCACGCACGCACGCACGCACGCACACACACACACACACACACACACACACACACACACACACACACACAAATGTTACAAAGCTTCCAAATGTTTGTAAAAGCGGAGGAGGGGGTGGGGGTTGAGGGGGGGGAGGGGGGGGGCAGGGGCGATGTTCCTTTTCATCTGCCTCGTGCAGCAGAAGGCAGAAGGATACCTGACCGTGTGGCAACTACAGCAACAACAACAACAACAAAAAGACAAAAAAAAAAAAAAAAAGGCTCTTCCAATACAGATTACTCTGAAACCCGATTCATCAGCATACCTTGGCACAAATCTACGCCCTCTCGCCGGTTCTTTCCCTGTTTCTGGCACAAATCTACGCCCTCTCGCCGGTTCTTTCCATATTTCTGGCACAAATCTACGCCCTCTCGCCGGTTCTTTCCCTGTTTCTGGCACAAATCTACGCCCTCTCGCCGGTTCTTTCCCTGTTTCTGGCACAAATCTACGCCCTCTCGCCGGTTCTTTCCATATTTCTGGCACAAATCTACGCCCTCTCGCCGGTTCTTTCCATATTTCTGGCACAAATCTACGCCCTCTCGCCGGTTCTTTCCATATTTCTGGCACAAATCTGCGGCCTCTCGCCGGTTCTTTCCATATTTCTGGCACAAATCTACGGCCTCTCGCCGGTTCTTTCCATGTTTCTGGCACAAATCTACGCCCTCTAGCCGGTTCTTTCCCTGTTTCTGGCACAAATCTACGGCCTCTCGCCGGTTCTTTCCATATTTCAGGCACAAATCTACGCCCTCTCGCCGGTTCTTTCCATATTTCAAGGCCTCAAGTCGTCGCTAATTCTTCCTAGGGATCGGCATGTTGTTTACAAAGCAGAGTCGGCATGATGTTTATAGAGCAAGAATCGGCATGTTGTTTACCAAAGCAGAATCGGCATGTTCTTTCCAAAGCAGAATAGGCATGTTGTTTACAAAGCAGAATCGGCATGTTATTTACAAAGCAGAATCGGCATGTTGTTTAATTAAAAAGCAGAACTGGCAAATTGTTTTCAAAGCAGAATACAGCCACACGCGATTTCAAGCGCGAGGCAGGCAGCATGAGTTAGAGGGAGATTCTTTCTGCCATTTCCTTTTTTAGCTTCGTTCGGCGTACTCCTCGCACTGTCATTAAACATGTGTACAGGATACGACAAAGTCATATGAGTAAACACATCTGCTAGTGCGATGTTGTGATCTCTACACCGTCGATCATGGACAAATGCCTTTGGCTTTGTTAATAATAATAATAATGAATACTTATATAGCGCCTATTCTCGGCTAGAGACCAAGCTCTAAGCGCTTTACAATCCACACTCGTTTACACAACGGGCTGCCTACCTGGGTAGTGCCGACTGAAGAGCTGCCAGCTGGCGCTTCATTCAGTCGTTTCCCGTGACATCCAGTCAGTATCTTTCAATATCGATCACTCATTTTCCTTACTTCCTTCATTCTTTCCATTTCTTACGCAGGGTGCATGCTGTGTGTAACGTGTCATCCATACCAACGGCCAAACTGGCCTACTCTTCCGAAAGTTGGTGATGGGATTTTACGTGTGTGCAAGATGTTATGCGTGCGTTCACACACGGAACCTCGGTTTATAGTCTCATTCGAAGGACTGTACGGGAAATGGAGTCAGAACCAATGTTAACTCCGAGGGAAAAATCCCCCTGTACCGAAACGCCCCGGCGGAGGTTCGAACCCGCAACCCAGGATCACCAAGATTACGAGTCCGGCGCTCTACCAACTGAGCTATTCCGGCTTGGATTGTTAACCGATTTCGTATCTTTTTCATAATCCCCTACCCCCTTCCCACCCTACCCCCTCTCCCTTGAGAGAGAGAGAGAGAGAGAGAGAGAGAGAGAGAGAGAGAGAGGAAGGGGAGGGAAGGAGAGAGGGAGCTGGGCAGGCAGGTAGTAAGCAGACAAAATGAACAGTCACTTACATACAATACAATCAACATTCGCTTTCTTCAAGGGAGGTAGATAAGCAAATGCATGCATACAGGTACGCTTCAACGGCCTCCAACTACCTCAAGGAAACTACAATAACCACTCGTCCCCTTAAAATCAGACATCCACAGCGAGGAACGGAAGAGGAGAGAGGGGATGGAGTGGAAAGGGGTAGGTGGGAGTCGAGGGGGGGGGGGGGGGGAGTGGGGGCGTTGAGAGGGGGGAGCAAGTCAACCAGTCGCAGACATATTTCAATCCGGAATGCCATCTAGAGAAAACAATCTTAAGACATGGAACAGATTACTCCGATAACAGTAACACATTTTGCATGTCAAGTTTGCTCGGCGATTATACAGTGGCCACAAATAAAGCCCCACCCCCTCCCCTCCCTTCCATGGTTAGTTTCTGAGGCAGTTGCCACTCAGGGTTTTTTTTTTTTTTTTTTTTTTTTTTTTGGTCAGCCGTTAGGGTACCATGCCACACTCGTGTAATCCACAACTATCATCCAGTGCTGCCGTTCTTTGCGGCTTATGGCGTTTCAACAGACTAGAGAATAGGCTCTGGTACGTCACGACACGAAGAAGCGCGCAAAACGGTTCAGAAATCCATCGCCATAACCAAACTCCGTCACTCTCCAGAAACCCGTCTTTCAGGCACGATTCACCCAGAAACACCGGTTATGCAATGCCCATGTCCTGATTCTGCAGCTATTGAATCCCGTCTACCCTCTTTCTGTGAATCCTTTAGGATGATGTTCCGTGACCATGAATACAGTCTTCAAGAAGTGTCACACACACACACACACACACACACACACACACACACACACACACACACACACAAACTGTAGTAGCATATACCCATTCACCTCTGCCCCCCACCCCCCACCCCTCCCCTCTAAACTTCCCCCTCAACTACGGAATTGGTCCTTGCGGCGAAAGAGATCAGGCAAGACACATTGACTAAACTGCCCAACTGGGAGACTGACGCCGTCAACTGACCAATCCACACGGCGCTAATGGCCGAGTGATATATATATATATATATATATATATATATATATATATATATATATATATATATATATATATATAATATATATATAGGAAGGAAAGAAGGAGAGGGACATGAAAGACCGTTGCAATCTATCGACGTGTATGTGTGTGTTAAAGGATCGATGTTCTGTTCTTTGGTCTGAAAACCATTCGCAATGTCTCCTACTAAACCAACCCCCTCTCCCTCTCCCTCTCTCTCTCTCTCTCTCCACCCCTTCCAAATCGCATGCTTGATACGACGCTACGTTTTCCCACAGTCCATGGATTGTCAACTTGGGATGGGGGCGGGGGGTGGGGGGGGGTTGTGGAGAGGGGAAGGGGGAGGAGGGGAGGATTGAGGGTGTCGATGACACTGACAGCAGCTTATTGCGCTATCTTTGCTTCGATGACGTCATATTCTCTCGGTCCCTATCAAAATGTATACAATCCGTCCCAAAGGACGTAAAACTCGTGAATTCCCCCACCCCACCCCCTTTTCCTCCCCTCCCACCCTCCTCTCTCTCTCTCTCTCTCTCACGTATCCATAACTACAATCTCTCTCTCTCTCTCTCTCTCTCTCTCTCTCTCTCTCTCTCTCTCTCACACACACACACACACACACACACACACACACACACACAACCGTGCCTACAGTCTGATGTCCTTTGTGCGTATGTGTGTGTGTCTGTGTGTACGTGTACGTGTATACGTACGTACGTATACCAGAACCATTGTTACAATCTCAAGTCACGTTACGGCCCTTCCCCCTTCTCCACCTACCCTCCATTCCCCCCCCCTCCCCACAACCTTCTATCCCCTCCCCCCTCTACCCCCTCCCATAGCAAGAACCTGACGTCACGTTTACCGAACGTCCTCTCTGCTCCGGATTGTCTTCCAGCTCTGACGTCAGACTACTTGATGAAGGCCGAAGCCAGTGACACGATACAGCTCATCGATTGTCCAACTAAGGTCTCACTG
>CM065727.1:17424801-17429801 GCA_033310375.1 Conus canariensis
TCACTGTGGGTGTCGTTGTGCGTGCCTGCGTGTGTGTGTGTGTGTGTGTGTGTGTGTGTGTGTGTGTGTGTGTGTGCGAGAGAGAGAGAGAGAGAGAGAGAGAGAGAGAGAGAGAGAGAGACAGAGACAGAGAGAGAGACAGAAAGACAGAGAGACAGACAGACAGAGCGAGAGAGATGTTTTTAAAAGACTGATAGTCAAAGAGCCAGGTCTCTCTGCACGGTCTCTGGTTGTACCAAGGCCCCCAAAAAGTGAACCTAATTCCCTACAGGGTGCAGGTCTGGGAACAACGTACCAGCAAAGGGCCTCGAGCCATCGCACTGAAAGAACAAAGAAAACCGCGTATTAAAAAACAACAACAACCAAACAAAAACTACACTACACGTGTGCCCCACGGGGGGAAACTGACGTGTGGAACTATTTGACGACCGGTCGGTCCTCGCTCCTCCACACGCACCGCTCTGTGGAGGATGAATTTCACACAGGAGTACAGCCACAACCGTGGGAATGGCCTTCACCTCGGTGTCCGCCTTGAGAAGCGGCGTCTGGCTCTTTTGACTCTTAGTTCTGAGAGAGAGAGAGAGAGAGAGAGCGAGAGAGCGAGAGATTTTTTTATTGTCCAGTTCTTGGGCCCTACAGACAAGGGGAAGAACAATCGTATTCGCCGATCGAAACGCTGAAATTTCACATGAGCACTCACTCACTCAAACACACGTCTCCACCATACCCTCCCTTCTCTCGCGGGAGAGAGAGATAGAGAGAGTGAGAGAGAGAGGGGGGAGAGAGAGGGAGAAAGAGAGAGAGAAGGGGGGGGGGAGAGAGAGAAGCGTCATCTTGCTCTTTAGACCCTCCATTCATCGCGTTCCTGCACGTGCCGCATAAAATGTGTACAACAGTAGTTGTCACTTACGTCACATGACGGGAGGCTACCGTCCCACCGGTCCGCCATACAACCCATCAACTGCTGACCCGCCCCTGTCCCACACGTACAGTACTCGGCCACCTCTCGTTCCCCTACGGGCCATCCGGGAAAGCCTGCCTGGGCACTGGCCTTTGTAGGTGTTGCTTGTCCGCTGGCGGAGATGACCACGACTTCTGCCAGTGCTATCACTCTGGGTGGTGGTGTGTAAACCAAGATGGCTGATCAGGCCGATCCTCATTGAACAACAGTCTGTTGCGGTGTGGACAGGGCAGACTTAGAGGTGAGCCAGGCTGAACGGTGGTGTGTGTATTCTCGCTTTTTTCCGAAGCCGACGTTTTTGCTCCTGTGCCTCCACTCGCCTCGTTTCAAAGTCTTTCACTCCGGATTGGATCATGGTGCGCCAGGTTGAGCGATCTGGTGCTGCTTCTTCCCAGGACGCAGGGGCGATGCTGCAGCATTTCAGTGTCCGCTGGCTGCTATAGTGAAGGCCATTTGCAAATTGCTCCGATCGAGCTTTAAGGCCCCCCTTCTCTTTCCCCCGCCGGAATCAATTACATATCGTCAATGTCAGCGTAGTCAACTATCCATTACTTAAACATGAACAACCAAGCGGCAAATGCTCCAGTGAGTGGATATCAGAATGCATAGTAGACTGGACTTGTATATATGTCTGCGATCACTTTAATAAAGGTCAGAAGCAGCAGTGTGGTAGACGACGACTAAACAAAATGGGAGCAGACGTTGATCATTCTGGGTTTGTCGTAAACGGCCAGTGACCACAATAGCCCCTTAAAAACAGCAGCAGTATAGAAAGACACACACACAGCAAACTATATCCACTACAACTTTTTTTTTCTTTTTAAAACAAACTTTGGTGTAATTCAGATAAGGGGGAGGGAGTGTTTCAGAAGGCTGTGGTTTTGTTCGTTTGTTTGTTTATTGGAATAAAAACAGTACCCCAGTTTCATAAGTTGGTCTGGCGCTCTGTAAACCTGATATGGTAGTTCTGTATTGTGTTAGAGAAGAAAGGTGTTCAAACGGCGTTTCTTTGTGATTATTATTGATTCACACACCTGCGCGTGAGTTTTCCAAACCTTCATGAGCAAAAACAAAAAAATCCTAAACCAAACAAAACAACACAAAAAAAGAGTAGTGACAAACATGCCAACAGACGACATGGAACTCAACGATGCTTCACCGAGGTCAGACTGATACGAAGGAGTGGGATTACCATGCACACTGAACGGCAGACGGTCCCTCACCTTCCTGTGTGTTACTGGGTGGGGGGGGGGGGGGGGGGGGGGGGGGGGGGGGAAGCCAGTGCCAATCTCCCAAGCTCAGTGAAAAGCAGGCTGGAATCTGAAGGAAGCCAAACTTTGCCAAGCAGCCTGATTCTGTGCATTCTGAAGCCTGCCACCATGGCTCGGCAGATCTGTCCCAGTAACTGAGCGGTAGTGTACCCCCCCCCCCCCCCACTCCCCCTGAAAAGAAGAAAAAAAGGAGATGGGGTATTAAAACGAAAAGAAGAAAAAAGAAGAGAGAAAGAAAGAATAAATGAAAGGAAGAATGACAGGAAGGAAGAAAGAAAGAAAGAAAGAAATTTTTAAAAGCCCGTGAAGCTCCAATAAGAATGACGATTTTCTGTATCGTGATTCATCTCCACTTCCACAAACTCCCGCAGACGGTGCGACTGACGGCCTCGATGTGGCTCTCAAGGACAAACTGCTATCTGGCCGCTCTGTACTGGGTAGTGTGGGGTAAACGGGGGAGGGAGGTGGGGGTGGGGGGCAGTCATGAAGGACTGTAATTCGTGGCAGAGGGAGGGGAGGGGGAGGGGGGGGGGGAGAGGGGTCATTGCATTGTAGAGCTGCTGCGAAGGCTCAAGTATGCTTGGTTCACTTCTCAGAGAAACCTTTCGAGTCTTCCTGATGGTGTTCCTCAAGGTCAGGATTTACCATCTGTTCTACAGCTTACTCCTCCCTCCCAAGGGTCGTCCAGTCTGGGCCAGCTCCAGAAGAATGTGGTTGCTGGGATTCTTTTCTGGCACAGGGCCTGTCGTGGGTTTGCCAGTCTTTTCAGACCTTGAGAATCTGCCATATCTCTTTCCTGCACACTGTTGAAAAGCAGCTGCCTGTTCTGGTGAAGGGTACGAAAGAGTCTGTCAAAGCTTTCAAGAGTTTACGTCCCTGTGGGGGGATCAGGCTGGCGAAAGTCCTGGACCCTAAGGTCATGGGTTCTTCTGAAGACCCCAAAGGGGGGGTGGGAGGGAGGGAGTTGGAGGGGTGGGGTCAGTCACTGTGCAGACAAAGGCCGAGCACTCTCCCTTTGGGCATGTTGTAAAAAGCAGCAAAACTACCGCGCATTAATCATTCACAGATTTTTAAAAAAAAATCCCCTACCAGTCTTTTACAGCAGACAGACTGTGTCAAAAGGGGAGATGAAGGCTGAAAAAACACCATAAGTAAATAATACGAACTTTGAGGGTATACGCTTGTATCCTATTGAACCACAATATCCGAAAAAAGACACCTCCTCCCTCCAAACATATCCACACTTGACAACACGGCTCTGACATTTTCTTTCACTTTGCAGTCTACACAATTCATATTGTTAGGTATATACAGTTAGTTCTTTTGAGCTGTAAAACGCTGGTCTGTCAACAGACTGAAATACAGTACACATTCCCCACAAGCAAAGACATGAACGTTCTTCTTTTTCTAAGTTAATTTCCACGATCTGTTTTCTTCCTAGAACGGGCACACATGTTCTTTTGGCATGTGCAGTGCGCTGCTGGCTTTTGTCTTCCTCTTCATGTTGATTCCACCTCCACACTTCTTTGACTCTGATCTGCTGTTACGATTGAGACCGCCATGCAGACTGTATCTTCCACAGGCTCGACACTGTGTTATTCTTTCATTACGGCTTGGCCTTGATCTCTACTGATAAATAAAAACAAACCAACAAATAAACAACCGAAACAAAACGTGCCACGGCGAGTGTTATCACACGTGAATCTTACTTGCCTCGCCCGCGTGCGCGCGCGCGCGCGCGCGTGTGTGTGGTGTGTGTGTGTGTGTGTGTGTGTGTGTGTGTGTGTGTGGTGTGCGTTGCGTGTGTGCGCGTGCGTGCGTGAGTGCGTGTGTGTATGTGTGTGTGTGTGTGTGTGTGTGTGTGTGTGTACGCGCTCGCGTGTATGTGACTGTGTGTGTGTGTGTGTGTGTGTGTGTGTGTGTGTGTGTGTGTGTGTGTGTGTGCGTGCGTGTGTGCGAGACTCTTGTGTGTGAGTGTGCGTGTCTGCGCGCGTGTGCGTGCCTGTGTGTACGCAGGGTGTACTGCATGTGAGCACGCAAGCGCGCACGCACATGTGTCTGTGTGTGCCACTGAAGCTTAAATGCCGTGTAACACAACTAGCTAATCATGACAACCAATCCTGTCTCATCCCTCACAGCTGCAGTGGTCACCAACAGCAGACCAGATCATGACAACCAATCCTGTCTCATCCCTCACAGCTGCAGTGGTCACCAACACCAGACCAGATCATGACAACCAATCCTGTCTCAACCCTCACAGCTGCAGTGGTCACCAACACCAGACCACATCATGACAACCAATCCTGTCTCAACCCTCACAGCTGCAGTGGTCACCAACACCAGACCAGATCATGACAACCAATCCTGTCTCAACCCTCACAGCTGCAGTGGTCACCAACACCAGACCAGATCATGACAACCAACCCTGTCTCAACCCTCACAGCTGCAGTGGTCACCAACAGCAGACCAGATCATGACAACCAATCCTGTCTCATCCCTCACAGCTGCAGTGGTCACCAACACCAGACCAGATCATGACAACCAATCCTGTCTCATCCCTCACAGCTGCAGTGGTCACCAACACCAGACCACATCATGACAACCAATCCTGTCTCAACCCTCACAGCTGCAGTGGTCACCAACAGCAGACCACATCATGACAACCAACCCTGTCTGATCCCTCACCGCTGCAGTGGTCACCAACAGCAGACCAGATCATGACAACCAATCCATCCCTCACAGCTGCAGTGGTCACCAACAGCAGACCA
>CM065727.1:17437301-17452032 GCA_033310375.1 Conus canariensis
AATACAAACAAAAAGACCAACAATTAAAGCAATAACTAAACAAAAAAAACGAAAAGAAAAACTAAAACAAATACAGAAACGAGAATCTGATGCCTCAGATCTGTCCAAATGTGAAGGAGCTATGTATACTGTTCACAAAAAAAAAAAACGCATACTTTTGTTGAAGAAAATTCATTTCAAATTTCATTAATTTAGCAAAAATTCGTTTGAATTCACTTCACAACAGAATTTTGTTTGTTTCGAAAGTCGTCAATTCCAGTTTCATTTCCAGTGTACGCTTCACATCGCCGATACACACCGTTCCAGGCAGCGAGGACTCAGTAAGGGGGATATGTCCACCACCTGCAGCACCAACGGCCCGGCACCGGGCTGGCATGGAGCGAATCACATTGCGGATCACCTCTGCTGGCATGGTGTCCCATCCGGTGAGCAGCTCGCTGACGTTGTAAGGAGCGTGCACTCGCGCCTGGACTCGTCTGTCCAGCTCATCCCGTATGTGCTCAATGGAGTTGAGATCTGGCGACACTGAGGGCCAAGGAAGAACGTTGATGATGTTGTTGGCGAGGGTTTGCACTGTTAGTCGTGCAGTATGAGGCCTGGCGTTGTCCTGCTGGAACAGCGTGCGAGGCACGGCCGTAACAGACAGGACATGAGGATGGAGAATTTCAGCCACATACTGCTGGGTGTTCAACGTGCCTCAGACTCGCACCAGGGGACTCCTGCCAGGGTAGTGGATGCCCCCCCCCCCACCGCCCCTCCCCCCCCCCCCACACACACACACCATGACGCCTCCATCACCATGGGCAGGTGCCTCATCCACGCAGTTCTGGTCAAAGCACTCGCCATGTCTGCAATACACCCTCCTCCTCCCGTCATGGCGCTCGAGCAGGAAGAAAGACTCGTCTGAAAACCAGACCCTGTTCCAGTGGTTCCTGAGGGTCCAGGGGCGATGCTGAGTTGCCCACTGCAACCTGTTCCCACGATGACGCCGTATGAGGACAGGTCCTCTGACAGGTTTGCAAGCCCATAGCGATTCTGAACAGTCTGGTCAGAGATTCTTTGACCTCCGGGTAATTGCTGGGCGGTTTGTGAGGCTGACTGAGATCGATTTTGCAGATGGCTAACCAGGATGTAGCGGTCTTGAGCTGGAGTTGCTGCCAAAAGTCTTCCAGAGCGTGGTTAGTCTGCCGTGGAGCCGCTGATGCGATGACGACTCAGAAGCCTGCTCAGAGTGCTCTGGCTCACGTTGAAGTGTCGGGCGACTTCAGGCTGTCTTTGCCCAGCTTGCAAACGCCCCAGTGCGTTCTCACGTTCTTGCTGAGTCGCAGCATCTTTGCACTTTGTATTGACGGACTGGTTTCCTTCAGAATGACTCACTGTGTGTATGGTTTGTTTGCCTTCCTTTGAGCATTCATTCACCAAAACATGCATGAATTTGCTTCACTCAGGCACAAAGCACGACCAATAATGAAAATTTGTCCAAGTGGCCATTCTGTGCACCTGCAATCTGACTGGAGCAAAATGCGTGAGCACACGTGAAACACAGGCGTAAACATTTTCCACTGGTTGGTTACATCCTACCAGTGCTTTGACATCCACAGTGAAGATATCAGAAAGTATGCATATTTTTTTTGGACAGGCTAGCTGTCTAAATCCATAACGATCAGGGTTTCCCCCAACAACTTACCACCTTGGCACGTGCAACAAAAAGTGCGTGCCCTTGATCTGTCATGAGTCGGTGCCAACGTGTTCTGTAACACTGCGGACTGACACATCGAAAGCCCTTTGGAAGAGGATGGGGAGAAAGGTGGGCGTGATGGTGGAATGACTGACTGTTCTCAACCTGAGAGGTCTTTTTATGTTCACCGTTTTGTTTTTCTTTTACGACTTCAATCTATTCACTTGACACCCGAAAGTGTGCCACACATGCGCACACAGACAGTGATACTGTACCAATTGTTGCCTTCGTCTGTGAAACGTCCTATGCACGGATATAATACACCCTCTCTCTCTCTCTCTCTCTCTCTCTCTTAATCTACCTGTCTATCCATGTATGTATGTATGTATGTATGTACGTATCTATCTTTCTATTTGTCTGTCTATCCGTCTATCTGTCCATCTATCTATCTACATGCATATACATTGACAGAGACAGACAGAGACAGAGAGAGAGAGAGAGAGAGAGAACAGAGACAGAGACAGAGAGAGACAGACAGACAGACGGATGGTCAGACGGACAGATGGATGGACAGATGGGGACACAGAGAGAGAGAGAGAGAGAGAGAGAGAGAGAGAGAGAGAGAGAGAGAGAACAGCAGGGGAGAGAAAGCGCTGACAGTAGGAAAGAACACGGGAGAGGATAAAGGGAAAGGGGACGGTGGGCGAAGGGTGGAGTGGAATGGGTGAGGGAAGTGGTGGACCAACACCACACAAATCCAAAACACCCCGCTATGCCGTTTCCACGCAACAACGCCTTCACCACACTGACTGAACAGTCCTTCACGGCGCGTGTGTGATGACACTCGACACACTCCATCACAATCATCGACGGCTTGACCGACCGACCGACCAGCCGATCGACCGACTAGCCGGCGCCTCGACCCCCCCACCCCCACCTACTCCCTCCCCCCTCAAACACGTCCACCCATCAAAATGATCAAGCCGACAAATAGATAACCACAATCCAATATCATTTATATTGAGCCTCATCATCCACTCAAGCCGGAAACGACGCGTTTTAAGTGTCAGGACAAGAAACAAAAGCTTTGCAGAGTCTGCTGCCGCTCCACCGATCTCATCATTCTGTCTCGGCACTGGGCTCTCGCTCCGCTTGTCGCCTGACTCTCTTCTACTTGTTCCGACAATCACTACAGCAGCTGCTGCAGCTCTGCCTGCATCTGTTGCCACTGCTGCTGCTGCTGCTGCTGCTGCTGTCACGGCGGCTGGTCGTCTGTCATTCTCTCCCTCTCTCTTCCCCCTGTGTGTGTGTGTGTGTGTGTGTGTGTGTAGTGTGTATGCGTGTGTTTCCTCAGACTGACGGAGACTGAAAGTAAAAAATTCGATAGATGATCTACCTCATGCTGCAACACGTACGTATTAGCCTGGTGTGTGTGTGTGTGTGTGTGTGTGTGTGTGTGTGTGTGTGTGTGTGTGCGCGCGCGCGCGCGCGCGCGCGCGCATGTACGTGTGTGTGTGTGTGTGTGTGAGTGAGAGAGGGAGAGTCTGTGTGTGTGAGAGAGAGACAGACAGTGTGTGTGTGTGTGTGTGTGTGTGTGTGTGTGTGTGTGTGTGTGTGTGTGTGTGTGTGTGTGTTTCCCCAAACTGACGGAGACCGAATGAAAAAAAAAAAAAAAATTTAAAAAAAGAAAGAAATTCGATAAACGATTTATCTGATTCTGCAACACGCAAGTATCCGCCTGGTACGCGTGTCCGTGTGTGTGTGCGTACGTGCGTGCGTGTGTACGTGCGTGCGTGTGTGTGCGTGCATGCGTGTGTGCGTGCGTGCGTGCGTGCGCGTGTATGCGTGTGCGTGTGCGTGCATATGTGTGTGTGCATGCGTGTGTGCGTGCGTGCGTGCGTGTGTGTGTGTGTGTGCACACTGACGGACAGTGAACGTTCAGATGGTGGTCTAACAACAAAATAGTGCTGTATGAAGGGACACGCTGACGGCGTGACTGAAGTGCTGTGACACTGACCCAGACAGACACCTGGGAAACAGCTGGCGCTACACCGCCGCCGCCCTGCCTGGCACAATCGCACCGGCCTACACGTACCGAATCTTTTATGAGCAAACTTTAAAGTAAAAAAAAAAAATTAAAAAAAAAAAATACTGTTCCGCGGACGAAAGGGACAAACAAACTATAAGCCCAAACACGACGCGTTTAGACCTCTTTGGTCTTCTTCAGGCAAGATAAACAACGTTCAGGACAATGAAAACCAAGAACGAGCAAATCGGGCAAATTCACAAACTGGGCGTAAAAAAAAAATAAATAAATAAATAAATGGACGCTGAATGAAAACGAGGCTGCTGGGAAGGAGACAATGTCAGTTAAAACAATAATGATGATAATAATAATCATAACAACAGTAATAATATTAACAATAATGACTTTGATGATGACAATAAACCTTTTTTTTAAAAGGAATTTAAAGTAACTCCGCTGGTTAACACGGACAAGCAAGTTACAAAACAATTTTGTTTGTCCTTGTCAACCGGCGGAATCACTTTAAATTCCTTTCAAAATCTGTTTCAATTTTGAATCATTGACAGTGACTATACAGACAGTAGTTGCCGCGTGAGCAGTGGCTATACAGGCAGAAGAAGAGACAGAGAAAAGAGGGATGTTGAGGACTGTCGAACAGCATGGGGAGGAGCAAGCAGCACAGGATTGCAGCAGAGTAGAGAGGCCTAGCAGAGGCAATAGAGAGCTTGGGGGAGAGAGGGAGGGAGGGAGGGAGAGAGGCCATACCAGGGCCACCTCCTCTGTATCTTCAGCGCCCGCTGGCAGACACCTTGCGACTGACTGAGCGAGTGAGTGACTGATTGACGCCACAGCCTTCCGTGCCAGCATGAGACGGCTAACCAGCCAGCCACAGCCGACCGTCGGGCACAAAGCACCTTAATCTTCGGTCACTGACTGTGGTGGTGCCTTTGGTAATGGCGTCGACATCGACGGGACAAACTATGACAATGCATGTGGGTTAGCAGGCGTGCGCGCGCACGTGAGTAGGGGGGGGGGGGGGGGGGGAGAGAAAGGGAAAAAGAGAGAAAGAGACAATGACAGAGAAACAGAAAGAGAGGAGGGGGAGAGAGAGAGAGAGAGAGAGAGAGAGAGAGAGACAGAGACAGAGACAGAGACAGAGCGAGACAATGTGAGAGAGAGACAGAAAGAAGAGAGAGAGAGAATGAGAGATAGAAACAAGAGAGACAGGGAGACAGACAGAAACAGAGAGAAAAGAGACACAAAGACAGACAGAGACAGAGTTACTCAGAAGCAGCAATGACTGGAGGACTCTCTCTCTCTCTCTCTCTCTCTTCTCTCTCTCTCGTCAAAAGCTCAACTCCCGTCCTCTGTGCTAAATGCATTGACACGGGAACACATAGCTCTCTGCCCACCGTCACTGAAACACTTATTCGTTCTTCCCCTCTGTGACACCATGCTGACGTCGGCGCTACTTCTCTTTCTGTCCCACCGCTGACATCATGGCCCACATTTGCAGTCTTTCTTACGTCATCCAATGACGTCACGCACGCGGGGGGGGGGGGGGGGGGGTTCGTTAAGCCAGGCCAAGGTTTTCACCTCACGGTTCTTCCTCAACGTTCTGATATAATCCGTGCCGGGGGGGGGGGGGGGGGGGGGGGGGGGGGACTGATGCTGACGACCCCTCTCGTCTACGAGATGATGAAAAGTTGGCGAAAGCCAAGCGAAGCAGTCGATATCCATCCAACTACCAGAAAGCCTGTGATTCCCCTGTATTCTCTGGAGTGAAAGGTTTCCTGTTTTCAAATTAGAGTGTCTCTTTCTCTCCCACATTTTCCCTCCACTCCTCCCTCCTCCTCCCTATACTGTTCCCTTGCCCCCACCTCACTCCTGCCTCCACACTCCTCTTTTTTTAAAACAAATCCCCTTAAAAAAAAAAGTGTTAAAACTGTTTTCACAGACGAAGGGGATCGTTTGCCTGAACCTGCTTTCCTCTGCTTAGTTGTTCAATATCATATGACGGCACACACACACACACACACACACACACACACACACACACACAAAGAGAGAGAGAGAGAGAGAGAGAGAGAGAGAGAGAGAGAGACGGGTGTTATCCCCATTCCTAACATATATCAGCCCATATCTGCCTGCCTGCCTGCCTGCTGCCTGCACTAAACCACTCATTGGTTCTTCCCCTCTGACACAGCTCTTTCAGTGATCCACCCGTTCCTCTTTGGCCACCGCTGTCTGACACAGCTCTTTCAGTGATCCACCCGTTTCTCTTTGGCCACCGCTGTCTGACACAGCTCTTTCAGTGATCCACCCGTTTCTCTCTGGCCACCGCTGTCTGACACAGCTCTTTCAGTGATCCACCCGTTTCTCTCTGGCCACCGCTGTCTGACACAGCTCTTTCAGTGATCCACCCGTTTCTCTCTGGCCACCGCTGTCTGACACAGCTCTTTCAGTGATCCACCCGTTTCTCTCTGGCCACCGCTGTCTGACACAGCTCTTTCAGTGATCCATCCGTTTCTCTCTGGCCACCGCTGTCTGACACAGCTCTTTCAGTGATCCACCCGTTTCTCTCTGGCCACCGCTGTCTGACACAGCTCTTTCAGTGATCCACCCGTTTCTCTCTGGCCACCGCTGTCTGACCAGCTCTTTCAGTGATCCACCCGTTTCTCTCTGGCCACCTCTGTCTGACACAGCCTTTCAGTGATCCACCCGTTTCTCTCTGGCCACCGCTGTCTGACACAGCTCTTTCAGTGATCCACCGTTCCTCTTTGGCCACGCTGTCTGGCCAGACATTCATTACCTCCCTTGACATTTGCCTCTCTGGTTCAACATTCATTTCTCATTCAGGGCACGTCCTTTGACCAGGCATCCACTTTGTATCACTGAACACAGCTAGGCAGTCAGTCCAGGCATCCAGTTTGTATCACTGAACACAGCTAGGCAGTCAGTCCAGGCATCCAGTTTGTATCACTGACCACAGCTAGGCAGTCAGTCCAGGCATCCACTTTGTATCACTGAACACAGCTAGGCAGTCAGTCCAGGCATCCACTTTGTATCACTGAACACAGCTAGGCAGTCAGTCCAGGCATCCACTTTGTATCACTGAACACAGCTAGGCAGTCAATCCAGGCATCCACTTTGTATCACTGAACACAGCTAGGCAGTCAATCCAGGCATCCACTTTGTATCACTGAACACAGCTAGGCAGTCAGTCCAGGCATCCACTTTGTATCACTGACCACAGCTAGGCAGTCAATCCAGGCATCCATTTGTATCACTGAACACAGCTAGGCAGTCATTCATTTCTTCCCAATCGTCCAGCCAAATCGCCAAGTTTAAATCCCAAGGCTTGAAAGCAAGTTTGAAACAGAAAGTTCTACTGTGACAAGTCACATGACAACTCCACCCCGATCGGTCCCAAACACCCTCCTGTACAAACTGTACACACACACACACACACACACACACACACACACACACAGAGAAGAAGAGAGAGAAGAGAGAAGAGACAGACAGACAGACAGACAGGACAGACAGACAGAGGGAAAAGGAAGAAGGAGAGAGGGCGGGGGGGGGGGGGGGGGGGGGGCAGAGCTGTTACATCCAGCGTGCTGCGAGTGATATACCCGTTAGTCCGCAATCGTGTGGGTTGTCCGGTGCTTAAAGTGCAAAGTAATTACTGTAGTGAAACTCTCAGACACAGCCTGACAGCAGAACATCTTGAGAGAAGCACGCCCTCCCTTCCCTCCCCTCCCCCCTCAGACACGTGTTTGGGCCCTGAACTCTTCACACTCCAAGAACGTCAGACCGCATCCAGGTCATGACTCCCTCCCCTCCCCTCCCCTCCTGCCTCAGACAAGTGTTTGGGCCCTGAACTCTTCACACTCTAAGAACGTCAGACCGCATCCAGGTCATGACTCCTAGCTGCCCCAAATGTCAGAAAATATTTGCGGCGCCGCTGGGATTCCAACCCGCACCTCTTGGATGGCTGGGCGTCTCACGGCGCATCCTTTGCATTAAATGAGTGTCTTACCAAACTGCAACTGGACATATGTTCTTAAGTTGGGAAATTTACACCCAATGAAGTTCGTTTTTGTTCCTCCTCGACCAGATCCAGGTGGAACTCTTCTCTCGGTTGCCTCTGCCCTTGTCTCTAGGGTTCTGGTCCTCTTCCTGACAGAAGTCAAGAGCCGTTTCATGAGATCACAGGCCGGTGAACCTGCAAACTCCCTTACTCCAACT
This sequence comes from Conus canariensis, assembly GCA_033310375.1. Taxonomy (NCBI): domain Eukaryota; kingdom Metazoa; phylum Mollusca; class Gastropoda; order Neogastropoda; family Conidae; genus Conus; species Conus canariensis. The sequence goes on from CM065727.1 coordinate 17,445,260, forward strand.
GCCATGGAGAGGGCTGTGTCTTCAAAGCCACAATGTCTCAGGCAGCCGGCTAGACAGACATACTTCTCAGTCTTTGAGATACGAGCTTCCTCCATTCTGCTTTCAAATGGCAGAGCATGTTCAATCATTTGATTTGATGAACGCGAGGGAGAAAGCAAAATCCGATCCCATGCCGCTCGTTCTGATGATCTCTGCAAGGTGTTCCCATTCTGAAAGGTCTGTTGTGCACTCCCAGTCTTCCACCCCATCCAGTCAACCCTGCTTCCATACTCTCGTTGTCACAGCTGTTCCAGACCAAGACTTGTGGCCTCCCGCCGTACAGAACGTCGTTGCTGGGAGTTTCTGGAGGCACAGTGTTCACTCTGGCAGCGTTAACCGCCTGTAGAATCTTTTCCAACACTTGGTTGTCTTCCCACATGTCCCTTCCCTGGGTCAGTGCCGCTCTGTATGAACTCTACACATGTTCCTCTGAATGTTTGCCCTGACAGAGAGCAGACAGAAGGGTCGCCACATGTTCCTCTGAATGTTTGCCCTGACAGAGAGCAGACAGAAGGGACGGCACATGTTCCTCTGAATGTTTGCCCTGACAGAGAGCAGACAGAAGGGTCGGCACATGTTCCTCTGAATGTTTGCCCCGACAGAGAGCAGGCAGAAGGGTCGCCACATGTTCCTCTGAATGTTTGCCCTGACAGAGAGCAGGCAGAAGGGTCGCCACATGTTCCTCTGAATGTTTTGCCCTGACAGAGAGCAGCAGAAGGGTCGCCACATGTTCCTCTGAATGTTTGCCCTGACAGAAGATGTTCCTCGGTTTATGCCGCAGGAGGCAGAAGGGTCGCCACATGTTCCTCTGAATGTTTGCCCCGACAGAGAGCAGACAGAAGGGTCGCACATGTTCCTCTGAATGTTTGCCCCGACAGAGAGCAGGCAGAAGGGTCGCCACATGTTCCTCTGAATGTTTGCCCCGACAGAGAGCAGGCAGAAGGGTCGGCACATGTTCCTCTGAATGTTTGCCCGACGGAGAGCAGGCAGAAGGGTCGCACAGTTCCTCTGAATGTTTGCCCCTGACGGAGAGGCAGCAGAAGGGTCGCACATGTTCCTCTGAATGTTTGCCCGACAGAGAGCAGGCAGAAGGGTCGCCACATGTTCCTCTGAATGTTTGCCCGACAGAGAGCAGGCAGAAGGGTCGCCACATGTTCCTCTGAATGTTTGCCCCGACAGAGAGCAGGCAGAAGGGTCGCCACATGTTCCTCTGAATGTTTGCCCCGACAGAGAGCAGGCAGAAGGGTCGCCACATGTTCCTCTGAATGTTTGCCCCGACAGAGAGCAGGCAGAAGGGTCGCACATGTTCCTCTGAATGTTTGCCCTGACAGAGAGCAGGCAGAAGGGTCGGCACATGTTCCTCTGAATGTTTGCCCCGACAGAGAGCAGGCAGAAGGGTCGCCACATGTTCCTCTGAATGTTTGCCCCGACAGAGAGCAGGCAGAAGGGTCGCCACATGTTCCTCTGAATGTTTGCCCGACAGAGAGCAGCAGAAGGGTCGGCACATGTTCCTCTGAATGTTTGCCCCGACAGAGAGCAGCAGAAGGGTCGGCACATGTTCCTCTGAATGTTTGCCCGACAGAGAGCAGACAGAAGGGTCGGCACATGTTCCTCTGAATGTTTGCCCCGACAGAGAGCAGGCAGAAGGGTCGCCACATGTTCCTCTGAATGTTTGCCCGACAGAGAGCAGCAGAAGGGTCGCCACATGTTCCTCTGATGTTTGCCCCGACAGAAGCAGCAGAAGGGTCGGCACATGTTCCTCTGATGTTTGCCCGACAGAGAGCAGGCAGAAGGGTCGGCACATGTTCCTCTGAATGTTTGCCCTGACAGAGAGGTAGAAGGGTCGCACATGTTCCTCTGAATGTTTGCCCTGACAGAAAGCAGGCAGAAGGGTCGCACATGTTCCTCTGAATGTTTGCCCTGACAGAGAGCAGGCAGAAGGGTCGGCACATGTTCCTCTGAATGTTTGCCCGACAGAGAGCAGGCAGAAGGGTCGGCACATGTTCCTCTGAATGTTTGCCCGACAGAGAGCAGGCAGAAGGGTCGGCACATGTTCCTCTGAATGTTTGCCCTGACAGAGACAGCAGAAGGGTCGGCACATGTTCCTCTGAATGTTTGCCCTGACAGAGAGCAGACTGAAGGGTCGGCACATGTTCCTCTGAATGTTTGCCCGACAGAGAGCTGGCAGAAGGGTCGGCACATGTTCCTCTGAATGTTTGCCCTGACAGAGAGCAGGCAGAAGGGTCGGCACATGTTCCTCTGAATGTTTGCCCTGACAGAGAGCAGGCAGAAGGGTCGGCACATGTTCCTCTGAATGTTTGCCCTGACAGAGAGCAGACAGAAGGGTCGGCACATGTTCCTCTGAATGTTTGCCCTGACAGAGAGCAGGCAGAAGGGTCGGCACATGTTCCTCTGAATGTTTGCCCTAACAGAGAGACAGAAGGGTCGGCACATGTTCCTCTGAATGTTTGCCCTGACAGAGAGCAGGCAGAAGGGTCGGCACATGTTCCTCTGAATGTTTGCCCCGACAGAGAGCAGGCAGAAGGGTCGGCACATGTTCCTCTGAATGTTTGCCCTGACAGAGAGCAGACAGAAGGGTCGGCACATGTTCCTCTGAATGTTTGCCCTGACAGAGAGCAGGCAGAAGGGTCGCCACATGTTCCTCTGAATGTTTGCCCTGACAGAGAGCAGACAGAAGGGTCGGCACATGTTCCTCTGAATGTTTGCCCTGACAGAGAGCAGGCAGAAGGGTCGGGTTCGTCAGGACGTGCTCCATTTCTCCAGCTTGAATTCTATGCCAGGAGGTCAGAAGGTGACAGATCTGAGGTGATCCTGAGAGGAGCCTACATGCCGCCGTGGAGTGCAGGGAGATAAGAGTACCAGCTACAATGAATATGACAACAAACTGGACAATTGGACAATCAATTATACAACATCACACAGTGCAGTGAGATAAAAGACCAGCTACAATGAACATGACAACAAACTGGACATTTGGACAATCAATTATACAACATTCAGTCAGATCTGGATGGCCCTAAAGAACAAGCCCTAAGGTGCACGACTGGACGACCAGTAACAATTCCCTGCCCTAGTGCTTTAAAACACTGAAAGAAACTGCACGTTTTGGACATTAACAGGAACCACACACCACCCGGCCCCCATGCCACACCCAACATACCTGGCCCCTTCATATTGCAAGAAATTCCATGTATGGACGATTTTGTAGCACACTACCCAAACCTGGTCCTTAAACATTTAAAGAATTCACCACGGACAACGAACAATACAGCCCCTTGATCTAGTCCTCCAACACTCCCACAACCTGCACATCAAGACAATCCAAATCACAACTGCTGGAGCCATGTTTAGCCTGTTCTAGCACTGACGTCCACGGAGGAGAGTGAGTCGAAGGTGGGTGCACAGACCGGGATCAAGACATCGGTGAGCATGGCGAAACAGGCGTGGAGAAGATGCTCTGTGTGTGTGTGTGTGTGTGTGGTGTGTGTGTGTGTGTGTTGTTTAGTGTTGTGTTGTGTGTTGTGTGGGAGTAGGGGGTTGAGTGGCGGGAGAGCCAGCAAAGAGGGCAACGGGGTAGGTGTTTGCGAAAGGGAGAGGGCGAATGCTGATGATGACGGCGGGAACGGGTAAGGTTGGGAAGCGACTGATCCTTAACAGTCAGGGAGGAAGAAGTTGCTTTTAAGTGTTTGTATGTGTAGTTGTATAGTGTGTGTGTGTGTGGTTTGTGTGTGTGTGTTGGGTTTTGTTTTGCGTGCGTGCGTGCGTGCGCGCGAACGCGTAGCACGCATGCATGTGTGCGTGTATATGTGTGCGCGTGCGCTCGCCATGGCCTATGTGCGCGCGCGCACACGTGAGAGAGAGAGAGAGAGACAGACAGACGAGAGAAGAAGAGAGACAGAAGACAGGAGTGAGTAGTATGTATGTATGGATTATGTGTGTGCGTGGTTGGCGTGCGTGCGTGCGTGCGTGCGTGCGTGTGCGTGCGTGGTGTGTGTCACTGTGTTGGCGCGCGCCCATGGTCTTCTTGTACATGAAATGAAACTGCAAGTGAATCATAACCATCCGAATGTGTGTGTGTGTGTGTGTGTGTGTGTGTGTGTGTGTGTGTGTGTGTGTGTGTGTGGTGTGTGTCAGGAGGGGGGGGGGGGGGGGTGCTTGACACGCGCCTGCACGCATGTGCGTTGCTTAACGTCTGTGCGCAAGCGCGCACGTGAGGGGAGGGAGTACCTACGACTCCGGTGAATAGCTGCCGACAGAAACAGGAAGAGCGGAATGGGGGAAGAGAGTTAAAGGGGGTGGGGAGTGGGGATCGGGGAGGGGGGGGGAGGGGGCAGGGGGACTAGAAGGGGCAGGTCGAAGGGGAAGAGGTCAGGAGACGGGGCGACATAGTGTTCAGACTGTAACCATCCCTGTGGCAAGATACAGCCAAAGAACGCAAGCCGTCTTCACGCCAACGACCCTGACCTTGACCGTCCCCCTCCCCACCCGCCCACCTTACCTCCCCTCCCCCACACACGCACATACACCACATCCCACCATCACCCCTCCTTCACACACACACACACATACTACACACACACACACACACACACACACACACACACACACACAACTACACTACACAACACTACACACACACACACACACTACGCTACGCTACAATACACTACACACACACACACACACACACACACACACACACACAACACACACACACACACACACACACACACACACACACACACACACACACACACCGTCGGCTGACGTCAAACTTGCCGGAATGCGGTACTGCCAGGGCGGAATAATAGTAGTACATGTGTGTGTGTGTGTAGGGGGGGGGGGGGGGGGGAGGAAGGAGGGGGAGAAGAGGAAGGGACGACAGGGATGGGAGGGGATGGAGGACGGGGGGAGGGGGAGGGGGGAGTTTCCACGCCGGTGACGGTGGTGTTCTGGTGGTCGTGGTAGTAATGGTGGTGCTGTGTTGGCTGACAAAGAGGGAAACGCGGTGTGGGGAGGAGTCAACTGGTGGGGATTGGGGGGAGGGGGGGAGGAACAAACCCCGACAGACACTAGACACACTGGCACTCGGAGTGACATAATACACCTAACTCTTTGACACCAACACCATCTCCTTCACTGGGAACCAACGTCGTCTTCATCAAAACATGCGCGCGCGCGCGCGCGCACATACACACACACACACACACAACACACACACACACACACAACACACACACACACACAAGGGACGCGTCTATGCGCACGTAGGCACGCATTTACGAACATGCGCGCTCCCACATGCATGAACACGCAGAGAGAGGAGAGAGAGAGAGAGAGAATATCGGTGGTATCCAGTGCGCATGCCAACAGTGTTTTAAGTTTTCACACACAAACACACACACAACACACACACCACACCGCCCGCACGCACACGCGCGCGCGCGCGCGCGCGCGTATTGCACAAGCGTCTGTGATGACGTGTGTGGGGGCCGTCAGTACGAGGAGGTAAAGCGAGGGGTCTCACGCAATACTCGCTCCATCCTCCCCCTTCACTTCATGTCAAAACCCTGTCATATCCTACAGAGAGACAGACTGACAGACAGAGACAGAGGAAGAGACAGAAGAGAGAGAAGAGAGAGAGAGAAGAGATGAGAGAGAGAGAGAGAGAGAGAGAGAGAGCGAGAGAGAGAGATTCCAGGTCATACCACCTCCAAGCCTAGAGTACCGGAGACAACAATGCCCGAGTGAAATGCTTGGCAGCGACGATCTATCTACAAAACCAGCCTGCATGGCACGTGAACAAATGCCAACAGAAAATGGCTTTGGATGTGGGCGGTGTTCGTCAGGATGTCGGACACAGGGCTGGGTTCAACGCAAGTTAAAGAAATGCTTCTTTCATGCCACGAAGAGCCTGCCTGCCATTCAGACACTGAACCTGGCGATAAATGCTCGTGGTGTTATCCATCTAAATCAAGACTGGAACCAAATAAATATTCAAGTTTAAGTAAAAAAAAAAAAAAACTAAAAGAATAAGAGAAGCACTGACAATGTTTTAGATTTAAGATACAAAAGATCCAGGTCATATGAACAGCGGCGACAACAACAGCAACAACAACAACAACAAAAAGGGTGAAGCTCACTCATTTTTCAAGGGCCAACTGTTTTCAGATATTCGTTTTTTTTTAAACACTCGTTCTTTAACATGATAATATGCTAGAAAAATGGTGTGAGGGATCTTTTTCTAACCAGAGGAAAACACAACTATTGCCGCCTTTGCAAACTACATTAGCCGAAGCTGTGAATGTGAGAACAAAAAAACAAACAAAAAAAAAACAAAAAAAAAGAAATAGAAATCTGAATTTATAATATACAAATACTTAAGTCTGATATTTTTTCTGTTTTGGTTTTCATTTATGTAGCATCTAGATGATCCGAAAGTGGTGTGTGTGTGTGTGTGTGTGGGTGTGTGTGTGTGTGTGTGTGTGTGTGTAAAGGGAGAAGGGGGGGGGGGGGAGGAGGTCAGGGGAAAGGGGGTGGGGAGTGAGAATAGAGGGGATGAGGGCGAGGTAATGACATGGGAGAGGAGGTGAGTAGAAGGAAAGGGAGAGGAAGCGGAGGGTAAGGGAGGGGGGGGGGGGTTGGGGTAAGGAGAATGGGGGGATTCAAAACACGTACTTTGTATCAGCGACGAAGGGAAGAGAAGAGCGGGT
>CM065727.1:17452132-17479632 GCA_033310375.1 Conus canariensis
GGGAGACCAAAAATGTCGCCGCTCCAACACGGCTTCGATGTCAACGCGATTCATACATACTTTTTTTTCTTTTTTTTTTTTTTTTTTTTTTTTGCGGTCTCAACCTCTGCGCCACCTCAGAGGCAGTGCACCCACGCCGCTCATTCCGACACCCCATCCACAGCCCGGCACCGGCAATCCACATGGAGCAGTCAGTGTCAAGTCGTCAAGAGGCAACCCACCGGAGGAGACACTGCTCTGCCGCCGAGTCACTTCGGTGGTGTTCAGTGGCGCCTGTTCTGATCTAACATACGCAGGACACCACCTACTAAGCCCCCTACTGACGACAATAATTGCTTAGTCGCGGAGTCGGCGTGAGTGAGCTCTCCCTCCGGAGGGCGCCACCACGTCCGTCCAACGACAGCCCCCATGGACTCGCCGATACCGGTAACCCTGACGGAACCAAACCAAGGCCACAGACGTGGAGAGGACATCGAAACTGAGGTCACCATGAGAGCAGGGCATGAAGGGCCACAGAATTTGAGACTTTTTTTATGCTGATCGAAGAGAATGAGGATGATTAAGACGATGCTACGGATTTCCATTTCGGTCTGAGACTACATGACAGGGCTGTACTCTACGCTTCCTTTCATAACATATCCCGGCGTCAACCAGGCCCGAGAGATACAGGCACCTGCAGTGTTGGTCAGGAAATTTGAGCAACACTCTCAGAAACGCATCCATTAAGTGGATGAAGCTCGACTGTGTTGTCCCACTTTCCCAACTGAGTCCGCAGCAAACTCAACCCTGGGTAGGAGCCGGTCGGGGCAGAAAACCCCACATGACTCTGATGGGATTCGAACCCACGACCTCCCAGCCAGGAGTCCGCGATGCTAACCACTTCGCCACGGCGGCTGGTCGATTCATACATACATACTAACATGGCCAAACTGTCGCCGGGTGGCGGCGATTTCAAAACGCTCTTGACGGCTGCAGAAACAGTTCGCGTAATTATGCGATCCACTTCGACGCGGGCGTCAGTCTAGAATAGTCCAGTAGACAAAAAACGGCAAGCATTCCACACACACACACACACACACACACACACACACACACACACAACACACCAACACCCTCCCCATCCCCCACTCCCCCAACACCCCCCCACCGATGTCCATAGGCCACGGAAGACAACCCGGACTGTGGCACTCACAGGTATGACGCACCACCCTTCGTTCTCCTCCTCCTCCTCCTCCTCACTTCTTCTCCTTCCACGGCACTTCCCCACCACACCACCCCCTCCCCTTGCCTCTTCTCTCCCTCCTCCCCCACCCGCAGCCCGCCGTTTTTCCCCCCTCGACGACGCTTCAGTGACCAGTGGTATCCGTCCGGCCAAGTTAGGCCTTGCTGGACACCCCGTCTGCCGCTTCACGTTGCTCCCGACACTCCCGGTCTACGCCTACAGAGTGATAATTATACACGTTACTCATCGAAAACCGTTTAAGACGGGGGGGGGGGGGGGGGGGGGACTGAGAGTGAGAGGGAAAGGTGATGGAGGGAAGACAGGAAAGAGGAGGGAAGGGAGGGAGGGAGGGGGGAAAGAGGAGGAAGGGGCAAAAGAGAGAGAGAGGAGAGAGAGAGAGAGAGGAGAGGAGAGACAGAGAGAGAGGAAGGGGAGGAAGGGGGGAGGAGGAAAGAGGAGGAAAGGGACAGAGGAGAGAGGGAGAGAGAGAGAGGAGAGAGAGAGGAGGGAGGGAGGGGAAGGAGGGGGGAGAAGAAAGAAGAGAAGAGAGAGAGAGAGAGAGAGACAGGAGGGGAGGGAGGGAGGTGGGAGAAAGGAGGAAAGAAAGAGAGAGAGAGAGAGGAGAGAGAGAGAGAGAGAGAGAGAGAGAGTACGTGTTAATGGTGGCAGGAAAGAGCGAGGGGGAATGAGTGAAAGAGAAGGAAGATGTCTTCGTGGTGCAATGTGACCCAAGTGACGGCGAGAATGTTTGAATGATATACATGCATTTCATCTTCACAACTACATGCATGAAACAACAGATTGCAATGTGAAGTATTACATTACCCCCCCCCCACCCCCCCACCCCCACCTACCCACCGCAACCCCACACCCCTGCTTTCCATACCCACCCACTCTCCAGGAGAAAAAAAACAACAAGATGACTGCAATGTCCAGCTACTGTGTCAAACGACCCATGACTCAGGCCAGCAGGGGTTAAGGGTCAGGGTCACTTCGTCAGTTCTGTTCCGGGAACTTTTTTTTCTTTCTTCTTCTTCTTCTTTTTTTTTCCTCCTTTTTTTTTTCTTTCTATTTATTTTCTTTCTGTTCTTTTTCTTTTCTTTTCTTTTTCTTTCTCACAATCCAACTACACAGGACTTTACAGGTCCCATAAATATAAGGTTCCTTTCTTGCTTCGGTCTCTCCTCGAAACTTTCATTTTTCAACCTTTCCAAATGACAACACACACACACACACACACACACACACACACACACACACACACACACTCACTCACTCACTCTCTCTCTCTCTCTCTCTCTCTCTCTCTCTCTCTCTCTCTCTCTCTCTCTCTCTCTCATATGCTGTAGTTGTTATAACAGGCCAGGTCTCTCCATAATCTTTCTTTGTCGTGCTCCCAACCCCCCCAAATTTACACGGGGATGGCCCGGGTACTTCCGTAGCTGTAAACTGGCAGCCGACAGACAAAGACTCCTACACAGGTCAAAATCAACCGGAATAGTGAGTGACAGAGACTGTCTTCTGGAGTTCAAAAAGGCAGATAAGCCCTTTGGTGAAAGAGAGCAATAACTGGACAAAAAGAACCGCGCGCGCACGCGCGCGCGCGCGCGCGCGCGTGTGTATGTGTGTATGTGAGTGTGTGTGTGTGTGTGTGTGTGTGTGTGTGTGTGTGTGTGTGGTGTGTGTTGCTTTTTCTCAAACATTACATCTTTTCACTCCAAACTTTCTCTACTCGTCCCCCACCCCCATCTCCCGCTATCCCACCAACTCACCCCAACCCACTCACCCCTATCCCTTTCGCATTAAAAGTTTTCCTTCTTTTGCTGAAAGAAAGATACAATTAACACAATTGTTGTCAAAAAGCAATGACAACTGTCAAACAATTTCAAGTATGGATGCAAATTCTCAATACGTTTGCATGGAAAACTGTATCCCTTTTCTCAGTGTTTAACACGATTTTCACAGTAAATGAGAGGGGGAAAAAAGGTTAAAACAAAAATGAATACTGATTTACGATTATCCAACGTTTTATCACACACACACACACACACACACACACACACACACACACACACACACACGGTCCACAACTGTACCATACTACCGATATCTACCCTCCCCTCCATCCCCACAATCCTGCTCACGGTGGAAGACCCTGCCTCCTCCCCCCCTCCCGCCCCCCTCCCCCCCCCCCCCCCCCCCCCCCCCCCCCCCCCCCCCCCCCCCACACACACACACGAAGAACACACAGACACAGACACACACACACACACACACAAACAAGTACGCACGTGACACACAGCAACTAGTAATGTATCCCACACTCACACACTTCCATACACACGCACACACAAATTTGGGCAGACACGTGACACACAGCAGTGGACAATGCGTGACTCAGCTGGTCACTTGGTGTGCACGTGGCAGGTGAGTGGAGGGACTGAGCAGCGGCGTGAGGCTGGAAGACAGATAGGACAAGGGAGGGGAGACCAGGCGGACAGGACTGTGGGCGCTGCTTCTCGATCTGGTGTGTGTGTGTGTGTGTGTGTGTGTGTGTGTGTGTGTGTGTGTGTGTGTGTGCGCGTGCGTGCGTGCGTGCGTGCGTGCGTGCGTGCGTGCGTGCGTGCGTGCGCGCGCGTGCGTGTGTCTGTGTCTGTGTCTAAAACTGCTCCACAAAACATCCATCTTGCGCCGAATTTGAGGAGTACAAGCGATTGCTCGTTCTTCGTTTTTATTGTCCCGAATGTTATCTTGCTTGAAGTCGAAACGCGTCGTGTTTTTGCCTTGAAACTTGTTTGTCCCTGTTAAGTGGCGTATTTAATTTAAATTCCTTTTGAAATCTGTTGCACAAAAAAATGAAAAGTTCGCCAGGAGCACGTAATACTTTTTTTTTTCCGAACTGGCTCCAACTCTTTCGTCTCTCCTCAACACGATCACAGCATGCACCACCACTCCCTCCCCAGCCCCCCCCCCCCCCCCCCCCCCCCCCCCCCCTCTCCTGTGTCCCACCTCATCTGCTGCCCCTTGTACAAAAACTTGTATTTGTCTAATTAAGCATCTGCCGCCCCATCTACAAGAGCTTCTGTTTGTCTAAAACTGACCTGCTGCCCCCTCTACAAGAGCGTTTTGTCTAAAAGTATTCTTGTCTAAAAAGATCTGCGGTCTCTTCTTCAAGAGCTTCTGTTTGTCTAAAACTGACCTGCTGCCCCTCTACAAGAGCGTTTTGTCTAAAAGTATTCTTGTCTAAAAAGATCTGCTGTCTCTTCTTCAAGAGCTTCTGTTTGTCTAAAAGTATCTGCTGCCCCTTCTGCAAGAGCTTTTTGTCTTAAAGTATTCTTTTTTGTCTGAGAGTACCTTCCACGAGAGCCTTTCGTCTTAAAGAATTCTTTTCGCCTAAAAGTACTTGCTGCCCCATCTACAAGAGCTTTTCGTCTGAACGTATTCCTTTCGTCTGAAAAGTATCTGCTGCCCCTTCTACAAGACCTTCGTTTTGTCTCAGAGTATATTTTCCCCTTTCTTTCAAGCGCTCTTTTTGTTTCAAAGTATATGCCGCCCCTTCTACAAGCGCCAGCGCTACTTTTCGTCTTAAAAGTATCTGATGCCCCTTTCTAAGAAACAAGAGCCTTTTTCTTTTCTCTAACAGTAAGCGAAATACAAATCAACAAGCAAAACAGAGCGGGGAAAATGCTTAACACACGTGGCCTATCGATAAGGGGAAAAAAAAAAAAAAAAAAAAAAAAAACCTCCCCACGCCTCGCTCTGTTGTGTGTGTGTGTGTGTGTGTATTTCTCTTCCGGCTTTTATGCATTCACGCTGCGCTCTGTTGATATGGCTTTTCTTACTCTGGTTTCTTCTCGGATGACGCCATACAGTTCATTTATCTTGTGACTTGTTTTCGCTGACGTCGCACTTTGTTTTTGATGACGCTGCACTCTGTTTTTGATGACGCTGCACTCTGTTTTTGATGACGCTGCACTCTGTTTTTGATGACGCTGCACTTTGTTTCTGATGACGCTGCACTGTTTTTGATGACGCTGCACTCTGTTTTTGATGACGCTGCACTCTGTTTTTGATGACGATGCACTCTGTTTTTGATGACGATGCACTCTGTTTTTGATGACGCTGCACTCAGTTTTTGATGACGCTGCACTGTTTTTGATGACGCTGCACTCTGTTTTTGATGACGCTGCACTCTGTTTTTGATGACGCTGCACTCTGTTTTTGATGACGCTGCACTGTTTTTGATGACGCTGCACTCTGTTTTTGATGACGTCGCACTTTGTTTTTGATGACGATGCACTCTGTTTTTTGATGACGTCGCACTCTGTTTTTGATGACGTCGCACTCTGTTTTTGATGACGCTGCACTCTGTTTTTGATGACGCTGCACTCTGTTTTTGATGACGATGCACTCTGTTTTTGATGACGCTGCACTCTGTTTTTGATGACGATGCACTCTGTTTTTGATGACGCTGCACTCTGTTTTTGATGACGATGCACTCTGTTTTTGATGACGCTGCACTGTTTTTGATGACGCTGCACTCTGTTTTTGATGACGATGCACTCTGTTTTTGATGACGCTGCACTGTTTTTGATGACGCTGCACTCTGTTTTTTGATGACGATGCACTCTGTTTTTTGATGACGATGCACTCTGTTTTTTGATGACGATGCACTCTGTTTTTGATGACGATGCACTCTGTTTTTGATGACGCTGCACTCTGTTTTCAGAGTTCACTTCTTTTCTGACTTTGTTTTAGCTGACGATGCACTCTGCTTTCAGAGTTCACTTCTCTTCTAGCTTTATTGTAGCTGATGCTGCACTCTGTCTCCGAGAGTTCCACCTCTCTTCTAACTTCGTTTTAGTTGACGCTGCACGGTTTTGAGAGTACTTCTAGCTTCTGACTTTGTTTACACTGACGCTGCACTCTATATGGAGAGTTCTTTCTCTCTCTCTCTCTCTCTCTCTCTCTCTCTCTCTCTCTCTCTCTCTCTCTCTCTCTCTCTTCTGGCTCGTTTTCGTTCCTTGATCTCCTCGCTTGTTCCCACCGATGATCATTGTGTCTTGTGTCTCCGTTTCTCTTCTAACTTTTCATGAACGCTGCATTCTGTTCTTTTCTTTTTATAATGTCCATTTCAGGGGTCGTGGTGGTAATGAAAGGATTATCTTTCTTCCTTCCTCATTTTTTTTTTTTTCATCCATCCAACCATGGTCATGGTGTTCGTCTTTTATTTTTCTTTGTTGTTGTTATCATTACTGAAATTTTTTTTTTCCAAAAAAAAAGGGTCACAGTGGACAGGGCGGGGGTAGGGGGGGGGGGGGGGGGAGATGAGAAGGAAGAGATGTGATGTCGAGTGACCTTTTTAAGTGACAATGGTAATGTTTTAACAGCACGCATTTTGCAGTGTTAATAAGTAAACAAACGCATAAATAAATAAGTAAATAAATGATAAGATAAGGTAAGGTAATGTTGCTTATAGCCCAGCCGACCGCAAAGGGCCATATGAGGGCTGTCACCACGTTAAAATCAACTCACAAGTCATAAAAAAAAAATAAATAAATAATGAACAGAGAGATAAATAAATAAATGAAACGCAAATAAATAAACAAATACATAAACAAATGAATAGATAAACAAATAAACAGATGGATGAACAAATAAATGAAACACATTTTATAACGGAACATAAAACTCAAAAAACAAACAAAAAACAAACAAACAAACAGAATAATGCCTTCTGAATCTGCGCCGTGTCCAACTAACTGCTGTGTCGAACGATCCAGTCATGAGTCAGGACAAGCTGGGATTCAGGGGTCAGGGTCAGTTCCGTTTGGGGAGGATGGGGGGGGGGGGGGGGGGGGCTTTTTTTTCCCTTGTTGTTGGTGTTGCTGCTGACGACATCCAAACTACAGAAGACTCACCAGGTCCCTCCCCCCCCCCCCCCCCCCCCCCCCCCCCCCCCCCCCCCCCCCCCCCCCAAAAGACCTCCTCCTCACTACATTATCTTTTCAAAACTTTCACTTTCAAACCTTTCCCCCCAGTGACAAGGTGTCTGTCTCGCATTGCGCGGCAGTACACGGGCCAGGTCTTTTCAGTCTTAGTGTGTTGTACTTCCCTCCGAGTTTCAACCAACAAACTCAACACTGGTGGGACGGCTGGCCAGGCACTGGACAGCTTTAAACTGGCACAGGACAGACACGACTCCCCTACAAGTACGTCCAGACCCCACTGAGAATAGCTATGGGCTGTTTCTGCAGTTCACAAGGTTACAGTCAGCCACCTTTTGCCTACAGCAGTAATCACTGAATAAAAAAAAAAGAACTATCTTCTGCCTACAGCAGTAATCACTGACTTTTGCCTACAGCAGTAATCACTGAATATAAAAAGAACTATCTTTTGCCTACAGCAGTAATCACTGAATAAAAAAAGAACTATCTTTTGCCTACAGCAGTAATCACTGAATAAAAAAACGAACTATCTTTTGCCTACAGCAGTAATCACTGAATAAAAAAAGAACTATCTTTTGCCTACAACAGTAATCACTGAATTAAAAAAAGAACTATCTTTTGCCTACAATAGTAATCACTGAATAAACAAACAACTATCTTTTGCCTACAACAGTAATCACTGAATAAACAAACAACTATCTTTTGCCTACAACAGTAATCACTGAATAATTTTGCCTACGACAGTAATCACTGAATTCAAAATAAGAACTATGTGCGTCCCATCTTTTCCTTTACAACCATTACAAACTTTCACTAAGGTTTTTTTTTTCTTCGCCAGTCTACCCCCCCCCCCCACCCCACACACACACACACATTACCCACTCTCCACTCCCCACCATCCCCATCCCATTTGTATTAACGGGTTTTTTTTTTTTGGTTGTTTTTTGTTTGTTTTTTTTCTAAAAGAAATGGGTACAGTTAACACTATCTAAGAGGCAACGTCAACAATGGAACGATCAAGAGTGAATGACAATTCTCAAAACAATCGTATGACATTTAGTCCCCCTTTTCACTGCTTTTAGGCGTAAAATTATAAGGGGGGGGGGGGGGGGGGGCAAAAGGTTAAAGCAAAAACATATGTCATCCTGCTTAATTATCATACAAGGTTTTATACAATAGTCACTCACTCACACACACACACACACACACACACACACACACACACACACACACACGCACTCACTCACATCTACACCTACACCTATTTCCAACACCCCCTGTTCACACACAACACACACACACACACACACACACACACACACACACAACACACAGAGGTAGACACGTGACACACAACAGGTAGCAATGCAGCATGACTCAGGCCGGTCATTCGGTGCGCACGTGGAAGGAGAGAGACAGGGAAGAGGAGTGGTGGGGGGGGGGGGGGGGGGGAGGGAAGGGGGGGGGGCAGACAGGACCAGGGAGGGGAGACGAGGCGGACAGGACTGTGGGTTGGTTGCTTTGGGTTTTTGTTTTTTTGTTGTTGTTTTTTTTCATCAGAAACTGAAAAGCTAGCTCAGTAGCTGGTACATGTATCAAATGTAGAATTTTTCTGTCTCTGACGTCATGTCTGATCATCGTCTCTCTCCTCATCCTAGAGTTGGCAATCTCTGCTTTATTTGTCTTTTCTTTATCTATTTATTTCTTCATTCATTCATTCATTCATTCATTTATTATTTTTCTTTCGCGACATCTTAAGACGACATGTTTGTCAATAAGTGACTGCTCTGCTTTATACCATGTCTCCAATAACCATTACTCTGCTCTCTGTTTCCTGTGTTGACGTCGTTTCTTGTTTGTGTTCATATGTAATTTCAGTAATGCTGCAGTCTGTTGCATCTCCTAAACTTATGGCCGGGCTAGGGAAAAAAAAAACAAACAACAAGAACAACAACAAACAAACAAACAAACAAAAAAAAGAAAGTCCTCTGTAGCTCATATTCTAGCCTTCGAAGCAAAGGGGTACGCAAAAGTTCACTAAAGTGAGCTTAACACTACGACACCTCATGAAACGAAGCCGCCGTTAGTGGATAGGCAGGAGAGGGAAGAGGGGGTGTTGGTGTGGTGGTATAACAGGATTATCTTTCTTCCATACTCTTTTTCAGTCACCAAACTATACACAAGCTGTGATCGCGGGTCAGTATCCCCCCCTCCCCCCCCCCCCCCACACACAAATGGGGAGGGGGGGGGGAGGGGGATCGGGAGGGCGGAGCGGAAAACGTGAGAGGCCATTTAACCATTACAGATCTTGCATGCGGCATCCAGTTCAGTTTAAAATCAATTCTAAATATTCCCTTTATCGAAGTAATGACTTTTTTTTTTTTTTTTTTTTTTTTTTTTTTTTAGAACAACATAAACACACAGTTTTGTTGACATGACTATCAGAACGACGGATATTGAGAATGACGCACACAGTCACAAGCAAAAACCTCAAGGCCATCAAACTGGTCGTGGCGATCAGTGTCGACGCCTAGGTGGCATTCACGTATGCAGACACTTCCCTGACGGATTCTTTGGGTTTTTCCCTTCAGGGTCAGCGAGGTGTGGTCACCACTGGGATGAGGCGGGGGAGGGGGGGAGGGGGGGGGGAGCGCTAGGAGAAGTCCGGAGCGGATGAAGACATCATCAAAAGATTCACTGGAGGAGACAGGAGACGGGGAGGGGCAAACAGGCTGGTGGTGGGGGTGCATCAACTTGGAAAGAGGCGATTCTCTACAGATACATACAGTTCCTTCCAACCTGTTCAAGAATCTCTTCTCTTTTTTTCTTTTTTTTTTTCTCCATCCCCTTTTTTTTTCTTCTTCCTCCCTCTCTTCCTCCCTTCCAATCTTTCTATCACATATTCCACCATCCTGCTGATTTCCATGGAACCCTCTAACTGGCAGACGCAGGAGAGACATCAAGTCTGTAAATGAAGAGAAGAACCTAGGAAGATGAAATCAGAAAGGGGGGAGGGGGGGGGGGGAGATGACAAAGAGCTTTCTTTATTCGAAGCCACTTGAACACGTTCTACATCTCGTCCTCCCCACCTGATCCGTAGCACTTCCTTTCTTGTCTTCCTCATCAATCATGTGTGCGCACGCGCACACACACACCACACACACACACACACACACACACACACACCACACACACACACACACATTTGCACAGTCACAGGCATTTATGCATCTGATCTCTCTCTCTCTCTCCCTCTCCCTCTCTCTCTCTCTCTTCGTCTAATATCACAGATGTTAACAGACGGAAAACTATAGTAGTAGTAGTAGTAGTAGTAGTAGTACTACTACTACTACTACTACTACCACTACTACTACTACACACACACACACACCACACACACACACACACACAACACACACACACACACACACACGCACGCACACACACACACGTAACATGAGAGAGAGACTCAGAGAGAGACAGACAGACAGAAAGACAGAGAGAGAGAGACAGAGAGGGAGAAAGAGAGAGAGAGAGAGAGAGAGAGAGAGAGAGAGAGAGAGAGAGAGAGAGAGAGAGACTGACTGACTGACTGACAGACAGAAAGACAGTTGCACAAACAACTGACTCTCTCTCTCTCTCTCTCTCTCTCTCTCTCTCTCTCTCTTGTTACATACACACAGCGTCACAAGAACACACACATGGGACAGGTTTTCTTATCGATTGTCCCATTCACTGAATGGAAATAAAGCTTTTAAGAACAACAGTTTCCTGCCTTTGACGTGATCCTTTGTAAACAACGTGCAATACAATTGTCACGCACATACTTGGTGAACAAACTGCATGGCATTGTACTAGCTGTAAGAAAATTACACATACCACACAGTAGTGAAGATCCAAGTTCGCAACAACTATTCTGTATCTACTTGATGGAAAATGGCATCAATTAATTTTGTTTGGACTGAAACTGCAGAGTCCCTGTGTATCGTCCTATTTTCCCCATTTCTTTAACAGCTATTTGCTGTCATCAGTACTTGCTAACCTCTGCGTTCATTAATACAGTTTGCTAACCCCCTCATTATCTTCTTATGTCTTAAACTTTCATTATTGTATTACTATAAGCATTGATTTTTTTTTTTTAATGTTACCTGGAAGTATGATCAGATAACATTTCTTTAAAAAAAAAAAAAAAAAAAAAAAGTCTTTGCTGGCTTCCCATATAAATGAAGGCATTTAATACAAGACTTCCGATGCATATCCCATATTCTTTTCTGGACTTTTCCAGTCAATCTTTCTGAC
The DNA here is from genome assembly GCA_033310375.1 of Conus canariensis. Taxonomy (NCBI): domain Eukaryota; kingdom Metazoa; phylum Mollusca; class Gastropoda; order Neogastropoda; family Conidae; genus Conus; species Conus canariensis. The sequence continues at coordinate 17,463,602 of CM065727.1, forward strand.
CTGTCCACGTGACTGCGTTCCTCTGATACTGACAGCTCCCATCATCTGCACATGCACGTAATCAACCGATCTCAAATCATCTGGCTCCGGCCCCTTTCCCTTCTGTGCTCTCCTTCTATGGGATTCACTGCGCCATGGTTTGCATTTACAACAAACAAACAAACAAACAAACAAACAAAAACTGCCTTCGAACAAGCACTGACAAAGCATTGGAAACACTTCTTCAACAATTTCTGCATTTCCCTTGTTCAGCCAGGGTTTGGTTTTCACGCTGTTCTATCTGATGCGTGCAGGCGCATATGGAGTTATAAGCGTGTGTTGTGTGTGTGTGTGTGTGTGTGTGTGTGTGTGTGTGTGTGTGTGTGTGTGTGCGCACATGTGTGTGTGTGTGTGTGTGTGTGTGTGTGTGTGTGTGTGTGTGTGTGTGAGAGAGAGAGAGAGAGACTCAAGAGTAGTACAATTTACATAGCAAACTGTTAAACTATAACGTTGATCCATGTAGGTGTTCATATAACTGTATGTTCACATTTTGGTTTTCTCCAAGAGTAAAAGCACTGTGCACCAACTAGATCACTGTGTGGGATATGATATGAACGAACACACTGTCCTTTATCATTACAGTGTTTACCACCTCACACAATCCTCTCTTTGACTCCTGTGATGCAGCCTAACCAGCGGCAGGATAAAAGCATAGGATCAGGCAGGATGGAACGGGAGGAGAGGCAGGATTGGCGGGGGAAGGGCTGGGAAGAGCAGAGGGACAAACAAACAAACAAACAAACAAAGAAGGCCAGACCCGACAAAGCCAGGTTCCCCCCTCCAAAACCTTTTCCCTCCTACATCAAAACCAACCAGTCAAAACAAGTCTGTACACATCGGAAAGGATCCAACCACCCCCACCCCACCCCACCCCTCCCTTACCCATCCCACCTCCCTGCTCCGACTCCCCCACTCCCTCCTTCTCCCCCTCCTCTTCAAACCAATCTACATTCCCCCCCCCCCAGCCCCCACAGCCAAACCCCCCACCCCCTCACTCCTCCACCTTCCCCTCATTCCCTCTTTTTCACCTTTGATTCCTGCCATTCTCTCTCCTTAGCAAGGGGGATCCAATTACAGTCAAGGGTGCCAGGAGACTGGGCCAGAAAAACAATCAGCCGGCAACGACTGTGTGTGAAAGGAAAGGTGGTGTTCCTTCCTGCCTGTGGAGCTTACCACTCTGCTGCCTCCAGCTCCCCAGGGAGCAGCACATCAACTTCTTATGGCAGTCCCCAGTCCCTTCCTACAGTTCTCTATAGATGGGTGATGACTCCTATCATTTCCTACCGACAATGAATCACAGCACCAAGTCCATTCCTAGCGTTTCTTATATTGATATACTCTAATACAGTAAACATGTACACTTCTAATACAGTACTAAATCTTCTCAAAACCTGATGAAAATTCCTCGGCGCTCGTTAAAGACAGTCGGTGAGAGAGCAGTTAGCTTTAGTGCGCCCACTCTTTGGAATTCTCTTCCTGACAGCTTACGTGACCTGCCCACATTATCTAAATTCAAGTCAGAGTTAAAAACATACTTCTTTAGGAAAGCCTTCTTCAACCATAATATCTGAATGCTGTGTCTACTATTCTGACCTGACTTTTTATGTACTGCATGCAAAACTGTATTGTTTACGCTTGAACCGATGAACTTGATAAGTGCGCCTGTGTTGGGAGGTATGTGTGTGTGTGTGTGTGTGTTGTGTGTGTGTGTGTGTGTTGTGTGTGTGTGAGTGTGTGTGTGTGTGTGCGTGCGTGTGTGTGTGTGTGTGTGTGTGTGTGTGTGTGTGTGTGTGTGTGTGTGTGTGTGTGTGTGTATGTGTATGGGAACACATGTCAGCGCGAGCGTTTGAGTGTGTGTTGAGCGCAATGAGTTGATCCCAAGAATTGCGCCATATAAAATCCATACATTATTATTATTATTATTTTGCTACAATTTTCTTCAGATAATACTTCCTACAATTTCCTGTGGACAATAATTTACAATACTCAGTCCATTCCTAAAGTTTCTTATGATAATATACTCTAATACAGTATAGGATACTACTACTACTACAGTACTAAGCCCATTCCTACAATGTGTGTGTGTGTGTGTGTGTGTGTGTGTGTGTGTGTGTGTGTGTGTGTGTGTGTGTGTTGTGTGTTACAGACAATGATATACACTCCGAAGTCCATTTCTATGATTTCTTACAGACAAGAAAGACAAAAAAGACAACAACAACAACAACAAAAAAGGGTGGTGTGTGTGTGTGTGGGGGGGGGGGGGGGGGAGGTTGATGGGTGGGGAGTTTGATTTAGGAGAATGAGAAGTTAGTAAGCTGAAATACAGAAAATCAAATAATTGGAGAGGTGTTTTTTTTTGTTTGTTTTTTGTTTTTTTTACATAAAAAGAAATCAGCCTACTGTGAACGATTTGTATACTGTAGTGTAAGCAGCCCAAGTCTCTTTGAATGACTCTACCCTGTTGTGTACTGTGAGTGCTGCTACCAGTTCACCCTTACAGCAATGCTTGATGCCATGTGTGTGTTGTGTGTTGTGTGTGTGTGTTGTGTGTGTGTGTGTGTGTGTGAATGCACTCTTGTGTGTATGCAGAGGTGTCCATGTGCGTATGTACATGTATTACAATTCAACAGGCAAGAACTTTCTTTTAATTTCTTACCATTATTGTTTGTTACATTTGTAATGTGCTCTGAGCTCATGATGATGATACATCATGCATCATATAACAAGAATCTTACTGATTTGATACCCGAAACAAATTAGAAGGATTTAGTTTCTAAATAGGACCAGTAGGATTTATTTTTTAATCTTTTATTTTGAGTGTGTGTGTGTGTGTGTGTGTGTGTGTGTGTGTGTGTGTGTGTGTGTGCGTGTGTGTGTGTGAGTGTGCGTGCATGCATGCATGCATGCGTGCGTGCGTGTATGCGTGAGTGAAATGGGGCTTACAGACAGCTTTAACTGCTTACTGTAATGTGCACCATATGCCCTGGCTAGGTCATGTTCCACGATATCCTGGTCTCCAAAACTGCAATCCACACTCTGTGAAAAGGACCCTGTGTTGACCATAATGAAAAGCAACTCCAAACACCCAGAAACGAAGTGAAACAACTGACGGCTGCACTCTATGAGCAGGCAGACACAATGACAATAGATGCCTTTAACCAATGAAGACACTGGAACACTGGAAGGGGAAAGGAGTGATTGACAAGGACTGGTACAGAATCCGACTCATGTCTTCTGCAAGTACTACCCGGTGAAACATTCAAGTACTACCCGGTGAAACATTCAAGTACTACCCAGTGAAACACTCAAGTACTACCCAGTGAAACATTCAAGTACTACCCGGTGAAACATTCAAGTACTACCCAGTGAAACATTTGATGAATTCTTGAATATTCTGCCTGCAAAATGTCTCTCTTCCCTTTTTTTGACTCCAAATTTCGAACTGACAAACAGCACTCTGTTTTCTATGCCATGATCTTTTCCACTTGCAACTGAGGGACACCTCTGCTGACATCACTTCCTCAGTCCTTTGATCGACATCTGCCTTCATAAAGCCGGAAGTGTGTGTATAATTCAAAACTGAAACAAAAAATCAGCTCCAGTGATAATTTTGAAAGTCACAGCTCAAGGATCTTGGAACGCACCTTGCATCCCAACTCCTGCAACCATTCTGTAATTCAATTCCATGACTAAGCTGTACAAAAAATAACATCGACCTCAGCAGCCATAACAGAAGATCAAGCAAGACCAATAGCAAAAAAAAAGTCTTCTGCATGGAACACTTAAAATTAAACAAACAAACAAACAACCACCCCCCCCCTCCTCTCTAATGATCTCAGCATGAATCTTGGTGTACACCTGCACCACTTTCTCAACATTTTCTTTTTAACCTTTCTTTTTGCCATGAAATTATACGGCACAGAAAAAGTTAAATGAATGCTTGATCAGAAAATAAAACTCTAGTTTCAGTGACACACAATTCCACCCCACTCCTCTTTCTCTCTTTATAATAAGTCAACATAGTAATGCTTTTGAGAAACCACTTTTGTCATGTACATGCCCAAAACTCAGTGTACTATTTCAAAGGTTCAAATATCGACGTGTACAGTACAGATCAGCGTCATCCCCACCTAAGTCTACTGTTAGCTGGTGACAGGTTCAGCATGTCCTGCACGGCATTAGATCACCATACTGTCTAGATTAAGATCAAACACAACTGCGAGGATAGCATTCAACATGGACTACTTTTAACATTTCTTTTTTGATAATGGGTGCCCTAGAGTCTTTTCATTGAAAAAAAAACAAAAACACTGATAAGAACAGGATGAATGCAAACCTAAAAAAAAAAGGTTAATGAAAACTGAGTCATTAAACCTCCTGAGATGTATGCATTTTGTTTGCATTTTGTTGATTTTTTTTCTTTTTAGTTAAATCATGCAGGAGACAATCCTCACAACACACCTGTAGCAAGCAACATACACCACGACCAGTCTCTCTTCTGTACAGTGTTACAAAAAGTATGCACATTGCAATGACAGTTCGGAAGCCTTAACAGTCCATGGACAACAACAACAACAACAACAAAAACCACCTCTGGCAAACGTGCACAATAACAGAGCTCTGTCCTCCCATGCTGAGGACTGGAGAAGCAGAGTGCCTTTGGAGTGCTTCCCCTTATCACTCTTCCCTATCACAACTGGAGGTAAATGGAGCATGAGCTCCACGGTCTGAGGCACAATTGTTGAACGTGAATGGGGGTCAAAACACTTGTTTACATTGGACTGCAGTTCAACTGTCATGAATGAGGTCTGACAGACCTTCAAACTATTGTCTCCTGAAAAACGCAACATAAACAGTACTATCGCTGCAGAGATCGCTCTTTCTGTGCTCATTAGGCTGAATGCTTTTACAAGTCAAATACATGTGTACCAAACTCCAGTCAACAGCACTAGCACTTGCTTTTTTCGTGTGCGAGTCAATGGCTATAGAATTTTACTCAAATGTGGTCTGTGAAGGCAAAGCTTTTGTTTAACTTTGACAAAAAAAATGTCAATAAAACTGTTCAAACAAAACATAACTGAAGAGAGTATGCAAATAATGTCATGGTAATAATGTATTTGACTTGTGCAAAATTTGAATTTCAAATTAACTGATCTACCTACATCCAGTCAAATTCAAGAAAATGATCCATAGACCAAGATCAAAGTGTACCTAAAACTTACTGATAAGATACAGTGCCACCACATCACAATTCATTTTTTTTTTTTATTTACTGATTTGAAAGGTAGAAGTCTACAGCAGGAGAGAATAGGAGAACAAACTCCATCAACTTTTTAGACAACTAGGCAACTGAGCAGGTGTGCACCACATAAATGTGATTTTAAACCACTTTTTCACAAACCTTGTATACTCTGTGTGTGTGTGTGTGTGTGTGTGTGTGTGTGTGTGTGTGTGTGTGTGTGTGTGTGTGTGTCTCCCTGCGTGTGTCTACTATTACTGTGTCTATCAAAATGACTAAATGCACACACATATATGCAAGCATGTTTGCCCTCACACAGATTGCTTTCATTTTGTGAACAGCTCAAATCATGAGCACACATGCCCTAAAAGAAAGTGCTAAATTGTTCACGCACAGGTGTATTGGTTCTTCTCTAAAGGCAGTGAAATCAGATCATTCTGAGCAAGAAAGACTGCTGCAAATGATTCCTAAAAGTGTAGATTCTGCTGTTCACAATCTGGTGTCCCCCAAAGTGTGCAAAAGAGCAGTCATATAAGTTTTAAAACTTAATCAGGTTTTGAAAAGAATAAATCAATTCATAAAGTTTGCAAATTTAGCCACAAAAAAAAGCCGCCATTATTAACAACAACAAACGAAAATGATTATAACTCCTTGCAGCAAAGTGAACACATCGCTAATCATGAACAGAACATTTTAAAAAAATACAATGCAGTACATTCAATGAAAGAGGCAAAATTAATTTACACATCAAAAGCAAAACAAACTAATAAATTCTCTTCACTTAGTTCTGCTAGCGGATGCCATTCATTGGTTCAACCTTTTTTCACAAGAAAAACAAAAACAAAATCGCCATTTCTTTTTTATGTTATAAAATAAGATTTCTGTTAGAAAGAAATATTTCCCTCTGCCACCTGTAACTACGGGTAATTGTCAGATCTTATCTTTTTGAGAGATTGACAAGTCTCCACGTGCACTGTCTGACAGTAAACATCACAATATTCAAAAGTAAGATTTTTGTGTATATGTAAGAAAACTTCCCCTTTGCCACCCATGTGGATAACTCTCTTATCTGCATCGGCTTTTTCAGACCGAGAGATTGTACAAGCTTTCACATAGTGTGTATTTTAAATGTTAACTTTGTTATGAACAGAAGAAAATCCAGGAAAAGGGATAAATAACTGATCAAACTGAATTTGAACGGCCGTATGGTATTCCGTTCTTCTATTATATATATATAACTACCCAGTTAAGAGACACTTTAATCACCTTACTGAGCTCAGATGGACTGAGCATCAACTTCAATTCTAACATGAAAACATGGTTCCCAGATTTACTGACATGTCCATGTTATGAAAGGAATATTTTCATGTGATCTCTTGCCAAAATTAGAGCAATTTCGTCACCTTCAAACTTGTACTTACTTTTATTTTTACATCACATTTCTGATGCCTGTGATTTAACTTTTATTTCTTAGGATAACCTACATGCATGCATTTAAGTACATTCTGCATTCCTGTTGATGCAAAAACACGAGAGGTTACATGGTTTAGCAATGACCTTTAACAACTAGTAATGTTATGAAAAGGAAATACACCTCCAGGTTGAACCATACTACAAACACCTCTTTGTTCAGCAATCTAGGTTTATCGCCTGGCAATATAAGAATCGGTACACATGATACTCTGGAATTCATGTACATAAGCTGGTTACAAAGACAGGACACCATCAACAACAAATGCAGCGTCATTACACTTATAATGTGTTCAGGCACAAAAACTGCAGTGAAGCATTTCAGCAAAATATCTTTAGTTGCAAAGCAAGCAATGTTGTGGCTGAATTTCATTTGTAGTTTCCACCATCCAATCTTTTGTTCTTAACATGCTGTATACAACACACATCATGAAACGATAAACTCATACATGATTTTTTTTTCAACTTTTACCTTTTTCTTTTATTGTTAAAAATGTTTTACTCATGCATTTTGGCCAAAATCTCAATGCTTTCTTCATTTTAAATTCCACAACACAATCCTCCATTGCCTTTTGACTGTAAGATGAAAACAAGATCAGTAAATAAGCTCTGTATAACTGCTACTGCGAAATGGTGCAACATTTTACAACCACATGATTATCCTAGAATATTTGAAGAAATTTTCCTCTTCTCTGTCACTGCGCAAAGTTAGGTTGTTGTTGATAAAAAAAAAAAGTAAAAAAAAAAAATTCTAAAAAGCATGTATATTCTGCACAAGGCTGATTTTACACAGATAGTGTTTCCATGTAACAAAAGTGCTCTTAACATTTCAGGACGTAATTTCCATCTGGAAACGTATGTAAAATGAATTATTTTCATTTGCTCTTTCTTCCCATACCTTTCCTGTGATTTCTATGCAGACCAAGTCACTTTTGTCTGTCTTCTTGTTCCAAAAAAATAAATAAATAAATAAAAATAAATAAATATATTAATAAGTAAATAAAACCATGTGAGTAATTTTTTTTTAATCTGTACACTAAGTAACCAGTGGAGTACACATGAACCAAATTCTCCGCCACGCACTTTCAACGTTTATCAGTGAATAGAACTGAATGCTCACTGCGTACCTCTTTTAAAATCTAAATATGACCACTATTTTCATACCTGATACTAAAACCAAAGTTCAAAAAAAAAAAAAAAAAAAAACATCAGTAAACAGTCCATCACACACCACCCAAGAGAATGCAGTGTGTACAAACAAGCTGATCAGCCAAGATGTTTCCAGAAAATGTATGGCTGGTTTTGCTTCTGTGTTTTACAAGGCGGAAAATTCAATATCAATTTAAAGTAAATTTTACAATAATATAAAGTGGTTTTCACCCACACACTTATAGCTGAATCTAAGTTGTAACATTTTTTTTCATATAATATTGTTCTTAAACTTTTTTTTTCCCCAGACTAAATTGGTTTCCTTTTTTACATGCGGTTGTCTAAATAACTAAACCTAACTCCATCTCCTCTTCGCAGCAGTGCTCAGTCATAGAACTTCGCAATCTAACTCCAATCCCATGACAGAGACACACAACATAAACAGTTAAGACAAGAAAATGTTGGATCTGTTCCAGAATTTCCATCAGGCAGCCTACAGCATAGAGAAGGCTTTAACAGTATTCCAGCATGAACTTCAAACAAACAAAAAAATCACAACTAATGACAAATATATGCATTAAAAACAGCTGCCATCTTTTGAAAGTGCACACACACACACACACACACACACACACACACACACACACACACACACACACATGTATACACACACACACACACACACACACACACACACACACAGATTATCTCATGAACAACAAATTCTTGCCAGCCAAGAACATTTCATGGGAGAAGACGGAGCCATATCATCTGATAAGAGACTCCTAACCCTTACTATGGAGCTTGTAAACTACGCAGAAATTTCACGAAGCCCTTAGGCGCTATAAAGATGAAATGTTCTGTCTAAAGTTTCTTAAATTCAACTCACAATACAGCATGTAATCCACTGTCGTTTTCTTTTTCCATCCTATCAAATCAGATCAGAAACGATGGTCTCTAAGTGTTATTTACATACTTGTACAAAAGTAATGTACCGTTATTTGAAACGCTTTCCTTCAAAGCTGAAGCACTCAAATAAACTTCCTCAACATCACAATGAGCCAAAAAGTTTTAAGAAGAAGAAGAAAGAGAGAAAGAAAGAAAGAAAGAAAGAAAGAAAGAAAGCAAGACACAAAAGAAAGAGAAGAAAATTTTTTTAAAAAGTATCTCTTCCATTTTGACTAACAGAGTCATTCGTAGTGTTTATAGGAAAGGGATTGGGAGGGGGGGGGGGGGGGGGGGAAGGGTGTACAACAAACAGGGGAGAGGGATGGAGTGTCATGAAGCTTTCATTCCTGTATAATTATCACACACACACACACACTATATATATATATTATATATATATATATATATAATATACACATGCTCGCGTACACACACACACACACACACACACACACACACACACACACACACACACACACACCGATAAAACAGCTCGACTTGCACAAATAGCAGAGCAGAGATAAATGTAAAGATCAATTATACACTAGACGGTGAAAAAAGGTCATACGCAAAACAAGAGATTCTAAATGAAAAAAGATATGCCCACTTTTCAAGATGGCTTACGATGCTTTTTTTGAAAGCTTATTATGTTAAGTACATCAATACCAGTTGAAATGATAGTTCACATGATATTGTCTAGGAATTACATTCATGGAAAGTTAAAAAATGTTTTATGCGTCATTCACGACGGAGAACAAGGCACCAAGAACATCATGTGGAGCTGACCTGTGCTCCCCACATCTTTTCATAAGTTTTCTTCATGTCAATATTTCAATCCGTGTGAACCTATGGCCAAAATATATCATTAAAAGTGAAATGGCATTTAAGGCATACATGTCAATCGGGACATTCACGACCCGTTTAGTCATTTGTGACACTTACAAAGCTTGGGACATCAGTTTGAAATATATCATCTGATCTCCATGAAGATTATAGAAAACCTTTATATTTTTTTCACTTTGTAAAGTTAATGACTACTTCACCGGCAAAAATGGACATGAATTTAAAGACTGCTTAACATTCAAGTTTTAACCCCACAACACAAACAATTTAGAGACTAGTTACCAAGCTTCACTTTGAAAAGAACAACATCCAAACACCGTAACAGTAGAAAAGTCAGATTGGAAAATTTGGATATCATGCTATGATGAAACATGACTGAGCATTGTAGGGCAATTGATATGACATACGTATTAAATCATACTCCCTCATCAACTTCTTTTCAAAGATATTTTCAAGGGCAATTGAGGACATTAAATTAATATTCTTGATAGACTTCTTTTCAAAGACATTGTCAATTTTTTTTTTAAAAAAAACATTCCTATCTAGTATCTCATTCCTCTTCTCATTCACAATTTTTTATGGAACAGTGACCATTCTAACACATATTATTGCAAAGTGACAAAGCTGACTATGGGTCACAGCAAGGCGGACAATTTCAGCTGCTTCAGCAAGGCACATATTAACAGTGTTTTGGAGACCTGTGCATTTGATGATAAGTAAACATCACCAAAATCATTTGAGTTATATTTTCAATGTATCTAAAACATAACATCAACTTTCATTCATGTGATATGTACACTGCTGGGCCAAGCATCTTTTGTCACAGTCTCACATGTATTTATAAATTTGTGACTGAACACCGCGCTCCATGTAACTTTGTACAGAAATTATTAACCGTTTCATTTTCATGTCTCAAAATGTTACTCTCAGACCGATCTTGCAGATTATTATATGGGAACCTCTGTAAATTATCTTTCTGTAGAACAACTCACTCCCCACAACAACCAAAATATTCTGTAAGTGTGCTTTCTCCGTTTCTCTCACAATCACAACCATGCATACCATCTCAAGATCATGTCTGACACCTATAGAACAACCCTTCCCCTCTCCTGACTTAAAGGATCTTTTTTGCTAAACCGTTGACAAAAATTGCATCAATCTCTATCTCTGAACAGCTCAATTCCTCACTGACTTGGACTCCAACTAACACAGTAACAATCATTTTGGTCATTTTATATTCCTGTTGAATGCGATTTCACAAGACTAACGAGAAGTTGCCTTTTAAAGTAATACATGTCCGCAATGTGGCATTTTACCCTTTGCAGTGTCTTGACATGAATGTCCAATGATAATAACTTATTCACATTACCAGTTAAAAAAAGTGGTTTCTGAACTGACATTTGTTCAAGACTGCCACGTTTGTGACTGCGCACTAACGCAACTTTCTGAATAGCACACAGTTGCGATCTTGGCACTATGCAATCATTCTTGCAACAGCATCTCCAAATGTTGCAGAAAAATAACATTTTCAGCCCTGTATTATTGAGCGACAGCAAAATTCACTCATCACTGCAACACGCTCAAAAGTACCGAAAACAAAATCAGATGAAAAAAAAAAATTAGACCAAGAACAGATTTTCCAAAGACGCAGGATTAGTGAAAGCGCAAACAAAATTATGTGTGGAGGAAAAAAAAATTCAGAAAAATAACATTTTGGATCTGTAAGATCGGGTGACAGCCACCCTCATTCCTGATCACAACCAATTCAAGTATGCAGATCACAAACTCTGTGAAAACACTGAAAGACCAGCAACAGAGTTTACACAGATCTACAGCAATCAGTGAATGTGCAGGAGCAAAAAAATACTATCAGTGAATGTGTAGGGGAAAAAAAATACAATCAGTGAATGTGTAGGGGAAAAAAAATACAATCAGTGAATGTGTAGGGGAAAAAGTACAATCAGTGAATATCCTGTGGAAAAATACAATAAGTGAATGTGTAGGTGGAAAAATACAATCAGTGAATGTGTAGGTGGAAAAATACAATCAGTGAATGTGTAGGTGGAAAAGTACAATCAGTGAATGTGTAGGGGAAAAAATACAATCAGTGAATGTGTAGCGGGAAAAAGAACAACTCCACACTAAGGTCTAGAACCCTGTAACACACAGCGAGTGGGAGTTGCTCATCACCTGAGAAAGGATCGTCCAGGCTGCAACTTGTAAACATCTGATCCAAGAAAAGGTCTCATCACTAGTGCTCTGACTGGAAGTGATGCTGATTTTACAGCATTGCTGATCAAAGGGGTAGTTGGCTACGTCACCCTCACCTAGTCACCCTCACCGAAAGGGACCACATGCAAGCACAGAACTACTTTCACGGTCTCAGCACATGGGGAGAAGAAAGGAGTGAGTGCCCAAATGATGACTCAAGAATCCCAGAACGGTCGTAGATTATGCAATTTTGGACAATACAACATACACGGGAGCACAGCTCTGGCCAAAAACTTCAGGACAGAAAAAGGACAAGGCCATGTTTTATTTCAATTTTGAAAGATAAGGTCACTGTGATCTTGATAACCAACACTTCTGTGAATAAACTATGTACACACTAGCTTATAAATCTGCTGACAACAGACAGCCTCTTAATTTTTGTTTTTTGTGTGTTTTTTGTGGGGGGTTTGCTTCTTCTTCTTCTTCTTCTCTCTCTCTCTCTCTCTCTCTCTCTCTCTCTCTCTCTCTCTCTCTCTCTCTCTCTATTCTGCAGATAAACTATACACCAGCTCGTCCCGATAATGGACAATCCTTGATTTCTCTCTCACTCTCCCCTTCTCTCTCCTCCCCCCTCCTCTGTGTGTGTGTGTGTGTGTGTGTGTGTGTGTGTGTGTGTGTGTGTGTGTGTGTGTGTGCATATAATTAAAACTATTAAAAGTGTGTATGTGAGAGTGTGTGAACATCTAGTCATCTATTTTTCATGATATTTTCAAAGCTGTCGACAGTTTCAACTGATCAAACTTCATTTTCCATCACTTGAAGGAGTCCCAAGCATTCAGTCAGCTTTTAAACTGAAAGAAAAAAAAATGCCACTCAATCAGAGCAACATCGTCTCTCCTTCCCCATCAACTTAATTTTTTTTTTTTAAATATGAAATGAGGCAGGGAACAGTAAATAATAAACAATAAACAAGTAGGGTAACTCTTGCTCCCACAAGAAAACATAACTCCAAAGGAATGCTACTTACGACACACCGAATGTGATTAGGTATCATAAGCAGAATTCCTTTGGTTTAATTTCAAAGGCGAAAACGTCATGTATTCACTCTCTCACTGAACAACAACCAAAAAAATATACTGAAACAGCCCTCAGACACATCTGATGATACTTTGAAATGACTGAAATGAACTGAGGGACTTTGGGTGAACAGTAAGTAATCAACTGATCATGATCAATACATTGATAGTATGTGCACTGCTGTGCATCCATCTGTTGTTTTCCTTTGTCATGGTTTGTCTTGTGATCACTGTGCACATCATACACAGCTTGAAGCTGGTACCAATGCACTGTGTTCAGAGACTAAATCAGTAACTGGAGTAAAAACAATATTTAAGCAGGCATATAATATATGTGTATGGGGATTAGCCACCTGGAGGTGTACACACCTTTGTGAAGGTACATTTTACACTGAACAGTCAACCACTGAACCAGTCATGACTTTAAGCTAATACTTCTAGCCATTTACTGTGTTTTACCAATCTCTACATCTACAGTGTGTTATTGTAGCTAAGAACATTTAACTGTAACTGACAACTGTCTGAGTTGCATTGAAAATTTGATTTTGAATGGTTCCTGTAAAAATCTGGTCCATCTGCCTATGCCTCACAAACAACATACATATATCTGGTCAAACATGGGATAACCTGTGGCCACACTGGTCCACACACTAAATGGTGGTCATCCCGTTACACACTGTGTCAACCTGAAAATAATGAATATGTCGCTAAGGATTGAGAAGATCCACACACACACACACACACACACACACACACACACACACACACACACACACACGCACACACACAATCCCTTCTATCCACCCTAGGTTCAGGCCCCTGCACCTCTCCCTCCTCTCCCCTTCCCTTGCTGGTTTGCTTGAAACCCAAGCTGTCATCAGTGTCATGTGGAGAAAACTTTGAAAATTGCCATGAAGAGGTGAAACTGCTGTAGCTGTCTACAACAACCCATTCACAATACAACTTTAGGCATGGTAGCAGAAACACTTTGTAGCCATGCCACACACAGTGAGACATCCATGATACATCTATATAGGCACAAGTGTATGTGCACATCCATTATCATGCATGCAAGCACCTGCGCGTGCACACATGTGCGTGCACATGCACACATGCGCGTGCACGCGTGCGCGTGCACACACACACAGACAAGTACACTTATGCCTACACACAAGCCCACCTGTACTGTATACACATTTCAGTATCATGAAGTGGTCACGGTATGTATGATCTAGATACTACGTCTGCTAAGTTTCAAGACCACACTGCGCAGGATTTGCAGTTGATGGGTAAACAAACAAAAGACTAAGAGGAAAGGTTTTAAGATGACGTTCCATTGATACCACTTAGCAGATAGCTGACTTGCACATACTAATTAGCTCTACACATGTATCCATGCACACACACACACACACACACACACACACACACACACACACATGTATACATACGTACACACACACACACACACACACACACATGCATGCACACACACACACACACATACTATACACACACACAACACACACACACACACACACACACAAATGTATACATGCACACACACTAACATTCGAGACACAGAGGGAGAGTCAGTCTGGTTTTTTTCTTATACCACACATGGCCATTTTCCAGACTGTATAGTGCATGGAGGGATTGGTAGTGCTCAGTCAATGGTAGCTGTCTCAGTGCGACAATATCATGTCCACATTGAATTCAGGTCTGTATGGATGGACTGGTACCAAGCAATCAATGGTAGCTGTCACACTGCAATATATCACATCCAGGATGGGTTGAGGGAAACGCGTTCGTACCACCTGATCCAGTCAAAATGAAACTGACCAGGTGATAGGCACCCGCAGCTTGACTGATTTCTTTTGTTTGATGTCACATAGAGCTGCTGAGGCTAGAACTTTATGCCTCCTTAAATGTGTCCTAAAAAAAGTTCTGTCAATAAACTTTTGCACACACAGAGTGTGTGTGTATGTGTGTGTGTGTGTGTGTGTGTGTGTGTTTAAACACACACACACACATGCACACAAATGCAGGCACGCATATGCATGCACACACACACACAGACACACACACACACACACTCACACACACAAACTGAACCTCCTTCTCTTTATCAATACACACCACACTGTGAAAAAAAAATGTAAACAAAATTCCTAGAAAAAAAAACACGTTCTTTTCTGTCACCATCTACAGGACACGGTGCTCCAACTGATCACTGCAAAACAGACTAACTGTGGACGGTGTCTAACACACCACGAGACTGACCTGACTTTTCTGGATGAGGGCTGGCAGGGACGTTCTCCTGGTAGAGCGATGAGCAGAGAATGCATGAGCGCCCGAGGAGCTGGAGCGTCGCCGCTTGATGACGGGTATTTTGCCATCATGCGTGGTGAAGTGCTGGATGGGAGGCTTGAGCACAGTCTCCATGTACCGAGCCACCAGAATCCCGGCAAAACTGCACGCGTACCCCAGGTAGGTGCGCACCCCGAAGGGTAAATCCGTGAGCATGGAGCATGCCAGGAAGCGGGTGAAACTGACCAGCAGAATGACCACGGCGCTGTGGCTGGTGTCCAGGGAGGAGAACACCGAGGCCAGGCTGATGCTCAGGAGGACGAAGACGATGACGAGGGGCTGGGTGCCTTGGTTCGTCACGTCGCTAACGACGCCATCCCCCGCCCCCCCTCCTCCACCACCCCCTCCCCCACCCGCATCCGTGCCCCAGTCGCGAAAAAACCACTTGGGCGAAGGTTTCTCCGATGAAACACGAGGAAAACAACAGATAGACACTGGTGTTACTCCACGTGCGACGAAAGTACAGTGCCAGCCAGAAAAATGCACACAGTATGCTGAACATGGGCACGAGGATGGCACAGAGACGGCCGAACATGAACCCCACATCGCAGCGGAGAAGCTGGTACAGGAGAATAGTAGACAATACAGCAGCAGCACCGTACAGCAATCCCAGTTGATGCGCGGTCAGATTGGCGTTGCTCAGTCCTAACCAGCTCAAAACCAGGCTACAGTTGCCTTGATCGAGG
>CM065727.1:17494632-17497132 GCA_033310375.1 Conus canariensis
CTCTTCTCTCTCTCTCTCTCTCTCTCTCTCTCTCTCTCTCTCTCTCTCTCTCTCCGTCCTTTTATCCCTCCCTAATTCACTCTATCCTTCCCTCTTTCTCTTCTTGCCTCCCCCCCCCCCCACATTCTCTCTCTTCTCTCTCTCTCTCTCTTCCTCCCTCCCTATTTCTCTATTTCCTTCTCTCCCTCCCCCCCCTCTCTCTACCCCCTATTCCTCCCTCCTTTCGATCCTCCAATCTCTCCCCTCCCTCCCTCCCTCCCTCCTCCCCCTGTCTTTCTCTCTATCTTTCCCTCTCTTTCAGATTTGTGTTTGGAAAAGACAGACAACAACAACAGCAACAATACAACAACAACAACAGCCTCGATGACAAAACACACATTTGAACTGAAGGTCAGGAGGACCTCCCACTCTTCCACATTCCGAGGAAGTACAGGAGACCCCCTATCTCCACACCATCTCCCCCCCCCCGCTCCTCCCCCCATCCCCCCCCCCCCCCCCCCCCCCACTTCCTCATGTCCCCATAAATTTTCCCATTATGAGACAGTTTGTAATGGGGTTGTGTCCTCGCAAGAAGATCTTCCGAACAAGAAAAGGTGTGTGTGTGTGTGTGTGTGGTGTGTGTGTGTGTGTGTGTGTGTGTGTGTGTGTGTGTGTGTGTGAGTGTGTGTGTGTGTATATATATGTGTGTGTGTGTGTGTGTGTGTGTTGTGTGTGTGTGTGTGTGTGTGTGTGTGTGTGTGTGTGTGTTTGCGCCCACCATTTTTACAGCTAGCTGCCCGAACTGTTCAGTGTTTTGCAGTCAATTATGCCGTAGCTCTGTGGCCTTTCGCATGAATAGTGTGGACATAAATCCCTCCACAGATCCCGCTTCTCTAGTGGCGGCACAGCCGGCTAACCCCCATTTCCCTTGGCAAAAGTTCAACACATTATGGCACATAGAATTGATATGTGTGTGTGTGTGTGTGTGTGTGTGTGTGTGTGTGTGTGTGTGTGTGTGTGTGTGTGTCTGTGTCTGTGTGTCTGTGTGTGTGTCTGTGTGTGTGTCTGTGTGTGTGAATTGATATGTATGTGTGTAAGTGACGAAGACGTTGAAAAAGCTGTACAGCAGCTTAAGAATGGAAAGGCTTGTGGGATAGATAAAATACGAAATGAATGTATAAAACAAAGCATTCCAGTTCTCAAAACAAGTTATTGTAAACTTTTCAATAAAGTTCTTGATACAGGGACCAGATCAGAAGAATGGCTGATTGGACTTATTCTGCCAATACACAAAGGAAAAGGTAGTAAACTGGACTGTAACAATTATAGAGGTATAACACTTTTGAGTTGTGTTGGAAAACTGTTCACAACAATTTTGAATAACTATTTGACAAATTTTATCGAGAATAACAACACACTTTCGCAAAATCAAGCTGGTTTTGGACGAAGTCATACTACAACAGATCATATATTTGTATTTAAAAGCTTAATTGATATTTTCAATAGTCGTAAAAAGCAACTGTTTTGTGTTTTTATTGATTTCACAAAAGCGTTCGATTCAGTTTGGAGGCAGGGATTATGGCAAAAGCTTACCAAAGAAGGTGTAAATGGAAAGATTTTGCAAGTAATCACGAATATGTATCAGCAAATAAAGTCTTGTATATTTATAAATGGAAGTCAAGATGAATATTTTGGCAGTTTTAGAGGAGTTCGTCAAGGTGAAAATCTTTCACCTTTGCTATTTTCTTTGTATTTGAATGATCTTGAACTACATTTCACAGATCGTAACTGTGCTTTCTTAAATATTGATTTAAATCTTCCTGACTCATATTCATTAATCGGAAATGAAATGAGGCAGGGAACAGTAAACGATAAACAGTTAAAAGGCTGTGCCAGTCTTGAATAAAAGTTACTCTGTGTTAGGTTTTCTTATGGGAGCAAAAAATACCCCACTTGTTTACAGATTCATTAAGTTACATTAGTTTACTTTTACTTTTATACGCTGATGATATTGTTATCATTGAAGATTCTTTTTGCGGTTTACAGCATGCTCTTGATGTATTAAGCGAGTATTGTAGTACATGGAAGCTTAATGTTAATGTAGCAAAAACAAAGGGTGTAGTCTTTAATGGACGCAATAATCCTAGAAAAAAACTAAAATTCAGAGACCAGTCAATAGAAATACTACACTTTCAAATATTTAGGTATAATTTTTAGCAGAACAGGAATTTTTTTTTTTTTTAATGAATGTAAGAAGTATTTGTATGACCAAGCGCAATGTGCAGTATTTTCTTTATTAAACATGGCAATATTTCAAAATTTGCCTATAAACATTGTACTGGACTTATACCAGTCAATGGTACTGCCTGTACTTTTATACGGCTGTGAAATTTGGGGGATATAGTGATTTAAAGCTAATGGAAAGTTTTAAGCTTAATCTTTTAAGCATCTTTTTCATTTAAATCGCTCTACCAAAAAAGAATTGATATATGGAGAACTAGGAATGTATCCTGTTTCAGTT
>CM065727.1:17499632-17502132 GCA_033310375.1 Conus canariensis
TGTTGAGAATCTGGACCAAAGGGCGGGTCCTGGATCCGCTCGACCTTAGCGGAGGTCCGTGCTCTCTAGAGTCCCCTTCTAGTGAAATTAACCTGAGTGACATGTAAGTATGGAAGCGGGTACAGAAGATAGAGAGGAAGGGAAGGAAGGAAGAAGGGAAGGGGAAAGGAAGGAGAAGGAAAGAAAGGAAGAAGAAGGAGGAAGAGGAAGGAAGGAAAGGAAGGAAGGAAAGAGAAAGAAGGAAGGAAGAAGGAAGGAGAAGGAAGGAAAGAAGGAAGGAAAGAAGGAAGGAGGAAGGAAGGAAAGAAGGAAGAAGGAAGAAAGGAAGGAAGGAAGGAAAGAAGGAAGGAAAGGAAGGAAAGAAGGAAGGAAAGGAAGGAAAGAAGGAAGGAAGGAAAGAAGGAAGGAAAGAAGGAAGGAAGGGAAGGAAGGAAGGAAGGAAGGAAGGAAGAAGAAGGAAGGAAGGAAAAAAGAAGAAAGGAGAGAAGGAAGGAAGGAAGGAAGGAAGGAAGGAAGGAAGGAAGGAAGGAAGGAGGAAAGAAGAGAAGGAGAAGAAGGAAGGAAGGAAGGAAGGAAGGAAGGAAGGAAGGAAGGAAGGAAGGAAGGAAGGAGGAAAGAAGGAAGGAAAGGAAGGAAGGAAGGAAGGAAGGAAGGAGGGAAGGAAGGAAGGGAAGGAAGGAAGGAAGGAAGGGAGGAAGGAAGGAAGGGAAAGGACGGAAAGAAGGAAGAAAGGAAGGAAGGAAGGAAGGAAGGAAGGAAGGAAGGAAGGAAAGAAGGACAGAAGGAAGGAACGAAAGAAGGAAGGAAGGACAGAAAGAAGAAAGGAAGAAAGAAGGAAGGAAAGAAGGAAAGAAGGAAGGAAGAAGAAGGAAGGAAAGAAGGAAGGAAGAAAGGAAAGAAGGAAGGAAGAAAGTCACTGACTAACTAACTGACTGACTGACTGACTTAATAACTGGCTGAGTGACTGACTAACTGATTGATTAGCTAATGAACGAACGAAATAACAAACGGACGAACAGACAGACGGACGAACGAACGAACGGATTGACTGACGGACGGACGGACGGATGCACGGACAGATGGACGGACGGATAGACTGACGGGCGGATTGACGGGCTGACTGACTGATGGGGTCGCTGACTGACGAAGTACAGAAAGAACGAACCAATATAGAACCAACCAACCAACCGACCGACTAGCTAACCTACCAACAAATCAACCAGTCCGCCAACCAGCCAACTAAGTAGGATAAGTAAGTAAGTAAGTAAGTAAGTAAGTAAGTAAGTAAGTAAGTCACTAACTAACTAACTAACTAACTAACTAACTAACTAACTAACTAACTAACTAACTAACTAACTAACTAAAAGTTACTGACAAACCAACCACTAACTGACTAACAAACAAACAAACAAACAAACAAACAAACTAACTAACTAACAAACTAACTAACTAACTAACTAACGAACGAACGAACGAACGAACGAACGAACGAACGAACGAACAAACTAACTAACTAACTAACAAACTAACTAACTAACTAACTGCAAACCAACCAATCAACCAACCAACTAGCTAACTAAGTAACTAACTAGCTAACTAATTTGCAAGCTATAGCTAACTAACTGACTAAGTGACTAGGAGACTAAAACTAACTCACAAACTAAATAACTAGCTAGCTAACGAACTATCAAACTAACTAGTAGCTAGCTAGCTAGCTAGCTAGCTAGCCAGCAAGCAAACGAACAAACAAACTAACTAACTGACTAACTAACTAACAAACTGCCTAACTAACAAACTGACTAACAAGCTGACTGACTGACTGACGAAGTACAACTTCCAACCGTGCCAGCCCGTCCTCCCTGACGTGGCGCCCTGTGGGTGCTGTGCTTGTTGACATCCCTGAGGTCCTGGCAGACGGTGGGCTGATTGGCTCCATTGCAGGACCGTCCGACCGCTGGGCCACCCAGCCACGGTTCCATTCCCAGCGGCTCTTCACTGTGAGTGGCCTCGTTATACGGTGGACTTCTGGCGGACGTTCTCCGTCTGCCGTCTCTGTCTGTCTGTCTGTCTGTTGGTCTGGTTGACATTTTGCCTCTGTCTGTCTGTCTGTCTGTCTGTCTGCCTGTCCTGTCTGTCTGTCTGTCTGTCTGTCTGTCTCTCTCTGTCTGTACCCTGTGTGTCTGTTTGTGTATTTGTTTGTGTATCTCTGTGTGCATCTCTCTCTCTCTCTCTCTCTCTCTCTCTCTCTCTCTCTCTCTTTGCGTGTCTGTCAATCTCTCCCCCCCCCCCCCCTGCCCCGTTTCTCTTTCTCTCTTTATAACCTCGCTGCTGTCCTGCCGTCCGGCCGTCGGTCTGTCTGTCTGTCTGTCTCACCTTTCTGTCTGTCTGTCTGTCCGTCTGTCTTTCTCACCTTTCTGTGTGTCTGTCTGTCTGTCTTTCTCACCTTTCTGCCTGTCTGTCTGTCTGTCTGTCCGTCTGTCTTTCTCACCTTTCTGTCTGT
>CM065727.1:17509632-17522132 GCA_033310375.1 Conus canariensis
CAGATATTTCGAATATTTTACAGTTAATCAGTGTCTCATGAGTGTTTGTATACCTTGTGCAATGCAGACAACCAGTGGTAAGTGTCACTGACCATTGGTCACTTTAATGTATATCAATGACTTAAACTATTTTTACAGCTAATTAGTGTCTTCTGAGTGCCTGTGTACCTTGTACAATGTAGATGACTGGGGGGGGGGGGGGGGTCAGTTCCAACTAAGGGGGGTAAGTTCCAGCTAGTCCTGGAATGACCCCGGGGGTAAAAGCAGGCTAGCCCAGACTTATCCCGGGGTAAGTTCCAGAGGGGGGTAAGAATGGGCTGTTACACCGGGTCCCCAACACAGCAAGGAACGCCATGTTGTTCTGCCCGTCACGACCCCTGTTTCGACGCTTGAAGCGTGTCGTCAGCACCTGAGATAAAGGGCAGTCACTGCTGGGCAGCTGTGTCAGTCACTACTTCCAGCAGCCAGGCTTAAAAAATCACTGCTTCGAGCTAGCGCCCTGACCGTATCGACATTGATAAAAAGTAATGATCTTGGATATGTCAGAACCCACCACCAAAAGAAAACGGATCGTAAGATACATTCCACTATGTGTTTTAGACAAATAGGTGGATGGATGGATTAATGGATGGATGGACGGATGGATGGAGAGATCAATTCTGATGTGGCCTTCGCGGTCGGCTGGCCTATACACATCATAACGTGGATGGACAGATAGATAGATGAATGGATGAATGAACAGCTTAATTGATAGACTGGTTGATTGATTGATTGATAGACAGTAACTGACTAGTAAATATCATGACTAAATAATGTAGATAAACTGATATGAGTATTCTTTTTAACTACAAATGTTGACAGCTGTAAATACAGACAGACAGACAGACAGACAGACACACACATATGCCATGCAGTGCAATACAATAGATACAATATACATCACAAAACAATGCAAAACAGTACAATGCAATGCAATACAATAGACACAATGCACATCACAAAACAATGCAAAACAGTACAATGCAATGCAATACAATAGACACAATATACATCACAAACAATGCAAAACAGTACAATGCAATGCAATACAATAGACACAATACACATCACAATACAATGCAAAACAGTGCAATGCAATGCAACACAATAGACACAATACACTCACAATACAATGCAAAACAGATAATGCAATGCAACAATAGACACAATGCACATAACAAAACAATGCAAACAGTAATGCAATGCAATACAATAGACACAATGCACATCACAAAACAATGCAAAACAGTACAATGCAATGCAATACAATAGACACAATATACATCACAAACAATGCAAAACAGTACAATACAATGCGATACAATAGACACAATACACATCACAAAAACAATGCAAAACAGTACAATGCAATGCAATACAATAGACACAATATACATCACAAAACAATGCAAAACAGTACAATACAATGCAATACAATAGACACAATACACATCACAAAACAATGCAAAACAGTACAATGCAATGCAATACAATAGACACAATACACATCACAAAACAATGCAAAACAGTACAATGCAATGCAATACAATAGACACAATACACATAACAAAACAATGCAAAACAGTACAATGCAATGCAATACAATAGACACAATACACATCGCAAAACAATGCAAAACATCAATGCAATGCAATACAATAGACAACAGTACACATCACAAACAATGCAAAACAGTAAATGCAATGCAATACAATAGACACAATCAATGCAAAACAGTACAATGCAATGCAATACAATAGACACAATACACATCACAAAACAATGTAAAACAGTACAGTGCAATGCAGTGCAACATACTACGGTTTCCCTAAATATTGAAAACATCAGTCAATCAATTTGTTTTCATCAATCAAGTAGTCCATCGACAACGAATTTTTCATCAATCGAGCAGTCAAACAGACAGCGTACTTTAACTCAAGTAAACAATCAATGATCGTATTTTTCATCAACCAAGCAAGTAAACAATCAATCAACGTAATGTCCATCAACCAAGCATTCAATTGACAAAATCTATTTATGAATTAGTCCATTAATCGACGATTAAAAAAAAAAGAATGAATGAATGAATGAATGAATCAATCAATCAACGTAGTTTTCACTGATCGATCAATTGATCAATCCATCACTCACTCACTCACTCACCCACTCAATGAATCAATGGATCAATGACTGACTGACTGACTGACTGAATGAATGAATCAATCAATCGCATAATTAATCAATTAATCATGAATCAATGAATTAATGACTCGATCAATCAATCAATCAATCAATCAATCGCATAACTAATCAATTAATCAATCAATCATTTAATCCATTAATCAGTCAAGCGACGTAACTTTCACCCATGAATTAATCAGTCATTGAACGTGGTTTTCATGAATAAAGAAGTCAATCAATCGAGGGAGGTTAAAAAAAAAAAAATCAATCAATTGGTGTGGTTTCCATACACCAAGGAGTCAATCAATCAACGTAGTTTTCATCAATCAGGCATTCAGTTGCCGTTGTTTTTTTTTCTACGATAAGGCAATCAACTGGTGTAATCTTAACGAATCCTTCAAAATAACAGCTTTTATCAATTATTCATTCAACGCAGTTTTCATCAAGCAATTAGTCGATCTGCATACTTTCCGTCAATGAACTAAACAATGTAGTTTTTTTGTTTTGTTTTATCAACCAAGCAATCAATGTTTTGATTTTGGTGCAGTTTGTTCGAAGCCCGGGTAATTGTAGCTGTTCCCTTGTCAGAGTCGATTCCTGTCTGTGTGCTGAGTTCAAGAAATCGTTCCCAATATGGTAAAATGGCTTAAAAGCGGCTCTGTGTCCCTAAAAAGAACCTCAGATTAAACAAAAAATAATTAAATGCTAGATAAATGAAAACATTTATCTGTTTTAGAAAGGGGGGGGGGGGGGGGGGGGGGGGGGAATCACATCTGGTTGAGCATCCTTGTATAAGGTCTTCATGGAATTTGCCATGAACTGTTTGTCTAACGTCCTGCAGATCCCAACAGGAACTCATTTCTTGGCGAATGGCTCATCGCTTGGTATTGTACCACGGACCTTGCTCACCGTCTGAAAGGTACGAATGGGCGTGAAAGGTGTGGCCCGTGTGTAATGGCACTGAACTGATTGACCTATAAGGCCACCAGTGGCAAATGGTAAAACCTCTTTGCATCTAACAGACTTCATCATCCATTTATGTGCCTCAAGTCTTCTTGCCAGAGATCTGTCACATGACTACGAACTTTGGATTTTAGGTATGTGTGGGAGATAGATGATCTGTATAATTCTTTATTTGTAGCACGATAATCGGCTAAGTCGTTGCCTCGAATGACATCATTTCCGGGCACCCGAACAAAAACAAAGCTGTAGCTATCCGATTTTAGAGTGGTGTTAAGTTACAGAAAGTTCAGAAGTTCAGGGTGATTGAGGTTCCGGCCAGAACTAGCTTCCACAGCAGAAAGGAAATCAGAGAGAGAGTGATTTAATCATTACGTCCTTTTCAGGTGCCAAGACCCAAGATGTGAATTTCACGCTGCGGAGCAAGCTGTCAGAGTGAAATGTTGTGAAATTTCTGGAACAGGAGCAACTGAGCACTAAGCAGCAGATGCAGCCTCTTTGCAGACTTGGAACCGTACTAAACATTTCATCGAATGGATAGACATTTGAACAGGCTGAAAAAAAAACTTTTATGCCACAGACCTGCGGAATCTTTAGAGACAGTAGCGTGATCACTGCGGTTGTCCGATGTGAAAAAGGTCCACGGTGGATTGCTCGGAGATTTGGAAAGATCACAAGCAACTCCAAGATCGTAGTTTTAATTAAGTTGTCAGTCAAACGATGTAGTGTTCACACTCGGATTTAAACACTGAGCTAACACACAGGTGAAATAAAATCCACCACAATACAAAACAAAAGCACCCCCCCTCCCATTCAACATACAAACAACAATAACAACAAACCCACAAAAATAAGGAAAAAAGGAACTTGTAACCCCCCCTGATCCCTAAAAAGAAACAACAACCAAACAAACATCAAAAGCAAAAGTCAAACAAAAGCGATGTCTTTCAAGTGATCGACGAGTAAATATGTATTCACGAGAAGCCTCCATTGAAATACTGGTTTTGATTATAACATCCATTGCCAATCTACAGCTTCTTTCAATTTTTTGAAAACTGAAACGTGTGTGTGTGTGTGTGTGTGTGTGTGTGTGTGTGTGTGTGTGTGTGTGTGTGTGGTGTGTGTGTGTGTGCGTGCGTGTAGGCGTGTGTGTGTGCGTGTGCGTGTCTGTGTGTGTGCTAGTGTGTGTGTGAGTGTGCGTGTGTGTGTGTGTGTGTGTGTGTGTGTGTGTGTGTGTGTGTGTGTGTGTGTGTGTGTGTGTGCGTGCGCGCGCATGAATGTATGTGTGTGCATGCGTATTCACACACGAGCGTGACCAAACGCAAATCTGTGTGTGTGTGTGTGTGTGTGTGTGTGTGTGTGTGTGT
Source organism: Conus canariensis (assembly GCA_033310375.1). Taxonomy (NCBI): domain Eukaryota; kingdom Metazoa; phylum Mollusca; class Gastropoda; order Neogastropoda; family Conidae; genus Conus; species Conus canariensis. The sequence continues at coordinate 17,514,180 of CM065727.1, forward strand.
GTGTGTGTGTGTGTGTGTTGTGTGTGTGTGTGTGTGTGTGTGTGTGTGTGTTGTGTGTGTGTGTGTGTCCGCGCGCGCACGCGCACATGTGAGTGTACGTGTGCGTGTGTGTGTGTGTGCGCGCACGCGCGAGCGTGCGTGCATTATGCCAACAAATGACTCAGTGACCAAACTCACTCAGTCTATGTCAATCAAAACAGGTTCTTCCTGTTTGTACGATAAACTCACAGCACACGTGCAATGTAAGGGGAGGCAGTGGAGAAAGCTGCATTCGGCGAGCAGCGGTTCACAGCAACACCACTTTTCTTTGGCATGCATGCGTTTCAGCACCGGCTGGTGCCAAATGACCACAGCATCTGTTGTCTGTGGAAGCTATGGCGTACATTCAATCTGACGTTTTCATTTGGGATTTTCCCTGCATTTGCCGGCACAATTAATTTTTTTTTTTTAACCCAGTCACAACGGCAAATTTATGACGTTCTGGCTCATTTCATACATGTTCTAGATGAATACAAGCAAGGTTGTTTAATTTGCTGCGTTCGCATGGCTTCCCTGGCTTAATTCACAACGAATGAAACATTCATCTTTTGCTATATCTAGCAAGCTACATTTCTATGTGGCCACTCTTGCGTTTTACATTTAGTAAGACACATATTCACATCTTCATCTCTGTTAATTTCATTTTGTGGTCTAATCTGGTTCCAATGTCAGTTTACAGTTATTGCCATCTTCATATGAAAGATCATTCGACGTATCTGCTATCTATATACAGAGTAATAATTGTGACTGATCACAGTCTTAAAGAACATTGATTCTATTGAATATTTTGCTGAAAACGAGAACCACACACTTTACCATTTGGTTACATCTTCATTCAGGCACAGGTGCCATGATCAGTATCAATATTTATCATTCTGCCAAGTTTTGTTCTGTTAGTGATAGTGACTGTGGAGAAAAAAAAATCAATGTCAAAGTCTAACACAGACACAAACACACGAGCAAGTTCGCGAGTGCCTTAGACGTAGACACACACAGACGCACGGAGACACAGACAGACAGACAGACAGACAGACAGACAGACAGACAGACAGAACACACACATGTACGCGCGCCAATGCACACACACATATGCATGCGTGCGCCCGCGCGCGCGCGCGCGCACACACACACACACACACACACACACACACAGAGGCGCGCGCGCGCACATGGCTGTCACTAAGAAAAAGAACTGAACTAAAACAAAATTGTAAGTAAAAGAAACAGGCAAAGACACACCTGTCCGATTTGTCCAAATGTTGGGCAAATCAAGCAAAGACACACCTGTCCGATTTGTCAAAATGTTGGGCAAATCAGGCAAAGACACACCTGTCCGATTTGTCAAAATGTTGGGCAAATCAGGAAAAGACACACCTGTCCGATTTGTCAAAATGTTGGGCAAATCAGGCAAAGACACGCCTATCCGATTTGTCCAAATGTTGGGCAACACAGGTTTTTGGGACAAATCAGGTGGCCATGGGGACCCGACTTATGTACGTACGGACGTACGTATATATGTATGTGTGTATGTATGCATGTATGTGTGCATGTATGTATGGATGTGTGTTTGTGTGTATGTATGTATATATGTATTTATGTATGTATGTAGGCTTATATGTCTCTCTCTCTCTCTCTGTGTCTCTGTCTGTCTGTCTTGCGTTGTCTGTCTGTCTGTCTGTCTGTCTGTCTGTCTGTCTGTCTGTCTGTCTGTCTGTCTCTCTCTCTCTCTCTCTCTCTCTCTCTCTCTCTCTCTCTCTCTCTCTCTCTCTCCAGACAGCTAGATAGATGAAAGCAAATCGGGATATTGACCAAATCAGGCTGCAAAGCCCCAGTTCTCCCAAAACATCAAGATTCCACTTTTCACATTTTCTCCAAAGCCACCTCGTTTTTTTTTTTTTTTCCTTTTTCTTTTTTTTCCCTTGTTTTAGTCAGTATCAAAACTGCAGAATAAGATTTTGTATATATTGTTCAACACTTTGAATCTCATTTTGCAAGTCAGATGCGGCGTTAGATATTAGTTCAATATCAGTTCCAAATCGAAGAAAAGACAGTTCCACTGAACCAGATGGAAACTGAATTTCATGGACTCCATACTGTTGATGTTGTTCCATGAAAATAACACTGGGCTTAAAACACCGCCCCGTCAAACACCTAACGGACAGTCATAGAACTCAGTAACTCTGTTTCCAGTATCTACTTGAGAAACGACAGATCTCTACATGGCAATAGCAGCATTCGTAAGGTTTCCATGTTGTCCATGTTGAATCGAAATGTTGAACAAGAACTGGCGCTGAACACGCCTTCCTCAGATCAACAGAACGAGTGCATTGCTTACCCGCTTCCTTTGATAAATGATCTTTGACGATAGTTACAAGTAACCACGCATTTATAAGCTTGCGACTGTCAGGTTGTTGTTTTCATTAGTCCATTAAACATTTCGCTTGATAGTATATAGGTTAAGCATTTGTCTACTAAACTCCTAAAAAAAAATACTCGCATGTGATTGTCGGGTAAATCTATCACTTATTTCTAAACACGTGGGTATAATAATTGTATTAGAACAACATTCTGGGTATATTCTTTTCTCAAATAATACGTGAAACAGCGTCCTTGACAAGTTTACATGAATTTTGTCAGCTATTTTTCTTAACACTTTTAAACGCATTATTTCCAACCAAAAGGTCTGTGACGTCACACAAGCATTCAGAAAAGGAAAAGGCCTGTGGGCCTGAGAACATTGTGACAGAAACGTTACAACGAGTCGACAATATAGCTACACAATTCAAGACACACTATGGTATCCAGTGAGAGAGAGAGAGAATGTGTGCGCTAGTGCGTGCTAGAGTGTGTGTGTGTGTGTGTGAGTGTGAGTGTGTGTGTGTGTGTGTGTGTGTTGTGTGTGTGTGTGTGTGTGTGTGTGTGAGTGTGTGTGTGTGTGTTTGTGTGTGTATTTGTGTGTGTGCGTATGTATGTCTCTGTGTGTATGTGCGTATGCGCTTGTGCGTGCGCGCGCGGGTTTATGTGTGTGTGTGGGCGCGTATGTATGTTTATGTGTGTATGTGCATGCGCGTGTGCGTGTGTGTGTGTGTGTGCGCGCGCGCGCTATGCGCGTGCTTGTCCGTTTCTCTATGACATTTTATCAGGGCTGAGTCCATCCAAAATCCTAAAAAATCAATTATCCTTGGATAGACGGACAGGCAGGCAGGCAGACAGGCAGACACAGACAGACAGACAGACAGACAAACCAACAGAACCGAAAACAAACAAAAAAAAAAAAAACACTCTGGTCCACGCAATGCTCCGACCCACAACAGAGCATGTGGAGAAGACAGCTGCGGTCGCACTGGCCACCACCACCTGGCCTCCTGCCCTCCGCTCCATTTGTATGCAGGTGTAACGCCTCCATAAAACACACCGCTCGACACATCCACCAGTCTTTCATCCTCACCTGTGAGCGTACAGGGGGATTTTTTTTTATGTCACCGCTTTTCCCTCTCCAAAATCAATCTCTCTCACCCGCAGACACGCACGTCCGTGGAGGACTTTAGGAGGACATTGACCAGGGGAAGGAAGGAGCGATCGAGTTGCGTGCCGGCTCCAAAGTCACTTGAAGAGTGCTAAGCGTGCAACAGCCATAAAACTGCCCCTTGAACCAGCGACCCCAAGTGTGTCGGCGCTATTGGTGTGGCAGTTCACTTCGAGGCCACGGAAGGAAGTGGGGGGGTATGTAAGGGACTTTTCTTTTTCGTCCTCTTTCTCTCTCTTCTATTTATTTATTTATTTGTTTTTTATTTATTTATTTATTTTATTTTTTTTTACCTTTTTTTCATTTCTTCCCGGTTTCTTGGGGTTGAAGAGGACAAGAGGGGAAGAGGGAGAGAACAAAGGCTGGGCTGTTTTGTTGTTGTTCAGTTTGGCTGTTGGCATGGCATAGATTGACTCTGTGTGTGTGTGTGTGTGTGTGTGTGTGTGTGTGCTGGTGGGAAGAAGAATGAAAGGTGTGTGTGTGTGTGTGCGTGCGTGTGTGTGTGTGTGTGTGTGTGCGCGGTGTGTGTGTGTGTGTGTGTGTGTGTGTGCGCGCGCACGCACGTGTGTGTGCGTGTGTGTGTGAGAGAGAGAGCACTCTCGCGTGCGCGCCAGCCTGTGCATGGGTATGCATTAATTTGTTATAATTTCTTTGATCATTTGCTTTGACTCGTCTGTTCAAGATTGGAGATCAACCTGCCAAGACGACCGCCCCCCCCCTCCCCCTCCCCCCTCCTCCCAACACCATCAGTGCATTCCCTCCACCCCTACTCCAATTCACCCATCCATCCATCCCCTCTCCCACCCATCCACAGCTGGTCTGGAGTACTGGAAGAAGTAGTGTGAGTGGTTCCTACCCTGCACCTGCCTGACCCTGTCCGTCTGATGGTTTATTCCCTTGTTCAAGGAGTCATCTCTGCTTAACAGCGCTTGGCTTACAGAGTGCAATATTTTCTGTTTCTATTGACCAATGTTTGATGTGGTGCTATAAATGTTGTTTTGACTATAGAAAAGTAGTTAAAGACTCAGAATCAAAACTTACTTGGAGAATATTTCGACAGGGTCAGAATCAAAACTTACTTGGAGAATATTTTGACAGGGAGACCCTGTCGAAATATTCTCCAAGTAAGTTTTGATTCTGAGTCTTTAACTACTTTTCTAATGTTGAATCCAGAATCCAGAAACCTGTATTCTAACTGTTTTGACTGACCACTGCTTATGTGATACTATATTTGTTGTTTCTGCTGACCAGTGTTTTATGTGAAACTATATATTTTGTTTTGACTGACCAGTACTTTATGTGGGAACTGTACGCGTTGTTTCTATTGACCAATATTTTACGTGGTGTCATATGCGTTGTTTCTACCAACCAGTGCTTTGTGTGTATCATGTGCGTTGTTTTCACTGATCAATGTATTAGGTGGTATTGCATGCGTTGTTTCTACTAACCAATGTTTCATGTAGTATTATATGTGTTGTTTCTATTGACCAAATGTTTTATGTGGTATTATATACGTTGTTTCTATTGACAAAATGTATTTATGTAGTATTATATGTATTGTTTCTACTAACAAATGTTTCATGTGATATTATATACGTTTTTTTCTATTGATCAAATGTTTTATGAGGTGTTATATACGTTGTTTCTATTGACCAAATGTTTTACGTACCAGCCGCCGTGGCGAAGTGGTCAGCGTCGCGGACTCCCGGCTGGGAGGTCGTGGGTTCGAATCCCATCAGAAGTCATGTGGGTTTTTCTGCCCCGACCGGCTCCTACCCAGAGTTGAGTTGCTGCGGACTCAGTTGGGAAGACTGGGACCACACAGTCGACTTTCATCCACTTAATGGATGCGTTTCTGAGAGTGTTGCTCAAATTTCCTGACCAACACTGCAGGTGCCTGTATCTCTCGGGCCTGGTTGACGCCGGGATATATTATGAAAGGAAGCGTAGAGTACAGCCCTGTCATGTAGTCTCAGACCGAAATGGAAAATCGCAGCATCATCTTAATCATCCTCATTCTCATCGATCAGCATAAAAAAATTGTCTCAAGTTCTGTGGCCCTTCATGCCCTGCTCTCATGGTGACCTCAATTTCGATGTCCTCTCCACGTCTGTGGCCTTGGTTTGGTTCCGTCGGGGTCACCGGTATTGGCGAGTCCATGGGGGCTGTCGTTGGACGGACGTGGTGGCGCCCTCCGGAGGGAGAGCTCACTCACGCCGGCTCCGCGACTAAGCAATTATTGTCGTCAGTAGGGGGCTTAGTAGGTGGTGTCCTGTGTATGTTAGATCAGAACAGGCGCCACTGAACACCACCGAGGTGACTCGGCAGCAGTGCAGTGTCTCCTCCGGTGGGTTGCCTCTTGACGACTTGACATTGACTGCTCCCTGTGGATTGCCGGCGCCGGGGCTGCGGCGGGGTCGACCGGGCTGTGGCTGTGGACGGGGTGTCGGAATGGGCGGCGTGGGTGCACTGCCTCTGAGGTGGCGCAGAGGTTGGGACAGCAAAAAAAAAAAAAAAAAAAAAAAAAAAAAAAAAGTTTTACGTGGTATCATATTCGTTGTTTCCACTAACCAATGTTTCATGTGGTATTATATACATTGTTTCTATTGACCAAATGTTTAGTGTGGCATCATACGCGTTGTTTCTACTGACCAGTGTAATTATGTGGCATTATATGCGTTCCTTCTACTGGCGAGTATTTCATATGGTATTAAATGCGTTGTTTCTACTGACCAATGTTTTATGAGGTATTATATGCGTTGTTTCTACTGACCAGTGTAATTATGTGGCATTATATGCGTTCCTTCTACTGGCGAGTATTTCATATGGTATTAAATGCGTTGTTTCTATTGACCAATGTTTTATGAGGTTTCATGTGCGTTGTTTCTACTGGCCAGTGTTTTATGTGGTATTATATGCGTTGTTTCTACTGGCCAATGTTTTTTTTTATGTGGAATAATATGCGTTGTTTCTACAAACCAATGTTTTATATGGTATTGTATGCGTTGTTTCTATTGACCCATGTTTTATGTGGTTTTATAAATGCTGTTTCTACTGACCAGTGTTTTATGAGGTATCGTTTGTGTTGTTTCTACTGACCAATGTTTTATGAGGTATCATTTGTGTTGTTTCTACTGACCAGTGTTTTATGAGGTATCATTTGTGTTGTTTCTACTGACCAATGTTTTATGAGGTATCATATGTGTTGTTTCTACTGACCAACGTTGTTGTGGTATCATTTGTATTGTTTTTTTTTTCTGTCTTGCGTTTTATGTGATACTATATTTGCTGTTTCTACTTGCAGTTGTTTATGTGGTGCTATGCTCGTTGTTTCTACTGACTAATGTATTGTATAGCGTAGCATGCATTGATTCTGCTTATCAATGTTGTGTGTAATGTTGTAAGCATTGTTCCTACTTACCAGTGTTGTGTGTAATGTTGTAAGCATTGTTCCTACTTACCAATGTTGTGTGTAATGTTGTAAGCATTGTTCCTACTTACCAATGTTGTGTGTAATGTTGTAAGCATTGTTCCTACTTACCAATGTTGTGTGTAATGTTGTAAGCATTGTTCCTACTTACCAATGTTGTGTGTAATGTTGTAAGCATTGTTCCTACTTACCAATGTTGTGTGTAATGTTGTAAGCATTGTTCCTACTTACCAATGTTGTGTGTAATGTTGTAAGCATTGTTCCTACTTACCAATATTGTATGTAATGTTGTATGCATTGTATGAATGTTATGTGCATTGTTTCTACTTACCAATGTTGTATGAATGTTGTATGCATTGTTTATACTTACCAGTGTTATATGTTATGTTATGTGCATTGTTTCTGCTTACCAATGTTCTATTGTTATGTTATGTGCATTGTTTCTACTTACCAATGTTATATGTAATGTTATGTGCATTGTTTCTACTTACCAATGTTGTATGCATTGTTTCTACTTACCAATGTTATATGTTATGTTATGTGCATTGTTTCTACTTACCAGTGTTATATGCTATGTTATGTGCATTGTTTCTACTTACCAATGTTGTATGCATTGTTTCTACTTGCCAATGTTGTATGTAATGTTATGCGCATTGTTTCTACTTACCAATGTTGTATGTAGTGTTGTATGCATTGTTTCTACTTACCAATGTAGGATTTAATGTTATGTGCATTGTTTCTACTTACCAATGATAAATGTAATGTTGTATGCATTGATTCTACTTACCAATGTTGTGCGTGATGTTATGCGTGTTGTTTAGCCTTCATTGCACCTACGTTAATCAGCATCTTAATTGTACACTGGGACGGTCACTTCAGGACATCACCTGAGCAGGCAAAGTCACTGCTGTCTCATCTCTGGACGGTCACTTCAGGACATCACCTGAGCAGGCAAAGT
>CM065727.1:17529632-17532132 GCA_033310375.1 Conus canariensis
CCGAATCTGAATTAAAAATGCGGTCAGTATTTTCTGTTTTAGCGTGCGGACAGAAGGACAGTAATCTAATACACAAATACAGAGGGGAGGGGAGGAGGGGGAAGATAATCTCTTTAGGGGAGAGAATTAAGAAAACAAAAAGCAGTCCCTAAACATGCGGTGCCGTGGTTTATACGGCGTCAAGCACGTAACAACACAGTACTGTTGCTTGTGATGGCTGAAATGCTTTGCACCAGAAAAGAAAAAGAAACACCCGAAGGTGCTGGGGAGGACCCAGAGAAGCACTGTCTTCACCTGCCTTTAGAGCAGTCCTTGGAGGCCTGCGCTGTGTTGACGATGGGTACAGGCACGCGCAGGACACTCCATTAAGATATCAAGGGACATAACTGCTCCTGAACAGAGGTAAATCAGACTACAGGATGCAACTCATAACAGCCTTAAAGTAGCATCCCCATGGGTGTACCAGCCCGTATTTCATGACTGCAGAGCTCACCGGCGAAAAACACCACCCTCCAGCTGCCGAGCTCACCCCACAGACCCAACCACCCCTGCCCACGGACAGATGAAGACAGTGCCACTCCAGACACAGCCAAGCTTTCGCCATACGGTCTTATGTGCCCTCAAGAGAGAATCCAGAGTTGTAGTCTTTCCCACCATACAGAGCGCTCTGTTACATTTCAGAACCTCACGGTTGCATAATGATTCAACTCTATGTACATCCGAGCGGGTTGCTGCGTTACAATACTCTCTCCTCTCTCTTCCTCTCTCTCTCTCTCTCCACACACACACACACACACACACACACCACACACGCACACACACACACACACACACACACACACACACACACACACACACACTCACACACAATCTAGCTTAACTGAATGTCTTAACTTGATCATCTGTGCCCTACAAAACCTCTGGTTTTCATATGGCAATAAAATATGTTCTTGTTCTTATTCTTCACACACACACACACACACACACACACACACACACACACACACACACACACACACACACACCTCACGTACACTTGAGAGAGAGAGAGAGAGAGAGAGAGGAGAGAGAGAGAGAGAGAGAGCAGACAGACAGACAGACGAAACAGAAGACGAGAAAGAGAGAGAGAGAGAGAGAGAGAGAGAGAGAGAGAGAGAGAGAGAGAGGAGAGAGAGAGTTCTTTTTTCCTCTCCTCTTTCGTATTTATTTTGAAAACATCAGATAATGAGAGAAAAGAAAGACAATGACAACATGACGTGCTGTAAAGACGAAGTGGACACCTTGGAATAATAAAAGGCAGCGTTTACATTAGGCTTCAAAGGGAATTTCATTTTCTAACTGAGGTGTGAGATCTTCGTCCAAAACGAATGTGTTGTCGAGTGGAACTTCACACTACAATCATCTTCATCATCGTAATTTTTTTTCAATTGATCATCGTTTCACAGCAATAATTTCATTCTCATCGATCGCTGTTATGAACACTTAGGGAATGCGAACAGTACTGAGAGAAAGGTGACTGTTGATTCTGTTTTCATGATTATTTTTTGGCTACTGTTGTGGGTGACTGATAGAGAATAGTTATACTGATGTAGAATTACACTGGTATAAAAACAAGCTTCTTTGGGGAGCGAATGGAAAAAGAAGAAGAAGAAGAAGAAAACGAAGAAGACAAAGGAGGAGGAGGAGGAGGAGGAGGAGGAGGAGAGGAGAGAGAGAGAGAGAGAGAGAGAGAGAGAGAGAGAGAGAGAGAGAGAGAGAGAAGATCACCAGTCACTGTGGACATGTAATTTCATTTTGTCAGAAACACTGCTAGATCTATGAAATGAAAATAATGCTTATAACTTTCCCAGCTGAATTTCATGTCAAGGTTTAGCGTGTTCAAGGTCTGCCCAAGGAGAAGCCCAGGACTTCCAAAGAATCTACAGCACAAGATGCACGCCGACGTGTATTGGATCCACTACACAAAACAGGCGAGCACATTGTTGACAAAACAGGTCTCCTTCAGACGTCACGAAAGACATATCGAAATAAACAGAACAAAACTCCCTGGGCGGCAAGTTGTCAACAGCAGGCTGGCAAGGGAGATTACCTGAAGTGAAGGGGCGGGACCACTTCAGACACAAAGAGCAGGAGGGAAGGGCCCAGGGGAGGGGCGGAAGGAGAGAGGGGGGAGGGGGGGGGGTGGTAAAGCGGGAGGGGGAAAGGCGGGGTGGGGTAGGGTGGGGTGGGGGAAGTGGGGGGGATGGGATGGGATGGGGGAGTGGGGAGGGGGGGGGGGGAAGCAGTGAGCTGAATCGCTTCAACCTTTAAGAGTGGCGAAGTGTTGTACGACATCATTGTGGATGAGCTAGTTGATGTTCGGAAATAGTTTGTGATGGGAGTCGGGTGGAGCGTACGTGTGTGTGTGGGGGGTGGGGGGGGGGGGGGGGGAACAACCAAATTGCTGTTAAGCATTGCACGAACAGCACGAACAAATCTTCTAAGCGAAAAGTGCTCATGT
>CM065727.1:17539632-17552132 GCA_033310375.1 Conus canariensis
GATTCCGGAGAGCTGGAGCTTGAGAAGAAGGCGTCGTTGAGGCACTTTGGAGTTATTCATTGTGTTTATTTACTGTTGTGAATGATCATTCTTGTCTATGTGGTCCACTGTCTCGTCATTGTTCCGGAAAGTTCTCAACACTTTATTTTGGTCACAACTAATGACATGCCAGGCGTCTTGAGGGTTGGAAGATGGTGACTTGGTTGGGATTATTGTACACGCTGTCCGCAGTGGACATTAACAGCCCATATTTCAGTTTCTATTACTGCTGCTACTACTACTACAACAACAACTACTACTACTACTTCTACTACTACTTCTTCTACTATACTACTTCTACTACTACTACTATTACTGCTACTTCTACCACTACTACTACTTCTACTACTACTACTACTACTACTACTACTACTACTACTACTACTATACTACTACACAGACACACAGACAGAAGACAGACAGACAAAGACACAGACACACACGCACACGCACGCACGCACACATGCACGCGCGCGCGCGCGCGCGCGCACACACACACACACACACACACACACACACACACACACACACACGCACGCACACACACACAATCTCTATAAAGATGTGATTCAGGCGGCAGCCGACCCTTTGAAACTGAAGAACAGCAGTACGTCACTCAAGTCCATCCTTTCAAATTCAGCAGCGATCGTTACTTGAGGAGATCAAAGTTCGCTGCATGAACCCCCCAATCATACACGGGAGTCTCTCGTTCAGAGCAAAAAACCAGGAAGAGATGCCGTTCATGTCCTGACACTGCCACAACAGAGAACCTCGCGCGCAGTGCCACCTCTCACAAGGCAAGCTTCAAACACATTTAGTTTCAATGCCAAAGGACTGCAGGCGGACAGTGGAACAGTTTGGAAGGAATTGAACGTAAATCCGGCGGGTAACAGGGAGGACAAAGGAAAAAACCGACGCGTTTCGACCTCTTAGGTCTTCTTCAAGCAAGATAAATAACATTCAGAAACAATGACAACGAAGAATGGGCGCCCATCTTGCGCCGAATGTTGAGAAGATAAGTGATCAGTCGTTCTTCGTTTTCATTGTCCTGAATGTTGTTTATCTTGCCTGAAGAAGTCCTAAGAGGTCGAAACGCGTCGTGTTTTGTCTTGTGATTTGTTTGTCCCTGCGATCTGGCGGATTTTACTTTAAATTCCTTTTTAAGATTGAAAACACAATGCCTAAACCTAGCGATGCGACACTTATGACAGCAAAATGGCGATGTCGGATGCACGACTCAAGCATGAGGAAAAGGATTCATGCACTCAGTTATCAACCTTCAGCATGGTCCTCCGGGGTCTCACGACTGCTGGGACACACCAGGCAGCAGGAGCTGCCATATGAAGATCTGGAAGTATACAACGAGGAGACAATACTCCGTTTCAGCAGCTGACCGAAATACTCTCAATACAAAGTCAAAGATCAGACACATCTGAGCTCAGTTTCTAAGTGAGGTGATTGCAAGCAGAAATGGAAAAATATCAACAAAGCAAAAAAAAAAAAAAAAAAAAAAAAAAAAAAAGAAATTCTTAGTGGGTCCCCCGAACAACAGGGACACACAAATTAAAAGACCAAACACAACGCGTTTCGACCTCTGAGATCTTCTTCAGGCAAGATGGACAACATTCAGCACAATGAAGATAAGTGATCTATTGCTCGTTCTTCGTTTCGATTCACTGAAGAAGACCTAGGTGGTCGAAACGCGTCGTGTTTTGTCTTGTAATTTGTTTGTCCCCGTTTTTTTTTTTTTTTTTTTATTTTCGGACTCGTTGATAACTCTTTTACAATTTCCATCTGACCCAACAACGACGACAATATAACAAACACAACAACAACGAGACAAAAAAATTATCAGCAGCATCAGTAACAAGAACTACAAACAGTGACCAAAAAAAAAAAAAAAAAACAACAAAAAAAAACAACATTTTGGAGAGTGTACAAAAAAAACCAAAACGACAACAATAAAATATTTCAAGACCGTTTTCAGAAGCACCGCAACTGTATAGATAGTGCTTCTTACAAAAATGACGACAATTACAACAACAACAACAAACCACGTGAACAACAACGCCAAGGAAAATAGCAGTAACAATACCAGCAGGAACGAAAACGACGACACCAACAGGATATTTTCAATGGAGGTAATATTTTCAATGGAGGTAATATTTTCAATGGGATGTAGAGTAATATTTCAAGGGTGATATTGTCAATGGAGGTAATATTTTCAATGGGGTGATATTGTCAATGGGGTGATATTGTCAATGGGGTGATATTGTCAATGGGGTGATATTGCCAATGGAGGTGATATTTTCAATGGGGTGATATTGTCAATGGGGTGATATTTCAATGGGGTGATATTGTCAATGGGGTGATATTTTCAATGGGTGATATTGTCAATGGGGTGATATTGTCAATGGGGTGATATTGTCAATGGGGTGATATTGTCAATGGGGTGATATTGTCAATGGGGTGATATTGTCAATGGGGTGATATTGTCAATGGGGTGATATTGTCAATGGGGTGAATATTTTCAATGGGGTGATATTGTCAATGGAGGTAATATTTTCAATGGGGTGATATTGTCAATGGAGGTAATATTTTCAATGGGGTGATATTGTCAATGGGGTGATATTTCAATGGGGTGATATTGTCAATGGGTAATATTTCAATGGGTGATATTGTCAATGGTGATATATGTCAATGGGTGATATTGTCAATGGAGGTATATTGTCAATGGGGTGATATTGTCAATGGGGTGATATTTCAATGGGGTGATATTGTCAATGGAGGTAATATTGTCAATGGGGTGATATTGTCAATGGGGGTGTCATGGGGATATTGTCAATGGGGTGATCTTTTCAAGACAGTTTCTTTTCGCAGACATTTCCAACCTTGGCGAGATGGATACTCTGGGTAAATATCAACAACAACAATGACGACGACGACGACGACGACGACGACGATAGCAACACATGTTTTCTATGGAGTGTCATTCTGAAATAAGGTTTCTAAGCAAGACCGATTGATGGCGAGACGGCTACTTTTGACGATGACAACAATAACGATAACAATATTAACATTGTCAGCAACGATGACGACAACAATGGCGGGTAACACAATTATGGATGGAAGGTCATTACAACAAACAACAACAACAACAACAACAACAACAACAACAACACTCAAGTGAAGTGTTCTCAGACCAATCATTGACGAGACAGCCACTTTCGAAATTAACAATAAGAACACTGACAATATGAACATCTTCAATAACGACAACAGCATCACCAAAAACACATTTTGGACGGGATGTCTTAAAGAAGAAGAAGAAGAAGAAGAAGAAGAAGAAGAAGAAGAAGAAGAAGAAGAAAAAACAAAAGACATGAGGCGCCGTTGCCAGGCCGTTTCTTAGCAAGCTCACTTCTTGTGAAGAGGACAATAACAACAACACTGGCAAGAACAATAGCAGCAACAACGATGAAGATGCCAACGACAACAACAACAACATATTTGGATTAGGGTGTCATGATTAAAAAAAAAAAAAAAAGAAAGAAAAAAAAAAAAAGTTAAATACCGTGTTCAGGTCGATTCTCAGCACCATGACTTCTTTTGAAGATGACAAAGATAACAACGACAACAAAGAATAATGGCAAAGAGAACGAACAACAACGTATTTTGGATGGGATGTCATTAAAAAAAAAAAATAAAAAGCATCGTTTTCTGATTAATTCTTGGAAAGATGACTCCTAATGAATATGACAATAAGAACAAATGCACTAACTAATAAAATCAACAACAATGACCACAAAAAACTACAAGAAGGACACATGTTGGAAGGAATGTCATTTAAATGATATGTAAACAAATGGAAGTAAGAAACGGAGCATCGTTTGCTGTTTACTACTTGGCAAAAGAACTGCTTTGAAAGATTATATTATGAGAGGCAAAAGAATGAGAACTTAAAAAAAAGCAACAAAGCCCCGCAAACATCGATGTGGTTTAGAGAAGATATGGTTTCTGTTTATCAGACACGAATCCCAAGAGAACAAATGGAAAGGAGTCGTTTATCTTGGTTTGGTATTTAGCTTTAGGGGTATGTATCTCTACTGGAAATTGAAGAGGTAAACCGATTTTGGTGTTTAACAGGCATGTAATTTGAAATTTGTCACCTTTGGTTTTTTTTTTTCCTCCGGTGGTTACGTGTATTTTCTTTGTTTGTTTCTTTGTTTATTTCTTTCGGTTTGTATTGCCTATGTTATTTTCTTGTTCAGTTTTTTTTTGTTTTTTGCTTCCATTAAGGTGAATTCTTTTTGTGTTTGTTTGCAGTGAACAATGTTCATGGAGATTTCGCTTCATAACATGCCCTTCTTCTTCTCCTTACCTCTCTCATCATATATAACAGGTGTGTGTGTGTGTGTGTGTGCGCGCGCGCGCGCGCGCGCGCGCGCGCGCGCGTGTGTGTGTCATCATAGAGAAAGATAGAAAAACTGAACAGACGACATTTGAGAGAGAGAGAGAGAGAGAGAGAGAGAGAGAGAGAGAGAGAGAGAGAGGACAAACAATACAGAGAGAGAGAGGCAGACAGACGGACTAACAGTCACACAATGCAGAGAGAGAGAGAGAAGAGAGAGAGAGAGAGAGAGAGAGAGAGAGAGAGAGAGACAGACAGACAGACAGACAGACAGACAGAGAGGCATTGAGAGAGGAGAGAGAGAGAGAGAGAAGAGAGAGAGAGAGACAGAGACAGAGACAGAGAGAGACACAGACAGACAGACAGACAGACCGACTGACAGTACGCGCGTCTCAGGTTTTCATCCTTCAACAGCAGCATTTCTCCGTGGCCGTGCCATCAGATGGACGTACAGGACCCTCCGGCAGCTACACCCCCCTTCCCCCTCCCTATCCCCCCCCCCTTTTCAATTCCGATAACATCCCATGGACGCAGGGTCTGCCCCAGCCAGCCCTAGCCAGCCCCTTAACCAGCTCAGGGCAAATTGGCCTAGGAGTCCTGCCCCTTGGTGGGACTCATGCAGTGCAGTCCAGTCAACGATGAAGTAACGCACTTCACTGGCTCCCAATTGATACCAGCGTCCTTTTCAATCCGCTCGGGGCCGCAGGGGATGACGGGAGAGGAAATGACGTTTGTTCAGTGAAGCGGGGGCTGTGTCCCATATCCGTTCCCACCAGCTGCTCCGCGTCTCGCTCGTTCGTTCCAGCGATCCTGTCGGCCTTTCCGCATGTAGGTTACGACGGACTTCTCTCTGCCCTCTCGGCTCGCAATGGAAAAAAGTTTTAAAAAAAAAAAAAAAAAAAAAGAAAAGAAAAGAAAAGAAAAAATCTCCATCTCCTTTTCTCGCCTCCCCGTCACATCTCTGTTCAGCCCTTCTACCAGTTAATGTCAGTGAGGTCGATGTAGTGGAAGAAAAAGAAAAGAAAAAGAAAAAGAAAAAAAAAAAAAAAAAAAAAGGAAAAGGATGGTCATGTAAGAGGTTGAAGCGAGAGAATGCAGTCGAGTTTCTTCCCCTGTCAAACTGATGAGACAAATAGAAAATGGCGTGGATCGAACCTTCTTATTCTGTAAATTTAAAAAAAAAAAAAAAAGAAATCAATACGATTCTTGCAAATTCAGCTAAAAAAAAAACAAAAAAAAAAAAAAAAAAAAAAAAAAAAAAAGAAAAAAGAAAGAACTTCGACAGGCTGTTTTCAATATGATTAAAACTGACGTTCAGAGTGTCGGAATACCAAGTATTCTAAATGCCATACATCAATTGTATTAAAGAATTAACTGATGGGGAAAAAAATCCATACTAAGCAGCTTGTGAGCTTAGAAAGCACTTTTTTTTTCAACTGATTGGATTTTAAACATAAATACAGAAATGTACGTCCAAGAAACTTTTGTATCTCTCTCTCTCTTTCTCTCTCTCTCTCTCTCTGTCTATCTATCTAATGGTATATGATTATGATATATATATATATATATATATATATATATATATAATTTATTATATATATAACACACGAAAGTATATATTTCGTACATCTATCTGTTTATCTATCTATGTATGTGTCTATATATATATACACATATATCTATATCAATGAATTAATTTATATATCTGTATATCTATGTATCTATTCATCTATCTGTCCATCTATCTGTCTATGTATTTATCCATCTGTGTGTGTGTGTGTGTGTGTGTGTGTGTGTGTGTGTGTGGAGAATAACGGTGTGATTGAAGTGATCAAGTATTTCCCCAAAAATAATAAGCTTCGGCATGTCTGAACGAAACAAAATCGTGGACGCAACAGCGTAGTCAGCGATTCTGAAAGGCAGTAAATCTGTGCTGTCTACTGTGGCTTAGGGTCGGCTCCAGCGGCAGTCAATAAATGAAACAAAAAATGTTATGATTTAGACAGGAAAAGGAGATTGGCCAGTTTTTCACAACTTACGTCTGACACTCCTCACCTGAGGTGTGGTTTTAGAGCAGGTTTTTGCGCTGTCTTCTTCTTACAAGAAATTCGTGGTAGTTGTGTCTGCTGTGTAGTTGTGTCTGCTGTGTAGTTGTGTAGTTGTGTCTGCTGTGTAGTTGTGTCTGCTGTGCCTGCTGTGCAGTTGTGCCTGCTGTGCAGTTGTGCCTGCTGTGCAACAGAAACATGGAGACTATTGACCCTCTTCTCTGGAGTCATTCTTATGTCCGGCATTTTGGACCTGATTTTCAATCCCTCTTAAAATCTCTTTGCCTTGTGAACAGCCCCTGCACTGTAGAACATGTTTTGCTTAGACTGCGACATGGCATTTCTACTTGCAAGATCTGTTTGACATGATTCTGTTTCTGGCCAAGTTCTATGTATAGAAATGCAGATTTCACAGGGATGCTCTTGCATCACAAGATTTGGTTTTGTTGTTTTGAAGAAGAGATATACAATCGAAAAAATTGCATCCTATATACGTAGCAGATAATCCAAATTCATGAGAGAATGGACAGCTCATGTAATTTTTACCATATAATTTGCACGAATGATTAGTAAAAAACAAAAACAAACGACAACCAAATCTTTATTTATACAGAGTAATGGTAGACATCTCTGTGAATGTGCTCCTGTCATCAGAAGGGTCATCACGAATATCGTTAAGGAGATCTTAGTCCCAGCCTCCTGTCTTCCCCTCTCTGATACTGTTTCTCTGATGTTTTTTCTCTGATGCTTTTTCTCTGATACTTTTTCCTCTGATGTTTTTTCTCTGATGTTTTTTCTTTGATGCTTTTTCTCTGATGCTTTTTCTCTGATGTTTTTTCTCTGATACTTTTTCTCTGATGTTTTTTCTCTGATGTTTTTCCTCTGATGTTTTTTCTCTGATACTTTTTCTCTGATGTTTTTTCTCTGATACTTTTTCTCTGATATTTTTTCTCTGATACTTTTTCTCTGATACTTTTTCTCTGATGTTTTTTCTCTGATACTTTTTCTCTGATACTTTTTCTCTGATGTTTTTTCTCTGATGTTTTTTCTCTGATACTTTTTCTCTGATACTTTTTCTCTGATGTTTTTCCTCTGATGTTTTTTCTCTGATACTTTTTGTCTGATGTTTTTTCTCTGATGTTTTTTCTCTGATTCTGTTTCTCTGATGCTTTTTCCTCTGATGTTTTTTCTCTGATGTTTTTTCCCTGATGTTTTTTCTCTGATGTTTTTTTCTCTGATGTTTTTTCTCTGATATTTTTTCTTTGATACTTTTTCTCTGATGTTTTTTCTCTGATGCTTTCTCTCTGATGTTTTTTCTCTGATGCTTTTTCTCTGATGTTTTTTCTTTGATGTTTTTTTCTCTGATGTTTTTTCTCTGATGCTTTTTCTCTGATGTTTTTTCTTTGATTTTTTTCTCTGATGTTTTTTCTTTGATGTTTTTTCTTTGATGTTTTTTCTTTGATGCTTTTTCTCTGATGTTTTTTCTCTGATGCTTTTTCTCTGATGTTTTTTCTTTGATGCTTTTTCTCTGATGTTTTTTCTCTGATGTTTTTTCTCTGATGTTTTTTCTCTGATGCTTTTTCTCTGATGTTTTTTCTCTGATGTTTTTCCTCTGATGTTTTTTCTCTGATGTTCTTTCTCTGATATTTTTTCTTTGATGCTTTTTCTCTGATGCTGTTTCTCTGATTCTGTTTCTCTGATGTTTTTTTCTCTGATTTTTTTTCTCTGATATTTTTTCTCTGATGTTTTTTCTCTGACGTTTTTTCTCTGATGTTTTTTCTTTGATGCTTTTTCTCTGATACTTTTTCTCTGATGTTTTTTCTCTGACACATCTTGTGCTTTGTGTGCTTTCTGTCGTCCCCTGAATACTACAACTAAAAGTCCCCTTCAGAGGGAACAGTTAAACTTCTTTTCATAAACTTGGAACGTTTGTCAAATTGAGAGTGTGATTGCTCTATAGCTACTTTAGATTATTCTGATTGGATTTGAAGGGCATGGAAATACTATCATTAATTTGTTTTGTACGAGATTTGTATTGTATTTTTGCGCAACAATACCATTTGGGAAAAAAAGATTCCATCGCGCATTTGTTCCAGTATAATTTCTATCCACCTTCCATTTTTGGACGACCCCTCACTTAAGTCATTTCTGTGCGTCTTAAAGACTAGCCCATGCTCACAGTGTTTTGTTGTTGTTTGTTTCGTTTTTTTGTGTGTTAAAAAGGGTTATAATCTATAGCAGATTATGGTAATGTTTACAGTGTTTTGTGTTAATCTCAGCATTCTGTGATATCCATTGCTAAGGTCATCAGCCAATCTGTTGTGGGGAAACCGAATGTTCTGCGTACCGTTTGATTTTGTTAACTATGAACATGTGTGTCTAAGTCTTTCGCAAACCGAAGAGAAGAAGGCTACAGCGTGTTTTGACACTGAAGACATCAAACGACAAAACAAAACAAAACAAAAACAAACGAACAAACAAACAAAAAAAAGTGAAGCCGTACTGCTTAGAGATATTACTGATCTTTTTTTTTTACCTTTACGGTGAAACCTCTCTTCTTTTTAGACATCCCGTTAAATGAGCAATCACGGTTCACAAAGAAGCTCAATAAGAAGATGAAGAACTTACCAGTAGGATTAATGATACATTACAAAGTTATGACAAACTTTGTATAATTCAAATCAAAAAGAAAAAATCATAAGAAAATAATTACTTAAAAATTTTTTTATTTTTTTTATTAAGAAATGCCTAAAACGAATGTCAGTACAATAGAAAGGTGAAAACAATTGACACATAAAGCAAATAAGCAAACAAACAAACAAACAAACATATCACAGGAAACAAGCCATACTTTCATAAAAAGAGTCTAAAAAGAATATTGATACAACAGAAACAAGACAAAACTAGATACACAATAACAAGACAACATTAGATGCACAATAACAAGACGAATAAGATACTTAATAACAAGACAACATTAAATACACAATAACAAGACAACATTAGATACACAATAACAAGACAACATTAGATACACAATGACAAGACAACATTAGATACACAACGACAAGACAACATTAGATACACAATAACAAGACAACTTTAGATACACAATAACAAGACAACATTATATACACAATAACAAGACAACATTAGATACACAATAACAAGACAATATTAGATACACAAATACAAGACAACATTAGATACACAATAACAAGACAATATTAGAAACACAAATACAAGACAACATTAGATACACAATAACAAGACAACATTAGATACACAAATACAAGACATTAGATACACAAATACAGACAACATTAGATACACAAATGCAAGAAACTTGATCGGAGAAGTGTTAAGGAGAGGGTGGCAGGGTAGGGGAAAGACAAAAGTGAGAGAGTGAGAAAAAAGAAAATAATCCAAGAAACGAATAAATGGTGAATATTCATTATTTCTGAATCATAACCATAAAAAGCAGGAATAGCACAAATGACCTCCATCATAATGACTTAACTTTGTCTTCTCAGCGTGGTGATATGACTGGAAAACTTCCAGCGGCCATCGTTTTGTAATCTAAATCGTTTCGATCTGGAATTGTCAAGATCTGCTTAGTTTGTCTGGGCCTCAGGCGGAAGCTTTGGCAGACGAAGGTATCATCCGAATCAGTCCAAGAAGATCAGCAGTACACCGCAATGTCATTGTGCATTGAAGCGTTGTTTGGGGATGGCCTTCAGCTCTGGGAACTCCGGGAAGAACGACCTTCATTCTCCTTAAAACGTAGCACACTTCCTGTAAGCGGACTACGGCTGCCTTCGCTGAGAAACAATCATCATGGAAATCTTTAAAAGTTTAAGTACTGTATCCACTAAACATGAACAAACGAATCACAAGAGAAAACACGACGCGTTTCGACCTCTTAGGTCTTCTTCAGGCAAGACAAACAACATTCAGGACAACCAAAATGAAGAAACGAGCAATCACTCATCAACGCCCACCTTGTGCCGAATTTGATTAGATAAGCGATTGCTCGTTCTTCATTTTCGTTGTCCTGAGTGTTGCTTTCTCTTGCTTGAAGAAGACCTAAGAGGTCGAAACGCGTCGTGTTTTGTCTTGTGATTCGTTTGTTCATGCTTGGCGGATACACTACTTAAACTTTTGAATTAAGCATTGTTCTGATTTTCGCCTGCAGTCGCCTCGCTATGCAACTAATTACTATGGACATGGAAACCCTGAGAATAAGCCCCCCCCCCCCTCCATCCTCCCCAACCCCTGCCCCTCCCTCTCTAAAGAATGCATTCCACTGCTGTAGAATTGTTTGTCAAGTGTGTGTGTGTGTTTTTTTTTTTTCTGGGTGAACCCTCCAGCGCTTAGCTAGGGAACGCTGACAACAACGAACTTAAGAACAGCAAGATGATGACCAGCCGCCGTGGCGAAGTGGTTAGCGTCGCGGACTCCCGGCTGGGAGGTCGTGGGTTCGAATCCCATCAGAAGTCATGTGGGTTTTTCTGCCCCGACCGGCTCCTACCCAGAGTTGAGTTTGCTGCGGACTCAGTTGGGAAGACTGGGACCACACAGTCGAGTTTCATCCACTTAATGGATGCGTTTCTGAGAGTGTTGCTCAAATTTCCTGACCAACACTGCAGGTGCCTGTATCTCTCGGGCCTGGTTGACGCCGGGATATATTATGAAAGGAAGTGTAGAGTACAGCCCTGTCATGTAGTCTCAGACCGAAATGGAAATCCGTAGCATCATCTTAATCATCCTCATTGTCATCGATCAGCATTAAAAAAAAATGTCTCAAATTCTGTGGCCCTTCATGCCCTGCTCTCATGGTGACCTCAATTTCGATGTCCACACCACGTCTGTGGCCTTGGTTTGGTTCCGTCGGGGTCACCGGTATCGGCGAGTCCATGGGGGCTGTCGTTGGACGGACGTGGTGGCGCACTCCGGAGGGAGAGCTCACTCACGCCGGCTCCGCGACTAAGCAATTATTGTCGTCAGTAGGGGGCTTAGTAGGTGGTGTCCTGCGTATGTTAGATCAGGACAGGCGCCACTGAACACCACCGAAGTGACTCGGCAGCAGTGCAGTGTCTCCTCCGGTGGGTTGCCGCTTGACGACTTGACATTGACTGCTCCCTGTGGATTGCCGGTGCCGGGGCTGCGGCGGGGCCGACCGGGCTGTGGCTGTGGACGGGGTGTCGGAATGAGCGGCGTGGGTGCACTGCCACTGAGGTGGCGCAGAGGCTGGGACAGCAAAAAAAAAAAAAAAAAAAAAAAAAAAGAACAGCAAGATGAAGAAAAAGGTGAAGGAGTAGAGGAAAAAGAAGGATAAAGACAAGGAGAATAAAGACAAAGAGAATAAAGACAAAGAGAATAAAGACAAGAAGACAAGAAAGGTAAAGAAGGAGAAAAAAATAACGAGAAGAGGAATCAAGAAGAAGAAGAAGAAGAAGAAGAAAGACAAGAAGAAAAACAAGACAAAGGACAATAACAACAACAACCATATTGTGGGGGGGAAAGCATTTGTATTGTAATCATTATTACTATCTCTCATGTTTCGGCGATATGGTTGTCGACGTTGTTGAGCCGGCAGCTAACTATTTCATGTCGTTATTCTTCATACAAACACCCGGTCACTCGTCGTTTTTTTTAAGCATATTATTTGCCACAGCCATGAGTCATTCGTAGCAAGAAACATTAACAAAAAATATATAATTCAGTTTCAAATCTTTACCACAGAGCGTGGTGTCACCCGACAGAAAATATGGCCAAACGAACTACGCAGTCTTCTGGGAGGCGCCGGGTGTTTGGTTCAAACCTCGGACCAGACAGTTCCTTTCCCACCCTTTCAGCTAGACCCTCAGAGCTGGTCTGAGTGCTGGCCTCTGTCAGCAGACGATACACGGAGGTCCTGTGCGTAGCATGCGTGTAGCCAACGTGGAAGATGTCATGGCAACAAGGCAGTTTGTCCCGGGTGACATTCTGTTGGAAAATCTACT
>CM065727.1:17559632-17564632 GCA_033310375.1 Conus canariensis
TTCTAACGTATCTCACATATCACCTCCCCCTGTCTCTTCTCTGATGGACGCTAAAGAAACCAGAGAATAAAAGACGAAAACAATTTACAGCACCTACTGACGTATCTCACATACCATTTAACCCCCCCCCTCCCCTCTCTCTCTCTCTCCTCGGATGGACACCAAGCAAGCCAGAGAAATAAAAGAAGAAAACAATTCCCAGCACCTACTGACGTACCACACTGAACACCACCCACTGTTTCTCCAATTGCTCTCCTGAAGCTCGTAAAGCAGCAGATCGAGGTGAAATTCTAGCACTGGCCATCTGCCTGCGTGGACAGCGTCACTGGAAAAGAGGCCAGGA
Source organism: Conus canariensis (assembly GCA_033310375.1). Classification (NCBI taxonomy): domain Eukaryota; kingdom Metazoa; phylum Mollusca; class Gastropoda; order Neogastropoda; family Conidae; genus Conus; species Conus canariensis. The sequence continues at coordinate 17,559,976 of CM065727.1, forward strand.
TATGAACAACACACAATACAAAGTGTAAAGTACCGCAGATTTTATGTAAAGTATAGAACAGACCAGTACGTCGTCGACAATAAACAAAAATGCTCGAAACAGTACTCTCCTGACATAGAGCAGTAACATAAGAATCCTCATCATTGGCATGGTGGTGGTTGTGTGTGTGTGTGTGTGTGTGTGTGTGTGTGTGCGTGCGTGCGTGCGTGCGTGCGTGCGTGTGTGTGTGGTGTGTGTGTGTGTGTGTGTGTGTGTGTGGTGTGTGTGTGTGTGTGTGTGCTGTGTGCGTGGTGTGTGTGGTGTGTGTGTGTGTGTGTGTGTGTGTGTGTGTGTGTGTGTGTGTGTGTGTGTGTGTGTGTGTGTGTTTTCTCATTATCGTTTACTGTACTGTTTATAACGTCTGAAGGAGACCTATTCGTCGACAATTTACTGGTCTGTTTTGCAGTGCACTATGCGCAGGAATCGGCATGTCTGTTCGTACAGTTGAATCTGCCGTGGGCTCTGACGGGAAGTCTGGAACCACACAGTCAGGTTTCATCCTCGTTAGGGATGCGTCTCTGAGCGTGTTGATCCAATTTCCTGACCAACACCGCAGGTTTCTGTATCTCTTGGGCCTGGTTGACCTCGGGATAACACACACACACACACACACACACACACACACACACACACACACACACACACACACACACACACACACACACACACACACACACACACACAGAGACTGAAACCAATTTATTGTCAGATTAACTCATGGTTGTACTGACCACACACACACACACACACACACACACACACACACACACACACACACACACACACACACACACACACGCACACACGCACTCACGCACGCACGCACGCACGCACGCACACACACACCACACACACAAGAAATAAAGGACAATATTGTAGTTTCGTCATGTAAGTCTCAGACCGGAGGAATTTAAGTCCATGACCATTTGCATCACCGTCGCCTCATGTTCTTCACAATATTTTGGCCTTCCGTGTTCAGGTATCGTGATGGCAGAGCTGACACTGTACTGACAGATCTTCAGATGCTGGAAGTATTTTCACACCGTACTGAGGGACAGAGTGGTAGCGAAAGGCTCTGTGAAGGAGTGACATGACAAGAGATAACACACAATTCAATTCAACCCCAGGACAGAGAAAATCCCATAAATAAACAAATATCCATAACCTTCAACAACAAAAAAAGAAAAAAAAGAAAAAAAAAAAGAACCTCCCAATCCCCCCCCCCCCCCCCCCCCTGGAGTCAACGACACTGCCCACGGTACCACGGGTTCTGATTGTCATAGTTCCGATCATTCCACGACAGATAACTTGTTTGAGCGCTGCGACAGGCACGTGAACAACGAGGTTGTTGCTGCACTGACTGTTCACCACGGTAATTTCAGTGGCCAAATGGGGTGGGGGGTGGGGGGGGGGGGGAGGGAGGGGGGGGGGGAGGGGAATGCTTGACGGCGCTTATCTCCCCTGCGCCTCATCTCATTAAACACAGTTTTCAGCCAGCATGCCACCAGCAGATAACAACGGAACTTTCCTCGCAGAAAGGATGCGATGCTGGTGTGGGTAGAATGCTGGAACTGTGGGCCTACTGACAGTCATGCAGATGTCTGGCACTGTACTGAAACTGTACTGACAGCCTTGCTGATGCTGTCGCTGTACGGACACTATATTGATAGACACGCAGGAGCTTGGCACAATACTGACACCGTACTGATAGACATGCATGAGTTCATACATTACTGACACTGTACTGATAAACATGCAGGAGCTAATACAATACTGACATTGTACTGATAGACATGCAGGAGCTAATACAATACTGACATTGTACTGATAGATATGCAGGAGTTGGCACAATACTGACACTGTTCTGATAGATATGCAGGAGCTAATACAATACTGACATTGTACTGATAGATATGCAGGAGTTGGCACAATACTGACATTGTACTGATAGATATGCAGGAGTTGGCACAATACTGACACTGTACTGACAGACATGCAGGGGTTTATACAATACTGACAATGTACTGATAGATATGCAGGAGTTGGCACAATACTGACACTGTACTGATAGACACACAGGAGTTGGTACAATACTGACATTGTTCTGATAGACATGCAGGAGTTGGCACAACTACTGACATTGTACTGATAGACATGCAGGAATTGACGCAATACTGACACTGTGTTGAGAGACACGCAGGAGTTGGCACAATACTGACATTGTACTGATAGACATGCAGGAGTTGGCACAATACTGACATTGTACTGATAGACATGCAGGAGTTGGCATAATACTGACATTGTACTGATAGACATGCAGGAGTTGGCACAATACTGACATTGTACTGATAGACATGCAGGAGTTGGCACAATACTGACATTGTACTGATAGACATGCAGGAGTTGGCACAATACTGACATTGTACTGAGAGACATGCAAGCGCACGCACGTGCACACACACACACACACACACACACACACACACACACACACACAGACACACACAGACACACCACACACACACACACACACACACACACACACACACACACACACACACACACACACACACACACACACACACACACACACACCCATCGCTTCAAGAAACTGGCCTTTGCCTGCTTTATCTGGACTCACTGACTGTGAACGGGAGAGAGACCATAATATTGAACCCTGAATAATGAGGTGACGGAATGCTGAGGTAAAGAACAAGACAGGTAAGATAAGACAAGATGACAGAACAGACAGGTCAATGACAGAACAAGACAGGTCAGATGACAGAACAAGACAGGTCAGATGACAAACGAGACAGGTCAGATGACAGAACAAGATGACAGAACAAGACAGTCAGATGACAGAACAAGACAGGTCAGATGACGAACAAGATGACAGAACAAGCGTCAGATGACAGAACAAGACAGGTCAGATGACAGAACAAGACAGGTAAGATGACAGAACAAGATGACAGAACAAGACAGTAAGATGACAGAACAGACAGTAAGATGACGGAACAAGACAGGTGAGATGACAGAACAAGACAGGTAAGATGACAGAACAAGACAGGTCAGATGACAGAACAAAACAGGTCAGATGACAGAACAAGACAGGTCAGATGACAGAACAGACAGGTCAGTGACAGAACAAGACAGGTCAGATGACAGAACAAGACAGGTAGATGACAGAACAAGACAGGTACAGAACAAGAAGGTCAGATGACAGAACAAGACAGGCAAGATGACAGAACAAGACAGGTCAGATGACAGAACAAGACAGGCAGAGATGACAGAAAAAGATGAACACAGAGGTCAGATGACAGAACAAGACAGGTCAGATGAAGAAGAAAACAAGACAGGTCAGATGACAGAACAAGACAGGTAAGATGACAGAACAAGACAGGTCAGATGACAGAACAAGACAGGTAAGATGACAGAACAAGACAGGTCAGATGACAGAACAAGACAGGCAAGATGACAGAACAAGACAGGTCAGATGACAGAAAAAGACAGGTCAGATGACAGAACAAGACAGGTCAGATGACAGAACAAGACAGGTCAGATGACAGAACTAGACAGGTAAGATGACAGAAGAAGACAGGTCAGATGACAGAACAAGACAGGTAAGATGACAGAACAAGACAGGTAAGATGACAGAACGAGACAGGTCAGATGACAGAAGAAGACAGGTCAGATGACAGAACAAGATGACAGAACAAGACAGGTCAGATGACAGAACAAGACAGGTAAGATGACAGAAGAAGATGACAGAACAAGACAGGTAAGATGACAGAAGAAGATGACAGAACAAGACAGGTAAGATGACAGAACAAGACAGGTCAGATGACAGAACTAGACAGGTCAGATGACAGAACAAGACAGGTCAGATGACAGAACAAGACAGGCAAGATGACAGAACGAGACAGGTCAGATGACAGAACAAGACAGGTAAGATGACAGAACAAGACAGGTCAGATGACAGAACAAGACAGGCAAGATGACAGAACGAGACAGGTCAGATGACAGAACAAGACAGGTAAGATGACAGAACAAGACAGGTCAGATGACAGAACAAGACAGGTCAGATGACAGAACAAGACAGGCAAGATGACAGAACGAGACAGGTCAGATGACAGAACAAGACAGGTAAGATGACAGAACAAGACAGGTCAGATGACAGAACAAGACAGGTCAAAATGACAGAACAAGACAGGCAAGATGACAGAACAAGACAGGTAAAGATGACAGAACAAGACAGGTAAGATGACAGAACCAAGACAGGTCAGATGACAGAACAAGACAGGTAAGATGACAGAACAAGACAGGTCAGATGACAGAACAAGACAGGTAAGATGACAGAACAAGACAGGTAACAGAACAAGACAGGTCAGATGACAGAACAAGACAGGCAAGATGACAGAACAAGACAGGTCAGATGACAGAACAAGACAGGCAAGATGACAGAACAAGATGACAGAACAAGACAGGTCAGATGACAGAAGAAGACAGGTAAGATGACAGAAGAAGATGACAGAACAAGACAGGTCAGATGACAGAACAAGACAGGTCAGATGACAGAACAAGACAGGTCAGATGACAGAACAAGACAGGTAAGATGACA
>CM065727.1:17582132-17587132 GCA_033310375.1 Conus canariensis
TACAAGATCCTCTCAAATATTGCATAATCCTAGATCCCAACAACTTTGAAAAAAAGAAAATCAGTAATCAGAGCTATTTTCTTAAACCCCCGGATGAATAACAACCGTACATAGTGAGCTCCTCCCACAATAACAGGTCTTCTTGGTGAACTGAGGCTGATACCCCACTGACACCTCCATGAACTCTCCCTGGTCTCTTCAAGAGTATCCCCCCCCTGGTCCTTCCTGTCTGTTGCCGGTCCGTTCCAAACTATCGTCGTTTCCTCCCTTGGTCCTTCCGGTCTGTCTCCGGTCCGTTCCAAACTATCGCGGTTTCCTCCCCTCCTGGTCCTTCCGGTCTGTCGCCGGTCCGTTCCAAACTATCGTGGTTTCCTCCCCCCCTGGTCCTTCCGGTCTGTCGCCGGTCCGTTCCAAACTATCGTGGTTTCCTCCCCCCCTGGTCCTTCCGGTCTGTCGCCGGTCCGTTCCAAACTATCGCGGTTTCTCCTCCCCCCCCCCCCCCGGTCCTCCTGGTCTGTCGCCGGTCCGTTCCAAACTAGCGCGGTTCCCCCCCCCCCCCCCCCCTGGTCCTTCCGGTCTGTCGCCGGTCCGTTCCAAACTATCGCGGTTTCCTCCTCCCCTGGTCCTTCCGGTCTGTCGCCGGTCCGTTCCAAACTATCGCGGTTTCCTCCCTTCATCGCCCCACAGCTGGGAAAGCTTTAAGCAGCAAACTCACCAGGTCGCTTCCCTGGTGCCATCAGGCCTCCTGCGTCTGTTTAGCATTAATGCTTGCGCTCCACAGACACCAGACTTACTCACGGTGAAAAGAATACACAAGAGATCTCTGGTACACCATATGGGGGTGTACAAAAACAAAAACAAACAACCCCCCCCCCAAAAAAAAAAAAAAAAAAAAAAAAAAAAAAACTTGGGTTTTTGTTAAGGAATGAAATAAAGGAAATTAGGATTTAAACAGTGAGGAAAAAAAGACCCCGCGCAGATCAGAGTTTTTTTTGTTTGTTTGTTTTTTTTTTTGGCGGATGGTCTTCGGGAAACGTCAAACTGCCTTTAGAGCTGGGTTTTGTGGATGGGTGTGTCACGAATCTCCAGCAGAGGCAGAATACCCACATGGGCACTTTGACCATTCCACCCTGAAGGGAACCATTCTTTCAACCCCGCCTGGATATGGGGTTCTGAGCGTCAGCTCTACAGCAGGCACTGAATACAGACTTCCAAAGGAATATGGCTGGACATTGTTATCATTAACATATTTCTGTTCCATATTCCATATCCGTGATGAGAGAGAAAAAAAAATCTGGCTCCCGTAGAGTGTAAGGAGTTCAGGGCCGAAACACTTGCTGACGAAGGGGGGCATGGGTGGTTGGGGGTGGGGGGTGGGGGTGGGGGTGGGGGCTTGATGGGGGTATCTTCTCTAAAAGACCTGCTCTCAAGCTCTCCTGAGAGTGTCTACCTACAGGTTTACGACAGGACAGGGTGTAACAAATCATACAATCTATCTATGGAGTGTGTGGAGCAGTCATGGAAATACGATAGGGACGTCATTATAGCTTCGCGAGGAAGACAGGCCTTACATTGTTGTATCACCTGTGAAACTGTTCACGTATTACACTGCTTGTTGCCACCATGGTGAGAAGAGAGAGAGAGAGAGAGAGAGAGAGAGAGAGAGAGAGAGAGAGAGAGAGAGAGAGAGAGAGAATGTGTGTGTGTGTGTGTGTGTGGTGTGTGTGTGTGTGTGTGTGAGTGTGGTGTTTTTGTTGTGTATGAAAGGAATCAACTATAACCTGAGGCGGTAAAAAAAAACCACAGTCCCTTTCCATGGTAGCCTTTGTCGGCGTCATCTTGTCCGACGTCACACCGTGTTTCAATCAATCCCCTGAATGCCCTAGCAGAGAGAGAGAGAGAAGAAGAGAGAGAGAGAGAGAGAGAGAGAGAGAGAGAGAGAGTTTCTGTCTGTGTGTGTGTGTGTGTGTGTGTGTGTGTGTGCGCGCGTGTGCGCGCGCGCGCGTGTGTGTGTATGTGTGTGTGTGTGTGTCTGTCTTTGTCTCTCTCTGACTCTGTCTCTCTCTGTCTCTGTGTCACATTGTCTGTCTGTCTCTCTGTCTGTCTGTCCCTCTGTCTGCCTCTGTGTGTGTGTGTGTGTGTGTGTGTGTGTGTGTGTGTGTGTGTGTGTGTGTGTGTGTGTGTGTGTGTGTACGTGTGTGTGTGTGTGTGTGTGTGTGTGTGTGTGTGTGTGTGTGTGTGTGTGTGTGTCCTTCGTATAAAATTGTAAGCCGAGCTTCCGTGTGCGAACGCACGCAGACACGTAAAATCTCATCAACAACTTTGGGAACACAAGACCAGTTTAAGCCGTTGGTATGGACGGACACATAACATGCACCCTGCATGAGAAATGGAAAGAATGAACAACAACAACAACAACAACAACAAAACAAGCTGAGTGATTGATGCTGACACAATGACACGGGGAAACCACTGAATGTAGCGCCAGCAGGCAGCTCTTAGATCGGCTCTTCCCAGGTAGGCAGGCAGTTGTGTGTGTACGAGAGTGTAGATGGCAAAACACTTAATAATAATAATAATAATGAATACTTATATAGCGCCTATTCTCGGCTAGAGACCAAGCTCTAAGCGCTTTACAATCCACACTCGTTTACACAACGGGCTGCCTACCTGGGTAGTGCCGACTGAAGAGCTGCCAGCTGGCGCTTCATTCATTCGTTTCCCGTGTCATCCAGTCCATATCGTTCAATATCGTTCATTCAATTTCCTTACTTCCTTCATTCTTTCCATTTCTCACGCAGGGTGCATGCTTTGTGTAACGTGTCATCCATACCAACGGCCAAACTGGCCTTCTCTTCCGAAAGTCGGTGATGGGATTTTACGTGTGTGCAAGATGTTATGCGTGCGTTCACACACGGAACCTCGGTTTATAGTCTCATTCGAAGGACTGCATGGGGAATGGAGTCAGAACTAATGTTAACTCCGAGGGAAAAATCCCCCTTTACCGAAACGGCCCGGCGGCGGAGATTCGAACCCGCAACCCTTGGATTACGAGTCCGGCGCTCTACCAACTGAGCTATTCCGGCCCCCTTAGAGCTGGTTTCCAACTGAGGAGAGAGTTGTAGAAGTACTCGTGGCAGTTGTAGTCATCGCTGCAGTTCTGGAGGGTTCATAGCAAAGATACGGGAGATGAATCGTGTTTTGTATATTGTTGTCTCCTCTTGTTTGACCAAAGAATAAACTGCATTCAGTGCGAACATCCTTGGGATCTCTATGAGTTTACATTTAGTGTGCTCATGCTGGCAAGATGCAAAGGGCTTCTACATAATCAGCCCATGGGCATTGACCAAGTGTTGAAATGACGACGTGTTATTTACCAGGCTGTTCTGTCTCATCTCAACTTGAATGGTTTTATTGATGCTTGTTTAGCTATAGTTTTATGAAGTTTATTTGCTTGGTATATACCTTCTTCAATATGAATATTGTATGTATCGCATCATCCCCTATTTCTCTCTCTCTCTCTTGGTGGCTTCCCTTGCTTGGCTACCAACAAGAAGAATTGCATGAGGGGTCTAAACATTTTATTTTCTTTTTTGAAAGGAACACTTAACAATGCCTGTTGTAGGACTCCCAGCGTCTTTGGAATGTATGCTGAACACACTGTTGCAAGAACTATCGCTGTCGTCATTCAACATTGGAATGTACGCTGAATACACTGTTGCAAGAAGTATGGCTGTCGTCATTCAACATTGAAGGAAGAGGAGCACAGACTGTCGCCGTGTAGAGACCCGCCAAGTCAACCGCACGCCGCGCACACCGGTCATGACAACACTGTCGTCTACCGCAGGAAATGGCCTTCACAGATTTCCAGGGACAGGAGACGGGTTGAGGTGCACAGAGCAGTGACAAAACAGAAGGCAAGTCCTACATCATCTCCCTCTGGCTTGTTTGTCCCAACGCCTCCAAGTTTGTTTCATGACATGGAAAAGGACACCGAGTCGGACATTTTACATGATGACAGTCTTGCCTGTGTGGAGAAATGTGCACGTGAGACAAAGTGTAATTCAGCAGTGCTGTCCATCGTCTGCTGCTGCGAATGACTTAAATCCTCAGCTTGTGTTAATAAATGACAACAGTGGTATTTTGCAAACGGAGTCAGATAACTACACAAACGCTAACGTTGAGAGACTTGAAAATAAACCGCAGTCAGTTACACATTGTGAATACAGCGACAGCCTGCCCTTACATCTACAGGAGGCTGAAGCAGAGATCGAAGACACATGCAACAGCAACGCGGATGTCTGTGAATCGGCTGACACAACACAAGTTACTGTGTCTGATATTAACAAAGCCATAACGAAGTGTTTTGAAGATACATCAGAGCCAATGGACGATCTTATCAGTAGTTTCAAATCAGACGGAAAGGACAGATGTGACAGTCGTGCTGATAATGATGGATATCCTAATTTAGAAGCTACCTAAGAACCACGAATTTCCTTTATATCTCAGCTTGTTCTGACCCACAGTTAGTTGTTAAGGAAGTTTTGCTTAAGATGTGACCTTAAGGCTGCACATCTTATTGTCATTTAAACGTGCGATCACACATCTGGTTTGAAAGGAAATCTTGATGTAGAAGTGTTAAGAACGTTGAAGTTTGTTTTTGGCTGCTAACTTTTTCTTACCATTGTGCCGAAGTCTTTTGGAACCAATGACTGCAGAGTTGTTCTGCTGTGGTCAGCAGATTAACCACGTCATGAACTGTATTACCTTGATTTGGATTCCATGTCATAATGCTGACATCCAATATTAAATACAGTGATATCGTTTGATTATCTTCCCTTAAGTCACCCCTTCCCTTATTGTCCCCATATGAATGGGCACAAAGCCTAACACATTAAAACATTCGCATTCTCTCTCTCTCTTCTTCTTCTTCTCCATGGTATCTGTAGGCAATGTAACATGGTAGTAGGTTCAAGGTGATGCGACAGTGCAGTACTTGT
>CM065727.1:17592132-17597132 GCA_033310375.1 Conus canariensis
ACATCAAGCTACATGTCCAAGAGTTCACATCAAGCTACATGCCCAAGAGTTCAAATCAAGCTAATGTCCAAGAGTTCAAATCAAGCTACATACCCAAGAGTTCACATCAAGCTACATGCCCAAGAGTTCACATCAAGCTACATGTCCAAGAGTTCTCATCAAGCTACACGTCCAAGAGTTCTCATCAAGCAACATGTCCAAGAGTTCTCATCAAGATACATGTCCAAGAGTTCACATCAAGCTACATGTCCAAGAGTTCTCATGAAGCTACATGTCCAAGAGTTCTCATCAAGCTACATGTCCAAGAGTTCACATCAAGATACATGTCCAAGAGTTCTCATCAAGCTACATGTCCAAGAGTTCATCAAGATACATGTCCAAGAGTTCTCACCAAGATACATGTCCAAGAGTTCTCATCAAGCTACATGTCCAAGAGTTCTCATCAAGATACATGTCCAAGAGTTCACATCAAGCTACATGTTCAAGAGTTAACATCAAGCTACATGTCCAAGAGTTCTCATCAAGCTACATGTCCAAGAGTTCTCACCAAGATACATGTCCAAGAGTTCTCATCAAGCTACATGTCCAAGAGTTCTCATCAAGCTACATGTCCAAGAGTTCTCATACATGTCCAAGAGTTCTCATGAAGCTACATGTCCAAGAGTTCTCATCAAGCTACATGTCCTAGAGTTCTCATCAAGATACATGTCCAAGAGTTCAAATCAAGCTACATGTCCAAGAGTTCAAATCAAGATACATGTCCAAGAGTTCAAATCAAGATACATGTCCAAGAGTTCTCATCAAGCTACATGTCCAAGAGTTCTCACCAAGATACATGTCCAGGAGTTCTCATCAAGCTACACGTCCAAGAGTTCACATCAAGCAACATGTTCAAGAGTTCACATCAAGCTACACGTCCAAGAGTTGAAATCAAGCTTTGTGTCCAAGAGTTCAAATCGAGCTACATGTCCGAGTTCAAATAAAGCTGCATGTGCAAGAAGAGTTCACATCAAGCTACATGTTCAAGAGTTCAAATAAAGTAACTCATCCAAGACGGTCTCCAATCAAGCTTTGCGTCCAACAGTTTCAAATCAAACTTCGTGTCTGAATGTCTTAAATCAAGCTTTGTGTCCAAGAGTTCTCAATCACGATTCATGTCTGAAAGACTTAAAGTAAGATTTGCGTCCAAAAGTTCCAAATCATGCTCTGTGTCTGAATGTCTTAAATCAAGCTTTGTGTCCAAGAGTTCTTAATCACGATTCATGTCTGGAAGACTTAAAGTAAGATTCTCGTCCAAAAGTTCCAAATCATGCTCTGTGTCTGAATGTCTAAAATCAAGCTTTGTGTCCAAGAATTCCAAATCATGCTCTGTGTTTGAATGTCTAAAATCAAGCTTTGTGTCCAAGAATTCCAAATCATGCTCTGTGTCTGAATGTCTAAAATCAAGCTTTGTGTCCAAGAATTAAAAACAAAACAAGCTTTGTGTCTGAGTGTCTCAAATCAATCTTTTTTTTCTTTTTTTCCCCAAGAGTCCCAAATCAAGATTCATGTGCAGAAGACTTACATTAAGTTATTTGTCCAAGAGTTTCACATCAAGCATCGTGTCTGAGAGTTTTAAATAAATCGGTTTGTCTGAGAGAAACTCTGAAATCAGTCTACGAGTCTTGGAGTATAAAACTAAGTTACGTGTCTGTGAGTACAAGCCGTGTGTTTTAGGAGCCCTGAGTCAAGACGTATGTCTGATAGTTTAAAAAAAAACAAGTAACGTGTCTGTGAGTTTTAGATCTATCTGCGTGTTTGTGAGTTACAAATCAAGTCACGTGTCTGTGAGTGTCAAATCAAGTCACGTGTCTGTGAGTGTCAAATCAAGATACATGTCTGTGGGTCTCAAGCTACTTGTCCGAGAGTCTCAGATCAGACTACGTGTTTGTGAGTATAAAGTCAGGCTTCGTGTTTGTGAGTATAAAGTCAGGCTTCGTGTTTGTGAGTATAAAGTCAGGCTTCGTGTTTTGTGAATAAAAGTCAAGCTATGTGTTTGTGAGTATAAAGTCAGGCAACGTATATGTGAGAATAACGCCAAGCTACGAGTATGGTATGAAGTCAAGCTACATGATGTGAGTATAAAGTCAAGCTACGTGATGTGAGTATAAAATCAAGCTACATGATGTGAGTATAAAGTCCAGCTACGTAATGTGAGTACAAAATCAAGCCACGTGATGTGAGCATAAAGTCAAGCTACGTGATGTAGCATAAAGTCAGCTACGTGAGTGAGTATAAAGTCAAGCTACATGATGTGAGTATAAGTCAAGCTACGCGATGTGAGTATAAAGTCAAGCTACGCCATGTGACTATTAAGTCAAGCTACGTGATGTGAGTATTAAGTCAAGCTACGTGATGTGAGTATAAAGTCAAGCTACGTGATGTGAGTATTAAGTCGTCAAGCTACGTGATGTGAGTATTAAGTCAAGCTACGCGATGTGAGTATTAAGTCAAGCTACGCGATGTGAGTATAATGTCAAGCAACGTATTGAGAGTGTAAAATGAAGCTACGTGTTTCTCAGTATTGAAAACGTCTACGTGTTCATGAGTAAGAATTTAAGCTGTGTGTTTGTCAGTATGAAATCAAGCTACGTGTATGTGAGTACGAAATTAAGCTACGTGTTGTGAGTATGAAATCAGACTACCTGTGAGTATGATATCAAGCTACATGTTTGTGAGTTTGAAATCAAGAATCGTGTTTGTGAATATGAAATCAAGCTATATTTTTGTGAGTATGAAATTAAGCTATGTGTCTGTGAGTATGAAGTCAAAATACGTGTTGTGAGCATGAAATCAAGCTATGTGTTGTGAGTACAAAATCAAGCTGTGTGTTGTGAGTATGCAATCAAGCTATGTTTTTGTCAGTATGAAACCAAGCTACGTGTATCTCTGAGTGTAAAAATAAGCTATATGTCTAAGAGTCTCAAAGCAAACTAAGTTTATTGTTCAGCAAACTAAGTTTCTGAGAATCCTCAAACAAGTTACGTGACTAAAAGTCTCAAAACTAGCTACGTGTCTGAGAATCTCAAGACGGATTGTATATCTAAATATCTCAAAACGAGCCGTGTGTCTGAACTTCTCAAAACAAGCTATGTGTCTAAAAGCATCAAAACAAGCTACGTGTCCGAGTCTTTAAAAAAAAAAAGCTGTGTCTGAGTCTCAAAGCAAGATATGTGTCCATGAGTCTCAAAACAAGATATATGTCCATGAGTCTCAAAACAAGATATATGTCCATGAGTCTCAAAACAAGATATGTGTCCATGAGTCTCAAAAAAGATATATATATCCATGAGTCTCAAAACAAGATATGTGTCCATGAGTCTCAAAAAGAGATAATATATATATATATATATCCATGAGTCTCAAAACAAGAGATATGTCCATGAGTCTCAAAACAAGATATGTGTCCATGAGTCTCAAAACAAGATATATGTCCATGAGTCTCAAAACAAACTTTGTGTCTGAGAGCTCAAAAATATGCTGTTTTAAGACCGAAGAGCTTATAGAGAAGAGTATGAGCGTTTAGTGTACTGATATCCCAAACATGGATTTGGCATGGAGAAGTACACAACAATCTTATGTGTACTAAATTTTCAGTCATGGATTTTCCAGTACTCATGTGTATCCCCTTTATCGAACATAGACGTGATGGTAGTCATGACTGAAGTAGGCAGAAAAACCCAGCACTTCTAGACAGGACCGACTCTGCACAAACTGCTCGTTACAGGTGACGATTTCATCGTACACCGGGGTGCAAAATATAATACTTCATGAAATAATGTCGCTCCACCGTTGTTTTTAACTTCTGCAACATTAAAAAAAAAAAAAATTATAGAAAATACAACTCACTTAAGCCAAATTTATCGAGCAAGAGAACTTTTTTGCCTGATCCTGAAATATCTTTAGCATCCTTGATTAGTTTGTTCTGTATGTTAACTCTTTTTATGTCCTAGATGATCAAAATCTTATCGACTGGTTAACGTCACTTGCACGCTTCCCATCCCGACTCCCCCGCTCTTCCACTACCCTTTACCCCCAATAAAAAAAGGGGTGAAAGATGACCCCAAAGGGGTGAAAGATGAAGAAATCTTGATCTTGAATTTTGACAATTACAGACCCGAAGTTTCTCCTAAAAATTCTAAAAGGTATCTGAGATAACTCCGCCAGTTAACAGGGACAAACGAATGACAAGACAAAACACGACGCGTTTCGACCTCTTAGGTCTTCTTCAGGCAAGACCAACAGCGCTCAGGACAACGACAATGAAGTACGAGCTATCACTAATCTTCTCAAATCCGGCACAAGATGGGCGAGGAATCAAATTTCCATAAAGAAGCAGGTTGGGTGGGTGTTGGGGACCTGGGCATTCGGAGGAGGGGGGGGGGGAGGGGTCGGGGGGGGGGGGGGATAGGGGAACCCTGATAAATCCACCCCCCGTCTCTCTGAACCAAACTCCCATCACAGGATTGGCAGCACCGGCTGACCTGTGGGCGGTAGAGTAGGATGGGCACAGGGGCAGCATGTGTGCTGTTAATGACCAGGCCATGTCCAGGAAGATGTTCCCACTGGACAGCTGATCCACCATGACAGATAAGATACAGCATGCGCGCGCTCGCGCGCGCGCGCGCGCGTGTGTGTGTGTGTGTGTGTGTGTGGTGTGCGTGCGGCGTGTGTGTGCGTGCGTGCGCGCGTGGTGTGTGTGTGTGTGTGTGTGTGTGTGTGTGTGTGTGTGTGTGTGTGTTCGCGATTCTGCTGACACCAGCAGCTGTTGTGTGTGGGTAAGTGAAAGATAAATTGTTCTTGTCTATCCGCCACCACTCGGTCAGTCAGTCAGTCTGTGTGATGGAGAGAGGAGAGAGAGAGAGAGAGGAGAGAGAGAGAGAGAGAGAGAGAGAGAGAGAGAGAGAGAGAGAGAGCGTGCTTGCGTGCTTGCGTGCGTGTGTGTATACGTGCTGCTTGTT
>CM065727.1:17602132-17604632 GCA_033310375.1 Conus canariensis
GGTTCAAACTTCATTTAAGAATCCGTGTTTGGTTCGTCTTAACTGCCCACACTAGATCATGAGCGTACACTTCAGTTAAGAGAGAGAGAGAGAGAGAGAGAGAGAGAGAGAGAGAGAGAGAGAGAGAGAGAGAGAGAGAGAGAGAGTACTATAATTTGCCGTTCGTTCGCAATCTGAATTCTGGTCACTCAATGTCTCGTTTAATTAAGAAAGGCCGTCATGGAGGCTCCACTGGTTACCCCTGCTTGGCTGTATATATGACTGGGGAGGCACGGAGAGTCGAGGAGATCCCTGCTTACCTAATGCGCGTCTCTGACGACGCTCCCGTGCGCCATTGTCAGGAAGCGATACATTAGTCATGTCACCTGGCGATTTAGCAGCTTGGGGGATTAAAGCTGAATGAACAGGACAGCCATGTTGAGGAGTTCACCGGGTTCGTCTTTCAGAAGCCCACGTACCACTGCTAATTAGGTCCCTTTGTGGAAGCGATTAGTCGGACTACGTGTCACTAAGCTGAATCCTTCCTCCCTTCCTCCCCCCTCCCCCCACACGTTCCAGCTCCCCAACCTTCCCCTTGCATTCTTTCCCCCTCGTCCCATCCCCCCCCCCTCCCTCCCCTCCCCCAGCTCCTTAACCCTCGCTCTCCTCTTTCTGTTTATCTCTTTCTTTCGCTCTTTCTCTCTCTGTTTTTTTTTCTTCCCCGTTTTGTTTCAGTATTTCTGTCTTGATCTGTCTGTCTATCTGTCTGTCTCTCTCTGTCTATCTCCTTTCCCCCCTCTGTATGTAATGTATGTATGTATGTATGTGTGTATGTATGTACATATGTGTGTATGTATGCATGTATGTATGCATGTATGTACGTATGTATGTATGTACGTATGGACACACACAACACACACACAGAGAGAGAGAGAGAGAGAGAGAGAGAGAGAGAGAGAGAGAGAGATAGCTTTTATCGATGCGCCTGCAAACTGGACTACTGTGCATAGTTGTTGATTTGACAAGTTAATGCATTTAAGTAATTGATATGTATGTATGTATGTATGTATGTATGTATGTATGTACGTATGTATGTATGTATGTATGTATGTATGTATGTATGTATGTATGTATGTATGTATGTATGTATGTATGCATGGATGGATGGATGGATGTATCTATGTATGTGCGTATATGTGTGTATGTATATGTGTATATGTCTGTATGTTTGTATATGAGACTATCACAGATTTATAGGTTGTGGTATAGTTCCAAGTGCTGCCAAGGGAGCACAGACACAATCAGCCGTGCCTTCCTGATGAGTCGGAATCAGTGGACGCATGTCTCGTGGAAGGCGATATGAGTGGTTCTGTCTTCGGGGTGGATGACAGTGGTCCCCATTTGTTGCTAGTGAAACGTGTTGTATTTATAATCTATTTCCCTGATTTTTCATTCTCATTATCGGGTGGATGACAGTGGTCCCCATTTGTTGCTAGTGAAGCATGTTGTATTTATAATCTATTTCCCTGATTTTTCATTCTCATTATCGGGTGGATGACAGTGGTCCCCATATGTTGCTAGTGAAGCGTGTTGTATTTATAATCTATTTCCCTGATTTTTCATTCTCATTATCTTTTCTCTCCCTCCCCTTACCCCCACCTTCCCATTATTTCCCCATTTCTTTTTGAATCTCTCTCTCTCTCTCTCTCTCTCTGTATGTGTGTGTGTGTGTGTGTGTGTGTGTGTGTGTGTGTGTGTGTGTGTGTGCGTGTGTGTGTGTGCGTGTGTGTGCGTGTGTGTGTGTGTGTGTGTGTGTGTGTGTGTGTGTGTGTGTGTGTGTGTGTGTGCGTGTGAAAACAACAGCAGCCTTTCATTTGTGAATTGGATAGATGACGCCATGCACCTTTTTGCTTCTTCTAAAATCAGCTACACCCGTACACACCTCCCCCTTCCCCAATCCCTCCCCCCCCCCCCCGTAAGGAATGACTACTTTTTTTTTTTTTAGCAATGACTATCTTGACTGACATCGTTGTCAGTTAATACGATCGCGTTATTGATATGTACTTATTGTACATATCTGTCAAGTGTGGTCGGTGTCAAACGAGATCTTTCTAAACGGGCAGGGATTCGTCTATAAATGAAGAAGCCACGTGTTCAATAGCACGTAGTTTTATATGTGTAGGTCGGCTATAACTGTGCAAAAGAAGGGGAGCGTTGATATTAGATTGGTTTAAAGCCTTGGAACACACACACACACACACACACACACACACACACACACGCACACACACAATCACTCTCTCTCTCTCTCTCTCTCTCTCTCTCACACACACACACACACACACACACACACACACACAGAGTACAGACACACATATACATACGGAAGCGCGCCACACACACACACACAGAGTATGAATCTGCCTTGCCTTCGAAGAATGATGCAATCTTTGTGTAGCCCTGCTTCCTGTGTCAAACCATGGCATTGTTGTCTAAACTACAGAATCTTCCACGACTACCA
>CM065727.1:17617132-17622132 GCA_033310375.1 Conus canariensis
AAGACTTCGGGAGTCCCTCCGGCACCAGCACACAAGGATCTTAGTGTGCACGTGGGACACGTGGGGATGGATACACACACTTCCTGAATGTTTGGGACACTCCTCTGTCCTTTTTTCTTCTTTTTTTTTTTTTTTTCAATTTCCGTCTTGTTGATCACGCGTGCTCGCTCACACAGAGACAGACAGACACACAGATAGACAGTCACACACACACACACACACAACACACACACACACACACACACACACACACACACACTGCCCACCACGCACGCACCACCACGCCACCCCCCCCCCTACACACACACTCACGCACGCACGCATCCGTACCAGCACGCATGCACGCTCGACTCAAACATGCACTCTCACCACACCCCCCCCACACACACAGACACACACACACACACAGACACACAGACACACAGACACACACACACACACTCACACACACACACACACACACACACACACACACACACACAACAGACAGACACACACAGACACACAGACACAACACAGACACAGACACAACACACACACACACACACACACACACACACACACACACACACAACGACAAACTCCACACACACCAGACACAGGAGATGGAAGAACTCGCTACAGCCCAGGACGTGGACAGGAGGAAATGTGGACAAGAAACTCGCTACAGCCCAGGACGTGGACAGGAGGTGGAAGAACTCGCTACAGCCCAGGACGTGGAGAGGAGATGGAAGCGGATATGGCCACACGTGCTGGGAATAAAGGGCCACAGAACCTGACACTGTATGGTCGTGAGAAGGATGAGATGATGCCAGGAGATTTCTTTTTGGTCTGAGACAGGGCTGTGTTCGTTGCTCCCTTTAGTAATACATTCAGGGGCCAGCCAGGCTCGATAAATACACCCACCTGCAATGATGGTCGAAACATTTAAGCACAACACTCGGAGACGCATCAATCACATTGATAATAATTTGATTGTGTGTTTGACCCATCCGTCTGACCCCAAAGCGCACTAAAAGCGTGCTGAAAAGAAAACTGCGAATACAGTCAGCCGCGTCCGGCGTATTCCTGCAAATAAATGTCTCTCAAGGGAACCGAACCCACGACTCTCCAGGCCAAAACCTGCAACTCTAAACACTGAACTCCAACGACAGGTAACTCCAAACTCGTGGAGTCTTTGTGTTTGGGTAAGCACCATCACCAGTTATCACAAGTTAAAGCTCCCAAGCGTTCAAACCTAGGTCAAGTACGCATTCACAAACAATTTGAGTTTACTTCACTCGTACAACCGTTTTTGTTCGTTTGTTTGTTTCAAACCTCCTTGCTAGGAATAACAGCAGTCACGAAACGTGTCTTCCTCTGCAATTTACCACGTAGTTTGGATCAATTGGTACGCGCGCGCGCGCGCGCGCGCGCACACACACACACACCACACACACACACACACACACACACACACACACACACACACACACACACCACACACATATATATATACATATACATGCGCGCGCGCGCGACATCAAGACCATCAAGCTCAGTAAATAAGCAAGCCCGGCCGGCTCAGACAAGGTGTGCGTGACCATCATAAGATCAGGGGGGGGGGGGGGGGGGGGGGGGGGGGGGGGGGGGGGGGGGGGGGGGGGGGGGGCAGGAGGACAGGCTTCGTGGCAAATAGCAGCACCAGAGAAAATTTGCCTATAACCCGCCATCAAGATTCTGCCCGTGCCAGACAAGACTCATAATACATCATTTTGGCCTGTGCAGGATCGACTACGGTAATGCACAGATTATCATGGTAATGTTACTAATAATAGTAGTAGTAATGATGATGATGATGATGATGGTGATGATGATGATGGTGATGATGATGACGACGACGATAACGATTTAATCATGATAATGATAAATAGTAATGATAATGATGATGTTGATGCTGAGGTGGAGGAGGAGCAAAAAGAGGAGGATCATCATCATCATCGTCGTCGTCGTCATCATCATCTTCATCATCTCAGTCATCATTATAACGATGATAATAACAATAATGAAGAGGAGCATTATGATGATGATGATGACGACGACGACGATGGTGATGATATAATGATAATGATAATATTGATGATAATAATAGTAACAACAGTAGAGACTTTTGTGTTGCCCTCAAGAGACCTAATAACTTAGTTCATAGGTCAAACCGGGAGATACCCCCTCTGTTTTCGAATGTCTGTAAAGTGTATTAAATATTGCTTTAAACTCACAAACCTACAAATGTCGAGAATATGCACACAGTCCTATGAAATGCTCATTAAACCTGAGCATCAAAATGTTAAAAGAATTTTAAGCAAGAATGGATTTGGTACTGTATTGGCTAAGCCAAGGTGCTGGTTGTGAGTATGGTTTCATCCATGAATTTAAAGACAGACTTACCTGTATACTATAAACAGCATCGGCCCGAATTGGAAGATAATGATAAATGTGTTATTTTGTTCTTTCAAAAGTGTTTTTCAAGCAGGTAGATATTTCTTTCTTTCTTTCTTTCTGCGTACGCAGGCTGATACTCCTGCGGACACTGCCTGTATAGACAGGCAGTGAGTAGTTTTTGTGTGTATGACCGTTTTTTATCCCGCCCATTAAGGCAGCCATACTCCATCTTGGGGAGATATTTATTATTTTTACTGGATAAATGGCACAGGGTTAGTCTTTACCAGATTCAGATGAAAAGCAGGCGGTCTAACAAATTTCAAACAATGGTTTCAACGTGAAGGAAAGTGTAAATAACGTGCGCCCATCGTGTGGCAATGGAAGAGAGGATGATGTCCATCTACTTTTCAGTTGCCCTGCTCATGATTAAAAATGCAAACGTTGTGATATCTTAAATTCCTTTCAAGGAAACCCTGATCATAACTCGGAAGCAGGTGTTCTTTCCAATAATGAAATGTAACGACCCCCCCCCCCCCCCCCCTCCCTCGCTAGATTCTTAGCAGAAGCAAAGAAGATCAGAAAAGTGTTACTGAACAAAGTTAGTAAATCCCAAGATGATCCACCGTCTGTATGCGCGCGTGCGCTCCCCCCCCCTCCCCTCTCTGTCTGTATGGTGTGGTGGTGGTGGTGTGTTATATGTGTGTGTGCGTGCGTGCGTGCGTGCGTGCTGCTGCGTGCGTGGTGTGTGTGTTGTTGTGTGGTGTGTGGTGGTTGTGTGTGGTGGTGATGTGTGTGCTACACGCGCTATCATAACGTTATGATATAACGTTAATTGTGCTCCCCCCCCCCCCCCCCGTCTAAAAGGGGCTGTACAGCTATTGGACAATCAAAAACTCTTCTCTCTCCCTCTCTCTCTCTCTTCTCTCTCTCTCTGCGGTAGAAAATTGAGGAAGTCAAAACACGTGGGGTCTTAAAGATTATCATTGGTAACAATTTTTCTTGGGCTAAACACGTTGCGTACTTGTGCAAAACGAGTATCTCAAAAGATATTTTAATTAGATAAAATTTAAGCACTTTTTCAATATCCATTATCGTAAACCTTTTTTTTTTCTTCTTAAGCGCACATCCAGTCTGTCACAGACGACGCTCCGACAATATGGTATTTTACCAGTGAGAATCTCTTCAAACCGCTAGCCAGTTTCAACGTGTGGTGACTGCAGGCGGACATTGAAACAAAGTTTAAAAAGAATTGTAAGTGAGTTCGCCAAACAACAGGGACAAACAAATTATGAGACAAAACACGACGCGTTTTGCCCTCTTAGGTCTTCTTCAGGTAAGATAAACAACATTCAGGACAATGAAACCGAAGAATGAGCAATCACTAATCTTCTCAAATTCGGCGCAAGATGGGTGCTAAGCGTTAGAAACGTGTTCTGAAACTGCTGCTTTTAAAGTCCCGTTCATTGCCGTCTAACGATACGACACTCGATATCCTTCCACTTAATTTAGGATCGGAAATAACAAGGCAACATTAATGCACAAAGGAATTATTGGTATTGCCTCCCGATGGTAGAAATAGTTTCGCAGTCAATGAAAACAGGCATTTCAATCGATTATCAGTTCGTCTGCCCAGAATACACCTCTTTAAATAAAACCTTACGTTTCGCGGAGGGCCATACCGAAACTTGTTTTTGAAACGGATAACCAGGCATGTAACCTTTAAACGTTCCCTTAAAGAAATTTTTGCTTGTTAAAATGGGATATTAAGAGTGCACACTCTTTTTGTTTTTGTTTTTGTTCTTCTTCTATGTTCACTGTATCAACGGATATTAAAGTCCTTTCTCGTGAAAGAAACGGAATAACTCCTATGCTAAATCGCTTGTGGTTTGTTTGCTTGCTGCTGTAGTTTTGTCGTTGTTAAGTTATGTACATAATTTACAAGTTTGATCGCTCTCTCTCTGTCCATCTGTCTCTACCCCCTCCCTCCCTCTCTTTCTTTGCCCACCTCTTGTTTGTTTGTTTGTTTGTCTGTCTGTCTGCCTGTCAGTCAGTCTGTCTGTCTGTTGTCTTCTGTCTCTTTTCAGGAGTCGTCTGGCCCTGCTCCAGATTGCTCCTGTCCTTCCCCCTGCTTTCTCCTCCTCCTTACTGCCCTGGATCCACATCCCACCTCAGTGCAAACGGAAATCCTGTTCACGAAATAGGCGCAGGGCAGGCCGAATGTGTTAGAAAGAAGTTTAGCCTCCAGAAATTCTAATTTAAACGTGGCGGAGGTTTCACTATCTACACATTCAGAAGAGGAGTATGATTATCCAGCTGAGGACAATGAAGAGAGATGTTTAATCAGCCAGTTACAAAAGAAGAGGTTATTGGTGAATTGGGGGGGAATTAAAGAATTCGAATTCAGCGGGTCCAAATGGTAAAATAGGTGAATTTTTGCAGTCTTTAGTGATCGTTTTGTTAAGCTTTTGGTTACGCTGTTCAATGCCCTGTTTGATAAAGGTGTATATCCTGAACAATGGACAGAATCCATAATTTGTACGTTACATAAACAGGTAGATGTACATGATTTGAATAATTAC